>CANSZD010001765.1:177500-777500 GCA_947648045.1 Beta corolliflora
TTAGTCCCAATGTGCTTCAAGTTCCTCTCCGGGGACCTCATAAACTTTGGATAGGGGAAGTATGAATGAGTCCCCGCCTCGGGATCCAAGGGAGGATAGACGTCTTGGTCAACGGTGCTCGGGCCCTCTTCGTCACTTCTCTCGGAGGCCATCACTACTCCATCAGCCAAATAATAGTCTAAGTAACTTCTACTATGGGTGGTATAGGCGACCGACACATCCTAAGGCCTGGGATTACCCCCTTCGTCGTCCTCTGCTAAAGAATTTGAAGGGCTAGTCAAAGGGACCGCCTTGGGTACAACCATGGGGTCCTGCCAAGGTATTCGGGTACTTATTAAAAATCCCTCTACCTCATGAACCTCCTCGGACAATTTATAGTGAGGAGATGAGGCAGAGGGAGTACTCGACTCGGACTCAGGACTTATCCTAGGAAGGTAGTCGGTCGTATCTACCTTTATAACAAAAAGGAAATAAGAAAATTCAAAGAAATCATACCTTCTTGGGTTCAATACTTCTCTAACTCGGGACCGGAACTGTGCTCGAGGACTCGGGAGTCGGAGGAAGGGTCAAGATCTCAGAGAGCCAAAGAGTTTCTAAAGGGAGAGAGAGAGTGTGTGTGTGTGTGCAAATGATTGTAGTAGTACGGAAAGAGGAGGATTTCCCTCCTTATATCGAGCGCTAAAGACTCCGCGCTAACGACAACCTCTGCACCACCTACCATGAGGCTCTAACAGTCCCCTAAGTAGGCCTTGGTCTCAAATACATTGCAAACTAATGCGTTGAAAAGTCAACGCCAAGCCATTGACTTGATTCGAACTCATCAGGGAGCCCACTTAAAGTAGGTCAAGACTCAACTGACGGACACATCACTAAATGAGGTTCCTTCACCAAGATTACCTTCCACTTAGAAAATATAGCTAAGTACCTCCAACATACCACACTCGAGAAACTAGATAGTTCATTAGCCTCCGCGTTGGGAGGACGGTGACCCTCTCGGTCTCACTAGAGGACTCACCACTTAGCAAAAATTGCTAAGTACATACCACATACCCCACTCGGGAAACCAGGCATCTCATTAGCCCCCCGAGTTAGGAAGACAGTGAGCCTCTCGGTCTCACCAGAAGGATCACTACTTAGCAACATACCACATGCCCCACTCGGGTACCAAGCGGCTCATTAACCCCCGAGTTGGGATGACAGTGACCCTCTCGGTCTCACCAAAGGGATCACCTAGCAAATATATCTAAGTACAGCCTACTAGCGGTGTTCACAAAAAACCGAAACCGAAAAACCGTACTGAAAAACCTGTTAAAATGGGCAGTAACCGTACCGAAAAATTAGGGATTAAACGGTTCGGTTACCGAACCGGTAAAAATAACGGTTAAACGGTACGGTTACGGTTATGATTTTTTTTAAAAATGATTAACCGAAAAACCTGATATATTTATTTTATTTTATTATTATTCAATTTTTTTTAAATAATTACATTAATTAATTATTAATTTTTTATTAAATGCAGTAAGTCAGTAAGTAATCTAGACTAATTTCTCTGAACAATGGAAAGTCATTAAGTTTTATGCACTCAATCAGTGAGTGATATGCCTTCTAAAAGAATTTAATCAGTAGGCCGGCTTATCATGAATATGTTTGTATATATGCAGAGTTTAAGCATTAGTGATGTTCAGGAGAAAGGGAAATTCTGAGGAATTATTGTTATTAGTATGTTATTTTATATGTTGACATTGAGCTTTGTGTAATAGTAATGTAGTATGGTATATTGGTATTAATGTTAAATTATTTATGTTGAGAAAAATTTGAAATCTAATATATAAATTAAGTAAAATAAATTAATAAAACTTGAGTTACGGTTAATGGTTAACCGAAAAACCGGTTTACGGCTTAGGCGGTTACTGGTTTGACACGGTTACGGTTACGGTTCCAAAAATGGCGAGCCGATACTTTCGGTTACCAAACCGAAATGTCATTTCAGGGACGATTAACCCATGAACACCCCTACATCCTACATACCCAACTCGGGAAATTAGACGGCTCATTTGCCCCCCGAGTTGGGAGAACAGTGACCTTCTCGGTCTCACTAGAGGGCTCACTACTTAGCAAAAATTGCTAAGTACATACCACATACCTCACTCGGGAAACCAAGCGGCTCATTTGCCCCCCGAGTGGGGAAGACAATGACCCTCTCGGTCTCACCAGAGGGCTGACCACTTAGAAAAAAATTGCTAATTACATCCTACATACCCACTCGGGAAATTAGACGGCTCATTAGCACCCCGAGTTGGGAAGACAGTGACACTCTTAGTCTCACAAGAGGGCTCACCACTTAGCAAATATAGCTAAGCACATCCTAGATACGCAACTCGGGAAACTAGATGGCTCATTAGCCCCACAAGTATGAGAGGATAAACTCGGGAAATTGGCCTCGGTTTACCTCACAATCGGCCACTCAGAAAACTCACACTAGTAGAATTTTTACTTATTGCTGCGGTTTTACCCGTACGCAGCAATAAACCACGAAAAAAAAGGAAAAATCGGAATTAAACATATTGCTGCAGTTCTGGGTAAAAACCGCAGCAATAGATGTGAACGAGAATTTTTTCAAAATTTGTTGACTGGTTTGACCAGATCTATTGCTGCGGTTCCCGCCCAGAACCGCAGCAATAGATTAAAATATTATTAAAAAAAAATAATATTTTAATCTATTGCTGCGGTTTCTTCAAGAAACCGCAGCAATAGGGTCATTAGGAAGAAACCGCAGCAATAGGGTCATTAGGGTTTTTAATAGTTGAGTAGCGCCGTTTTCTCATAACTCCCTCATAACTCTCACTGATTATCTCTCACTTCACCCTCACCCCTCCCACTCACCTTCACCCTCACCTTCACCCTTCTCCTTCGTCGGCCTTTCTTATTATTCGTCATCCTTCTTCGTCGGCATTTCTTATCCTTCGCCATCCTTCACCGACCATTCACAGTTCAGATCTCCTTCGTCTCCATCATCTCCTTCGTCGGCCTTCGTTCGTCTCCTTCGTCGGCCAACCATCCCTACATGGGAACTCAATCTCACACTCCCTCGGGACATTTTGGGCTCCCCTTCCCCACTCGGGAAGTAGGGGGCTTCCGTTTCCCTACTCGAGGGCGGAGGGATCATCTCGAGAAATTCGCCTCGGATTCCCTTGCAGCTGGCCACTTAGCAAGTTCAGCTAAGAAACTCCATATCCAACCTCCTTGGGAAATTTGGGGATCCCCCTCCCAACTCGGGAAGTATGGGGTCCCCTTTCCCGACTCTGGGGCAGAGGGACCATCTCGGGAAATTCAGCAGCATTATTCAACCTCTCGAAAGCGGGGTGCTTCTTTGAAGCACATGAAACGAAAAATCGGGGAAAAAAAGTACCTGGGGTTACCCCAAGTTCATCCTTCTCGGGGATGGCTAGGTATCCGTAGTCAGGAACCTCTCGGGTATTCCGCTAGACGACCACCTCGGGAAGAAATGATGTCCCTGAGCCGTTCATCCAGCGTGGGGCTAATTGTTTGGGCCCATGACCTAGTCAAATAATATTTTAAGAGAGCCCATCAAATGGTCAAAAAAGATGTGCTAAAAAAAAGCCCATCAGCCTCTTTGAGCTGAAAAGAGTTTTACCATAAAAAGGAGACAACTTTCCCAAAAGTCAGGATGTTCCTTATTAGGTTTTTCTGTCTAGCAAATCACCAACACTATAAAACGTGCTAGTCTCATCAATGAACATGTATTCAATTCTCTCCTACAAAAACCAAAGCATATCTCTCTACATTTACTCACTTTCTCTCTCTACCTCAATCACATCTGAGTTGAGCGTCGAAGGGGTGTTCCTAGAAAACCCCCGGGCCAGTTTGACCGTCTTTTGCAGAAGCTACGCTGACAAGACTCTCGGGATTTTGAACTCTCAGTAACACTCATTCCTTTGACCGGTTTCTAGACGGAAACATTCCTTAAAACTAACTATCATCTGTTCTAGATTTCTAAATCTATTATCTACATGATCGCAAGTTGTTTAGAATTATAAATTGACCCCGTTTTGCAGCTTCCTTATTATCATTCTTACCCACTTTTTGCTTTCTTTGGTCCACGGTCGGACTCATATAATTAATAAACCCATAAACTATACTTTGTCTTTAACTATCCTCCGAACAGTAAAAACACCCACTTAAATGGGTAGTGTTCTCCCTGATCTACCTAGTAGAAAAATGATAATTTGCGTCTGCCTATTTGTGTCGAATGCATGAAGACCTGACGCAAATGCTCAGGAGAAGCCAATTTGCATCGGATCTCAGTCAACGTCCGACGCAAATAATCACAGCAAATGAATGGCAGGATCATTTGCGTCGCATAGACAGGAGCACGCGACGCAAATGATTAATGCCAATGGCTATATGAATTTACAAGAATCATGTATGGGCGAATTATTGCCTTTTATTTTTGGTTCTTTGAGATAATTTAATGTGACTCAAGTTTTAGCCTTTTTACTAATGAAATGTTACCGCTAATCTTTGCTATAGATGTTTTTTTTAACATGGCAAAGCAAGTTCCATGGTAGCAGTTGCTCTTGGACCTCGGCCAGGTTGGCAGGTCAGTTAATAATTTGATGATTGATTAACAAAGCTTCTTATGATTTAGTCACTGTAATTGTTTATCTGTGGATATTGTTGCTATCTTTGTCTGCAATTCTGCATGCAATTATACTATATGGGATATATAAATGGGGTGAATGGATGGTCATAAAAGAGCTTTAGCGTCTTTCTCTGTCAATATGATGGAGTTTGCATTTGCAGGCCTTGGATTTATAAAGACCCTGGTATAAATTCATTTATTGACAATTTTTTGACTCTTCTACACATCTCTGTTTATAGGTGAAGCAAACTCATAAACATAGGTTTTTGGTTTTCATGGGATGTTTATTATATTTCTATATTATGATCCAGGATTTGTTTAATTTTCTTTATATCAAGGATACAAGTAGCTGTAAATTGAGACTTGATTTTGTTTTTATTTGAGCCATATATATACCATGAGAACTAGCTGAACTTATAGGAGCCTTTTATCAACTTGGTACTGCAGTGTATGTGTCAATATGTTGAGTATGTCTTCATTCTGTACCTGAAGTGCTCTTGGAACTGCTCTGTGGTGGTATCTGTTCAACCTCAAAGTACGCAGAGCTATTCATAAGATGAATTATGGTGTAACATATATTTATGTTGGTGATTATATAATTAGTATGTGAGAGGTGATGCCTTAGTTGTGTGTAACAGATATTTAATTTGGTGATTGTATATATTAGCTACTAATGAATTGCATAATTGATTGCGTAAATTTTTTTTTTTTAATAAAAATTAAGTCTTTTGTGTCGGTTGTTAAACAAAACCGACGCAAAGGCCATTTTTTTATATGTAAAAAAGAGTTATTTGCTTCGGTTCTTAATAACAACCGAAGCAAATTAATGTCTGGGAGAGAGTCATTTGCTTCGGTTCTCGGAAAGAACCGACGCAAATAACTCTTCGTAACAGATACAAAGAAAAACCATTTGAGTCGGTTGCAGCCATTCGTTCGACGCAAATAACTCTTCGTAACATATACAAAGAGAAATCATTTGCGTCGGTTGCAGCCCTTCGTCTGACGCAAATAACTTTTCGTAACATATACATAGAGAAATCATTTGCGTCGGTTGCAGCCCTTCGTCCGATGCAAATGACATGTAGACTGCTTCGGTTTAGCATCCGACGTAAATGGTTTTATGACAATTTGAGTCGGAAGCTGTTGCGTCGAACCCCGTGCCGACGCAAATAGGGGCCCATAAAATGACGCAAATCATCATTTTTGTACTAGTGTCTTTTCCTTGGTATATGGTGCTACTCTACATGACTAGAACATTAATAAATAAAGGAAATACTATTGAAGAATCATTCTAAATAATTGTATAAGATTGTAAACTCATGCAAAACTAATTAATAATCATTTGTTAGTTAGTTACATTTTATTAAGTAAGATTGTGTCTTAAACAGACAAATGTTACTCCTACCATTCCATTTTTTTGCTTCCATATGAAATGTTTCTTTTTATGGTGTACAATTTCCCTCATTTTACTGCCAAATACGCTATGATAATTCATAATATACTTTATTTTATATTCTCATTTTAAATTTAATACAAGACTTATCTCACAAACGATTAGAATGAAAAATCGAGAAATTAAAATGAGAGAACCGCTCTCGGGGTAGGTATTTAATGGGGCCATTTGGGGTCAAGCTAATTAAAAGACCTTTTGGGTAGTATAACTTTAACTTTTCAAAAATACCATTTATAACCTCCTTTCAAAAACTTTTAACTATTTCAATTATTTTTCTTTCAAAAACAGTTTTTAAATTCATTTTAAAAACAATTTCTAAAAATAAAAAATCTAACCTCTCCTAATTTTTTTTGACAAACTAAGTTTTTCTGAATTTTTTTTTTTTATGTTGCACATACATCGCATGTAATTTTTAACTTATCTCAATAATTGGTCTGTCTGGCAATATTAGTTGAAAAGGAGATGAAACTTATAAGTTAGCTAAAATTGATAAGGTAGTAGCTGAAATTAGTAAGGTGCTGAAACTGATAAGATAGCTAATTAGCTTAACTGTTCGGTAAAATTAGTTGCTGAAATTGATAAACTATTTTGGAAAAAATAGTTGCTATCAGAATTTTAGAAAGGTTTTCCAAAATTTCAGTCACCTGATTTTGATAAGTTAAAAATTATACCTTATCAATTTGAGTCATTTTAACCTACCTAAAATTATATTTTAGGTGCTTCTCAAATACTACTAATTATTTTAGCACCTAAAATATTCGAACACTTTATCATTTAAGGTACCTAAAATGCTTCCCCAAACATAGCCAATGTCAACAAGAGTAAAAGCCCATTTGACGATTTAACAACTTTAAATTTTATTGTGTTTTTAGCTACTTAGTATCTGTTGTTTTAGTAGGAACAATACAAGAGAGGGGGTGAATTATATTGTAGGGAACAATGAGCAATTTTTGCGGAATTTAAAGAACAACGAGAAAACTAAAGTAAAGTAAGAGATAAAAGATTTAACGAGGAAAACCTTCCTAGACCTTATAGGAAGTAAAAACCTCGACCCTAAGGGATTTTAAACATAAATCATTCACTAATAATAGGTCAACAACTCATTACAACCTTTTTATCTAGAGTTCCTTCTTTCTCGTTCCACTAGGAACAACAATCCGTACAACAGTTCCTTAACTGTTGTTTTTCTCTTGACTTCACTCAAAGTCCACTCTCTTCTGCTTCACTTAAAGCCTTCTTATACAAGAACTCACTCAAGTTCTCACCCCAAAACAAATAGAAGAACTCACTAAAATTCTCTCCCCAATACAAGAGTTCACTTAAACCCTTTTACCCTTTCTCAAATAACAAACGCTTGATTAAACAAACTCTAATAATCAGGAACTCAGAATGATATAGGAACTGTGGAACTTTGGAGGAACTGACTCATATTGTCGAATATAATATATTACGTTATTAAGCTTTCTTTCCACTAGAGTATACATAATAGAATGACATAAGTCAGACATTTTTCAACTGATGAGATGAAGTCCAATTTATAGTGCTAAGCCACCAAGGATACTCCTCCGTAACCCTAGCAACCGGATAACCAACAAGATAATATTTAGGAACAGAAAAACTGATGTGCTTAAAACTTAGATGAACGTAATCTAACAAACTATCTAAGATAACATTAGGAACTTTGACCACAAAGAAAAAAACTGATTTTATTTAACTAAAAAGCAATTTTATAAAATTCAATATAAGCTAAGAAAATCAGTCTTTTATTCAAAAAGATAATTTTCCAAAAGATAAGTTATTATCCTACATAAAACTAACTAAGAGATAAAAGATAAGATTTTATTTTATTTAAACATAAAGATAAAATCTTATACTTATTAAAACTTATAACTTATCACGCTTAACTCTAAAATCAGTTTTACGTAGAAAACATTTCCTTCTTAGACTCTAGCCAAAGTACGGTTCCCTAAATTAATGTTGATGTTCCTTGATCTGAGGAACTCCTCTGTTCCTCAACTCAAGGAACAAACTGATTAATGATCCATGCTACTACTTAATGAAAGACGTGATCTTTGACTCAATCTCATTAAATTTAGACTCCTAATTAACTTAGAATATTAATTGTAATTTAACTCAAAAGGATAACCATCAAAGATATTTTATTTAAATTAAAACACCAAAGATATTTACTTGAAATAAAATCCCAATTAACTCAATCGCTAAGATCACGTAATCTTTGACTCCTAACAAATAGCAAGCACACGTTATAATGTTAGTTAATTTAATTAGATTCAGTTTTACTTGTTACTTTATATGCAGTTCCCTTGACGAGGGAACACACGATTTATTCCACAGGAACACTTCCTTGATTCAAGGCACAACTCTGTTCCTTAATCCAATGAACTGTTCCAGTTCTAGTTCCATAGATCCAATCAGACTTTCGTTCCCTTACACAATGTCTAATAGTAAACTCATACTAGAAGACATCTTCTCTTCTGAAGTTCCCCATCAGGAACTTCTCCTCATTTCTAACTTGGAGTTCTAACTCAGAAACTTCCTTCATTAGGTACCTATATTAGTATATGAATCTTGCACACACAAAACTCAAAACCATGTTAGTTAATTACTTTAGTTTGTCATCATCAAAACTAATTGGGTCAACAGTACCAGTCTATCATTTAGGCCTTGTTCTTTTGAACTTATTTTGGCTGAAATTAAATTAAATTAAATTAACTGATCTGAAATTAAATTAACTCAAATTAAATTAAATTAACTGAACTGAAATTAAATTAACTGAACCGAAATTAAATTTATTATTATTATTATTATTATTATTATTATTATTATTATTTATTATGTATTATTTATTATTTATTACTTATTATTATTATTTATTATTATTATTTATTAATATTATTTATTATTAATATTAATATTATTTATTATTTATTATTATTATTATTTATTCTTATTGTTATTATAATAATAATAATTATTATTATTATTATTATTTATTATTTATTATTTAATTTCATTATTATTATTTATTATTTATTATTTATTATTTATTATTTATTATTTATTATTTATTAGTTATTATTTATTATTTATTATTTATTATTTATTATTTATTATTTATTATTTATTATTTATTATTTATTATTTATTATTTATTATTTATTATTTATTATTTATTATTTATTATTTATTATTTATTATTTATTATTTATTATTTATTATTTATTATTTATTATTTATTATTTATTATTTATTATTTATTATTTATTATTTATTATTTATTATTTATTATTTATTATTTATTATTTATTATTTATTATTTATTATTTATTATTTATTATTTATTATTTATTATTTATTATTTATTATTTATTATTTATTATTTATTATTTATTATTTATTATTTATTATTTATTATTTATTATTTATTATTTATTATTTATTATTTATTATTTATTATTTATTATTTATTATTTATTATTTATTATTTATTATTTATTATTTATTATTTATTATTTATTATTTATTATTTATTATTTATTATTTATTATTTATTATTTATTATTTATTATTTATTATTTATTATTTATTATTTATTATTTATTATTTATTATTTATTATTTATTATTTATTATTTATTATTTATTATTTATTATTTATTATTTATTATTTATTATTTATTATTTATTATTTATTATTTATTATTTATTATTTATTATTTATTATTTATTATTTATTATTTATTATTTATTATTTATTATTTATTATTTATTATTTATTATTTATTATTATTATTTATTATTATTATTCTTTATTATTATTATTATTATTATTATTATTATTATTATTATTATTATTATTATTATTATTATTATTATTATTATTATTATTATTAGTAGTAGTAGTATTGTTGTAGCCTAAAAATCTACGGTCCCTTTATATACACTTGGGCTCATCAGAGCCGTACATGTGTCCTCCCCTAATAAATCAAGGAAAAGGATTTATCCCTTGGGTTGTATTCAGTTGGGGGAAAAGGCTTACTTTTCTGGCCCAAAAGCTAGTTAGAGCCCAGCCCCTTGAAGGTGGCTGCAAGTGATTGGTTGGTAAATTCTCACAAATCATGGTTTGCCACGTGTCATGATCTGATTTCTTAGCCAATCAGATGCCACAATTCTAGGGCAGTTTTTAAGGTTAGCTGTCATCTTGCAATCACTATAAATGTGCATTTTCACTATAAATTCTAGAGTTTTCTCCCTTATATCTGAGCTAAAATGTGCATCAATGGTGCTCTTAGGAGCCATTTCACGCTAACTTTCTTCTTGTAGTTGTGGTCTTCTGTTTTGTGATGATTTGTAGGTATTGGGGAGCTTTTTCCCTATTTTCTACTGCTTTACGTCTACCACAGTCAAATGGAGAGGTCCGAGGGCATATTTGATGAGTTCCGGGGTCCCGAGACTACTTTCCGAGGCCTTGGACAAAAGAAGGAGTGAATCCTTGGCGCCTGAAGCCAAGGAATGAAGAAATGGCGTCTCGCCCAACTCAATCGGGCTGACTTGGCCCTATCGGGCGTCCATCACAGCCATAAGTAAGTTTGTTGCGGGCCCGATCGGGGGGCTATCGCCCGTTCGTTAGTTCGGTGAGTCACCCGATCGGGCGAGATGGCCCGACACCATCGGGCGTGCTCGAGTGCCTTGCTGCTGCTGTGTTCGTGCTCGAGAGCTGCGCGCTGATCCTTGGCGAAGCCCCAACGCCCGACTCCATCGGGCGAGATGGCCCAACAGCATCGGGCGGTTGGCGAGAGCGTACATGCGTCTGCGAAGCTGAGCTGAGCGCTGAACATCGAGATGGCCCGACAGCATCGGGCGGCCTAGCCCGACTCCATCGGGCGGATGCTATTTTGGAGCGCAGCTGCTGCTTTGAGCCCGATTTGATCAGGCTGACTTGGCCCGATCGGGCGATTGACTCCGCGCGCTCATTTAATGAATGTCGGGCTGTTTAATATAAATAGAAGAATTAGAAAATTACTAAGACATCTTTTATGAATCTTTGTTTTAGTCCTTAATTCTCATAGTTTCTCTCAAGAACCCTAGTTACTACTTTTCATTGTGGATTCAAGATCAAACCTTTGGATTGCTTGCAAGTTCAATATAGTTATTTTATTTGGTAATCTTCTTCCTTGTTTTCTCCATTATTGTTTGTTTTCTCTATTATTGATTGATTTATTTCTTAATTAATTGCAATAGTTGAAAGTATGAATTTTTACATTGATTTTGTTATTGTTTTCTCAAGCATGAGTGAGTAGTTCTAATTCTAGGATTGTGGGGATCTATGTATGCAATGAGGGATTGATAGATTTGTATAATTACCCTTTATTTCAATTGTTTCCTGTGATTGAATCGTTCATGCTAGACTTATGAATTTGGCCTGATTTGTATTTCTACTTTCGCAATATTGAATCTGCTTCGAGAGGAGAGATTTCGTATAGGCTTTCAATCATTAGGCATAGTGATCATTGACCATGCGAGAGCGGCTAGGTGATCTTTGAGGGAGGTAATGTTCGAGAGAAATTACATGTGCCCTAGATAAATTGACTTATTGGGTGATTATTATTCGTCTCTGATTTCCTGAATTGTATGCATAGTGATCCATAGTCCTAGTTCTTTATTAATTGATTCTTACCTTCATATTTAGTTCTATCCTTTGCCTATTAGTTTAGTCACACACCCATTTTCAACTGATTTAGTTAGTATAATATAAGAATTCAGATACAATAATATAACTTTCTCCCTGTGGATTCGATCTTGACTTCCCTGACTACTTGTTAGTGGACCTTAGGTTATTTTTGATTAGGTGATACGACTTTAGCCTGTCAAATTTTGGCGCCGTTGCCGGGGAGACGGTTTATTTTTATTTTGTATGAATTATAATATTACACTAACCTCTACTACGAAGAACATCTGTTCTTTGGAACATCTCACGTTTGTTTTCGTGTTTTTGGTGTATGAGTAGGAAATTGAAATCCCCAAATCTTATTCCATTTGACCCGGAGATTGAAAAGACTGCTCGTCGACTCAAAAAGACAACTAAGCAAACCAAGTTGTCTGCAGGGACACCCTCCCAAAAGGCACCTTCTCCACCATCTTCACCACAACAAGGATTCTCCACCTCACCTATTACTGCTAGAATGGGTGACGAAGCTAAACCGACCTTCAGAGATTACGCACAACCATCTCCTGATAATGTGCCCACTGGGGTACGGTTGCCTACTATTGCTGCCGCAAACTTTGAAATCAAGTCTCATGTTCTGAATATGGTTCAGAATAATCAGTTTGCTGGGTTACCATCTGAAGACCCAAATCAGCACCTGCAGCGGTTCTTACAATGTTGTGCTACTCAGAAGCAAGCTGGTGTTACTGCTGATGAGATGAAACTCATCTTATTTGGTTTCTCTCTGCGCGACAAAGCTCTATTTTGGTATAATAAGTTGCCTTCCACCATCACCACCTGGGCAGAACTCTCAAAGATCTTTCTCATCAAGTGGTACCCTTACCAAAAGACTGCAGATATGCGTCATGAGATAGTGACTTTCACCCAAGATCCTGGAGAGTCATTGTATGAAGCTTGGGAAAGATTCAAAGATCTGCAACGTCTGTGTCCTCATCATGGTTTTGACCAGTGGTATCTGTGCCATATTTTCTACACTAGAGTTGATGCAGACACGAGACGGGTAATTGATGGAGCTGCTGGTGGGTTCTTCATGGATAAAGCCATCGACGAGGGGTACGAACTTCTGGAGAAACTCGCTTCTAACCAAGCGTCTACTATCCGTTCTTCTATGCCAAAGGGCGGCAAACATGATGTTGAAGCCATTTCTTTATCGACCAGGGCAACTAGTCGCTCTTCACCGAGAAGATTGATTCTTTGAAGCTAGGTAACAATTCCTCCCCTCAGATGAGTGTCAATGCTATGGCTAGTGTGTCTGGTTACAATGCTTTCATATGTGATGCTTGTGGGATAGCTGAACATAACTCTCAAGAGTGCCCCGCTCTCTCACATTCTAGTGAGCCAGTGCACGCATTACAATCCCAACACAAGCCCCAGTTCGATCCCTACTCCAATACATATAATCCTGGGATGAGAGATCATCCAAATCTCTCGTATAGGAGTAATAATGTGATGAATCCAGCAACAACAACATTATCCTCAACAACAACAATACCAACCACAAGCTCCTCCCGGATATCGAGAACCCAAGTTTCAACAAAGATCACAACACACCACCTCCAGACCCAGCTATAGCTGAGCTCAAAAGTCTCATGTTGCAGATGCAGAAGGGTATTATTTCCTTTCAAGCAGATACTAGGTCTCAATTTGAGAGCCTGCATGCTCAGAATAAGCTGCAAGGGACACATAATAAGATGTTGGAGTCACAAATAGCTCAGTTAGCTAGTTCATCTGCTAGTAGGCCATCTGGCTCACTGCCTTCGCAACCAATGCAACCCAGGGACACCGTCAATGCTATCACCCTTCGCAGTGGAGTGCAGTACGATGCTCCCAAGCAATGCTGAGAGGTGGAATCACCACGTGCTCGAAACCACGAGGAAGTGCCTGAGGATGCTGAACCTCAGGCAGAGCAAGGAGCCGCAGACAAGACTATGGAGGTGATTAAGGAGAAAACTGTGCCTCCGGTGATCAAGCTACCATTCCCCGAGCGGATGCTCAAGAAGAAGCTCGACCACCAGTATGGTAAGTTTTTAGAGGTGGTAAAGAATCTGCAGGTAACAGTTCCTTTTACTGAATTATTAAATCAAGTGCCTGCCTATTCTAAATTTTTGAAAGAATTGTTGATGAGGAAGCGAACTCTCAATGAGATGGAGACTGTGGCTTTTACTGCTGAATGCAGCGCTCTTTTACAAAACCAGTCTCCACCCAAGTTGAAAGATCCAGGGAATTTTTCCATCCCCTGTCACATTGGCACCATATTTATTGATAAAGCTTTATGTGATTTGGGTGCCAAAGTGTAAGTGTCATGCCTCTTTCTATCCGTAAGCAATCGAACATGGGTGAATTAAAATGTACTACCATTACTCGCAAATGGCCGACCGTTCGTGAAATACCCCCTAGGTATATTAGAGGACGTTCTGTTAGAGTAGGTAAATTCTTTATCCCCGTGGACTTTGTTATCTTAGACATGGCCGAAGACACTCAAACGCCCATTATCCTTGGGAGACCTTTCCTCCATATCGCTGGGGGCAGTGATAGATGTTAAGAGTGGGAAGTCGACACTCGACTCGTGGGGGATGATCATGTTATGTTTAGCCTAAACAATGCTCACAAAAGCCCAATGCTAGAGGAATCATGTTATAGTGTTGATGTTATAGATGACCCGATTCATGATTGCATGCCTCATTCCCCTCCCATGCTACTTCAAATGATGTGCTTGTCTTGGAGTCTACCGCAGTGATGAGCATTTTCTAACGGTCTTGCTGGACTCACAAATGCACCATTGGCTATAAGACCGATGACTTGACAGAATAAGCTCGACCATAATGAGCACCGCATTCATCTACATGAGGGCCCCCACACTAGCATTATAGTCCAACGCGGGTCGCAAGAGGTGGTACAACATGTGGCTACTAAACCGCTCGATCCAGGTTGATGGGCCGATGTCCATGTCCCTCTCCTTCTCCTTGTTGCAATGAGGCCATTGCCAAGTTCAGCTTGGGGGAGGATTTCTGTAAGTATTGGTAGTGTTTTTCTTTTTGTTTTGAGTGTTTTTCTTTTTGTTTTGTTTGTTTTTTCTTTTTGTTTTTACTGCTTTTTAGGTTAGTTAAGTTAGTTTAATTGTTTTGAGTGTTTTTCTTTTTGTTTTGTTTGTTTTTTCTTTTTGTTTTTACTGCTGTTTAGGTTAGTTAAGTTAGTTTAATTGCTTTGAAAAATGAAAAATCACAAAAATACGAGTTGAATATGAATAGATTGATTGCTTCCCTGTGCCCCGAACTTTGTTCTGAAAAACGATTTAACTCATTATACTGGATAGTTGGGCATTTCTGATTGGGATGTTGTGATGTGATTTCTGATTGCCTTGATCTTGAGTGGATTTTGTCGATAAAGCGATTACTTTAACTGCATGCTTGAAATGGTTAGATTGTGAGGATTCATTCTAGCCCTCGGATTTATCTCTATATCCGGTCTATTCCTGTGTGTTAGTTCCTCGTAGCATTCTTATCTTGGTTTTGGCATTGTACTCGTTGATTTCTGATGACTTTGGACATGTGCTATGATAGAGGCGTTCATTTGTTTAATCTTTAAGCCTCAGAGTTGTTAATGAATCAATTTTCCCCCTAGCCCCGCTGAGCCTAATGACTTCTTTTTGGATCTATATTAAGCCACATTACATGCCTTGAGCCTTTTCAATGACTATTGTCCCAAGCCTAGCTTGGGGGAGCATTTGCTAAGTTGATATCATATTGTGTGGTTGATTCCGTAGGGCGGTTGGAAAATAATGATATTTGGGTACAAAGAAAAGAAAGAAAAAGGAAAAAATAAAGTGAAAATTGATAGTGAAAAATTTGAAAAATTTCTATGATCTTCACTCATTAACTTTCAAAGCATTGGAAATTATGTTGAAAGAGACAAGTATTCGTTGGTTCGTGAAATTTCAAGAGTCGGTTATTATCTTGGTTATGTTGTTGATGCCATGGGAGTTGTTTCGACCACACCTAGTCCTACTAGTGTTTTTGCTCCCCTTTCTTGGCTTTTCCACCACATTCCCTAAATAATTCCCGCACCTTTACCCGAGCCCCGTTACAACCCTAAGAAAGACCTTTTGAGCACGTGTCTGATTGTTTATTGGAATAATACTAAGTCAATATGCCAAAGTTAAAGATTAAGTTTGTTATTTGAGTCGACCTGATTAGGATGAGCGATATTATACCTTTCTAAACACATGAGAGTGTGAGTGGGAAGGGCTATTATGGTTGGGTTGGTGAGCGATCGGGCACATATTATGCCTGCCACAAAATTGAGAGGAGTGACACCTCAATGAGCGCCTTTTCAAGATTTGCATGATATGTAGGGCAGCTGCATTTGATGGTTTGCTTAAGTGATTGGTAGTCAGGTGATCTGAGCAACTGAACTTGAATTTTGCTTGCTTGAACGATTTTGAGTTAGAAATAATTGAGTTCAAACTTTCCTATCAGAGGGGTGAAGCAATCCTATTCTTATTCATGTTGTGCTTTGCTTGGGGACAAGCAAAGGTTTAGCTTGGGGGAGTTTGATGTTACGGTTTTATATAGAGTTTTCTCCCTTATATCTGAGCTAAAATGTGCATCAATGGTGCTCTTAGGAGCCATTTCACGCTAACTTTCTTCTTCTAGTTGTGGTCTTCTGTTTTGTGATGATTTGTAGGTATTGGGGAGCTTTTTCCCTATTTTCTATCGCTTTACGTCTACCACGAGTCAAATGGAGAGGTCCGAGGGCATATTTGATGAGTTCCGGGGTCCCGAGACTACTTTCCGAGGCCTCGACAAAAGAAGGAGTGAATCCTTGGCGCCCGGCCAAGGAATGAAGAAATGGCGTCTCGCCCAACTCAATCGGGCCGACTTGGCCCGATTCGGCGTCCATCACGGCCATAAGTAAGTTTGTTGCGCTCCGACGGGGGCTATCGCCCGTTCGTTAGTTCGGTGGAGTCGCCCGACGGCGAGATGGCCCGACACCATCGGGCGTGCTCGAGTGCCTTGCTGCTGCTGTGTTCGTGCTCGAGAGCTGCGCGCTGATCCTTGGCGAAGCCCCAACGCCCGACTCCATCAGGCGAGATGGCCCGACAGCATCGGGCGGTTGGCGAGAGCGTACATGCGTTTGCGGAGCTGAGTTGAGCGCTGAACATCGAGATGGCCCGACAGCATCGGGCGGCCTAGCCCGATTCCATCGGGCGGATGCTATTTTGGAGCGCAGCTGCTGCTTTGAGCCCGATTTGATCGGGCTGACTTGGCCCGATCGGGCGATTGACTCCGCGCGCTCATTTAATGAATGTCGGGCTGTTTAGTATAAATAGAAAAATTAGAACATTACTAAGACATCTTTTATGAATCTTTGTTTTAGTCCTTAATTCTCATAGTTTCTCTCAAGAACCCTAGTTACTACTTTTCATTGTGGATTCAAGATCAAACCTTTGGATTGCTTGCAAGTTCAATATAGTTATTTTATTTGGTAATCTTCTTCCTTGTTTTCTCCATTATTGTTTGTTTTCTCTATTATTGATTGATTTATTTCTTAATTAATTGCAATAGTTGAAAGTATGAATTTTTACATTGATTTTGTTATTGTTTTCTCAAGCATGAGTGAGTAGTTCTAATTCTAGGATTGTGGGGATCTATGTATGCAATGAGGGATTGATAGATTTGTATAATTACCCTTTATTTCAATTGTTTCCTGCGATTGAATCGTTCATGCTAGACTTATGAATTAGGCCTGATTTGTATTTCTACTTTCGCAATATTGAATCTGCTTCGAGAGGAGAGATTTCGTATAGGCTTTCAATCATTAGGCATAGTGATCCTTGACCATGCGAGAGCGGCTAGGTGATCTTTGAGGGAGGTAATGTTCGAGAGAAATTACATGTGCCCTAGATAAATTGACTTATTGGGTGATTATTATTCGTCTCTGATTTCCTGAATTGTATGCATAGTGATCCATAGTCCTAGTTCTTTATTAATTGATTCTTACCTTCATATTTAGTTCTATCCTTTGCCTATTAGTTTAGTCACACACCCATTTTCAACTGATTTAGTTAGTATAATATTAGAATTCAGATAAAATAATATAACTTTCTCCCTGTGGATTCGATCCTGACTTCCCTGACTACTTGTTAGTGGACCTTAGGTTATTTTTGATTAGGTGATACGACTTTAGCCTGTCAACAGTGTAAACATACTCTGAAGAAATACTCTCTCACTTTCTCTCTCTATCTCTACTTTTCTCCTTACAACTCCTGATATCTGACTTAAGGTTCGGAGGGGGAACCACCACCCAAACCTCCAGGGTGGGTCCCTTTTTGCAGGTTCGGGAACGAAGCTCAGGCTCGGTCCAAGCAGATTCAGACATTGTTGCACAAGTCTCCAAGTGAAGAACATCTATGGGATACTAGTTTGCTTGCTAGACAAGAAGGCTCAACCTGTAGCTTACTTGTTGGACAAGAATACTAAACATTTGGCGCCGTCTGTGGGGAGACGCAACGATGACTGACTGTCAGTCGTCCAATGTGGCTAGAAATCAAAGTTTTCAGGTCAATGTCGAAGACACAGTAGATCATGAGAGACCGCCCCGAGGAAGGGATAGACCCCCGTCCGTCAACAATGTCCCTGGACAAAGCCAAGTGCCTATTATACAGGAGAATCTTGAACGTCCAGTGACTGCTTCCCATCTTGAGAACGTCTTGAACGATTTTCAGACTAAGATGGCAGAAGTCGTCCAGGAACAGATCAAGAGCAACATGCTGTTTTTCCATCTTAACCCTGAGCCAGCCGCTAACAATCTAACTCTTCTTAGGGGACGTTCCCAAGAAAATCGTCCAGGTCCTAGTCGACCTGTTCGTCAGGAACCCTCTAGGAGGACGACCAGAGGAAAGCAGCCAGAAGGCAGTGAACAACGAAGGAAAATGGACTGGAACCAGGTGGTCAGGACCCAGGATCAGGTTCGTCCAAGCGGGCACCGAATGGAAACAGATGCCAGGGAGTATCTAGAGGCGAAGAAAGCAACTGCATTACAACGGTCGGCGACCGGTTCTACACCATACTTGAAGGATCCTCCTTTGAGGTTGTCGTCCAGAACGGAAGGACGAAGTTTAAGCCTCTCTCTTGCCCATCTAAGACAAGAGAGGACGGTGGTTCAACCCGTAGTTTATAGACGACTAGCCCCTGCAAACACTTCATCTGATCCTGTGATAAAGGAATATCGTAAGGAGTTCGTACCCATTGAGGAACAGTTGGGAGCTCTCCGGATTAACTGGCCCACTCCAATATCGGCCAGGATCATGAAGGCGCCCCCATTCCCAAAGGTTAAACTCCCTACTATAGAACCTTTTGATGGAACAACAGATCCAGACGATCACCTATCCGCTTTTACAAGTACGTCCAAGGAGTGGATGATGCTACTTGGTGTAAGAACTTTCCCGCAACTCTAAAGGGAGTAGCACAGAAGTGGTTCAACAATCTTCCACCCAATTCAGTCAACAATTTTACTGAACTCAGTTTCTTATTTACTAGTCACTTTGTTGCCAATAAGCAAGAGCAAAAAACAAGCATGCACTTGGGTAAGGTCGTCCAAGGACCTAAAGAAGCTCTTAGGAGTTTTGTTAAGAGATTCAATCTAGAAGCCATTCAGATTCAAGATCTTAATGCAGGGGTGGCCTTTGACGCCTTTATCAGGGGACTAAGGACAGGAAGTTTTAAGTTCGATATTGTTAAGAAGAAAATCACCACTCTTGCCGGGGCATTAAAGGAAGCCGAAGCATTTATACACGCCACTGAAGTATGTGCTGAGGCAAAGCACCCCGAGACCAAGAAGCCTGAAGAGGTTGCTCAGCCAAAAAAGAGCAACCCCAAAAAGGCCGAGACTTAGGCAATTACCTCAACCACTACTTCGTCCAGAAGAAGCAAGAGAAAAGAATCTGAGCCTTCTTCATCTAACCCCATCAAATTCAGCAAGGACCAATACTCCATTCTCATGGAGATAAAGGACCAATATGAGCCGAAGGCTCCAGTTGAGATGAAGACTCCTTACAGAAATAAGGACAAGAGCAAATACTGCCACTTTCACAAGGACTGCGGTCATGAGACTAATGAATGTGAGCACCTTAAGAGGGCTTTGGAGGATCTATCTCGGAAAGGAAAGATGAACTCCTATTTGCCTCAAGGGGGAAGGAAGTTTCAGAGGAAGGATGATTGGCAGACTAAGAAGAAAGAGAGTGAAAGCACGGACGAGGATGTTGTCCTTGTAATTTCAGGAGGGTTTGCTGCTGGAGGACCAACCAATAGAGGGCACAAAAACTACCTCAGGGAGCTCGGCCAAGTCTTGCTAGCTGATCAGACCAAGGCCGAGCCCTTCCCAAAAGTTGTAGTTAGTTAACAAGATCGGGGGAAGATGAGAACTCCCCATGATGACCCTGTGGTTGTAGAAATAAAGATAGCAAACTTGAGAGTAAGAAGAATTCTGATTGACACCGGAAGCTCAACAGAGATTATTAGTGCTGATTGCTTGTCCAGATTGAAGTTTGATGAAAAGAACTTGGGTCCCGTCCACCATTCCATCATTGGGTTTGGGGGAGGAATCATTCATCCTATGGGAACCGTTACTTTGCCCGTCCGAGTGGGAGAGAAGGAGGCCTCAAGGACTCTGTTTATAAAGTTCTTGGTAGTCCGAGATTTGACAGCCTACAATGTCATACTTGGACGACCAACTCTGAATCATGTTAAAGCCGTAATAGTCACTCACTTGATGCTTATGAAGTTTGAGTGTGATGATGGCAAAATTGGCTGCTTGTATGGAAATCAGCAGGCGGCTAGGGAATGTTACCTAACTACCCTCAAGCCGTCGTCATAGACGACAGACAATGAAGACCAGACGAGAGTTGCTGGCGAAAGGAAAACGTCTGAAATTGGGAAAGTTAAGACGAGAGTTGCTGGCGAAAGGAAAACGTCTGAAATTGTAAAGGACCAAGTGGCCGTGTTGAAGATGGCAATTGAGAGTCCTCAGACGCCTGCCGCTCCCTCCAAGAAAACGTCTGAACTTCTCCCCAACAAAAAAAGGAAGTATTAGCTCGTCAAGGAGGAGCCATCCTCGTCTGAGGAGGTGATGGCTATAATGGGGCTGACACTAGACCGACCAGAGCCGGTGGAAGCTCCATAAGATGTCTGCTTGGATGAAGCTCGTCCAGAAAGAACCCTCAAGGTTGGGTCTTCACTCTCTCCGGATTTGAGAGGCCTTTTAATTAGTTTGCTGAAAGAATTTCAAGACTTTTTTGTTTATTGTGTTGAAAAAATGCCAGGAATCGATCCATAGATAGCCTTCCACCGACTGAATGTCGATCCAAGTTTAAAACCTGTTCGTCAAAAGAAAAGGCATTTAGGACCGGTCAGGAACCAGGCGGTCGACCAGGAAGTTCAGAAGTTGTTGGAATCAAAATTCATCAAAGAGACTTATTATCCCGAATGGATAGTGAATGTAGTCATGGTGCCAAAGCCTAATGGCACTTGTAAGATGTGTGTGGACTACACCCATCTCAACAAGGCTTGTCCCAAGGACAGTTTCCCCTTGCCTAAGTTGGATCGACTGGTGGACTCCACAGCCGGCCATGCTTTGTTAAGCTTCATGGATGCACATTCAGGCTTTCACCAGATTCCCATGTGGACAGAGGATCAGGACAAAACGTCCTTCATTACCGAGAAAGGGTCAGTATGGGCCGGGCCGAGGATGCCTTTTGGCCTCCATAATGCGCCGGCCACCTTTCAAAGACTGATTAACACTGTCTTTCAGCCACAGTTGGGAAGAAACATGGAAGCATACATTGATGATATGATAGTCAAGAGTCGGCAAGAGGAAGATCATGTTGGTGATTTGAGAGAAACTTTCGAAACTCTCAGAAAATACAAGCTAAGATTGAACCCCAGCAAATGTGTTTTTGGAGTCTTGTCGGGGAAGTTCCTAGGCTTCTTAGTAGATCAAATGGGAATAGAAGTCAACCCTGAAAAGATCCAAGCTATTCTAGACATGAAATCCCCGTCAATGATAAAGGAAGTTCAACGATTGACGGGTTGCTTAGCTGCTCTTGGACGATTCTTGTCTAAGTCGGGCGACAAGTGCCATCACTTTTTCGCTACTATCAAGAAGAAGGCCAAGTTTGAGTGGACATCAGAAGCTGAGCAGGCGCTTCAGCAAGTCAAGGATCACCTTCGACAGCTGCCTAGGTTGGTCAGTCCAGCCAATGGGGAGAAGCTGTTTGTATACTTGGTTGTGTCCACTCAGGCTGTGAGTGCTGTTCTGCTAGCTGAAAGAGAGTCCGTGCAAGTGCCAATATACTTTGTGAGCCTTGTGCTCAAGGATGCAGAAAATAGGTACACTCCAGTCGAGAAGTTTGGATTGGCCCTCGTCATGGCCAGTAGAAAGTTAAGGCCCTATTTCTTAGCTCATAGTATACTCGTCTGTACTGACCAATCCTTGAAACAAGTTTTGCAACAGATGAAAGCCGCTGGACGGATGTTGAAATGGGCTGTTGAGCTTAAAATGTTTGATATATCATTTGAACCAAGGAAAGCCATTAAGGGGCAGGCCTTGGCAGATTTTATAGTTGAGCTTACTCGACCAACTATAGAACCAATATTTGATCCAACTGAAGGGCGAAAGCATTGGACGCTCATGGTTGATGGATCGTCCACTGTCAATGGATGTGGGGCATGAATTATTTTTCACTCTCCAGAAGGAAACAAGATTGAATATGCGCTAAGATTCCAATTCCAAGCGTCCAATAACGAAGCTGAATACGAAGCACTTCTAGCTGGAATCAAAATGTGTAAAGCGGCAGGAGCTCTTGAAATTGAGGCCAAATCGGACTCTCTCTTGGTCGTCAGTCAAGTCAAGAGAGATTTTGAATGTAAAGAAGCATCGATGTGAAAATATATGCGTCTGATCAAAGATGAGATTGAGCCTTTGAAACGCTTTGTTCT
The DNA here is from genome assembly GCA_947648045.1 of Beta corolliflora. NCBI lineage: Eukaryota > Viridiplantae > Streptophyta > Magnoliopsida > Caryophyllales > Amaranthaceae > Beta > Beta corolliflora. The sequence goes on from CANSZD010001765.1 coordinate 200,356, forward strand.
CGACTAAGTACCAAGGTCAGAAAATCATCAAGCTGACGCTCTCTCAAAATTGGCCAGCTCGGCTGAAGGTGATGCACCAAGAACAGTGTTTTGGGAAGTTAAACCCAAAAATAGTATTGACCAAGAGCAAATAATGTTTCTTAGCCGAGGGGCAGTTTGGATGGAGCCCATAATAGAATGCAAGAAGACAGGACGACTGCCTTCAGACCCTGTAGAAGAAGTCATTCAATCGTCCTCTCCTCAAGTGCATCACCAGAGAAGATGGCCTAGAGGTTCCGAAGGAACTCCATGAAAGAGCTTGTGCATCTCCCATTGGAGGAAGTGCGACTGTTGTCAGAAGCATGGAAATCTGCATCAGAAGTCGTCCAACTACTTAAGTCCCATCTTGTTCCCTCTGCCTTTTGCCAAATGGGGCATGGATATCTTAGGACCTTTCCCGGTGGCCGCTGGGCAAAAGAAGTTTGTGATAGTAGCTGTGGACTACTTCACTAAATGGATTGAGGCTGAAGCCATGCTGGGTATAACAACGAGCGACGTCAAGGCCTTTATTTGGAAAAACATTATAACTCATTTTGGCATGCCATAGTTCATCGTCATTGATAATGGTCCACAGTTCGAAACGCCTAAGCTGAAAGATTGGTTGGCAGAAAAAAAAACAAAGCTCACTTCGCTGCAGTCGCCCACCCACAAGCCAATGGGCAAGTAGAGTCCTTCAACAAGATTCTATCCAATGGAATAAAAAGGAAGTTGGATAATGCCAAGGAACAATGGGTTGAAGAACTACAGCTAGTCTTATGGTCCATCAGAACAACCGCCAAAAATTCTACAGGGGAGACACCCTTCATGTTAGTTTATGGCACTGAAGCCGTCTTGCCCATTGAAATTGAAGAACCCACCCTGAGAGTCATGCTGTACACGGAAGATGCCAAATGGGCTGCATTGCGCACGACTTTCGATCAAGTACAAGAAGTCAGGGGCAATGCCTTGCTAAGAATGCAATTGTACAAACTGCGAATGGCTCGAGATTTTAACAAGAGAGTCGCTAGACGACCACTCAAGGTGGGGGATCTGGTTCTAAGGAAGATGGAGGCGGTTGGACGAGCTAAAGAGCTGGGGAAACTAACACCAAATTGGGAAGGACCCTATCTGATTGTCCAAGAGGTGCGAAGCAGAACTTTTCGTCTCCAAGATCTGGATGGACGATCAATACAGGGCACTTGGAACTCAGACACTCTGAAGAAGTACCACGTCTAACTCAGTTAATCGCCAGAAGCGCGCAGTTTGTAATCACTCCAAAGTGCCACGGCACATGCAAGAGAAAAAAGAATTGTATACATGTATCTTGGCATTTAGTCAAGCAAAATTCATATAATACAATTCCTACTTTCTTATCGCCTTTGTTTATTTTTTACCAAGTTGGTTCACTTTGGGGCATTAAATTAGTTATTAGTGTAAAAGTGACAACAACATGGACAAAATTACAAAGAACAATTGAGCGTCAAAAATGCTCACTTCTATGCCGAACATCACTCCCTCGATGAGACCGGCCAAAGTGTAATAACCTAAAAGTTAAAAACACATAAATGGCCAAAGATTGACAAGAATCTCTAGTAAGAGAAACGTCAAAGTCTCTAAGAGAAAGCTGACCTGAAATAAGCCCTTAGTAAAGGATACTTACTTTCAAATGCACGGTCAGCTAAGTAGTAATGAACCTAGTAAGGGATCACTACTTCCTAACAAGTGTTGCTCCCTCAAGGAAGCCGGCTAAGACATGGTTTGAACATGTACCTAAAGCTCGTCCTTAGCAATTTTAGCAGGCTTGGCCAATGTTGGCCGCTCTCCTTCTTGGACCATGGCCCGTCCATCATATACGGTTGAGCTAAGCCCAAGAAGGGGGGGGGATAAGACAAGCCTATAAGACGAGCTAAAGAGAAAGGTCATCCAAAGACCAGGACGAACTAGGCAATAGATGCCCTTGTAATGGTTCGCTACTTCAGGACGAGTATTACCAACTCGAGAAAAACGGCTAAAGCGTGGCTCGTCCATAAATACGATATGTATTGGCCGCTTTCTCTCTTGGGGCAAGACTCGTCTGAATGTGCAGATCGTCTAAAGTTCCAGGACGAATCTCACTATGTACTTGGCTACTTTTTGGAGATTAAATATCGTCCAAGGGCAAGGATGATAATCTTTCCCTATCCTTATTTTGCAAACCATTCAAAGTTCCAGGACGAGTCTCGCCTTGTACTTGGATATATTTGGGAACGTTTTGCGATCGTCCAACGCCAAGGACGACAATTATCATTAACTAAATTTTGTAGACCGTCCGAAGTTCTAGGACGAGTCTCGCCTTGTACTTGGCTACATTTTGGAAAGATTCACGATCGTGTGAACACAAGGACGATGCTCATTCCTTAAACATGTGTGTAGATTGTCCATTATTCAGGACGAGGCTCATCTTATACTTGATAAAAATTGAAGTGCAAGAAAAGAAAGGACAAGCAATTGGAAAAAAGTCTCTTTATATATACCTGGCAAAAATTTACAGCTTAAGACTAGAAGAGACAAATCTACGACGACAAACAAGCCAAGAAACTTAGGAAAATAAACCTAAAATTAGGCATCATCTTCAGTGCGAGTTTCTTGGTCGTCTTCAGGAGTTTCTTCCTCGACCACAGCCTCGTCATCCGAGTCTAAGAATTCTGGAGGCTCCTCGGCACATATCATGGCACGATGAACGCTTTGTTGAAATTCCAGACGGAGAACGAAGCTAGGAACCTCACTAGGCTCGGCCAGCATCTCAAAAGCCTTGACGGCCCAGTCTTTAGACGTCTCGACGACTTGAGCCAAGCCTTCTTTGGCGTCGTTAAAGGCCTGGACCGCTTCCTTTTGCATACGGGCATTCTTCGCCCTTAGGATGATATTTCCCTCCTCAGTTGGGCGGCGCCTAGTAGAGCAGTATCCCTTTCGCCCTTCAACTCAGCTGCGACGGCGTCTATGGCCATTTTCAGTCGGTCTTGTTCCTTGTACAGTTGGTTGATAGTATTTATTATTTATTATTTATTATTTATTATTTATTATTTATTATTTATTATTTATTATTTATTATTTATTATTTATTATTTATTATTTATTATTTATTATTTATTATTTATTATTTATTATTTATTATTTATTATTTATTATTTATTATTTATTATTTATTATTTATTATTTATTATTTATTATTTATTATTTATTATTTATTATTTATTATTTATTATTTATTATTTATTATTTATTATTTATTATTTATTATTTATTATTTATTATTTATTATTTATTATTTATTATTTATTATTTATTATTTATTATTTATTATTTATTATTTATTATTTATTATTTATTATTTATTATTTATTATTTATTATTTATTATTTATTATTTATTATTTATTATTTATTATTTATTATTTATTATTTATTATTTATTATTTATTATTTATTATTTATTATTTATTATTTTTATTATTTATTATTTTTATTATTTATTATTTATTATTTATTATTTATTATTATTATCATTATTATTACTATTATTATTATTATTACTATTATTAGTATTATTAGTATTATTATTATTATTAGTATAATTAAGTTGAACTTAACTGAACTGAAATTAAATTAACTGAACTGAAATTAAATTAAATTTACTTAAATTAAATTAACTGAACTGAAATTAAATGAACTGAACTGAAATTAATTTAATTGAACTGAAATTAAATTAACTATACTGAAATTAAATTAACTGAACTAAAATTAATTTAACTGAACTGAAATTAACTGAAAATAAGTCCAAAAGAAGAGGGCCTTAGTCTTTCCTCATAGTTTTCTTACAATCAGGTAATAATAAAGTGGCGCACAATGAACAACATATAAATTGCGGTTTTTTCACCATATACCCCCGACAAATTTTTTTTTGCACCATATACCCTTTCAACTTTTGAAATGCACCATATACCCTCGACGTTTCAAAAAATACACCGACATGCCCTTATGACTAACGGCGTTAGAGTTCCGTTAGTCATTAGGCCCTAATCCTACCTCTAACCCTAATTAACTAACCTAAATCTACCCCTAACCCTAACCCTAATCTAATACACTAACCCTAACCCTAACCCTAACCACCCCTCCCCCACCCCTCACCACCACCCCCCTCACCACCACCCCCCAACCACCCCCCCTCACCATCGTCGACCCCCTTCCCCACTCCCCCGCCGACCCCCTCCCCTTCCCCACTCTCCCGCAACCCCGCCGACCCCCATCTCCTTCCCCCGCAACCTCCGCCGCCCCCTTCCCCCTTCCCCACCCGCAGTCCCCGCACCCTCCCCCTTCCCCGCGGCCCATCCCCACCACCACCCCAACAGTTCCCCCCGCAGCCCCCCTCCCTCCCCCTTCCCCCGGCCCGCCCCCATCCACGCAAACCCCCACCACCCCCACCCACGCAAACCCCCCACGCCCACCCTTTTTGAATCCCATGACCCCTCCCCCTTTTGAATCCCGCACCCCTCCCCCCACCCCCATTCGAATCCCATGAACCCTCCCCCCACCCCCATTCGAATCCATGCCCCCCTCCCCCCACCCCCCTCGAATCCCGCAACCCCTCCCCCCACCCCCTTCGAATCCCGCGCGGCCTGGTGAGAGAGAACGTCGATTTTGAACCGGATTTTGAATCAAATCAAACGAAATCGAAAAATATTGAATTCAACCGCATAGAAATTGAACCGAGAATTTGGACCGCAAAATCTCTCCTCCTTCGCCGACGTCCTTACATCTCTCTCCTCCGTGTATGAATCGAAGAGTTGCGAAATCCTCCATCACTTTTCGAGATTTGTTCTTCGAGGTTGCGTGATGGCGGGGGAAGGGGAAGGGGAATGGGAAGGGGGTTGCGGGGAGGGAGGCTGGGGAAGGGTGGTGGTGCAGTGGGGGTGGTGGGGCAGGTGAGGGTGTTAAGCTGTTAAGTGTTAGGGTTAAGGTATTGGGGTTAGGGTTAGGATTAGGGGTAGATTTTGGTTAGTTAATTAGGGTTAGGGTAGGATTAGGGCCTAATGACTAACGGAACTCTAACGCCGTTAGTCATAAGGGCATGTCGATGTATTTTTTGAAACGTCGAGGGTATATGGTGCATTTCAAAAGTTGAAAGGGTATATGGTGCAAAAAAAAATTTGTCGGGGGTATATGGTGAAAAAACCGTATAAATTGTGCAACAAGAGATTTAGGTTCCTCAAGTAATCCAACCTCTCTTCCATGAATATTTCTAATGTTTTGACTATATATTATTAACACACTTCCCTTTTTATGCATATTTGCGATTCGAGAATATGTGTGGTCTTGTGATTCGAGTTGATTACTTTCAAAATATAAATTGTTTTTATAATTTTTACTTGTAATAGGAAACTAATATGTATTCATAGTCAAAATTTCGCAGATAAAAAGGTAAAAATCTACAGGTTGCAATTGACATGTATGGAACGAGGAAAGTATGTTTTTATGTATTATCTCACGGATCATATGTATCTAATTTAATTTCCATATTTATCAATTATTTTAATAGACAATATATAAGAAATCAAACACTAGTATTGATTCCAAAGTGCTGCCAGCTAGGACGAATAGTTTACGTCCATGACCATGACATGCATTATTACCAAAATACAATTGGGTTGGAGAGCAACTAGTGAAAATTAAAAATAGGCTATTCAGATCATCAAATATCTTGATGTTTCCTAACTAACAAACTTTATAATCTCGGAACTAACCTCATGATCTGTAAATCAAATCATAAAATCAAATTAAATTACAATGCAATGTCTCATGTCTGGAGCTAATATGCATGCCACTAGCTCGTGCACATATATTTTTCTATTCAAAAGTGCCTGGCGTACATTATTTCATTACGAACAAATGTGCCTAGCTCATATTATATTGAAGCCTATGCTTTGTGTACATCAATCATATTTTCTCCCAAACTCTAGTCATACAGCCTTACACACCCACAATTTATCTAACTAAAAGGAAAAAAAATGGCTGGTTCAATCAAAAGAACTACTTCTCACGTTCGTTCAAGAAGTTGGCCATCTACATCACACCCTGTAGACTCGAGCGTTGAGGCTCTCTTGCACAAGCTCACTACATCAAAAGTCAAACCCTCTTCTACCGCCTCATCCATATGCAACAATTTATCTAACATCAAGGAATTATATGAAGGTATCAACCATTCAATTGGATGTCCTCTAAACCAACAAGCCCTTTCCCTTGAGCAACACCAAGATAGTGTTGAAGAGGTTTTAGAAGGATCTCTGAGCTTGTTGGAAGCTTGTTCATCTACCAATGATGTTTTGTCGTTGTTGAGAGAATCCATAGTAGAGCTTCAATCTTGCTTAAGAAGAAAAAGCGGGGAACAAGAAAAGGATCTATATGCTTATTTGATGTCAAGAAAGAAAATCCAAAAAATGGCAAACAGATGCTTAAAAAAGTTGAACAAAATAAATTCTCAGCAAGATAAAAGCTACAATGTTTCAATTGTGAGAATGCTCAGAGAAGCTGAGATGGTTAGTTTCTTGACATTGAAATCTATCATGAATTATTTTTCCACACTGATCATTAAGTCAAAGAGTTGGTCATTGATGACTAAAGTGATGAACTCTAAACACGTATCGTGCGAGAGACAAGGAGATCCCAATGAAATAGAGAAGATGGATAGCGCAGTTTTTGCTTTGAAGGGAAGAAGACAAATAAAGATGTGAAAATGGCTCAAGATTTGTTGATCCAATTAGCAACACTAGAGTTGAGTGTTCAAGAAATTGAAGGCTCATTGGAATCAATATTTAGATGCCTACTAAGAACAAGGGTCTCCCTTCTTGATATAATGAGCCATTAGTACCTCCAACTTGAGGAACACAATTTTGCAATGACAGAAATTTTGTACATACGATATACATAAACCAAATATTATAATTGACATACTAGTACTTCTTTTGGAAAATTATGCTTTATAATGTCAACTTTTCGATTCATAACTAAGTATAAAAATCATGCGTTCATGTGTACATCACAAATTCAAGCATGAGTCGCTCATATTCACAACCAATAATCCAACGTACTCTTCCTCAAATTAATTACCCATCATTAACCAATATGACGAATGGGTCTTGTATTCCCTAGTAAGAAAAATACTCACTACTCATGAAAAATAAAATTACACATGGCTCTAATTTTGCTAGGGAAACTACCAACTATTTATGCTGATTTTCGCCTTAACGTCACAGGCTGATATTGGGGCGTCAACAACCAGATTAAGATGATTTAAAAGGGATAAATGTGAGGGGTTCGACACAATGAGATGGTGACGCGTAAAACCCCCAATGAAGGTGGGCAAAAAACTGCAGTTTGATATAAGTCCACCAATCCACTATATGCAACTGACGTTCAGAGTGAACGACAGTCAATACAACCTAGGATGATAAATCTAAGTACAACTTGCGGAAATGTAAATGAGAATGGAAAAATAACAAGTAATGTTTGACATAGTGCTTTTAATAATCAGTGAGTAGTAGCAATGGGGGCTTGTAACTTGTGTTGTTTTACTTCAACCCGTGCGCCTTATATATCTCAACTCTTTGACGCAATCCCAAGTTCTCGGAGGTTGTTACCAACAGTCTCCCATGATCTCCCTATTTCAATGCCACGTTCCTTGACCATCTATTCGAATAATATGCCACCATCCGAAAGAATGACCGAGTCACCCTTATTCTTTGCTAGTCATTTGTTCCGCTGACTCAGTCCAATGTCACGTCGTTGCTCGTAACGTCAACGTCAACCCGTAAAATTTGACCATAATAGTTTGCCCCCAATTGTCGAAATGGGGATGTCAATAGAGTCATAAGACAATTGAAAGACTAATAGCCAAAAACCTGCACAATTGAAACGTATGTCAAAGCAAGTCTACATGTGTTACAACACTTGTCTAAAAAAAAGATAATGCATAATAAAATCTGGTATTTACTTGGCAAAAGATAACTCAAAGGTCAGCTGGAAAGATAAAAATTTCAAACAAAGATAACATGAGCTTAGCAATTAATTTCAATCAGTTGGTTATTGATAATTGCAGCGGCCGTATAACAAGTTGTGCCAGTTTGATCACTGCCACACGCTAAAGACTCAGCTTTTCTCCCTCAGAAACTCTCTAACCTTCATCTTCTCTAGAATTCTCCGGAGACCTCCACCGAAAGCAAACCGTCTACCAGGTAAATTTCGCATCTTCTAGCTTTGATTTCACGAATTTCTTTTGCACTTGAATAAATGCCTCCAAGTAGGCATAGTATTAGAAAGATCACTAAGGCACATGAAAAAGCGAAAAACACAGAGAAAACAATTGAAGAGAAAAATGAAATTCGTCCACAAGACAAGTTACAACAGTACGTCTCGGCCACGCTGAGAACAGTAGCAGCAGTGCTCCTTGTCGAGAAAGGCAAAGAACAGTCGCCGGTGTATTTCATCAATCGTGTCTTGAACCCAGCAAAATAGATATAAGCTAAATAAAAAGTTGGCGTATGCGGTTTTAATTGCGGCCTGAAACCTAACGCCCTACTTTGACGCTCACTTAGTACAGGCTTTGACGGATCATCCCTACAAAAAGGCTTGACATAAGCTGGACTCATCAGGCAGGCTTTTGAAATGGGTCATTGAGTTGTGAAAGTTTTAGTTAGAATTCAAGTCAAGAACCGCCATCAAAGCCTAAGCCTTAGCAGATTGCATAGTTGAAGCAACGTATGAAGAAGAAGTTGAATAAGTGGGAACTTGGAAAATATCAATTGACGGTTCCTCTGATCAGCATGGCGCAAGAGCCGGCATAGTCATGACGTCTCCTGAGGAACATGTGTTTGAATACACCATCATATTTCCCTTTAAAGAGTTAAACAATGAAGTAGAATATGAAGCGGCATTATAAGGTTTACGAATATGCTTGGTGGCGGACGCTAAGAAGATTTAGTTGTCGACGGATCCACAACTAGTTGCTAGCCAAGTAAAAGGGGAGGACGAGGCTAAAGAGCCGACAATGGTGAAGTATCTTGATTTAATAAGGTAAATGACATCACAATTGCAAGGGTTTGAGATTATCACTAATCGACATTGAGAGAACCATCATGGTTGAGGTACTGAAAGAAAAAAAGTATCGAACAAAAAGTAATGATCGCCATGATTACGAGAGACGACGAATGTTACACCAATGTCGCCAAGTTTAAGCTGACGGAAGAGTTGCCAACAGACAAGAAAGAGGCAATAAAGGACAAGCAAGGTGCAAGCTCGTTCGTCATCCACCAAAGAGAACTGTTCAAAAAGGGATTCTCCTTACTATTACTTAAATGTGTCACAGCATGGGAAGCAACAAAGATAATATAGGAGATCCATGAGGGAATCTGTGGAAACCACATAAGCGGAAGAACACTAGCCCATAAAGCACTAAGTGCAAAATCTTATTAGCCCACAATGGTAGTAGATGCATAAGAGTATGTGAAGAAATGCGACAAATGCCAAAGGTTTGCAGCCATCATAAACTTGTCGGCTAATTATCTACAACCCATTCTATGCTCCATGCCATTTGCACAATGGGAAATGAACATCCTAGGGCCCTTCACCATGGCCACTGATTGTCGGTATTGATTTTTTACAAAGTGGATAGAAGCTGAACCTCCAACTAAGATTAAAGCTCAGCAAGTCATCAAATTCATCTGGCACAATGTCATTACAAGGTTTGGCATCCCAACCACTATAGTATTTAACCATGGCGTTCCATTCGACTGTACCCCAATAAATAAATACTTGGAGTATTTCAAAGTCACATTTGCATTTTCATCAGTTTGCCAGCCACAGAGCAATGCCCAAGCCAAACCAGCTAACAAGCAAATCGTTAATACATTGAAGATAAATTATGATGACCTTAAAGGACTACAGGCCGAGAAAATGCCAGAAGTGTTGTGGTCAAACAGAACGACATAAAAGGAGTCAGCAGGTGAGAATCCATTTAGGTTGACATTTGGCGTTGGCCTTGAAGGATAGAATGAAGAGGGCGTACAACAAGCGAGTGAATTATCGGCCTCTAAAAGTTGGCGACCTAGTTCTGAGGAGAACAGTTGCAACCGGCAAGGCTCACACAGAAGGAAAACTCACCGCCAACTGGGTGGGTCCATACATCATCCAAGAAGAGATTGTCCCACGTTCTTGCACGCTCATCAAGATGGAAGACAAAGTCTTAGCTAACAGCTGGAATGCTAATGTCTTGAAGAAATACTTTGTCTAAAAATGAGGAATTTTATGTATGTAGAGTTTTAAATTTATTGTCAAATAGGTCGTAAAGTGTAAAAGACCCACCACCTACAAGGGCGCTAACACATAGTAATGAAAGAAAAGCTGACCACCTAAATGGCGGCATTTTGAGCAACAACTTTCGTTTCAACAATCTTCAGTCTTGTTAAGGCAATTAAAAAGTGTATATGGTTGCAAACCAGCAATCAGAAAGTGTATATGATTACCAATCACACATTATCAACTACATAGCCATAAGAAGTGCATATGGTTGCCAACCAACATTTAGAAGATACATATGATTGCTAATCATACATATTCAAAAACAAATGACAAGCAAACGTGAGGATATACGTAACAAGCCATCTATGGCCGGCATCTGTTATGACCAATGACTAATCATGCAAAAAAGATATTCAGACGCCAAGTAAGGCAAAAACTATCATTGACTAACATAAGTTAAGGTAACAATAAAAATCACAACTTGGCGAATTCACATAAAAAGATGTCATAGATATCGGGCAAACAAAGGCATACAAGTCACTGAAATCTGGAAAAAAAAGCCAGTTGTTACCTACGGGAAAATAAAACAAGGGAAGCAAATAAACATAAGTCTGAAAATATTAAGAAATATCCAAAGGAACCACAAGTTTTACTACATGTCATTTGAGGAAACAGAAGAAGCAAGTGAAGGCCGCCAAAGTCCCTATTTACCAGTACCATCAAGTTCCTCAATAGACATGTAGTTGATCTTAGAATGGGCACCATCCTCTCCGTCAGATTCCATAGAACAACGAGGATCTGCATTGTGCACATATTGCATCTTAGGGACAAGATTTCTCTCCATCCGACTTAGGATTTTATGCTTGCCAAACATTAATGGCATTCTCGATCGAATCCCAATCAAACTCCGAAACTTCCCTTAAGACGCAGCGCATGGTGGCAACCCTCCCACCAGTATGTCGCTGAACAACATAGTCAACAAATTCCTCAAAAACTGCAATATTCCTCCACCGATCATCTTAGCATCACACAATTTCTTCTCAGGATCCCCAAATTTAGTAGTAATCTCGGCAACCTTCTTCTTCTCCTCTAACTTGACGTTCATTTCGTTAATCTTCTTCTTGGTAGCGGCATCAATCTTCCTCTTGTGCTCAGCTCTCTGCTGGTTAACGGTCTCCAGTTGACAACTCATAGTATTGCACTTATTGGCATATGCACCCCTCTTGTCGCAAGCCACCTGGTAAGAACGAGTAAAGTTCACCAAAGAGTTGGCAGCCTGATGAAAAAGAGAGAGGAAGCAATGGTCAGACACGCAAACTTGAACAAACTATATGAATGGATGTCAAAAAAAAAACAAACCTCCATAAATTTATGAGCGGTGGTGGCAGCAGGAGAATGTATGACATGACCAGGCCTATCCAAGGGCAATTGGAGATTTTTCAACATCCCCCAACCCAAGTTGCCGCCAAGTTTAGGACTGTCAAAATGCAAAGACTCATTAGTGTCCACATTGATAGAAGGCCACCAAAGACTCAATGGATGAGAGTGGATGTCGTCGTACTTATAGAGGGGATTCCCAGGGGGGATCACCACCTGTGGACGCTCGATCTAATAATTGCCTTTGAAACGAATGCCTGATGGGATCTGGGAAAGGATCTCATCCCTTTCCACAGTGACAAGACCAGGCGCTTGTCGGCAAAGACCTCACTAGATTTCTGACCTGAGCCAACAACAAGGAATTTCCTCTTCTTATCACCAGGGGAAGCTGACATCCCAACTAAAACAAATCCCTTTATTTATTCCGCCTCTCACTCGTTTCTCTCATCCTCTCTTCCCTCTATCATTCCTCTAACCCTAACCCTTCCCTCTCTCTCGTCTTCTCTCTTTGTTTCAGCCATCCTCCACAAATTTGAAGTCTATTGAAGCTTCCTTGTCTCTAAATAAAAATGCTTAAATCGATCCTCCATTTCAGATTAACCAATCCAAGATCCAGATCATCATCATCATCTTCTTCCTCCAACGCGTAAATGCAATCTCGTAAACTCAGTGTAACACCCCCAAATTACTCACTTTGAAATAAATAATTAATATCTGAGTAATTTAGGAGTATTACCGCCACGTCACTTTCACGCTGTCGGTAACTAAATACTAACTAACCAAATAACTTGCAGTGGAAGACTTAACCAAAAGATAATGCTTCTTCATTATTATAAATAAATATCGTTTCAAACATAAAACAAATAAAACCTCCTAAGCTAGGTGAAGATCCCCTTCCTAGTATGCTTCCATGCACATCCATTGTTCACCTGCTAAACTACTTACCAAAAGGTAAACAGGGCAAAGCCAAATAGGAAAAAGGATATACGCGTCAATATAAAACTGAGTACCATATGTACAAGATAGGTAACACATTTCCTAGTTCGCAACACTTTTCATTTCGAAACCTCCGTAACTAATAAATCAAGAATAAGTTTTAAGCATAAACTCTTGCTTTTCAAATAACTTGGATTACAATAATCATGAATATAATCCCTCTTCTTATCTCCCCTTCCATCACCTAAGTGCGCTACACCCCCCCAATCTAGTCATCCCATCACAGATCTATATCATGGGGTAACATTAATTGCCAACAAGTGGATTTTGAAATATAAACCCTTCTTGACGTTAATCAAGCGGTAATATTTACGATTTAGTAAGTCATGGAAAATTCTCCTTTTCACTTAAACAACTTTCGAAAACACAAAGTTCATAAAATCATTCAACCAATTCCTTGTAATAATAATTTAAATTTCCGAAAATGATAACATAACATTCGTATAATATGATTGATAAATTCATTCCTTCTTCTCATTTCCAAAAGTGAACAATAAATTGTTGTAACCATTTTAAACTAAATTTCTAAATCAATTCAACCATTAAATCAATATCAACTTTAACACATAAAACCACATTTCGAAAGATCTAGCTACATAATGTTTCTTGATCTTGCACAAAGAGTATACTAGCAACTTCACTTAGTCTTATGCTTGTGTGTTCTCCTAAACAACCAATAATATCAAAATTTAATAAGTAACTTATCATATGAACTTTTTTTTTGAGTGGACACTTATCATATGAACTTAGACATGAATTTAAACATGAATTCCTAGAAATCAAGTATATACATGACCTAACATGAACAAAATATTAGATTTACTAATTAGAAACATGAAATTTTTTTACTTAAACCAAATAAAATTAAAACTTGAATAAGAAATCCAAAACTAGAAGAGAAGAAAGAACCTTGAAGCAAGAGAGTTTGGATTCTTCAAAAACGTTGGTGTGGGAAAATATGGATTGAGGTTTGGGGTACTTAAAGGTGTAAATTAGGGATCAGAGTACTTAAATTTCAAAATCAAAAATTTTGTAACCTTCACCATAAATTACATGACTAATCCTAAGATTTGTAACCTACACACTAATTTGGGGATTTTGGAAAAATCAAAACCACCACCCCTTAATTAAGGGTGGCCGGCCATCACCCACTAATTTTTTTTTTTAAAACCCCATCATAAAGAAGAAAATCATTTTGACTGAATATTTTAAAAGCTTTATATTACAACTTATTAAAAAAACACAATAAGAATTTCGATTAGAAATTTAGCGCCATATTCCCGCGAAAATAATTTAAAACGATAAATTACTAAAACACCCTTTGCTAAAAATATTTATTTTAGAAAATAAATATTTAATTACTAAAATAAAAACTGAAAAATATGGGGTATTACAGTCTACCCCCCTTAAAAGAAGGTTCGACCTTGAAACTTAAGGTTAAAAGCCATAAACTTAAGGTGAAAAGCCATAGTCTCTGACCAAAAGCGAATTAAAATGTAAAATTATAGTTTCTAACTCAAATGATCATGCCTAAAATACATATAATGACTCAAAAATATGCTAAAATGCGATAAATATGGTAAAAACGCGAAACTCTATTGCATTCTACCCCCTTAAAAGGCGTTACGTCCTCGTAACTCGACAACTAACCTCGAAAAACAACGCCGGATATTTCTTGCGCATATCCGCTTTCGCTTTCCAAGTTGCTTCCTCGGTGCGATAGTTTGACCGAAATACTTTGACTAGTCAAACATCCTTAGTTCGAGTAATACTAACTTTACTATCAAGTATTCTTACAGGTCTTTCCTCGTAACTCAAACTATCATCTAGCTCAATGGTCTCGGGTTGCAAAGACATGGGACACATCCGAGATATATTTCCTTAATCGAGATATATGGAAAACATCTGGACTCGATCGAGCTCATTCGGCACAGCCCAACTTATAAGCTACCTTCCCGATCTTTTCAACACCTCATATGGCCCGATATACTTTGTGCTCAACTTTCCTTTCCTCCCAAAGCTCATTACTCCTTTCATTGGAGATAATTTCAATAATACCTTCTCTCCAACCTGAAACTCTTCATCCCTCCGCTTCAAATCTGCATAACTCTTTTGTCGATCTTGAGCTGCCTTGATCTTTTCTGGAATCAATTTCGTCTGCTTAACTGTCTCTTCTAGGAACTTAGGCCCAAGAACCACGGTTTCACTAATATCATTCCAGCAGACTCGACTTCTACACTTCTGATCATACAATGCTTCAAATGGAGCCAAACCAATTCTGGTGTGATGTCTGTTGTTGTAGTAAAATTCTACCAAATCCAAGAAATCTTCCAACGAACCTTGATACTGCATGACACAAGATCGCAACATATCCTCCAAAGTCTGAATTGTTCGTTCTGTTTGTACGTCTGTAGTAGGATAAAAAGTTGTACTCATTAACAGATTAGTGAACAAATCCTTCTGCAAACTCTGCCAAAAGTTGGACAAGAACTACGAATCACGATCTGAACCAATATCTTTAAGCACACCATGATATTTCACCACCCACTTCACGTACGGTTTAGCCAACTGATCCATCGACCAAGTACTCATCATGGGTATGAAAGTCGAGGATTTAGTTGAACGATCTACCACTGTAACACCCGACCCATACGAAGTTGAGTATATCGTCACCAATATGCATCCAGGGCCAACAACTGTCCTCAATAACCAACACAAGTTCTTCCGGCGCATTCTGTCCTCACTTATGCGCACCCTGAGAAATTTCCCAGGAGGTCACCCACCTGCACTACTCCCAGCCAAGCACGCTTACTATGGAGTAACTAAGCCAATGAGCTCCCTAAAAGAAAAATGCATCTTGTTGGAATGAGTAGCCCTGCTAAATCCCCGAAAGCAATCATGAGGGGTATTACAACCACTACCAAAATCGTATCATTTCCAGACCTTAGTCCTTGGTCAAGCGTACACAAAATCCGTTTATATGGAATCTCATTTCCAACTTGGAATATCCAAAGGCTGAACCTTCCCTTGTGGTCTTTTATGCTCAATCTTGACCAATATGAGACACTTAGCCAAAAACTCTGCTACCTCTCACTTCATGTTTGGCCACCAAAACGTCTGCTTCATGTCTTCATACAACTCATCACCACCTGGGTGTATCGAATATGGGAAGCTAGGAGCTTCTTCCATTAATTTTCGCTTCATATCTTCTCTATTACATGGTACGCACCACCTCCCCTTGACACGGATACACCCATCATCGCCTATCTCGGAAATCCAATACCTCGACCCTCCCTGGATCTTCTCCCGAATCTTTTCTAACTTTTCATCCTTCGATTGACCCTCCCTAATCTCGTCAGAGCTCGAAGGTTGAATCGACAAGGTAGTCAACAATTCTTCAACACCTCCCTCTTCCATTACCTCCAATGACGGTTTATGTAACTGTACACATAATTAACACGACAATACCATTGCATTCACTGAATGACTCGACTTTCGGCTCAATGCGTCGGCGACAACATTGGCTTTCCCCTCATGATACTGGATCTCCAAATCATAATCCTTGATCAACTCCAACCACCTCCTCCGCCTCATGTTCAACTCCTTCTGAGTGAAAATATACTTCAAACTCTTATGATCCGTGAACAACTTACACATTGCCCCATATAAGTAGTACCGACAAATCTTCAAAGCAATCACTATTGCAACTAGTTCAAGATAATGGGTTGGATAATTCACCTCATATAGTTTTAACTATCCAGAAGCATAAGCAATTACCATCCTGTTCTACATCAATACACACCCTAACCCAAATATTGAAGCATCGCTATAAACCTCATATTTGACTCTCATCAGGTAGAGCTAAAACAGGTGACGTAGTCAATCTTTCCTTCAATGCCGAAAAAGCTTCCTCACACTCTGGAATCGAGAAAAACTTACATTCCTTCTTCATCAGCCTAGCCATTGGTCTCGATATCTTCGAGAAATCCATCACAAATCATCGATAGTAACCGGCTAACCCAAGAAAACTCCTTATATCAGACACCGTCTTCGGTGTTAGCCACTCATGCACTGCTTGAATCTTAGCAGGATCTATTAAAACTCCATCCCTCGAGATAACATATCCTAAAAAGGCAACCTCATCCAACCAAAACCCACACTTAGAGTGTTTAGCGTACAACTTATGCTCTCTTAGGGTGGACAAAACTTCCCTCAAATGCAAACTCATGACTGCTCATATCCTTCGAATATATCAAGATATCATCTATAAACACAACCACATATTTGTCCAAGCATGGTATGAAAATCATGTGCATCAAATCCATAAACACTACAGGTGCGCTGCTCAGACCAAACGGCATTACTATAAACTCGTAATGACCATAACGCGTCCTAAATGCAGTCTTAGGAATATCACCCGGAGTAATCCTCAATTGGTGAAAACCTAACCTCAAATCTATCTTCGAGAAAATCCTCCCTCCTTTGAGCTGGTCAAATAGATCATCTATTCTCGGAAGCGGATACATATTCTTTGATCGTTACATTGTTTAACTCTCGATAGTTAATGCACAACCTCAAACTACCACCTTATTTTTCCGAACAATACAGGTGCACCCTAAGGAGACAAACTAGGTCTTATATATCCTTTTTCCAACTATTCCTCCATTTGAACTTTTAAGTCTATCATCTTAGCTGGAGCCATTCTATACGGAGCCTTAGAAATAGGTTCGATTTCTGGCGTCAAATTGATGGTGAACTCAAGAACTCTCACAGGTGGCATACCCGGTATCTCTTCAGGAAGCACGTCGAGAAACTCAAATACAACTGGAACCTCCCTATTCTCGTCTTCCTTTTCGATCCTCAAAACTCCAAATAAGAGTAACTGACATCCCTTTCTTACATAAGTTTGAATTCTCATTGCAGACACTATGTTTATTCACTTCTCCTTCCCAAGCTTTTTATAGGTCACCCTTCCCTTCTTAGGGCCTACTAAGGACACCTTTTGGGCCTCACAATCAATCTGAGCCTTGAATTTTGCCAACCAATTCCTCCCCAAAACAACATCGAGGTCTGTCAAGTCAAACTCAATTAAATCGGATGGAAAGTTCACCCCAGCCATCCCTAAGGGTACTTGACAATGAAACCTAGTACAACTAGAAATCTCTCCTGAGGGTAATGCAATATCTAATAAAATAGACACTAGACTATCTAGCTGAAACTTTTCCAGTAAAGTTCTAGAAATAAATGAATGAGATGCTCCATAATCAAATAGCACTTTGACAGACAGAGAATTAATGAAAAAGGTTCCAATTACTACCTTAGAAGCATTCTCAGCCTCACGGTGGTTCATGACGAAAACTCTGCCATTAGTCTGATTCCCCATCCCCGGTTTAACACCAGCATTTAAGGAAGCTGACTTTTATTGATTATTCGGAGGGATCTTATTACCCGGGTCAGGTTTGACTACAAGCTCTCCACCATCTTTTCTAAATCACTCATACTTCCAGTGTCCCAATTTCTGACAATAACGGCATGTCACCAAGTTGCCCTCACAATCCTTCCCAGGGTGGTTCTTGTCACACCTTTTGTAGAAGAAAGTTCTCTCAGCTTTTTCCCCATTCCCATGGTTCCCATTAGGCTTCCGACTAGGGTACCTATTGTCCTTCTCTATGTGGTTAAAACCACCATTGGGCTTAGGCTTCTTATCCCCACTCAGTTGACTCCCGTTTATGTTATACTTCTTCTTTTCCCCAATGGAGTTCTCCGTAAGCTCTCTTCCTTTAATCCCATATAAGTGAGCTGCTCTACCATAAATTTGATCAAGAGTTTCAAAAGTTACGCCTCCCAGCTTAATTTGTAGGGTTAAGGTTAACCCTTGTTCAAACATTTGGGCCTTCAGAGCCTCAGACGGTACTATCTCAGGTACGAACCTTATTAACTCCAATAATTTGCTATAATACTCATTAACAAACATAGTCCCCATCCTCAGATTGGTGAACTCCATAGCCTTTTGCTTCCTTAAGTACGGAGGGTAAAACTTAGTCCTCAAGGCATGTTTAAACTCGTTCCACCCAAAATCTGAATCCTCTAAGAGATCGTCTTTCCTTTGTTTCCACCACAAGTCTACCTCATCCCTAAAAGAATACACGGCATTATTAACTCTAAGGTTTTCAGGGCATACTATGGCATCAAATAGCTTATCCAACTCTCAGATCCAGTTCTCTAAGCTAGCTGGTC
The DNA here is from genome assembly GCA_947648045.1 of Beta corolliflora. Taxonomy (NCBI): domain Eukaryota; kingdom Viridiplantae; phylum Streptophyta; class Magnoliopsida; order Caryophyllales; family Amaranthaceae; genus Beta; species Beta corolliflora. The sequence continues at coordinate 219,312 of CANSZD010001765.1, forward strand.
CTCTTTACCATGATAAGTTGGGGGTTTGATTGTTGCTACTCTCTTAAAGACCTCACGAAAGCTATCGATTTCACTCTGCTTGGTTTCTTGATTAGCCATCACCTAAGTGATTTTTTCAGCTATCTTTGCTAGCCTTTTTACCATAGAGCTTATACTCCTCCTTCTTTCTGCCATTTTGCTAGAAAAAAGAGTGTTTAAGTATCATCTTGACTAACAATTATAGAATAATTGTGTAACTACCAAACAAATAATTCAATAATCATGCAAGTATAACTAATCAAAACATAATAATCATATATTCTATAAATAATGGCCATATTGAGGGCCTTATACATAACAACTACTAGAATAGCCAAGGTGATAAGAGCTTCCAGCTGGTAAGGAAGTTACCTACAGCGTCGGGGAGAGCCCTCCTAATCCTAGACAGAGCTTGTCACCACAACACATCCACACCCTTCATCTTTGCAAAAAAAACAAGGTACCTTTATTGTGGCACTAATGAGATGCATATGTATGAATCACAACTGACATTTATGGATCAAATTATACCAGGATATTACGGAGCGCAAAAAAACACGAAGCCGCAGAAGCCGGTCGCGGGTCGCGAGTTGGGTCGCATGATGGGTTTTAAATTATATACCACAAGTGCACAGTATCTGTTGTTAGCAGAGACTTAGCAAATACGGGTCGATCCACATGGAGAGGATTTCTATATATTGATGTTCAATTATCTAACTACTTCAAGAGAAAGATTGTTGAATGATTAATAACTAAACTAAAATAAACTAGATCACAAAAGGATGGGAGTTTATCAAATAATTGAAACCTAGAGCATTCGATCAGTCCACCATGCTTATACCAATTCAATCTCTGCAATACAATTCAACAATACTTTGATTGAAGTTCGAATAATTAGAGAATTTTGTTAATCCTACGGTCGGGTCTTAACACTCTTAGATCAACATATGCTAGGACGGTCGCTCAACATAATCAGATCTACCAATTGTAACAAGCCTCTAATGAGTACGATCTTTCAATTGTAACTCCTATTAGCTACATCATAACCCATGATATTGCGCAATTACATGCATTAAACAATTATAATAAATCAATAGCAAATACTCTAATCCAATCCAATCATTGAAGAACTTTAAATCACAATTAAAAATGTATAAATATGGCTTCCCTCACTAAGCCCTAGAAAAAGACTACTCACTCATTATACTAATAAACATAATGAAAATATAAGAATTCATCAAATTAAACAAAGTAAGAAATAATACCGAATGATTGAAAAGCAATGGAAACGAAATCAACGATCTTTATAATCTTCAAAGCAGAGAGTTAATACAAGACTAGAGAGAGAAAACTAAATGTTTTGACCTAATAAAACGAAGAGAAAAGATGATCCAAATGAAGATACTAAAACCCTATATATAGCATTTGAAAAACAAGCTAAAAAACACGAAAAACAGTCAACCCGACCATCCGCCCGGCTAACAAGGCCAAACCGCCCCATGGGGCGACGGTGAAATATCTCTACGACTTTTGCTGGAAAAACGCTCGGTCGACAGGGCATGACTACCGGGTCAGAGGCGCAAGCGTTTTTGGGGACTTTCTCGCCCGGTCAACCGGGCAAACATGCGCATGGAGATTTGAAGAAAACTTGGCTCGCCCGATCTCGCTAAACCGCCCTCGGTCGACCGGGCGAGAGCTTTTCCTTAGCTTATGGCGTGAATTCTTCCTCCAATCTCGCTTGTGTGACTTCCGTGATCCGCTATATGCTATGAGTGATCAACGGACTTTCCTTTCCGTGGCTAGATTAAGGCATGAAATGCATAATCTGTGCAATAAAACATAAAGAAGCAAAACCAAGTCCAAATACATCAAATCACACAAGTATGAGCTCAAAATAGCTCAAAATAGTACTCAAGGCGAAGGGAATGGGGCAAAAAAATCTATATAAAATAGACACATCGAAATCCCCCAAGCTAACCTTTTGCTTGTCCCTAAGCAAAATCACACAAATGAGTTACAACAGGAAATTGTTTCACACTATAGAAAATCAGTTCGAAAGTATTAGTGGACTCAAAATCAATCAAGAAGGCATGCATCATCATCAATCAATCATATCAATCCAATAACCAATCACCGAGAAAGACAATCATTTAAGGTTACTACGCATATCATGCAGATGCTAAGATGGTGCTCACCAAGGAAGACACTCCCTCTCATTTTTGTGGCAGGCAAAAGATGTGCCCGATCACTCTCCATTCCAACCATATGTCCCTTCCCAACTCACCAATCTCGTGTGTTTAGAAGGTAATATATGGCCCTCAACCTAGCTCAGTCGACTCAGAAATGACACTTACTCTTTAACTTTGATCCCTTGACTCGCTTTCAATCCAATAATGCAACACATAAAGATCATGAGAACTTTCTAAGGTTGTAATAGGGCTGAGGTTAAGGGTATGGAATAATTTGGGGATGTGGTGGATAAGCCAAGCATGGAGGAGTATAGACTAGCAAAACTAGGCAAATGAGACCTTCATAACTTCAACTACTAACATCTCTAAAATATCACTCACATTTATTTTCTCAACTCAAGCACCATTTTCACTTCCTTTGAACTTGGTTTTTTTTCTTTTCAAACAACGCTTTATTCAATATTTCAACCTTTTTCTTCCTTTTCTTGTCATTGTTCTCTTTTTTTTCTCTTTAGAAAATATCTGTAGCGATACTTATGCAATGCACCTTCCTTCTAAGTGCTCCTAATCCTCAAGCTTAGCTAATTATACTCCAAATACATTCTCATTACCTGAAATTCATCAAAAAAACGAAAACATACCAAATAGGAGTAGAATAACATAACTTAAGAATATAATGCAGTAATGAACCTAATTAATAATGAATCTAAATGCTCTAAAATGCAACCTAAATGCACCTAAAAACTATATAAAAATATAACTTATCAAACTCCCCCAAGCTAAACCATTGCTTGTCCTCAAGCCATAAGATATAGACATTGGAAAAGAAACACAACCTACAATATAGGACTACAACAGGGCTAAACACTCAACTAAAAACACATGAGATATGATCACTACACAAACCAGGCATCCAAACAGTCTCGAACAAAGCCGCATAACATGTCATTTATCATAATCGACTCTCCAATCATAACACAAACCATCTCCCCCAAGCTAGATTTAACCAAACTTGACAGACCTCACTATAGTTATGTGCATTCTAATCTCTCATGTGTTTAAAGGAAAAATTATGACACTCAACCTAAATCAAGTCAGATGAAGCATATACTCTTTAAATTTGACTATCGACTCACTTTTTACTCAACAACACAATACACAATGATAAAGAGGACTTTTATGGGTTGTAATGGGGTTAAAGTTTTAGGTATGGAAAATAATTTGGTAATTTTGGTGTAAAAACCAAGAAGGGGGAGCATCATATAACTGAAAAGTGACCAAGAAAGGTCATAATAACTCCGCACAACAATCAACAATCTCCAAATATAACCAACACTTTTTCCATTCAATAAATTCAATAATAACCCTTTTTTATTTCACTTTATTCACAACTCTCTTTTTTCACTTTTTTTTTCATTTGTATTTGTTGTTTTTTTATTCTCAACTTCCATTTCAATTTTCAAGCTCACTAAATATACTTTTCCATCCATCTAAACCACAAAGAGAGCACTTTAATGCAATACAAACCGAACCAAAACTAATACTCGCTCCCCCAAGTTAGGCTTGGGACAAGAATTAAATGAGGCCAAGGGCTTGTAATGTAGGTATCAATAAAAAACAGTCAGGAAGGCTCAACGAGGCTAGAGGAAGGATAATATGAAAACAAGAATAAATCTGGAGCTAATATCATGAAATGAAATGCCTCAATCATATCAAAATATATGCACTATCAAATACCAAAGAGTACCAAGTCAAAGTCAAGATCAATGGGACAACTGAGGAACTAATCATACATGAAAGAACATAACTGACACAGATATGTCAGTTTATAGCCACAAAAGCTCACTTAGGTTAGGATGTCTGCACAATAAAGTTAAATCAAGCCATAGAGAGATTAAATAATCTTACCACAAACAATCAATTGCAAAACAATCGTGCTATGAAGAATCATGAACAAGATGAATGATGCTTAGGAATTGTAGTAAAATATCAGCAAGGTTCTCAAAAAGTGCTAGCAATAGTCCCATCGATGCAACTAAAATGAGATGAAATATGCTAATGCAACTAAGGAAGCAGTATAATTATTTTGGTTACGCGTAAACTCTCACTCCAAGTGAGCGGTACAAACTGTGCACTATCCTATGAAAGCAATAAAATCTACACTAGAAAGCAAATAAAGGATAGAATATCCCTCCCCCAAGCTAGAATTTGCAGTGTCCCCACTTCAAGAAACAAGATCAGAGAAGGAACCAGAACCAACCCAACAATCATCAAATCACCGAGTACGCCCTATTAGAAGCCGCAACTCACCACTAATACACCACACAAACTCCAACAATCCACCAACAAATCAATGCTATTATAAGAAATCAACAAGTATGGCAAAAATAAAATCCAAGCAAAAATCGAAAATAGCATCAAGAGAAAGAACAATATAAAATATAAAAGCTTACTATCCAATTAAAATGTTGAATAAGCTTAATATATAACACATTGAAATGCTTCTTGAAGACCAACTTGAACCAATTGTTGCCAACTTGCACAAATCCTATAACAACATTGAAGAAAAAAAATTAAAATTAGGTTTCAATTACTCAATTGGGAATGAGTAATAATAAAGAGTAAAAGAAAATAAAAAAAACAAAGAAGAAAAAGAAACGAGAGAAGAAACAGGGGGGGCATTTGTGCCGGGAGAAGCGGGTGTCGCGGGGGAGGGAATAGGTGGTCGGAGCGGGGTGGTGCGCAGGTGGACGGTGGTGGCATGGGTCGCGACTGGCGCGGTACTAGGTAGAGAGTAAGAGGCCGGCGAGGTAGGAGAGCGCTGGGTTGCTGCCCAGACCACGAGGATGTCGCTCACTCACTCATGCGCATCCTGAGAAACTTCCCAGGAGGTCACCCACCTGCACTACTCCCAGCCAAGCACGCTTACTATGGAGTAACTAAGGAAATGAGCTCCCTAAAAGAAAAATGCATCTTGTTGGAATGAGTAGCATGCTAAATCCCTTAAAGCAATCATGAGGGGTATTTTACCACTACCCAAATCGTATCATTTTCAGCCTTAGTCCTTGGTCAAGCAGACACAAAATCCGTTGATAAGGAATCTTATTTCCAACTTGGAATATCCAAAGGCTGAACCTTCCCTTGTGGTCATTTATGCTCAATCTTGACCAATATGAGACACTTAGCCAAAAACTCTGCTACCTCTCACTTCATGTTTGGCCACCAAAACGTCTGCTTCATGTCTTCATACAACTCATCACCACCTGTGTGTATCGAATATGGGAATCTAGGAGCTTCTTCCATTAATTTTCGCTTCATATCTTCCCTATTACATGGGACGCACCACCTCCCCATGACCCGGATACACCCATCATCAGCTATCTGGAAATCCAATACCTGACCCTCCTGGATCTTCTCCCGAATCTAACTTTTCATCCTTCGATTGACCCTCCTTAATCTCGTTAGAGCTCGATGGTTGAATCGACAAGGTAGTCAACAATTCTTCAACACCTCCCTCTTCAATTACCTCCAATGACAGTTTTTGTAACTGTGCACATAATTAACTCGACAATACCATTGCATTCACTGAATGACTCGACTTTCTGCTCAATGCATCGGTGACAACATTGGCTTTTCCCTCATGATACTGGATCTCCAAATCATAATCCTTGATCAACTCCAACCACCTCCTCTGCCTCATGTTCAACTCCTTCTGAGTGAAAATATACTTCAAACTCTTATGATCCGTGAACAACTTACACGTTGCACCATATAAGTAGTACCGCCAAATCTTCAAAGCAAACACTATTGCAACTAGTTCAAGATAATGGGTTGGATAATTCACCTCATATAGTTTTAACTATCTAGAAGCATAAGCAATTACCATCCTGTTTTACATCAATACACAGCCTAAGCCAAATATTAAAGCATCGCTATAAACCTCATATTGTTGACTCTCATCAGTTAGAGCTAAAACAGGTGACGTAGTCAATCTTTCTTTCAATGCCGAAAAAGCTTCCTCACACTCAGGAGTCGAGAAAAACTTACATTCCTTCTTCATCAGCTTAGCCATTGGTCTCGATATCTTCGAGAAATCCATCACAAATCTTCGATAGTAACCGGCTAACCCAAGAAAACTCCTTATATCAGACACTGTCTTCGGTGTTAGCCACTCATGCACTGCTTGAATCTTAGCAGGATCTATCGAAACTCCTTCCCTCGAGATAACATATCCTAAAAAGGCAACCTCATCCAACCAAAACCCATACTTAGAGAGTTTAGCGTACAACTTATGCTCTCTTAGGGTGGACAAAACTTCCCTCAAATGTAAACTCATGACTGCTCATATCCTTCGAATATATCAAGATATCATCTATAAACACAACCACATATTTGTCCAAGCATGGTATGAAAATCTTGTGCATCAAATCCATGAACACTACAGGTGCGCTTCTCAGACTAAACGGCATTACTGTAAACTCGTAATGACCATAACGCGTCCTAAATGCAGCCTTAGGAATATCACCTGCAGCAATCCTCAATTGGTGATAACCTAACCTCAAATCTATCTTCGAGAAAATCCTCCCTCCTTTGAGCTGGTCAAATAGATCATCTATTCTCGGAAGCGGATACTTATTCTTTGATCGTTACATTGTTTAACTCTCGATAGTTAATGCACAACCACAAACTACCACTTTATTTTTCCGAACAATGCAGGTGCACCCTAAGTAGACAAACTAGGTCTTATATATCCTTTCTCCAACTATTCCTCCATTTGAACTTTTAAGTCTTTGATCTTAGTCGGAGCCATTCTATACGGAGCCTTAGAAATAGGTTCGATTTCGGCATCAAATTAATGGTGAACTTTAGAACTCTCACGGGTGGCATACCCAGGTATCTCTTGAGAAACACCTCGAGAAACTCAAATACAATCTGGAACCTCCCTATTCTCGTCTTCCTTTTCAATCCTCAAAACTCTAAATAAGAGTAAAAGACATCCCTTTCTTACATAAGTTTGAATTCTCATTGCCAAGCTTTTTATAGGTCACCCTTCCCTTCTTAGGGCATACTAAGGACACCTTCTGGGCCTCACAATCAATCTGAGCCTTGAATTATCCCAACCAATCCCTCCCCAAAACAACATCGAGGTATGTCGAAGTCAAACTCAATTAAATCGGATGGAAAGTTCTACCTCCCCTAAGGGTACTTGACAATGCAACCTAGTACAACTAGAAATCGCTCCCGAGGGTAATGCAATATCTAATAAAATAGACACTAGACTATCTAGCTGAAACTTTTCCAGTAAAGCTCTAGAAATAAATGAATGAGATGCTCCATAATCAAATAGCACTTTGAAAGACAGAGAATTAATGAAAAAGGTTCCAATTACTACCTTTGAAACATTCTCAGCCTCACGGTGTTAATGACGAAAACTCGGCCTTTAGTCTGATTCCCCATCCCCGGTTTAACATCAGCATTTAAAGAAGCTGACTTTTATTGATTATTCTGAGGGATCTTATTACCCGGGTCAGGTTTGACTACAAGCTCTCCACCATCTTTTTTAAATCACTCATACTTCCAGTGTCCCAATTTCTGACAATAACGGCATGTCACCAAGTTGCCCTCACAATCCTTCCTAGGGTGGTTCTTGTCACACCTTTTGTAGAAGAAGGTTCTCTCAGCTTTTTCCCCATTCTCGTGGTTCCCATTAGGCTTCCGACCAGGATTCCTATTGTCCTTCTCTATTTGGTTAAAACCACCATTGGGCTTAGGCTTCTTATCCCCACTCTGTTGACTCCGGTTTCTGTTATACTTCTTCTTTTCCCCAATGGAGTTCTCCGCAAAGCTCTCTTCCTTTAATCCCATATAAGTGAGCTGCTCTACCATAAATTTGATCAAGAGTTTCAAAAGTTACACCTCCTAGCTTAATTTGTAGGGTTAAGGTTAACCCTTGTTCAAACCTTTGGGCCTTCAGAGCCTCAGACGGTACTATCTCAGGTACGAACCTTATTAACTCCAATAATTTGCTATAATACTCATTAACAAACATAGTCCCCATCCTCAGATTGGTGAACTCCATAGCCTTTTGCTTCCTTTAGTACGGAGGGTAAAACTTAGTCCTCAAGGCATCTTTAAACTCGTTCCACCCAAAATCTGAATCCTCTAAGAGATCGTCTTTCCTTTGTTTCCACCACAAGTCTACCTCATCCCTTAAAGAATACACGGCATTATTAACTCTAAGGTTTTCAGGGCATACTATGGCATCAAATAGCTTATCCAACTCTCAGATCCAGTTCTCTAAGCTAGTTGGTCCTCTTTACCATGATAAGTTGGGGTTTGATTGTTGCTACTCTCTTAAAGACCTCACGAAAGCTATCGATTTCACTCTGCTTGGTTTCTTAATTAGCCATCACCTAAGTGATTTTTTCAGTTATCTTTGCTAGCCTTTTTACCATAGAACTTATACTCCTCCTTTTTTCCGCCATTTTGCTAGAAAAAAGAGTGTTTAAGTATCATCTTGACTAACATTCATAGAATAATTGTGTAACTACCAAACAAATAATTCAATAATCATGCAAGTATAACTAATCAAAACATAATAATCATATATTCTATAAATAATGGCCATATTGAGGGCCTTATACATAACAACTACTAGAATAGCCAAGGTGATTAGAGCTCCCAGGTAAGGAAGATACCCACAGCGTCGAGGAGAGCCCTTCTAATCCTAGACAGAGCATGTTACCACAACACATCCACACCCTTCATCTTTGCAAAAAAAACAAGGTACCTTTATTGTCGCACTAATGAGATGCATATGTATGAATCATAACGGACATTTATGGATCAAATTATACCAGGATATCACAGAGCGCAAAAAAACACGAAGCCGCAAAAGTCGGTCGCGGGTCGCGAGCTGGGTCGCATGATGGGTTTTAAAATATATACCGCAAGTGCACAGTATCTGTTGTTAGCAGAGACTTAGCAAATACGGGTCGATCCACATGGAGAGGATTTCTATAGATTGATGTTCAATTAATAACAAGAGAAAGATTGTTGAATGATTAATAACAAAACTAAATTAAACTAGATCACAAAAGGATGGGAGTTTATCAAATAATTGAAACCTAGAGCATTCGATCGGTCCACCATGCTTATACCAATTCAATCTCTACAATACAATTCAATAATACTTGGATTAAAGTTCGAATAATTAGAGTATTTTGTTAATCCTACGGTCGAGTCTTAACACTCTTAGATCGACATATGCTAGGACGGTCGCTCAACATAATCAGATCTACCAATTGTAACAAGCCTCTAATGAGTACGATCTTTCAATTGTAACTCCTATTAGCTACATCATAACCCGTGATATTGCGCAATTACATAAAATTAAACAATTATAATAAATCAATAGCAATTACTCTAATCCAATCCAATCATTGAAGAACTTTAAATCACAATAAAAAATGTATAAATATGGCTTCCCTCACTAAGCCCCAGAAAAAGACTACTCACTCATTATACTAATAAACATAATGAAAATATAAGAATTCATCAAATTAAACTAAGTAAGAAATAATACCGAATGATTGAAAAGCAATGGAAACGAAATCAACGATCTTTATAATCTTCAAAGCAGAGAGTTAATACAAGACTAGAGAGAGAAAACTAAATGTTTTGACCTGATAAAACGAAGAGAAAGGATGATCCAAATGAAGATACTAAAACCTATATATAGCATTTGAAAAACAGGCTAAAAAACACGAAAAACAGTCAACCCGACCATCCGCCCGGTTAACAGGGCCAAACCGCCCTATGGGGCGACGGTGAAATATCTCTACGACTTTAGCTGGAAAAACGCTCGGTCGACAAGGCAACATCACCGGGTCGGACGCGCAAGCGTTTTTGGGGACTTTCTCGCCCGGTCAACCGGGCAAACATGCGCATGGAGATTTGAAGTAAACTTGGCTCGCCCGGTCCCGCCAAATCGCCTGGTCGACCAGGCGAGAGCTTTTCCTTAGCTTCTGGCGTGAATTCTTCCTCCAATATGCTTGTGTTACTTCCCGGATCTGCTATATGCTATGAGTGATCAACGGACTTTCCTTTCCGTGGCTAGATTAAGGCATAAAATGCATAATCTGCGCAATAAAACATAAAGAATCAAAACCAAGTCCAAATACATCAAATCACACAAGTATGAGCTCAAAATAGCTCAAAATAGTACTCAAGGCTAAGGGAATGGGGCTAAAAACTCTATATAAAATAGACACATCAAAATCTCCCAAGCTAACCTTTTGCTTGTCCCTAAGCAAAACCACACAAATGTGTTACAACAGGAAATTGCTTCACCCTATAGAAAATCAGTTCGAAAGTATTAGTGGACTCAAAATCAATCAAGAAGGCATGCATCATCATCAATCAATCATATAATTCCAACAACCAATAACCGAGAAAGACAATCATTTAAGGTTACTACGCATATCATGCAGATCCTAAGATGGTGCTCATCAAGGAAGACACTCCCTCTCATTTTTGTGGCAGGTAAAAGTTGTGCCCGATCACTCTCCATTCCAACCATATGTCCCTTCCCAACTCACCAATCTTATGTGTTTAGAAGGTAATATATGGCACTCAACCTAGCTCAGTTGACTCAGAAATGACACTTACTCATTAACTTTGATCCCTTGACTCGCTTTCAATCCAATAATGTAACACATAAAGATCATGAGAACTTTCAAAGGTTGTAATAGGGCTGAGGTTAAGGGTATGGAATAATTAGGGGATGTGGTGGATAAACCAAGCATGGAGGAGCATAGACTAGCAAAACTAGGCAAATGAGACCTTCATAACTTCAACTACTAACATCTCCAAAATATCACTCACATTTATTTTCTCAACTCAAGCGCCATTTTCACTTCCTTTGAACTTGGTTTTTTTTCTTTTCAAACAACGCTTTATTCAATATTTCAACCTTTTTGTTCCTTTTCTTGCCTTTGTTCTCTTTTTTTTCTCTTTATAAAATATCTGTAGCGATCCTTATGCAATGCACCTTCCTTCCAAGTGCTCCTAATCCTCAAGCTTAGCTAATTATACTCCAAATATGTTCTCATTACCTGAAATTCATCAAAAATACGAAAACATACCAAATAGGAGTAGAATAACATAACTTAAGAATATAATGCAGTAATGAACCTAATAATGAATCTAAATGCTCTAAAATGCAACCTAAATGCACCTAAAAACTATATATAAATATAACTTATCAAACTCCCCCAAGCTAAACCATTGCTTGTCCTCAAGCCATAAGATATAGACATTGAAAAAGAAACACAACCTACAATATAGGACTACAACAGGGCTAAACACTCAACTAAAAACACATGAGATACAATCACTACACAAACCAGGCATCCAAACAGTCTCGAACAAAGCCGCATAGTATGTCATTTATCGTAATCGACACTCCAATCATAACACAAACCATCTCCCCCAAGCTAGATTTAACCAAACCTGACAGACCTCACTATAGTTAAGTGCATTCTAATCTCTCATGTGTTTAAAGGAAAAATTATGACACTCAACCTAAATCAAGTCAGATGAAGCATATACTCTTTAAATTTGACTATCGACTCACTTTTTACTCAACAACACAATACACAATGATAAAGAGGACTTTTATGGGTTGTAATGGGGTTGAGGTTTAAGGTATGGAAAATAATTTGGGAATTGTGGTGCAAAAACCAAGAAGGGGGAGCATCATATAACTGAAAAGTGACCAAGAAAGGTCACAACAACTCCGCACAACAATCAACAATCTCCAGATATAACCAACACTTTTTCCATTCAAGAAATTCAATAATAACCCTTTTTTATTTCACTTTATTCACAACTCTCTTTTTTCACTTTTTTTTCATTCCATTTTTCACTTTTTTTTTCATTTGTATTTGTTGTTTTTTTATTCTCAACTTCCATTTCAATTTTCAAGCTCACTAAACATACTTTTCCATCCATCTAAACCACAAAGAGAGCACTTTAATACAATACAAACCGAACCAAAACTAATACTCGCTCCCCCAAGTTAGGCTTGGGACAAGAATTAAATGAGGCCAAGAGCTTGTAATGTAGGTATCAATCAAAAACAGTCAGGAAAGCTCAACGAGGCTAGAGGAAGGATAATTTGAAAACAAGAATAAATCTGGAGCTAATATCATGAAATGAAATGCCTCAATCATATCAAAATATATGCACTATCAAATATCAAGGAGTACCAAGTCAAAGTCAAGATCAATGGGACAACTGAGGAACTAATCAGACATGAAAGAACATAACTGACACATATATGTCAGTTTATAGGCACAAAAACTCACTTAGGTTAGGATGTCTGCACAATAAAGTTAAATCAAGCCAGAGAGATATTAAACAATCTTACCACAAACAATCAATTGCAAAACAATCGTGCTATGAAGAATCATGAACAAGATGAATGATGCTTAGGAATTGTAGTAAAATATCAGCAAGGTTCTCAAAAAGTGCTAGCAATAGTCCCATAGATGCAACTAAAATGAGATGAAATATGCTAATGCAACTAAGGAAGCAGTACAATTTTTTTGGTTACACGTAAACTCCTTCTCCTAGTGAGCGGTACAAACTGTGCAATATCCTATGAAAGCAATAAAATCTACACTAGAAAGCAAATAAAGGATAGAATATCCCTCCCCCAAGCTAGAATTTGCAGTAACCCCACTTCAAGAAACAAGATCAGAGAAGGAACCAGAACCAACCCAACAATCATCAAATCACCGAGTACGCCCTATTAGAAGCCACAACTCACCACTAATACACCACACAAACTCCAACAATCCACCAATTAAATCAATGCTATTACAAGAAATCAACAAGTATGGCAAAAACAAAATCCAAGCAAAAATTAAAAGTAACATCAAGAGAAAGAATAATATAAAATATTAAAGCTTACTATCCAATTAAAATGTCGAATAAGCTTAATATATATCACATTGAAATGCTTCTTGAAGACCAACTTGAACCAATTGTTGCCAACTTGCACAAATCCTATAACAACATTGAAGAAAAAAAATTAAAATTGGGTTTCAATTACTCAATTGGGAATGAGTAATAATAAAGAGTAAAAGAAAATAAAAAAAACAAAGAAGAAAAAGAAACGAGAGAAGAAACAGGGGGGCATTTGTGCCAGGAGAAGGCAGGTCGCAGGAGGGGGGTAGGTGGTCGGAGCAGGTGGTGCGCAGGTGGACGGTGGTGGCATGGCTCGCGACTGGCGCGGTACTAGGTATAGAGTAGGAGGTCGGCTATGTAGGAGAGCGCCGGGTTCTTGCCCGGACCACGAGGATGTCGCGAGGAGGCCGGTGGGTGCCGGCGAGAAGAACCGGTGGTCAGTGCTCTGTGATGAGAGGGGGAAGAAGGGGTGAGGGAGAAGAGTGCGTTAGGCTGGAACGAAGGGAAGTTAATTCCATTGGAGTGCTGGTGCTTTTCTTCTGTGAATTCTCCTTCTCGCCCGTTCAGGCCATTTGCCCGGTCAACCGGGCGAGTGACACTTGGGTAAATTTTTTGAAATTCTCCAAAATTCGCTTGCGCGCCTAGTAGGGCTATTCTGCCTGGTTGACCGGGTGACCAACACTTCGACAAACTCTTTTTTTTTTAATCTCGTTCCACCTACAACAAACACACAAAAAACGCACCAAAGTGAGTAAAATCAACCCAAAAGGATGAAACAAAGATAAAAATCAAAATAAAAAGTAAAGATAAGAAAAGAGAAAATAAGTCAAAGCTCGGGTTGCCTCCCGAGAAGCGCAACTTTAAGGTCTCGCATGACCGTTTAAGATTAGTAGACCACTCATAATAGTTCAATGCTCTAAGAAGCTTATCATATGTTCCTGCAAACATCTCAGAGCATATTATATAAGAATGTAAAGGAAAAATGAAAAAAATTAGTCCTGAAAAATAACTAAAACTACAAAAAGAAAAATCAAAGGAAAAATTATATTTACAAGAAGAAGAAAAAGAAAAATCGTTAGTCTTTTTACATTACTCAAAAGAAGGAAAAGAAACTAATTGTATATTATTTACATTATCATGAGAGTCATTCAAAAGGGGAGAAAGAAGGAACGATGGAAGATACAATAAAGGGGAAGATGGAATAAGATCAAGTTTTTTAGGGAAAGGAACATGAGACTCAAAAACAGCATCAGATGGAACCGACAAAGACTCATGCATTATCTCACTCTCAACTTTGGACTCATATGCAAATGAAAACTTTATCGAAGAGGTGTGAGACATTTCACTCTCAACTATGGATTCGTCGACATAGAGACACTCATTACCAACTTCACTAAGTACACCCTTACCTTCTACCAAATTATCATGAGTTAAAACAACACATTTCTCCTCCGAAGTATAATTCTTAACACCAATATCAGTATCATCAAGTATCACAAGCTAGTTTGTAGATTAACAAGTAATTCAATAGATTTCCCTATGTTTTGGTAATCATGAACCAATTCATTTAAATCATCATGTTGTTTAACAATATATACTTTCATCATGTTAAAAAGTTCCTGACACTCTGATGTTTCGGGTTGAAAATAATTGTTCATTTCAGGTTGAAAACATTGTGTATAACCAGGCATATAAGGCTCATTAGGGTAATGAGAATATTCATAGGAATTCAAGCATAGATTTTATGAATTTTGACAATCATATGATGCATCAAATACATAATCATTCGCATTATAATACCCAGAATAATCATACTGCCCTTGCTTATTTGAATAAACATCCCCCTCTGAACTAAAATACACCACTCTATGACAACACACTATAGTGAAGAAAAAGAATATTATTCACAAAAGGGAAGAAAAAAATATATACATTTTAATTTCACCAACAATAAAAACTAAATAAAACTATACCGTCTCCCCGGCAACGGCGCCAAAATTTGATAGGCTATCGTACACCTGTCAAATATAATTCCTAACAAACCTTCTAAAAATGTAGTTGGGTAAGTAGGGTCGAATCCACATAGAGATGGTCATTTTAATCTACCTTCTAAGGTATGGAGAAACTAAACAAGATCACAGATATAAGAATGAAAGGTTTAATCTAATAAAATATGAAAATCAAACTAAAAAGATCTAGGGCAATGGTTCACCATGTTTATACTTATAATCTATCAAAATATCATAAATAGCTCAATTAATCAGATATCTAGAGCACAGGTTAATCCTACGGTCGGGTCTTAACGCTCTCAGATCAACATATGCAGTACGGTCGCTAACATAATCAGATTTGCTAATTCTAGGTAAGCCTCTAAAAGCCGATCTTTCAATTCTAACTCTTATTAGCAAGATTTAATCAAACAATTGATCATGCTTCATGATTAACAAAAAAAATACTAATCAATTAGAAATATCAATGACAAATCAAACCATCAATAACATCAATCAAGATTCATAACATATAAACACGGATTCCCAGCCCTAGAATTAAAATCTACTCAATCATGAAATAAATATTAAAAACTACATCTATAAAGGAATACATAATTATAAGAAATCAATGAAATAAACTAATTGAACTCATGAATTAATAAAGATGAACAAAAACTAGGGTTTACTAATAAACTAGAGAGGAAAAAGAGAAAACTAATCTAAACCTAAGAAATAAAAATAACGTCCTGAAAGAGAGTAGTGAGAAAAGAGTTTTTTTCCTAATCTAAATAATATTAGGTAACCTAATAACACTAGGAAAGTAAGTTACAAGATAAGGAAAGTCGAAATATTCATTAAACAGGCGGAATTAGTGATCCGCGCGTACGAATAAACAGATTCCAGCAGAAACAATCTGAACTTCCAAAAGCCATAACTTCTTGACTAGAAGTCTCCTCGGGGCGTGCCACCTGTCGTTGGAAAGCTCTTCAAGTCTAGTTTCCAAATATGATAGAATTATTTAATTCTAAGAAGTATATCAAAAGTTATTATTGGAATAGTAGACGTGACTCCTTTTTCACATTTCTTCAAATGATTTTCCGCTTTGTTTTCCCTCAAAATCGTACTATAAAATATCCGTAGCAATCCTTATGCAATGCACCTTCCTTCCAAGTGCTCCTAATCCTCAAGCTTAGCTATTTATACTCCAAATACGTTCTCATTACCTGAAATTTATCAAAAACCCAAAAACATACCAAATAGGAGTAGTATAACATAATTTAAGAATATAATGCGGTAATGAACCTAATAATGAATCTAAATGCTCTAAAATGCAACCTAAATGCACCTAAAAGCAATATATAAATATGACTTATCAAACTCCCCCAAGCTAAATCATTGCTTGTCCTCAAGCAATAAGATATAGACATTGGAAAAGAAACACAACCTACAATATAGGACTACAACAGGGCTAAACACTCAACTAAAAACACAAGAGATATAATCAATACACAAACTAAGCATCGAAATAGTCTCGAACAAAGCCGCATAGCATGTTATGTATCGCAATCGACTCTCCAATCATACCATAAACCATCTCCCCCAAGCTAGATTAAACCAAGCTAGATTTTGATGTGTCTATTTTATATAGAGTTTTTATGCCCATTCCCTTATCCTTGAGTACTATTTTGAGCTCTTTTGAGCTCATACTTGTGTGATTTGATGTGTTTGGACTTGGTTTTTTCTCTTTTGTTTTCTTGACTTGTTGCAGTGAACTTCTTTTCTTTCTTTTTTCAAACTTGAAGTCTCAAGTCAATCATAAACTCATCATAATCTAACTCCAACTAGCACACATCACAGCATACATAACTATCAAAGCAACCCAATCACTCTACTAATGCTCCCCCAAGCTAGGCTTGGGATAATAATCAAATAAGGCTAAGGGGTTTGAAATGAAGGTTAGTAATCATAAACAGACAGAAAGACTTCAGCGGGGATAGAGATGGAAGAATGTAATCAATCACAACTCTGGAGCTAGAAATTATGAAAAGAATGCCTCAATCATGTCAACATGTATGCACATCAAATTTCAAAGAGTACAGGATCAAAACCAAGATCAATATCATAACTGAGGAACTAATCACACAACAAAGGAAGACTGGATGAAAGATAGGCATCCATGGCTCAAAAAATATCACAGTCTAACAAACTTAGCTCCACAATCAATGCAAGTGCCTCAAGTATCAAGCAGTCAAGGGTCATGGAAGATTGAAAATCAAAACAAGACTAACAACTCTTCACGCCAACTATCAAAGATTAAGAGTCAAAATATTCATTTGAAATTTTAGGGCGCAGGGAAACAATCATGCAACTCAATTGTTCAATGTCAAACTCGTATTTTTGTCTTTTTTTTTTTTAGAAAGCAATAAACTACACTAACTATACTAAGAAAGCAGTAAATATAGAGAAGGGTGTACTTACAGAATTCCTCTCCCCAAGCTGAACTCGACAATGACCTCATTGCAGCAAGAGGGAAGAAAGAACTCACTTATAAAGGGCACCAATCGCAAAATAAAAGAAGAGACGGGTTGCCTCCTGAAAAGCGCTCGTTTATAGAGGTCCCGCACGACCATGTTACCTCATATCAGCAAGCTATGGTAGCTCAAACACACCTAGAGTGGCTCCTTTATAGGATAACTTCGCACGCTGCGCACCGACCATGAACTTTGCTACTTTGTCAATCATATCTTTGTCTCTCTCAAGCACTAGCAGGGTCACATGTGGGCTTTCAGCGTGATCGTCTTTCTTTATATCTCTTGCAGACGAATCTAAACAAAGTAAAGTCACTAATGGGTTCTTTGTCAGCATATCTGGGGGGTCAGGAACATCATCCTCCTTCAAAACATCTACCCTGCTACAAGTGTGCTCAAGCATAGGAGACTTTATAGCATTGGTTAACTTAAAAGTAACAGTATCATCACCAACACTTAAAGTCAAGGAACCAGACTTGACATCTATAACAGCACCTGCAGTACATAAGAAAGGTCTACCCAAAATAATGGGAATTTGACTATCCTCCATATCTAGTACTACAAAATCAACAAGAATGTAGAATTTGCCAACCCTGACAGGCACATTCTCTAAAATATCCAAAGGATATTTAATAGAACGATCAGCCATTTGCAAAGTAATTTGTGTGCATTTCAAAGGTCCTATATTCAACCTATTGCAAATAGAAAGAGGCATGAAAGACACACTAGCACCTAAATAACATAGAGCCTTATCAATGAACAATGCACCTACATGAACAATGAACAATGGAAAAACTACCTGGATCCTTGAGTTTTGGTGGGATTTTATTCTGCAAAATAGCACTACACTCTTCAGTTAGAGCAACTCTATCTATACCACCAAAATCCTTTTTCTTGGTGATCATATCTTTCAAGAACTTGGCATATACAGGTACTTAAGAAATTAAATCAGTGAAAGGAATTGTTACCTCAAGGTTCTTGACCATGGCCATGAACTTACCAAATTATTGATCCACTTTAGACTTTTGCATCCTGTGAGGAAAGGGCAACCGTGGTATTATAGGAGAGTCAGTAACCTTGTCCTTCTCCTTCTCCTTCTTCTTCCCTGCTTCATCTCCTTTTTCCAGCTCTGGTTCAGCTTTTGAGATATCTTCACCCTCTTTATCATTTACAACACCTTCCTTCAGTCGAGGAGTCATATCATTAGTAGGCATGAGAGGAGCATCATACTTGGTGCCGCTTTGAAGAGTAATGGCATTGACAGTCTCCTTTGGGATGGGTTGTCCTGGTAATTGACCTGACTGCCTTTGAGAACTGTTTGTAGCTACTTGAGCAAGTTGAGTCTCCAAGTGTTTTGTTGCATTTTTCAACTCCTTAATGCTCTCATCAGTACTCTGTTTATTGGAAACTATCATCTTCATCACATCAGACGGAGTAGGCTCTTGAGAGCCGACATTTTGAGGAGGTTGCTGTTGATAGCCTTGGTGTGAGGGCCTATTGAAACCAGGAGGAGGATTCTGAGGGGATCCTTAGTAGTACTGTGGTCTAGCAGCATGTTGTGGTGGGTTTGGATGAGGTGTTTGGTAAGAGGCTTGTGGCATAGGTTGAGGGTTCTGAACATTGTTGCCATGGTATGAGGTGTGAGGATGATCGTCCACCCCGGGTTGAGTGCATTGGAGTATGGGTTGTTTCTTTGAAAAAGGCATTTGTATGCTACATATCGAATTGGTTGATTGTAAGAACAATCATGACTAAAGTGGCCTTGAATACCGCACACCTCACAGTAAGAAGAGGTAATAGGTGCCATAGCAGACATCGCATTAATACTCATAGGAGGAGTACTAGACTGCGAAGATTTCAGTGCATCCATCTTCATACTCAACTGTGCAACCTGGGATGATAGAAGTGCGTATGCGTCAACATCCATGTTTTCCTTTGTAGCACTTCTTGAAGAACTATGATCATTGGCTGCGAGGTTGGCCAGAAAATCGTACCCTTCATCTACCTCCTTATCTAGGAAAACACCCCCTGCAGATGAATCAGTTGTACTCTTGATATGGGGTTGCAGACCATTGTAGAAGGCTTGGGTAATGAACCACTTATAAAGGTTGTGGTGTGGGCACTATCTCTGTAGGTTTTTGAACCTATTCCATGCTTCCTTCAGTGTCTCATTAGGCTCTTGTACGAAGGTAGCCAGTTTGTGCCTGATTTCTGCAGTTTTGGTTAGAGGATAATACTCTATCAGGAATGCTTCATATAGCACTCCACTCCATTTCTGTAAAATCATTAAACCACTTTTGAGCTTTATCCTTCAAAGAGAATTCAAAAACCATAACCTTCAACTGATCAGGAGTGACCCCTTGGTGCTTAACGGTACGACAGAGTTGTTGAAACCGTGGTAAATGATTAGCAGGATCTTCAGTTGGATGCCCTCCGAATTCGTTCTGCTGAATCATGTTGGTGAGGGCAGGTTTGATCTCAAAGTTTGTCGCTTCTATGGTGGGCATAGTAGGACCTGTGGGAATGCCACTAGGTACCCCGTAAGACTTCAATGACTTAGGAGGCATGATTGGTTCTGAAGGACGTTCCGTGGATTTTCCCTGAATATCAGAGTGCTTTTTCTTCTTCTGTTGCTTTTTCAGATGCAGGATGATTTTCTTGAGATCAGGATCAGTTGGAACTGGGGTACCTGTTCTTTTGAACCTGGGCATAAAAGAAACAAAGAGAAGAAGTGCAGTGAGATTGCCTCAATTGGAACTTGGAGTTCCAATGAGACAACAGAAATAGTTCAAATAATTAATCAAAAAGCTATAGAGACTAGCCGTCTCCCAGGCAACGGCGCCAAAAACTTGATGGGTTTTAAAATATATACCGCAAGTGCACGGTGTCTGTTGTTAGCAGAGACTTAGCAAATACGGGACGATCCACAGTGAGAGGATTTCTATAGATTGATGTTCAATTATCTAACTACTTCAATAGAAAGATTGTTGAATGATTAATAACTAAACTAAAATAAACTAGATCACAAAAGGATGTGAGTTTATCAAATAATTGAAACCAAAAGCATTCGATCGGTCCATCATGCTTATACCAATTTAATCACTACAATACAATTTAACAATCCTTGGATTGAAGTTCGAGTAATTAGAGTATTTTATTAATCCTACGGTCGGGTCTTAACACTCTTAGATCAACATATGCTAGTACGGTCGCTCAACATAATCAGATCTACCAATTGTAACAAGCCTCTAATGAGTACGATCTCTCAATTCTAACTCCTATTAGCTAAATCATAACCCATGATATTGCGCAATTACATGAATTAAACAATTATAACAAATCAATAGGAATTACTCTAATCCAATCTAATCATTGAAGAACTTTAAATCACAATAAAAAAGGTATAAACATGGCTTCCCTCACTAAGCCCTTGAAAAAGACTACTCACTCATTATACTAATAAACACAAAAAACATAATGAAAATAGAAGAATTCATCAAATTAAACTAAGTAAGAAATAATACCAAATGATTGAAAAGCAATAGAATCGAAATCAACGATTTTATAATTTTCAAAGCAGAGAGTTAATACAAGACTAGAGAGAGAAAACTAAATGTTTTGACCTAATAAAACGAAGAGAAAAGATGATCCAAACGAAGATACAAAAACCCTATATATAGCATTTGAAAAACCGGCTAAAAAACAAGAAAAACAATCAACCCGACCATCCGCCCGGTCAACAGGGCCAAACCGCCCCACGGGGCCCTGGTGAAATATCTCCATGACTTTAGCTGGAATACCCCCCGGTCGACAGGGCAAGACCACCCGGTCGGGGCAAGACCGCCCGGTCGGGAGCGCAAGCATTTTTGGGGACTTTCTCGTCCGGTCAACCGGGCAAACATGTGCATGGAGATTTGAAGAAACTTGTCTTGCCCGGTCCGGCCAAACCACCTAGTCAACCAAACGAGAGCTTTTCCTTAGCTTCTGGCGTGAATTCTTCCCCAATTTGCTTGTGTGACTTCCCGGATCTCCTATATGCTATGAGTGATCAACGCACTTTCCTTCTGTGGCTAGATTAAGACATAAAATGCATAATCTGCGCAATAAAAAATAAAGAAGCAAAACCAAGTCCAAACACATCAAATCACAAAAGTATGAGCTCAAAAGAGCTCAAAATAGTACTCAAGGCTAAGGGAATGGGGCTAAAAAAGCTATATAAAACAGACACATCATCGCACCTCGCGAGCCTGGTCGCACCTCGCGACTAGCTAGTGCCTTGGCAAAACTCGCGAACCACAGACGAGCCGAAGTGAAAGAGGGACTTGTCGTGTGGTGCGGTGATCGTCACTGGGTGCGACGAGGTTATGGTCTGGTACTTCGAAAAACAATAAACTCAATAACAACAACTTAAAATGCAAATGCGAAACTCTATATGCCCATCTTAGGTTTACCCATCAAATTTAATATTCGATTTTTAGCTTTTTAAACCTGGAAAACTGATACCACATTGTAACACCCCCACATTACTCACTTTAAAAAAAAATTAAATAAATATGATCTGAGTAATATAGGAGTATTACCGCCACGTGACCTTCACGCTGTCGATAACTAACTACTAACTAACCAATTAACTGGCAGCTAAAGACTTAACCAAAAGATAATACTTCTTTATTACTATAAATAAATATTGTCTCAAACTTAAAACAAATAAAATATCCCAAGCCAGGTGAAGATCCCCTTCCTAGCATGCTCCCATGCAAATCCATAGTTCACTTGCAAAACCGCTTATCAAAAAGTAAACAGGGCAAAGCCAAATAGGAAAAAGAAAATACGCGTCAGTATAAAACTGAATACAATATGTACAAGATAGGTACCACATTTCGTAGTTCGCAACACTTTTCATTTCGAAACCTCCTTAACTAATAAATCAAGAATATCTTTTAAGAATAAACTCTTGCTTTTCAAATCACTTGGATTAGAATAATCATGAAAATAATTCCTCTTATCTCCTCTTCCTTTACCTAAGTGTGCACACACACCCCCTCCCCCAAGCTAGTCATCCCATCACGGATCAATATAAAGGGGTAACAATAATTGCCAACAAGTGGACTTTGAAACATAAACCCTTCTTGACGTTAATCAAGCGGTAATATAATAATATGATTTAGTGAATCATTGGAAAATTCTCCTTTTCTCATAAACAACTTTTGAACACACAAAGTTCATAAAACCATTCAACCCATTCCTTGTAATAATAATTTAAGTTTTCAAAAATGATAACAAAACATTCGTATAATATGATTGATAAATTCATTCCTTCTTTTCATTTCCAAAAGTGAACAAAAAATTGTTGTAACCATTTTAAACTAAATTTCTAAATAAATTCAACCATTAAATCAGTAACAACTTTAACACATAAAACCACATTTTGAAAGATCCAGCTACATAACGTACCTTGATCTTGCACAAAGAGTATACTAGCAACTTCACTTAGTCTTATGCTTGAGCGTTCTCCTAACCATCCAATAATATAAAAATCTAATAAGTAACTTATCATATGAGCTTAGACATGAACTTAAACATGAATTCCTAGAAATTAACTATGTACATGACCTAACATGCATGAACGAAGTATTGGACTTACTAATTAGAAAAATGAAAAACTTATACTTGAACCAAATAAAATTAAAACTTGAATAAAAAAATAAAAAACTAAAATAGATTAAGAAGAGAAGAAAGAACCTTGAAACAAGAGAGTTTCGATTTTAAAGTTTTTGGTCTGGGAAAATATGGATTGAGGTTTAGGTCATTTATGGGTATAGAATAGGAAGTACTTAGTTTTCAAAATTAAAGATCTTGTAACCTTCACCATAAATTAGAAGATTAATGCCAAGATTTGTAACCTATACATTAATTTGGGAATTTTGGAATAATCAAAACCACCACCCCTTAATCAAGGGTGGTAGGCCATCACCTGTTATTTTTTTAAAAAAAACCCCATCATATAGAAGAAAATCATTTTGACTATATATTTTAAATGCTTTATATTAAAACTTATTACAATAACTCAATAAGAATTTCGACTAGAAATTTGGCGCCATATTTTCGCCAAAATAATTTAAAACAAGTGATTTACAAAAATACCCTTTGCTTAAAAAATTTATTTTAGAAAATAAATATTTAATTACTAAAATAAATACTCAAAAATATGGGGTATTACACTCAGCCTCGATTGTTCTTCCGCCTGCCTCTGTTTCATCCTCAACTCCTCCTCTCTCTGGCATGCTAAAGAAGCTTGTCCAATTGCAAACTGTCCTAAATTCCTACTAACAACTCAAATCTCAACCAGCCAATCACTCAGCTCCATTTCGTCGCTCGTCAAAAATCAATGAACAACACTCGCCTCTCAGTTGAGTTTGAGGTTTTTCATTTTTAATTACTTATCTTTTTCGTTTTGGTAATCTCGTGGAACTCCAGATCTATGGGTCCATTTTTTTCTTTTTGTAATTATGTAATTCCAGATTTATGGTCACTTTTATTTCGTTATTTCATTTGTAATCCTACTCACAATTTTATTTCGTTTGTAATTCCAAAATTTAAGGTTAATTCGTTGGAGAAAATGTCAAGAATAAGTCAACCTTTGGCCGGTCTTCTCAAAATAAGTTAACATTTTTATTACCGTAGAATAAGTAAACCTTATTGGGATACCTACTTTCATTAGGTCAAAAAACGTACGACCTAAATAGTAGGTCAGCATCACCTGTAAACCCCCTCAAACCGCAGCCTCACCTATTTTTTCTCCTTCTCCCTACTGTCACAAAACCACCACCACTGCTGCATCCTGGATGAGTTAATAATTAAATATTGATTTATGAGTAATATTGGGAGATCATTTACAAATAATATAAAATCATGTAGCACTATATCCAACATGTTCGACAAATGTAAAATTTGATACTACTGCAATTTCTTCACTACTTTTGTAGTATAATACTCTAGAAATTATGAGACATCCCAAATAGATTGCATCCATCGAATACGAAAAATAAAGTGGAAATAAAAAAAATACATATACATAATTTGGAAAGAAAATTATGTTAAAGAAGGACAAACTTAGTGACAATGACTAGCAAAGGTAATAGATTACACCATTGGAAAGATATGATGTTCCAAAACTTCACAACTTTAGATTGATTACATAATAGTTATGAGATTAGTTTACATGTCAGGGAAAAAGTACATAAATTGTCACGCTTAATGGTCTAATAATATCCACTATAAAAGATGATGAGTAATATAAATTAAATACACGAGTGCTGAATTAGTAAAACAATTATAATAATTTTAACACATTAACATCCACCCGTAAATTGTATGGGCATCAAAACAAGTATTATTATATTATTATGCTAGGTGGTTTTCTAATTAACGGAATTAGAACTGATTTTTTTAAAAGCCTTCTACGTATAGATCAAAGATTTACAAGGAACATTTACAAAAAATCAGTTTAACAGCGTATAGATCAAAGAACTGATTTTTTAAAACCCTTCTACGTATAAACTTTCTGAACATTTACAAGGAAAAAGTTTAACTCTGTTTCAAAATATTACTGTCAGTTCCAAACTATGCCGAAGTAGTAGCTCACGTTGTCGCCAAAAAAAAAAAGTATCTCATGTCTCCCATAACATTATTATTTCAATATAATTAGCTGAGCAATTATTTCATAAATCTATAAGACTAATATATAGTTGTCCACAATCAACTTCATGTCTCCTAACTGGCAAACTTAATAATATCCAAACCAACCTCATGATCTGTAAGTTAGATCATAAAATCAGGTTTAATTACATTCTAATTTCTCATGTCTGGAGTTACATATGCATGCCACTCGTGCAAATACGTTTTTCCATATTTAAATGTGCCTACATGATCAAGAGCAAATGCTAGTATACTATTGAACAAATGTACATGGCATTCATTGCATCAGGAACAAATGTGCTTATCTCATATATATATATGAAGCCTATGCTTTGTATACATCAATTTATTCCAAACTTCAAAGTCATACAGCTTTAAGACACCCACAAATCATCTAACCGAAAGGGAAAAAAAATGGCTGGCTCAATCCGAAGAATTACTTCTTATGAATGATGATTGGAAGAATAAATTATATGTTTATCATTAGATAATATTTATAGTACAAGGTTACTGAAGCTAGGTAGAAGTAGTTACAAAAAGATATACACTAGCAGCTATACTATAGGAGAGATAAAACTACGTATAACAAGATTAAGATATGTATAACAAAATGATATGAATGTAAAGCAGCGTAACAATATACAAGAATAGGATAGAGGAAGACTATGTTAACTCTTATCCTTAACATCCCCCCGCAAGACGGACGGCCTAGGAGTAAGTCCGATCTTGGCTAGTAACATGTGTAGACGTGGTCGCGCAAGAGACTTTGTTAGGACATCAGCAAGTTGGTCATCGTTAGCCACGCGAGTAACACGAATGGACCCAGCTTGAACTTTTTCACGTATGAAGTAAAAATCAATACCAAGATGTTTCATCCTAGAATGAAAAACTGGATTTGCAGCAAGATGGGTAGCTCCAATATTGTCACAGTATATGGTAGGAGTGATGGAAATATTAATACCAAGCTCATTAAGAACATGACCCAACCAAGTAATTTCAGCAGTGGTGTTAGCAAGTGAGCGAAACTCGGCCTCGGTGGAGGAACGAGCTACAGACCTTTGCTTTTTGGAGCTTCATGAGATGGCGTTGCGGCCAAGATAAACTATATAGGCACCCGTGCTTATAAAATCATCTTTGTCACCGGCCCAATCCGAGTCGGAATAAGCATGTAGTGTCATGGGAGAGTTGCGGTAGATGTTGAGACCATAGGTTAGGGTGCCATTTAGATAGCGGAGGAGTCGCTTGAGGGCTTGCCAGTGGGTAGTGGATGGGCGATGCATGAACTGCGAGAGTTTATTCACGGCAAACGCAATGTCCGGGCGTGTTAAGTCAAGGTATTGCAGGCTACCCACAAGAGTCCTATACTTAGTGGGGTTAGCAAGAGTAGTGCCGGAGTGAATTATCAGCGTAGCATTAGGGTCCATTTAGCATCACTCATGTTTGCACGAGAAAGTAAATCCACAATATATTTACGCTGACTTAGAAACAAACCGTGTGTGGTAGGTTGGACATCCACACCAAGAAAGTAGGAGAGATTACCCAAGTCCTTGAGTGAGAAACGGATCCCAAGCTTTTGTATGAATGCCGAGACTGAGTGGGGACATGAGCCTGTAATTATGATGTCGTCAACGTAAACCAGGACATAGAGTGGTTGAGAGCCACGACTGTAGAAGAGAGAAGTGTCCGACAGTGAGTTTGTGAATCCAACACTTGTGAGATAGTTGCAAAGCTCGGTGTACCAAGCTCTTGGTGCTTGCTTTAAGCCGTAGATGGCTTTGCGCAAGCGACATACATGAGTGGGATGATCTGGGTCAATGAACCCTGGAGGTTGAACCATGAAAACATCTTCCGTTAGAGTGCCCTGCAAAAATGCATCATTAATATCAAGTTGGCGCAAGGGCCAACGGTTAGTAACAACAATACTAAGGATGAGGCGCACGGTAGCAGGTTTGATAATGGGAGAGAATGTTTCGGTGTAATCAAGACCGGGGCGTTGGTGAAATCCCTTGGCAACTAGGCGTGCCTTGTGCTTTTGAAAGGTGCCATCGGAGTTATACTTGGTTCGAAAGACCCACTTACAACCAACTAAGTTTTGAGATGGAGTGTGGGGAACAAGTTCCCATGTATTATTTTGAAGGAGAGCGTTATATTGAAGGGTCATGGCGTGTTTTCAAGCGGGTTGGGCAAGGGCTTGTTTGTGAGTGGTGGGTTCGACGGGGTGAAGTTGAGCGTGAAGATTGAGCTTTTGTATAGGTTTGTAAATATTGTGTGAGGCTCGAGTGGAGTAGGGGTGTGGGGGGAGAGTGCGTGAAGAGGGTGCGGAAGCGGACGAGGGATGATGAGAGGTAGGCGAGGGAGGGGTATTGGGGGGAAGGGAAGGTGTGTGATTGGGGGCGTAGGGGGGTGAGGGAGGAGGGGTACCAGTAGGTGGGGGGTGCGGGTTTGTAGTAGCGAGTGTAGGAGGAGAGGGGGCAGCAGCGTGGATAGGTAGTATGGGGCACGAAAACTCGCACCAAGCATGGGTGGAGGGGAAGGTGTTGGCAGGAGGGTTGGGGAGAGGAGTGGAGAAGGGATATGTAGTATCAACGAAGAACACATGCCTCGATGAGTATAAGCGGCAAGTGATTGGATCAAGGCAAAGGTATGCGTGTTGGGTAGGGGAATAACCAACAAAAACGCATGGCTTGGATCGAGGATCAAGTTTATGGGTGGTGTAGGGTCGAAGCCATGGGTAACATAGGCAACCAAATTTCGGAGATGATCATACTTAGGAGGAGTGCCATGAAGCTTGAAATAGGGAGAGTGATTGTCAAGAGTGGGTGTAGGCATGCGATTAATGAGATAAACCGCTGTTTGGAAGGCGTGAGGCCATAAGTGGAGAGGCATGGAGGCATGTGAGAGGAGGGAGAGGTTTGTTTGAACAATGTGGCGGTGACGACGTTCAACATATCCATTGTGTTGAGGGGTGTGAGGAGGGGAGGTGAGATGACTGATGCCGTGAGTTGCAAGGAAGGGCGTGAGTTTGAGAAATTCACCACCATTGTCGGAGTAGAGTGTGAGAATGGGGAGACTAAAGCGTTTCTCAACAAGGGCTTTGAATTGTGGAAAAATGATGGATGTGTCAGATTTCTTTTTAAGAGGATAAAGCCAAATGAATTTTGTAAAATGATCAACAAAGATGATGTAATACTTGAATGAGTCATAAGAGTACACAGGAGAAGACCAAAGGTCACTAAATACAACTTCAAGGGGAGAAGTAGTACGTATAGAGGACTCTCCAAAGGGAAGTTTATTACTTTTATTAATATGACAAGCATTACATGGCAAATCTGAAACTTTAGGAATAGCTAGAGTGGACAGCAATTCATTTAAGATGGAAGATGACGGATGACCGAAGCGATGATGCTAGTCGATAGATGTTGTGGTGGAGGTGAGAGCGAGAGGTGGCGTGGAGAGAGGCCACTGGTAAACACCATCTTTAGTTTGGTCTTGAAGAAGGGGTTGCCTCGTTGCTCGGTCCTTGATACAAAAAAAAAGAAAGCAGTGAGTTCGACAATAACATCATTATCCAAACAAAGTTGGGAGAGGGAGATAATGTTTTTGTGCATAGTAGGAACATAGAGAACATTAGAGAGAGTGAGAGATGAAGTAGGAGTGGAGAGATGAGCGAGACCCGTATGCGTGATGGGGAGTCCGGAGCCATCACCAATAACAAGCTCGTTAGTACCATCATAAGGGTAGTGGTGTGAGAGATTGACGAGATCGGTCGTCACGTGGTGCGACGCACCACTGTCCATCAGCCACGTTGGAGGGGGGGCTGCTGTAGTAGGTTGGGTAGATGAGATAGTGGTGGCGTGGGCTTGAGGGGAAGAATCAGGTTGGCGAGGAGTGTGTGGTGGTGTCCAGCAGCCACGTTGGAGGGGGGGCTAAACACTCAACTAAAAACACATGAGATATAATCACTACACAAACCAGGCATCCAAACAGTCTCGAACAAAGCCGCATAGCATGTCATTTATCGTAATCGACTCTCCAATCATAACACAAACCATCTGCCCCAAGCTAGATTTAACCAAACCTGACAGACCTCACTATAGTTATGTGCATTCTAATCTCTCATGTGTTTAAAGGAAAAATTATGACACTCAACCTAAATCAAGTCAGATGAAGCATATACTCTTTAAATTTGACTATCGACTCACTTTTTACTCAACAACACAATACACAATGATAAAGAGGACTTTTATGGGGTGTAATGGGGTTGAGGTTTAAGGTATGGAAAATAATTTGGGAATTGTGGTGCAAAAACCAAGAAGGGGGAGCATCATATAACTGAAAAGTGACCAAGAAAGGTCACAACAACTCCGCACAACAATCAACAATCTCCAAATATAACCAACACTTTTTCCATTTAAGAAATTCAATAATAACCCTTTTTATTTCACTTTATTCACAACTCTCTTTTTTCACTTTTTTTTTCATTCCATTTTTCACTTTTTTTTTTATTTGTATTTGTTGTTTCACTAGGGGAAAAAAAAGGAAGGGCTGTGCAAGAAGGGCTGCGTTTTATTAAAAACGCAGCCCTTCTTGTATGAAGGGTTGCGGTTTCCAAGGAAACCGCATCCCTTTTTGTGAAGGGCTGCGGTTAGACTTAAAACCGCAGCCCTTCATGCAGTATGAAGGGCTGCGGTTTTAAGGCTAACCGCAGCCCTTTATGTGAAGGGCTGCGGTTAGCCTAGAAACCGCAGCCCTTCATAGGCTGCGTTTTCTAGGATAAGCGCAGCCCTTCCTATCCCGCCCATTTCAACCTGTGAGTTTTGCGCGCAACACACAGTAGCACTCACTCGCTAATTTCCCTCGCACACTCAGCTCACCCCTCTCCCTCACACTCACTCGCACACTCACTCCTCTCCCTCACACTAACTCGCACCGCCCTAACGGCCATCACCGAGCACCGACACATCGCGGAGCGCCGTCCCATTCTTCGGTGCACACTTCTTCTTCTCTTCTCTCGGCGTTGCTCGAGCTCCTTCTTCTTCTCTTCTCTCGGCGCGCCTTGATGCCACCACCACCACCACTACTGCATTGTCGGTAATTCCCCTCTCACTCTCTCTCCTCTTTGTTTTATTTAATTTCTCTTCTATTTTGTGTTGTAAAATGTGATTGTAGGGGGTGGGGGAGGGCTTGTGGAGGGTGGGTAGGGGGTGGGGGTCTTGGGGGGGATGGGGGATGACCGGGGAGGCCGGGCATGGGGTGGGGAAGGGCGGGGGGATCTTGGAAGGGGGTGTGGGAGGGTCGGGGAAGTGGGCATGGGGTGGGGGGAGGGCGAGGGGGATCTTGGAAAGGGGGTGGGGGATGGTCGGGGAGGGTGGGCATGGGGTGGGGGAAGGCTGGGGAGGCTGGGCATGGGGTGGGGGAGGGCGGGGATGCCTTGGAAGGGGGGGGGAGGGTCGGGGAGGCTGGGCATGGGGTATATTTTAGGCCTATTTTAGCCTTTTCGCTTCCGAATCATACTTACCGAGTCATTTAACCCCAAATTCTTTTGAACATGATTATATGAGGTATAATGTAACTATTGTGTAGATTTTTAGGTTTGCAATTGTTGTAGGTTGAATTTTGGGAACGAAAAGGGCATTTTAGGCCTATTTTAGCCTTTTCGCTTCCAAATCGTACTTATCAAGTCATTTAACCACAAATTATTTTTGAACATGATTATATGAGATATAATGTAACTATTGTGTAGATTTTTAGGTTTGCAATTGTTGTAGGTTGAATTTTGGGAACGAAAAGGGCATTTTAGGCCTATTTTAGCCTTTTCGCTTCCAAATCGTACTTATCGAGTCATTTAACCCCAAATTATTTTTGAACATGATTATATGAGATATAATGTAACTATTGTGTAGATTTTTAGGCTTGCATTTGTTCTTGGTTGCATTTCGGGAACGAAAAGGTCATTTTAGGCCAAATTTTGCCTTTTCGCGTCCAATTCGTACTTATCGAGTCATTTTACCCCAAATTCTTTTTGAACATGATTATATGAGATATAATGTTACTATTGTGTAGATTTTTAGGTTTGCAATTGTTGTAGGTTGAATTTTGGGAACGAAAAGGTCATTTTAGGCCTATTTTAGCCTTTTCGCTTCCAAATCGTACTTATCGAGTCATTTAACCCCAAATTCTTTTTGAACATGATTATATGAGATATAATGTAACTATTGTGTAGATTTTTAGGCTTGCATTTGTTCTTGGTTGCATTTCGGGAACGAAAAGGTCATTTTAGGCCAAATTTTTCCTTTTCGCGTCCAATTCGTACTTATCGAGTCATTTAACCCCAAATTCTTTTTGAACATGATTATATGAGGTACAATGTAACTATTGTGTAGATTTTTAGGTTTGCAATTGTTGTAGGTTAAATTTTGGGAACGAAAAGGGCATTTTAGGCCTATTTTAGCCTTTTCGCTTCCAAATCCTCCCCTCCCCCCCCACCGCACGTCCCTCCCCCCCCCCCCACCGCACACCCCCCCCCTCCCCCTCCCCCCACCAGCCCCCTCCCCCTCCCCCTCCCCCCCCTCCCTCCCCCCCCCGCCTGCCCCCCCCCTACTGCACGCCCCTCCCCTCCCCCACCGCTGACCCCTCCCCCCCCCCCTCCCCTCCCCGCACGCCCCCTCCCTCCCCCGCCCCTCCCCCCCCCACCGCACACCCCTCCCCTCCCCCCCACCGCACCCCCTCCCCCCCCCCCCCTGCCCCCCCCCCCCCCCCCCCCGCCTCCCCCCCTCCCCCCGCACAGCCCCCCCCCCCCCTCCCCTCCCCTCCCCCCCACCGCATAGCCCCCTCCCCCTCTCCCCCCTACCGCCCTCCCCTCCCCCCGCACGCCCCTCCCCCCCACCCGCACACCCTCCCCTCCCCCCACCGCACACCCCCCCTCCCCCCCCCACGCACCCCCTCTCCTCCCCCTCCCCCCTCTCCTCCCACCCCCTCCCCCCCCCCCCCCTACCGCACCCCCCCCTCCCCCCCACCGCACGTCCCCTCCCCTCCCCCTCCCCGCACGCCCTCCCTCCTCCCCCCCCCTCCTCCGCACCGCCGCCCCTCCCCTCCCTCCCCGCACCGCCGCCCCCTTGCACCAGAACCCCCTCCCCACACCCCACCCCCCTTAGTGGCAATGTTAATTTTAATTTTTTGTTATATTAATGCATTATTTGTACAATTTCAGGGAGATGGCGGATGTGCATACGGATAACACCACAAGTGGTGCTGAACACACTACCGAGGATGAGTCTTTCGATGCGAGAAAGGAACGGGGTAAATTGTCTCGATTTCGCCGTGAAGAGATAAATGCACAAATGCCTAGGAAGTCATTGGCGACGAAAAAGAGAAAAGGAAGGGGACCTACAAAGTCACTAGGGAAACACACAAATATGACTTTGGAGTACGATAACATGGGTCAACCTTGTGGAAAGTGGCGTCAAAAGTATGGCATGCAAGTTGGCATTTGCATGCATGAACTCTCCATTTTGCACTCATGGAAAGAGGTGCCCGAGGGATTGAAGCGTGATACGCTCAAGTTATACGTAGTATTTACGTTACTTTGGGTGCACTTTGCTAAGGGTTTGATTGTAATTGTTAACATTCGTGTTTTATTTAACTCTTAGCGGAAGTTCGGAGTTTTGCGAGATAAGTTGTGTTAATGTCATGTGCTCCAAGCTTCCAAGGTGAAGTGCATTTGAGCCGAGCAAAGTACCAAGCATCACCGCAAGCCCAAGCATCACCGCAAGCCCAAGCATCACCGCAAGCCTAAGCATCACCACAAGCTCGCCAAGCCAGGCTCTCGTGAGCATCGCATGCCCAGCAGCCTCGCCGAAACAGCACCGCAAGGCCCAGCCGCATCATCGCCCAGCAGGCTCGATGCCCAGCTCTCGCGCATGCTCGCAGCAAGCAGGACCGAGGCAGCTCGCACCTCGCGAGCTAGGTCGCACCTCGCGACCTGCCTGCTCGCGACCTCTTGGCCTGCCCCAGCTCTTCAGCTCGTGTTGGAGGCAGCAACTCTTCGCACGGTGCGACCTACTTCGCACTTCGCGACCCCTAGGTTGGTGTAATTGTCGGCTGATTTTTGAGCTTTAGTATAAATACTAAACTTGTTTTTGGACCTAGGGGGGCAGCAGCTACAAGGAGAGGGAGTCTCCAAAACTCCACTCCTCTCTTGTTGTCTTCTCTTATTAGTTTTTATTTTCTAGTTTAGTTTTAGGAGATTTCAACTATGGGATTGGCTTATGCTATGCCGATTGTAGCTTGAACCGTTCTTAAACGAGATTAATATGGAGCTTCAATCATTATTGTGAGATCTTTCCTCTCTATTTAGTTTCTTTGATTATGGTTTAATTTCTATGCTTGCTTTCTATGATTTTTGCATAATTATGCTAGGAACGTTACTAGTTTGATTGTGTAATTAATCTAATGCTAGATTTAAGAATAGAATCGGATTGTTTTATTCTTTTATCAATTGGTAGCAAACTAGGGAGTAACTTAGATGCAGATCCTCTTGGTTATTTCTTGGGGAAATTGAATTAACTGTTGAATGTTTATCGCTTGTATGACGTTAGCGGTGTCCGGTTGGTTCTCTCGTGTTTATTCTTCGCTATTGGATTGAACTTAGACGCGATCGGACTAGGTTATCCTTTAGTTAGGGTTTTATAGTCACGCTGATCGTGCTATTCAACTAGGAATAAGGAGAATGCGAGATTAATTCTCAGCAATAGATGATCATGGAAATAATTAGAGTTGAGGTTCAAGGATCGATAATGAATTGAAGTGGATGTTAATCGAATTCAAGATCTTCCCATATTGATTTCTCATCTTGTTTATATGCTAGTTAGTTGTAGTTTAGTTATAATCTACTTGAAACCCCCCTTTGTTATTATTATTAGGTTTCTCGGCCCTTAGCTTAATCTAGGTTTTGAATCACGCTAAGTATTAAACTCGTCCCTGTTTCCCTGTGGATACGACCTCTACTTCCATTATACTAGCTTAGTGTAAAAGAGAGTAGGAGAAATTTTATCTTTGGCCGGGAGCGGTGCACAACGACACATCCGCGCCCGCCAAATTTTGGCGCCGTTGCCGGGGAAACGGTGTTACTTGTTTGTATTTAGCGTGATTTTTGGATGGTATTGCTTGTGCTCTTTGTTTTTGGTTGGCCACTCATATAAAGAATTCCCTTTTTGTTTTAGTTTCTAGTTTTCATCTTCCATTGAGCTCTATGTATTTCACTTTTGTATTTTGGACAAGAAGCATGGAACTTGTTGCTTAAACTCTCTTGGGAATGGTTGATTGAAGCTTTTGACGGTTTATTGTAAGATTTACTCTATATCTTGGTTATTGTCTAGCTTTAAATATTAATATTAATGGTCATGACTTGGATTAGCTAGGAGTACTACTAGTTGATGTTTGTTGTTGACTTAATGCTAGGTTTTGGATATAATCTGATGTTATATGCTCAACCATGTTGTAGTAAGCTAGATACTAACGATGCAATGCAAGAGTCCTTCTCAATCAATTTTGCAGGTACTTGAAGTGGAGATTGACATGGAACCACCATTGTCACACATGGAGCACAACCCAATGATTAAGCTTAAGGTACTAAGTCGAGCTCACGACTTTAAACAACAGCGCTTCTCGGGAGGCAACCCGAGACCCCTTTTATTTTCTTTCTTTTCCTTTATTTCTTATCAAATTTCCACCACCACAACAAATTTTCTTTCACCCACCGCCCACACACTACAAAAGATCCACAACCAATCTTAATTCACTTGTAACCAAAATCCACAAAAGAAAATCCGTTGGGAGGACTTCAATAGCTAGGAGTTGGTAACACTAGAGGATTGAGATTGTTAATGTATCTTTTCGATCTCTTAAGCTAGGAGCAAATCTCAAAAATCTAAACAAAATTTGAATTTGTCATTTGTTTGAGTGATTCGAGGGAGAGGGTTGTGAGTTGAGTTGTGAGATTTGAGTTGGTGTTGTTAAGAAATTTGAGTTTGACGGATTGTTTTCATGAGTTTTGAGCATTCGATCTTCGATTTACCCGATTTTCAAATTTCCCCCCCATTTTCAGTTTACTTTTTCTTTTAATTGTCGACACATTGAGGACAATGTGTAGTTCAAGTAGGGGGGAGGGTATTCTCATTCTCATGTATCTATGTTGTATTTATTACTTTCAATTTGAAAAAAATGAAAATGAAAAAAAAAATGAAAAAATGAAAAAAAGAATATTAAAAAAAAAAAAGTGATGAAAAGAATCCCGCTGAGTTGAAAACCCGCAAGGGCGGACGACTCGGGCAAAATTGGGGGCTCAAATAGGTCGAAAACCCGAAAGGACGGCCTATGCAAAAAAGAGCTAGTTGAGCGGGTAAGATGGTGAGATGCAACCAAAAAGAAATGTGTGAAGCTAGGATGAAAACCCGAAAGGGCTCCTAGGCAAAATGAGAGATTAAGAGAGAATTTTGTACTTTGAAAACTCATTTGCCGGAGATGGTGTCAAAAGGTGGAAAGCGTTTTCGGGTTGGGTTGGTTATTTCATCCTTGATTTTGTGAAGATTTATTTTGGCTTTCACATTCTTTTGGTTGATTGTTTGTTTTTGGGAGTAAGCATGGAATTTATCCCTTTTTGTCTTTGTTCCATGGCTTGCTATTCTAAGTTAGTTGTAGTAGTAGTAGTTTTAGGTCATCTTTTGAGGTTTGGGAGAGCTGATAGTTTAATGTGTCGTAAGCTGGCATTTTGATTCTTGTTGGTGTTGTTGGTTAAACTTGTTGGTGTTGCTGGTTATTATTGTTGTCGCGTCTTTGTATATTTCAGGTGAGCTTGAATCTAAGTGTGGGGGAATCATCATCCCTTACGTTTAGGTTTTGAGCGGATGTTGTTAAGATGTGATGATGATGATGTAGTTGATGGGGAGTGTAGGTTGGTGTCGTTAGCTTGGGTGATGATTTATTTGGTGATCCTCATTTTGAGTTTACTCGAGCTCGAGTAAAGTTCAAGTGTGGGGGTATTTGATACGCTCAAGTTATACGTAGTATTTACGTTACTTTGGGTGCACTTTGCTAAGGGTTTGATTGTAATTGTTAACATTCGTGTTTTATTTAACTCTTAGCGGAAGTTCGGAGTTTTGCGAGATAAGTTGTGTTAATGTCATGTATTCCGAGCTTCCAAGGTGAAGTGCATTTGAGCCGAGCAAAGTACCAAGCATCACCGCAAGCCCAAGCATCACCGCAAGCCTAAGCATCACCACAAGCTCGCCAAGCCAGGCTCTCGTGAGGATCGCATGCCCAGCAGCCTCGCCCAAACAGCACCGCAAGGCCCAACCGCATCATCGCCCAGCAGGCTCGATGCCCAGCTCTCGCGCATGCTCGCAGCAAGCAGGACCGAGGCAGCTCGCACCTCGCGAGCTAGGTCGCACCTCGTGACACGCTTCGCTCGCGACTCGCGAGGTCCTTCGCACCTCGCGACCTCTTGGCCTCGCCCCGACTCTTGACTCTTGTTGGAGCGGCAAGAACTCTTCGCACGGTGCGACCTACTTCGCACCTCGCGACCCCTAGGTCGGTGTAATTGTCGGCTGATTTTTGAGCTTTAGTATAAATACTAAACTTGTTTTTGGACCTAGGGGGGCAGCAGCCACAAGGAGAGGGAGTCTCCAAAACTCCACTCCTCTCTTGTTGTCTTCTCTTTTTAGTTTTTATTTTCTAGTTTAGTTTTAGGAGATTTCAACTATGGGATTGGCTTATGCTATGCCGATTGTAGCTTGAACCGTTCTTAAACGAGATTAATATGGAGCTTCAAGCATTATTGTGAGAGCTTTCCTCTCTATTTAGTTTCTTTGATTATGGTTTAATTTCTATGCTTGCTTTCTATGATTTTTGCATAATTATGCTAGGAACGTTACTAGTTTGATTGTGTAATTAATCTAATGCTAGATTTAAGAATAGAATCGGATTGTTTTATTCTTTTATCAATTGGTAGCAAACTAGGGAGTAACTTAGATGCAAATCGTCTTGGTTATTTCTTGGGAAATTGAATTAAGCGTTGAATGTTTATCGCTTGTATGACGTTAGCAGGTCTGTTGGTTCTCTGTGTTTATTGCTGCTATTGGATTGAACTTATACGCGATCGGACTAGGTTATCCTTTAGTTAGGGTTTTATAGTCACGCTGATCGTGCTATTCAACTAGGAATAAGGAGAATGCGAGATTAATTCTCAGCAATAGATGATCATGGAAATAATTAGAGTTGAGGTTCAAGGATCGATAATGAATTGAAGTGGATGTTAATCGGATTCAAGATCTTCCCATATTGATTTCTCATCTTGTTTATATGCTAGTTAGTTGTAGTTTAGTTATAATCTACTTGAAACCCCCCTTTGTTATTATTATTAGGTTTCTCGGCCCTTAGCTTAATCTAGGTTTTGAATCACGCTAAGTATTAAACTCGTCCCTCGTTTCCCTGTGGATACGACCCCTACTTCCATTATACTAGCTTAGTGTAAAAGAGAGTAGGAGAAATTTTATCTTTGGCCGGGAGCGGTGCACAACGACACATCCGCGCCCGCCAAAGCGGTGTCTATGGGAAGATACCATGGTAAGCTTCAAGTACAATAACGTTTAGTTTCTTAATTATTTAGTTAAATATATGTGTAATATTACTTATAGCATATAAATTACAACATTTGCGAAAACTAATTTGTGAACTGCGTTTTTTGTAGAATCAATTCAATATCGAAGATGATGAAGCCAAGAAGAATGTATTTCTATCCGCGGTTGCCCAGAGATTCAGAGATTTCAAGGCTAAGTTAGTGTCTGGGTGGATCACTAAGCGGAGGAAAGTAGTAGGTACAAAGAAGAAGAACATCTACGGCGGAGAAACACAAGCCGATCCTGAGGCTTCACCGGAAACATCATCTGCACCATCCAAATTACCATTTCAAATATGGAAAACTATCAAACCTGAAGAGTGGGAAGCATTTGTTGCCAAGAAAACAACCCCACAAGCTATTGTAAGAATATTTTATTAAGATTAAATAAACTTAGATCCAGTATTATTGTATAGCACCGTACGTAGCTAACCTTTGTTTATAATTGTGTGTTTTAGGCAAGTCGTGAGAAAAGTAGCTCGAGTGCAAAAGCTAGGAAGTATTATCATCATTTGGGTGCTCATTCGTACAATGAGGCGAGAGAGAAGTGGATGTTCAGCCATTACCCCACAATAGGGTCGACAACGGCAACGGGGAGTGGCTCAATGACGACTGATTGCACGGCCTCGGCAACCGAGATAGAGTCCTCGATTGGTGGTGTTCGATGCATGGGGTTGATGCAAAGGGAAAAAGAGTCTTGCCTGACCTCGGAACACAACAGATAGCCAACGCCATTGTAAGTACAGATTATATGGTTATATAAGGTATATATAATATAACTTTTACGCTCACAAGCATTTCTCTCTGATACTTATGTAGATTGGCTTGAAGGAAAAAGAGGCAACTGGTGAGTTCACTCCTAAAGGACACATTGATGCATTGCACGAAACTTTAGGACCGGACCACAGTGGACGCGTGAGGGGCGTAGGAGGTGTCCGCCTCGGTTTGAGAAAGGTATATGGTGATCAATACACTACACAACGACAAAATCAAGTGTAAGTAGTGTGAATTCGGCAACGTCGTAGATGTGGAGGCTATGAAAGCCGCAATTCGGGAGGAGCTAAGGAAGGAGATGACCCATAACTTCAACGCCATTTTGGAGCAAATGGGTTTACCGACTTTTGCTGCATTCAAGAAGGGTAGTGATACTACACCTAGCCGCCCCGATCCACCGTAGGACCCGAGTTGAAGGTAATCACTTAATCCCTTTGCTTTGTTAAACAACTATTGTTACGTTCTTAAATGCATGAAATTCTTACTATATATATGTTGTTTCATAGACTATCTATAAATAGAGTTTTTTTTACAGGAAGAGACACCATGTGAACTATTAGCTGGAGGAGATGGTTATGATAGTTTCATCCTCGTAGCTCATGGTCATGCACAACCCCCTAGTGACCGAGTACGATTGCATAACCAGTTAGTGGATCATAATCACTATGTGGTCACCCCTCAATGAAATTGTGTCGGGTTTCAAGAATTACCTCTTCCGTTGCCGGAAGCCGAAGTTAGTCTACGGTTACTAAATGATGCCCTTGGCAGTTATGTTCTGTGACCGCGTGCATTGGTGCGGTTTTCAGATGAGGTACAATGATTAACATTCATATATATATATGCGTGTTTTCTTTTATAGTTCCTATGATAGTCAGTAATATCTTTACTTTTAACTAAATACTAGGTTTGGGGGAAGGCCGACTCACATGCCAGGAAGGGAAAGAAGGCATGTTCACCTTATAAGAAAGCAAGTTTACGTGATGAAGGTGAACGAAATGTGGTGACGGGAAATGTTTCTAAGACAAAAAATCCACTTATTATCGATCCAGAGGTGGTGCGGAGCCTTACTACGCCATGCTTTTGGTTACATGAGTGCGCTAGCGATTTACCCGATGAAAGCGCAATTGAGGTTGCTTTGGGGGAGCAACAATTCCACTACCTTGAGAACTCATCGACATTCATTTCAAAGGTTGATATTAAAGAATTCTTATGTGGGGTAGAGTTGAATGTTTCCATGATACAAACATTCATGAGGTAATACATAAGTATATAAATTAAATATACATATACATATATATGCCTTAAGTAGTTTTCAAATCCATAATAAGTAATTGTTGGTTTACTTTTAATATAATCAATATAATTTCTCAGGTTATTATACAATGAATTGCTTGCAACATCTAGTGCAATGTTTGGTTGGTTATGTCCAAACATAATACGAGATGACAATTGCTTACAAAACAAAACCGAAGTGAAATAGTATCTCGACATGAGTTTCAAAGCATCATCTCGTTTTGGATATCATCAGATCATTCTTGTTCCTTATATTGAAAAGTATGCTTGTTAAACTCGCTTTACTTTTA
This sequence comes from Beta corolliflora, assembly GCA_947648045.1. Classification (NCBI taxonomy): domain Eukaryota; kingdom Viridiplantae; phylum Streptophyta; class Magnoliopsida; order Caryophyllales; family Amaranthaceae; genus Beta; species Beta corolliflora. Next base: position 259,740 of record CANSZD010001765.1, read on the forward strand.
TTATTCGATACTTAAATTGACCTATTAATTGTTCTACGATTAATAATAACTATATTTTCTTGTTGTAGGGCTCATTGGACACTGCTTGCGATATGTCACGTAACGAAGTCTACCACTTTGATTCTTTGCGTCGACAACCACCACGGACCTTACTAATCAAATCATTGTTAAATAGGTAGCCTAATCGAAACTCAATATATGCGCACTTATTAATATTACACATTATTCATCATCTTTAAATATATAAACAGTTAGTACATCTAATCTTATAATAATGTTGTTGATGTAGTGTGATGAAGCATATTAGTGCAACAGGACTTCGAGCACCAAAAGCTCCTGTTTGGATATCAGTCGAGGTAACATGACTAATTTATTTGTCCTTATATAGAAACACTTTTAGCCACATACTACACATCTAATTAACATGAATGTCATTGGATGCATCCTTTGGTGAACATTTAGTGTCCGCAACAAGAAGATGGACTTGCATGTGGCTATTACGTGCTGAGGTACATGTTCGATATCGTCAACCAGTGCACTAACGTCGATGATCTTCAAAAGGTATGTAACTTATTAGTATATGTTCGTTTAGATTAGATCGATTGGTAATAGGTATTAATTGGTTTAGAAACCAAAGTAGCACATGCATATATTTGGGAACGACAAAGAGAGCACTTTAATACAATACAAACCGAACCAAAACTAATACTCGCTCCCCCAAGTTAGGCTTGGGACAAGAATTAAATGAGGCCAAGGGCTTGTAATGTAGGTATCAAGCAAAAACAGTCAGGAAGGCTCAACGAGGCTAGAGGAAGGATAATATGAAAACAAGAAAAAATCTGGAGCTAATATCATGAAATGAAATGCCTCAATCATATCAAAATATATGCACTATCAAATATCAAGGAGTACCAAGTCAAAGTCAAGATCAATGGGACAACTGAGGAACTAATCAGACATGAAAGAACATAACTGACACATATATGTCAGTTTATAGGCACAAAAGCTCACTTAGGTCAGGATGTCTGCACAATAAAGTTAAATCAAGCCTGAGAGAGATTAAACAATCTTACCACAAACAATCAATTGCAAAACAATCGTGCTATGAAGAATCATGAACAAGATGAATGATGCTTAGGAATTGTAGTAAAATATCAGCAAGGTTCTCAAAAAGTGCTAGCAATAGTCCCATAGATGCAACTAAAATGAGATGAAATATGCTAATGAAACTAAGGAAGCAGTACAATTTTTTTTGGTTACACGTAAACTCCCACTCCTAGTGAGCGGTACAAACTGTGCAATATCCTATGAAAGCAATAAAATCTACACTAGAAAGTAAATAAAGGATAGAATATCCCTCCCCCAAGCTAGAATTTGCAGTGTCCCCACTTCAAGAAACAAGATCAGAGAAGGAACCAGAACCAACCCAACAATCATCAAATCACCGAGTACGCCCTATTAGAAGCCACAACTCACCACTAATACACCACACAAACTCCAACAATCCACCAATTAAATCAATCCTACTACAAGAAATCAACAAGTATGGCAAAAATAAAATCCAAGCAAAAATCGAAAGTAGCATCAAGAGAAAGAACAATATAAAATATAAAAGCTTACTATCCAATTAAAATGTCGAATAAGCTTAATATATATCACATTGAAATGCTTCTTGAAGACCAACTTGAACCAATTGTTGCCAACTTGCACAAATCCTATAACAACATTGAAGAAAAAAAATTAAAATTAGGTTTCAATTACTCAATTGGGAATGAGTAATAATAAAGAGTAAAAGAAAATAAAAAAACAAAGAAGAAAAAGAAACGAGAGAAGAAACAGGGGGGGCATTTGTGCCAGGAGAAGGCAGGTCGCAGGAGGGGGGTAAGTGGTCGGAGCAGGTGGTGCGCAGGTGGACGGTAGTGGCATGGGTCGCGACTGGCGCGGTACTAGGCAGAGAGTAGGAGGTCGGCGATGTAGGAGAGCGCTGGGTTGCAGCCCAGACCACGAGGATGTCGCGAGGAGGCCGGTGGGTGCCGGCGAGAAGAACCGGTGGTCAGTGCTCTGTGATGAGAGGGGGAAGAAGGGGTGAGGGAGAAGAGTGTGTTAGCCTGGAATGAAGGGAAGTTAATTCCATTGGAGTGATGGTGCTTTTCTTCTCTGAATTCTCCTTCTCGCCCGTTCAGGCAATTTGGCCCGGTCAACCGGGCGAGTGACACTTGGGCAAAATTTTGAAATTCTCCAAAATTCGCTTGTGCGCCTAGTAGGGCTATTCTGCCTGGTTGACCGGGTGACCAACACTTCGACAAACTCTTTTTTTCTTATAATCTCGTTCCACCTACAACAAACACACAAAAAAACGCACCAAAGTGAGTAAAATCAACCCAAAAGGATGAAACAAAGATAAAAATCAAAATAAAAAAGTAAAGAAAAGAAAAGAGAAAATAAGTCAAAGCTCGGGTTGCCTCCCGAGAAGCGCAACTTTAAGGTCTCGCATGACCGTTTAAGATTAGTAGACCACTCATAATAGTTCAATGCTCTAAGAAGCTTATCATATGTTCCTGCAAACATCTCAGAGCATATTATATAAGAATGTAAAGGAAAAATGAAAAAAATTAGTCCTAAAAAATAACTAAAACTACAAAAAGAAAAATCAAAGGAAAAATTATATTTAGAAGAAGAAGAAAAAGAAAAATCGTTAGTCTTTTTACATGACTCAAAAGAAGGAAAAGAAACTAATTGTATATTATTTACATTATCATGAGAGTCATTCAAAAGGGGAGAAAGAAGGAACGATGGAAGATACAATAAAGGGGAAGATGGAATAAGATCAAGTTTTTTAGGGAAAGGAACATGAGACTCAAAAACAACATCAGATAGAACCGACAAAGACTCATGCATCATCTCACTCTCAACTTTGGACTCATATGCAGATGAAAACTTTATCGAAGAGGTGTGAGACAGTTCACTCTCAACTATGGATTCGTCGACATAGAGACACTCATTACCAACTTCACTAAGTACACCCTTACCTTCTACCAAATTATCATGAGTTAAAACAACACATTTCTTCTCCGAAGTATAATTCTTAACACCAATATCAGTATCATCAAGTATCACAAGCTAGTTAGTAGATTGTTGCATAACAAGTAATTCAATAGATTTCCCCAAGTTTTGGTAATCATGAACCAATTCATTTAAATCATCATCATGTTGTTTAACAATATATACTTTCATCATGTTAAAAAGTTCCTGACACTCTGATGTTTCGGGTTGAAAATAATTGTTCACTTCAGGTTGAAAACATTGTGTATAACCAGGCATATAAGGCTCATTAGGGTAATGAGAATATTCATAGGAATTCATGCATAGATTTTGTGAATTTTGACAATCATATGATGCATCAAATACATAATCATTCGCATTATAATACCCAGAATAATCATACTGCCCTTGCTAATTTGAATAAACATCCCCCTCTGAACTATAATTATACCACTCTATGACAACACACTATAGTGAAGAAAAAAAATATTATTCACAAAAGGGAAGAAAAAAAATATATACAGTTTAATTTCACCAACAATAAAAACTAAATAAAACTATACCTTCTCCCCAAGAACGGCGCCAAAATTTGATAGGCTATCGTACACCTGTCAAAAATAATTCCTAACAAACTTTCTAAGAATGTAGTTGGGTAAGTAGGGTCGAATCCACATAGAGATGGTGGTTTTAATCTACCTTCTAAGGTACGGAGAAACTAAACAAGATCACATATATAAGAATGAAAGGATTTATCTAATAAAATATGAAAATCAAACTAAAAAGATCTAGGGCAATGGTTCACCATGTTTATACTTATAATCTATCAAAATATCATAAATAGCTCAATTAATCGATATCTAGAGCACAGGTTAATCCTACGGTCGGGTCTTAACGCTCTCATATCAACATATGCAGTACGGTCGCTAACATAATCGATTTGCTAATTCTAGGTAAGCTTCTAAAAGCCGATCTTTCATTTCTAACTCTTATTAGCAAGATTTAATCAAACAATTGATCATGTTGCAAGATTAACAATAAAAACACTAATCAATTAGAAATATCAATGACAAATCAAACCATCAATAACATCAATCAAGATTCATAACATATAAACACGGATTCCCAGCCCTAGAATTAAAAACTACTCAATCATGAAATAAATATTAAAAACTACATCAATAAAGGAATACATAATTATAAGAAATCAATGAAATAAACTAATTGAACTCATGAATTAATAAAGATGAACAAAAACTAGGGTTTACTAATAAACTAGAGAGGAAAAGGAAGAAGAGAAAACTAATCAAAACCTAAGAAATAAAAATAACGTCCTTAAAGAGAGTAGTGAGAAAAGAGTTTTTTTCCTAATATAATTAATATTAAGTAACCTAATAACACTAGGAAAGTAAGTTAAAAGATAAGGAAAGTCGAAATATTCATTAAACAGGCGGAATTAGTGATCCGCGCGTACGAATAAACAGATTCCAGCAGAAACAATCTGAACTTCCGAAAGGCATAACTTCTTGACTAGAAGTCTCCTCGGGGCGTGCCACCTGTCGTTGGAAAGCTCTTCAAGTCTAGTTTCCAAATATGATAGAATTATTTGATGCTAAGAAGCATATCAAAAGTTATTATCAGAATAGTAGACGTGACTCCTTTTTCACATTTCTTCAAATGATTTTCCGCTTTGTTTTCCCTCAAAATCGTACTATAAAATATCCGTAGCGATCCTTATGCAATGCACCTTCTTTCCAAGTGCTCCTAATCCTCAAGCTTAGCTATTTATACTCCAAATACGTTCTCATTACCTGAAATTTATCAAAAATCCGAAAACATACCAAATAGGAGTAGTATAACATAACTTAAGAATATAATGCAGTAATGAACCTAATAATGAATCTAAATGCCCTAAAATGCAACCTAAATGCACCTAAAAACTATATATAAATATGACTTATCAAACTCCCCCAAGCTAAATCATTGCTTGTCCTCAAGCAATAAGATATAGACATTGGAAAAGAAACACGACCTACAATATAGGACTACAACAGGGCTAAACACTCAACTAAAAACACAAGAGATATAATCAATACACAAACTAAGCATCGAAACAGTCTCGAACAAAGCCGCATAGCATGTTATGTATCGCAATCGACTCTCCAATCATACCATAAACCATCTCCCCCAAGCTAGATTTAACCAAACTAGATTTTGATGTGTCTATTTTATATAGAGTTTTTATCCCCATACCCTTATCCATGATTACTATTTTGAGCTCTTTTGAGCTCATACTTGTGTGATTTGATGTGTTTGGACTTGGTTTTTTCTCTTTTGTTTTCTTGACTTGTTGCAGTGAACTTATTTTCTTTCTTTTTTCAAACTTGAAGTCTCAAGTCAATCATAAACTCATCATAATCTAACTCCAACTAGCTCACATCATAGCATACATAAATATCAAAGCAACCCAATCACTCTACTAATGCTCCCCCAAGCTAGGCTTGGGATAATAATCAAATAAGGCTAAGGGGTTTGAAATGAAGGTTAGTAATCATGAACAGACAGAAAAACTTCAGCGGGGATAGAGATGGAAGAATGTAATCAATCACAACTCTGGAGCTAGAAATTATGAAAAGAATGCCTCAATCATGTCAACATGTATGCACATCAAATTTCAAAGAGTACAAGATCAAAACTAAGATCAATATCATAACTGAGGAACTAATCACACAACAAAGGAAGACTGGATGAAAGATAGGCATCCATGGCTCAAGAAATATCACAGTCTAACAAACTTAGCTCCACAATCAATGCAAGTGCCACAAGTATCAAGCAGTCAAGGGTCATGGAAGATTGAAAATCAAAACAAAACTAACAACTCTTCACGCCAACTATCAAAGATTAAGAGTCAAAATATTCATTTGAAATTTTAGGGCGCAGGGAAACAATCATGCAACTCAATTGTTCAATGTCAAACTCGTATTTTTGTCTTTTTTTTTGGAAAGCAATAAACTACACTAATTATACTAAGAAAGCAGTAAATATAGAGAAGGGTGTACTTACAAAAATTCCTCTCCCCAAGCCGAACTCGACAATGACCTCATCAAAAGAAGAGGGAAGAAAGAACTCACTTGTAAAGGGCACCAATCGTAAAATAAAAGAAGAGCCGGGTTGCCTCCTGAAAAGCGCTGGTTTATAGAGGTCCCTCGCGACCATGTTACCTCATATCAGCAAGCTATGGTAGCTCAAACACACCTAGAGTGGCTCCTTTATAGGACAACTTCGCACGCTGCGCACCGACCATGAACTTTGCTACTTTGTCAATCATATCTTTGTCTCTCTCAAGCACTAGCAGGGTCACATGTGGGCTTTCAGCGTGATCGTCTTTCTTTATATCTCTTGCAGACGAATCTAAACAAAGTAAAGTTACTAATGGGTTCTTTGTCGGCGTGTCCCTAAAATTGACCCGGGCTTCCTTTGAGTACTATTCGTAGCCTACTTGAGCAAGTTGAGTCTCTAAGTGTTTTATTGCATTTTTCAACTCCTTAATGCTCTCATCGCACTGCTTCATGGAAACTATCATCTTCATCACATCGATGGAGTAGGATCTTCATGAGCCGGCATGTTGAGGAGGAGGTCAGCCGCCGATAGCCTTGGTGTGAGGGCCTATTGAAACCAAGAGGAGGATTATGAGGGGCTCCTTGGTAGTACAGTGGTCTAGTAGCATGTTGTGGTGGGTTTGGATGAGGTGTTTGGTAAGAGGCTTGTGGCATAGGTTGAGGGTTCTGAACATTGTTGCCATGGTATGAGGAGTGAGGATGATCGTCCACCCTGGGTTGAGTGTATTGGAGTATGGGTTGTATGGAGCTCTTTGCTGAAAGGCATTTGTATGCTACAACTGAATTGGTTGACTGTAGGAACAATCATGACTAAAGTGGCCTTGAATACCGCACACCTCACAATAAGAAGAGGTAATATGTGCTATAGCAGACATCGCATTAATACTCATAGGAGGAGTACTAGACTCGCGAAGATTTCAAAGGCATCCATCTTCATACTCAACCGTGCAACCCGGGATAATAGAAGTGCGTATGCATCAACATCCAACTTTTTCTTTGTAGCACTTCTTGAAGAACTATGATCATTGGTTGCGAGGTTGGCCAGAAAATCGTACCCTTCATCTACCTCCTTATCTAGGAAAACACCCCCTGCAGATGAATCAGTTGTACTCTTGATATGGGGTTGCAGACCATTGTAGAAGGCTTGGGTAATGAACCACTTATAAAGGTTGTGGTGTGGGCACTATCTCTGTAGGTCTTTGAACCTGTTCCATGCTTCCTTCAGTGTCTCATCAGGCTCTTGTACGAAGGTAGCCAGTTTGTGCCTGATTTCACAGTTTTGGTTAGAGGATAATACTCTATCAGGAATGCTTCATATAGCACTCCACTCCGTTTGTGTAAAATCATTAAACCACTTTTGAGCTTTATCCTTCAAAGAGAATTCAAAAACCATAACCTTCAACTGATCAGGAGTGACCCCTTGGTGCTTAACGGTACGACAGAGTTGTTGAAATCATTGTAAATGATTAGCTGGGTCTTCAGTTGGATGCCCTCCGAATTGGTTCTGCTGAATCATGTTGGTGAGGGCAGGCTTGATCTCAAAGTTTGTCGCTTCTATGGTGGGCATAGTAGGACCTGTGGAATGCCACCAGGTACCCCGTAAGACTTCAATGACTTAGGAGGCATGAATGGTTCTGAAGGACCTTCCGTGGATTTTCCCTGAATATCAGAGTGCTTTTTCTTCTTCTGTTGCTTTTTCAGATGCTGGATGATTTTCTCGAGATCAGGATCAGTTAGAACTGGGGTACCTGTTCTTTTGAACCTGGGCATAAAAGAAACAAAGAGAAGAAGTGCAGTGAGATTGCCTCAATTGGAACTTGGAGTTCCAATGAGACAACAGAAATAGTTCAAATAATTAATCAAAAAGCTATAGAAACTAGCCGTCTCCCGGGCAACGGCGCCAAAAACTTGATGGGTTTTAAAATATATACCGTAAGTGCACGGTGTCTGTTGTTAGCAGAGACTTAGCAAATACGGGTCGATCCACAGGGAGAGGATTTCTATAGATTGATGTTCAATTATCTAACTACTTCAATAGAAAGATTGTTGAATGATTAATAACTAAACTAAAATAAACTAGATCACAAAAGGATGTGAGTTTATCAAATAATTAAAATCTAGAGCATTCGATCGGTCCACCATGCTTATACCAATTTAATCACTACAATACAATTTAACAATCCTTGGATTGAGGTTCGAGTAATTAGAGTATTTTGTTAATCCTACGGTCGGGTCTTAACACTCTTAGATCAACATATGCTAGTACGGTCGCTCAAAATAATCAGATCTACCAATTGTAACAAGCCTCTAATGAGTACGATCTCTCAATTCTAACTCCTATTAGCTAAATCATAACCCATGATATTGCGTAATTACATGAATTAAACAATTATATCAAATCAATAGGAATTACTCTAATCCAATCTAATCATTGAAGAACTTTAAATCACAATCAAAAAGGTATAAACATGGCTTCCCTCACTAAGCCCTTGAAAAAGACTACTCACTCATTATACTAATAAACACAATAAACATAATGAGAATAGAAGAATTCATCAAATTAATCTAAGTAAGAAATAATACCAAATGATTGAAAAGCAATAGAATCGAAATCAACGATTTTATAACTTTCAAAGCAGAGAGTTAATACAAGACTAGAGAGAGAAAACTAAATGTTTTGACCTAATAAAACGAAGAGAAAAGATGATCCAAACGAAGATACTAAAACCCTATATATAGCATTTGAAAAACCGGCAAAAAAACACGAAAAACAATCAACCCGACCATCCGCCCGGTCAACAGGACCAAACCGCCCCCACGGGGCCATGGTGAAATATCTCCATGACTTTAGCTGGACCCCCCGGTCGACAGGGGAAGACCACCCGATCGGGGCAAGACCGCCCGGTCGGGCGCGCAAGCGTTTTTGGGGACTTTCTCGCCCGGTCAACCGGGCAAACATGTGCATGGAGATTTGAAGAAACTTGTCTTGCCCGGTCCGGCCAAACCACCTAGTCGACCAGACGAGAGCTTTTTCTTAGCTTCTGGCTTGAATTCTTCCCCAATTTGCTTGTGTGACTTCCCGGATCTCCTATATGCTATGAGTGATCAACGGACTTTCCTTCTGTGGCTAGATTAAGGCATAAAATGCATAATCTGCGCAATAAAAAATAAAGAAGCAAAACCAAGTCCAAACCCATCAAATCACACAAGTATGAGCTCAAAAGAGCTGAAAATAGTACTCAAGGCTACGGGAATGGGGCTAAAAACGCTATATAAAATAGACACATCATCGCACCTCGCGAGCCTGGTCGCACCTCGCGACTAGCTAGTGCCTTGGCAAAACTCGCGAACCACAGACGAGCCGAAGTGAAAGAGGGACTTGTCGCGTGGTGCGGTGATCGTCACTGGGTGCGACGAGGTTATGGTCTGGTACTTCGAAAAACAATAAACTCAATAACAACTTATAATGCAAATGCGAAACTCTATATGCCCATCCCATCAAATTTAATATTCGATTTTTAGCTTTTTAAACCTGGAAAACTGATACCACTATGTAACACCCCCAAATTACTCACTTTAAAAAAAATAATTAAATAAATATGATCTGAGTAATATAGGAGTATTACCGCCACGTGACCTTCACGCTGTCGATAACTAACTACTAACTAACCAATTAACTGGCAGCTAAAGACTTAACCAAAAGATAATACTTCTTTATTACTATAAATAAATATTGTCTCAAACTTAAAACAAGTAAAATATCCCAAGCCAGGTGAAGATCCCATTCCTAGCATGCTCCCATGCAAATCCATAGTTCACTTGCAAAACCGCTTATCAAAAAGTAAACAGGGCAAAGCCAAATAGGAAAAAGAAAATACGCGTCAGTATAAAACTGAATACAATATGTACAAGATAGGTAACACATTTCGTAGTTCGCAACACTTTTCATTTCGAAACCTCCTTAACTAATAAATCAAGAATATCTTTTAAGAATAAACTCTTGCTTTTCAAATCACTTGGATTAGAATAATCATGAAAATAATTCCTCTTATCTCCTCTTCCTTTACCTAAGTGTGCACACACACCCCCTCCCCCAAGCTAGTCATCACATCACGGATCTATATAAAGGGGTAACAATAATTGCCAACAAGTGGACTTTGAAACATAAACCCTTCTTGACGTTAATCAAGCGGTAATATAATAATATGATTTAGTGAATCATTGGAAAATTCTCCTTTTCTCATAAACAACTTTTGAACACACAAAGTTCATAAAACCATTTAACCCATTCCTTGTAATGATAATTTAAGTTTTCAAAAATGATAACAAAACATTCGTATAATATGATTGATAAATTCATTCCTTCTTTTCATTTCCAAAAGTGAACAAAACAATGTTGTAACCATTTTAAACTAAATTTCTAAATAAATTCAACCATTAAATTAGTAACAACTTTAACAGATAAAACCACATTTTGAAAGATCCAGCTACATAACGTACCTTGATCTTGCACAAAGAGTATACTAGCAACTTCACTTAGTCTTATGCTTGAGCGTTCTCCTAACCATCCAATAATATAAAAATCTAATAAGTAACTTATCATATGAGCTTAGACATGAACTTAAACATGAATTCCTAGAAATTAACTATGTACATGACCTAACATGCATGAACGAAGTATTGGACTTACTAATTAGAAAAATGAAAAACTTATACTTGATCCAAATAAAATTAAAACTTGAATAAAAAAATAAAAAACTAAAATAGATTAAGAAGAGAAGAAAGAACCTTGAAACAAGAGAGTTTCGATTTTAAAGTTTTTGGTCTGGGAAAATATGGATTGAGGTTTAGGGCATTTATGGGTGTAGAATAGGAAGTACTTAGTTTTCAAAATTAAAGATTTTATAACCTTCACCATAAATTAGAAGATTAATGCCAAGATTTGTAACCTATACATTAATTTGGGAATTTTGGAATAATCAAAACCACCACCCCTTAATCAAGGGTGGTAGGCCATCACCTGTTATTTTTTTTAAAAAAACCCATTATATAGAAGAAAATCATTTTGACTATATATTTTAATTGCTTTATATTAAAACTTATTACAATAACTCTATAAGAATTTCGACAAGAAATTTGGCGCCATATTTTCGCCAAAATAATTTAAAACAAGTGATTTACAAAAATACCCTTTGCTTAAAATATTTATTTTAGAAAATAAATATTTAATTACTAAAATAAATACTCAAAAATATGGGGTATTACACTCAGCCTCGATTGTTCCTCCGCCTGCCTCTGTTTCATCCTCAACTCCTCCTCTCTCTGGCATGCCAAAGAAGCTTGTCCAATTGCAAACTGTCCTAAATTCCTACTAACAACTCAAATCTCAACCAGCCAATCACTCAGCTCCATTTCGTCGCCCGTCAAAAATCAATGAACAACACTCGCCTCTCAGTTGAGTTTGAGGTTTTTCATTTTTAATTACTTATCTTTTTCGTTTTGGTAATCTCGTGGAACTCCAGATCTATGGGTCAATTTTTTTCGTTTTTATAATTTCGTATGTAATTCCAGATTTATGGTCACTTTTATTTCGTTATTTCATTTGTAATCCTACTAACAATTTTATTTTGTTTGTAATTCCAGAATTTAAGGTTAATTCGTTGGAGAAAATGTCAAGAATAAGTCAACCTTTGGCCGGTCTTCTCAAAATAAGTTAACTTTTTTTATTAACGTAGAATAAGTAAACCTTATGGGGATACCTACTTTCATTAGGTCAAAAAACGTACGACCTAAATAGTAGGTCAGCATCACCTGTAAACCCCCTCAAACCGCAGCCTCACCTATTTTTTCTCCTTCTCCCTACTGTCACAAAACCACCACCACTGCTGCATCCTGGATGAGTTAATAATTAAAGATTGATTTATGGGTAATATTGGAAGATCATTTACAAATAATATAAAATCATGTAGCACTATATCCAACATGTTCGACAAATGTAAAATTTGATACTATTGCAATTTCTTCACTACTTTTGTAGTATAATACTCTAGAAATTATGAGACATCCCAAATAGATTGCATCCATCGAACACGAAAAATAAAGTGGAACTAAAAAAAATACATATACATAATTTGGAAAGAAAATTATGTTAAAGAAGGACAAACTTAGTGACAATGACTAGCAAAGGTAATAGATTAGATCATTGGAAAGATATGATGTTCCAAAACTTCACAACTTTAGATTGATTACATAATAGTTATGAGATTAGTTTACATGTCAGGGAAAAAGTACATAAATTGCCACGCTTAATGGTCTAATAATATCCACTATAAAAGATGATGAGTAATAAATTAAATACACGAGTGCTGAATTAGTGAGTAGTATATATAAATATAAGATGTATTAGAACAACCAGTAAAACAATTATAATAATTTTAACACATTAACATCCACCCCTACATTGTATGGGCATCAAAACAAGTATTATTATATTATTATGTTAGGTGGTTTTCTAATTAACGGAATTAGAATTGATTTTTTTAAAACCCTTCTACGTATAGATCAAAGATTTACAAGGAACATTTACAAAAAATCAGTTTAACAGCGTATAGATCAAATAACCGATTTTTTAAAACCCTTCTACGTATAAACTTTCGAACATTTACAAGGAAAAAGTTTAACTCGTTTCAAAATATTACCGTCAGTTCCAAACTATGCCGAAGTAGTAGCTCACGTTGTCGCCAAAAAAAAAAAGTATCTCATGTCTCCCATAACATTATTATTTCAATATAATTAGCTGAGCAATTATTTCATAAATCTGTAAGACTAATATATAGTTGTCCACAATCAACTTCATGTCTCCTAACTGGCAAACTTAATAATATCCAAACCAACCTCATGATCTGTAAGTTAGATCATAAAATCAGGTTTAATTACATTCTAATTTCTCATGTCTGGAGTTACATATGCATGCCACTCGTGCAAATACGTTTTTCCATATTTAAATGTGCCTACATGATCAAGAGCAAATGCTAGTATACTATTGAACAAATGTACATGGCATTCATTGCATCAGGAACAAATGTGCTTATCTCATATATATATATGAAGCCTATGCTTTGAATACATCAATTTATTCCAAACTTCAAAGTCATACAGCTTTAAGACACCCACAAATCATCTAACCGAAAGGGAAAAAAAATGGCTGGCTCAATCCGAAGAATTACTTCTTATGAATGATGATTGGAAGAATAAATTATACGTTTATCATTAGATAATATTTATAGTACAAGGTTACTGAAGCTAGGTAGAAGTAATTACAAAAAGATATACACTAGCAGCTATACTATAGGAGAGATAAATCTATGTATAACAAGATTTTAATATGTATAACAAAATGATAAGAATGTAAAGCAACAGAATAATATACAAGAATAGGATAGAGGAAGACTATGTCAACTCTTATCCTTAACATCCCCCCGCAAGACGGACGGCCTAGGAGTAAGTCCGATCTTGGCTAGTAACATGTGTAGACGTGGTCGCGCAAGAGACTTTGTTAGGACATCAGCAAGTTGGTCATCGTTAGCCACACGAGTAACACGAATGGACCCAGCTTGAACTTTTTCACGTCTGAAGTAAAAATTAATACCAAGATGTTTCATCCTAGAATGAAAAATGGATTTGCAGCAAGATGGGTAGCTCCATTATTGTCACAGTATATGGTAGGAGTGATGGAAATATTAATAACAAGCTCATTAAGTACATGACCCAACCAAGTAATTTCAGCAGTGGTGTTAGCAAGTGAGCGAAACTCGGCCTCGGTGGAGGAACGGGCTACAGACCTTTGCTTTTTGGAGCTCCATGGGATGGCGTTGCGGCCAAGATAAACTATATAGGCACCCGTGCTTATAAAATCATCTTTGTCACCGGCCCAATCCGAGTCGGAATAAGCATGTAGTGTCATGGGAGAGTTGCAGTAGATGTTGAGACCATAGGTTACGGTGCCATTTAGATAGCGGAGGAGTCGCTTGAGGGCTTGCCAGTGGGTTGTGGATGGGCGATGCATGAACTGCGAGAGTTTATTCACAGCAAACGCAATGTCCGGGTGTGTTAAGCCAAGGTATTGCAGGCTACCCACAAGAGTCCTATACTCAGTGGGGTTAGCAAGAGTAGTGCCGGAGTGAATTATCAGCGTAGCATTAGGGTCCATAGGAGTGCTAACAGGTTTAGCATCACTCATGTTTGCACGAGAAAGTAAATCCACAATATATTTACGCTGACTTAGAAACAAACCGTGTGTGGTAGGTTGGACATCCACACCAAGAAAGTAGGAGAGATTACCCAAGTCCTTGAGCGAGAAACGGATCCCAAGCTTTTGTATGAATGCCGAGACTGAGTGGGGACATGAGCCTGTAATTATGATGTCGTCAACGTAAACCAGGACATAGAGAGGTTGAGAGCCACGACTGTAGAAGAGATAAGTGTCCGACAGTGAGTTTGTGAATCCAACACTTGTGAGATAGTTGCAAAGCTCGGTGTACCAAGCTCTTGGTGCTTGCTTTAAGCCATAGATGGCTTTGCGCAAGCGACATACATGAGTGGGATGATCTGGGTTAATGAACCCTGGAGGCTGAACCATGAAAATATCTTCCGTTAGAGTGCCCTGTAAAAACGTATCATTAATATCAAGTTGGCGCAAGGGACAACGATTAGTAACAGCAATACTAAGGATGAGGCGCACGGTAGCAGGTTTGATAACGGGAGAGAATGTTTCGGTGTAATCAAGACCGGGGCGTTGGTGAAAGCCCTTGGCAACTAGGCGTGCCTTGTGCTTTTGAATGGTGCCGTCGGAGTTATACTTGGTTCGAAAGATCCACTTACAACCAACTAAGTTTTGAGATGGAGTACGGGGAACGAGTTCCCATGTATTATTTTGAAGGAGAGCATTATATTGAAGGGTCATGGCGTGTTTCCAAGCGGGTTGGGCAAGGGCTTGTTTGTGAGTGGTGAGTTCGAAGGGGTGAAGTTGAGTGTGAAGATTGAGCTTTTAAATAGGTTTGTTAATATTGTGTGAGGCTCGAGTGGAGTAGGGGTGTGGGGGAGAGTGTGTGAAGAGGGTGCGGAAGCGGGCGAGGGATGATGAGAGGTAGGCGAGGGAGGGGTATTGGGGGAGGGGAAGGTGTGTGATGGGGGCGAAGGGGGTGAGGGAGGAGGGGTAGCAGTAGGTGGGGTGCGGGTTAGTAGTAGTGAGTGTAGGAGGGGAGGGGGCAGCAGCGTGGATAAGTAGTATGGGGCACGAAAACTCGCACCAAGCATGGGTGGAGGGGAAGGTGTTGGCAGGAGGGTTGGGGAGAGGAGTGGAGAAGGGATATGTAGTATCAACGAAGCGCACATGCCTCGATGAGTATAAGCGGTAAGTTATTGGATCAAGGCAAAGGTATGCATGTTGGGTAGGGGAATAACCAACAAAAACGCATGGCTTGGATCGAGGATCATGTTTATGGGTGGTGTAGGGTCGGAGCCATGGGTAACATAGGCAACCAAAATTTCGGAGATGATCATACTTAGGAGGAGTGCCATGAAGCTTGTATTAGGGAGAGTGATTGTCAAGAGTGGGTGTAGGCATGCGATTAATGAGATAAATCGCTGTTTGGAAGGCGTGAGGCCATAAGTGGAGAGGCATGGAGGCATGTGAGAGGAGGGAGAGGCTTGTCTCAATAATGTGGCGGTGACGACGTTCCGCATATCCATTGTGTGGAGGGGTGTGAGGAGGGGAGGTGAGATGACTGATGCCGTGAGTTGCAAGGAAGGGCGTGAGTTTGAGAAATTCGCCACCATTGTCGGAGTAGAGTGTGAGAATGGGGCGACTAAAGCGAATCTGAACAAGGGCTTTGAATTATGGAAAAATGATGGATGTGTCAGATTTCTTTTTAAGAGGATAAAGCCAAATGAATTTTGTAAAATGATCAACAAAGATGATGTAATACTTGAATGAGTCATAAGAGTACACAAAAGAAGACCAAAGGTCACTAAATACAACTTCAAGGGGAGAAGTAGTACGTAGAGAGGACTCTCCAAAGGGGAGTTTATGACTTTTATTAATATGAGAAGCATTACATGGCAAATCTGAAACTTTAGGAATAGCTAGAGTGGACAGCAATTTATTTAAGATGGAAGATGACGGATGACCGAAGCGATGATGCCAGTCGATAGATGTTGTGGTGGAGGTGAGAGCGAGAGGTGGCGTGGAGAAAGGCCACTGGTAAACACCATCTTTAGTTTGGCCATGAAGAAGGGGTTGCCTCGTTGCTCGGTCCTTGATACAAAAAAAGAAAGCAGTGAGATCGACAATAACATCATTATCCAAACAAAGTTGGGAGAGGGAGATAATGTTTTTGTGCATAGTAGGAACATAGAGAACATTAGAGTGAGTGAGAGATGAAGTAGGAGTGGAGAGATGAGCGAGACCCGTATGCGTGATGGGGAGTCCTGAGCCATCACCAATAACAAGCTCGTCAAGCACCATCATAAGGGTAGTGGAGTGAGAGATTGGCGAGATCGGGTCGTCACGTGGTGCGACGCACCACCGTCCGGCCAGCCCACGTTGGAGGGGGGCTGCGCAGAGAGGGTCGGGAAGATGAGATGGTGGTGGCGTGGGCTTGAGGGGAAGAATCAGGTTGGCGAGTAGTGCGTGGGGAGGGGGGGGTTGGATGGCAGGATGTAGGTCTTTGAAGGTGGGGTAGTAGGACAAGGTGTGCCCTTGGACGTTGCACCATTGGCAACATCCTTTGAAGGGATTGCGTGGGTTTTGATTATTGGCGAGGGAAGGCTGGGATTTGGGTTGGTGGTTGGAGGAGCGAGAGTGATGGTGGGGTGATGGGCGTGTGTTTGTAGGATGGGCAGTAGGCGGGTAGAGAGGGGAGGATGAGTGTGTAGGTTCGGGTAAGGTGAGGGAGTGGCGGAGCAGTTTTTCATTAAGGGCATCAATGGAAATGGGTTGGTCACGGTGAGTGATGGCATCTGTGAGGGGTTTGTAGTCCGAGTCGAGACCATCAAGGACATAGTCAGTGACATCTTCAGGGTCAAGGGGTGCTCCAAAGAGAGCTAATTCATCGACGATGCGATGAAATTTGTTCATGTACTCATCAATGGTAGAGGAGCCTTTCTTAATGTTTTTAATTTGAGTTTTGAGTTGTTTAATGTGGCCACGAGAGGGCTTGGCATAGGTATGAGCGAGGATATCCCAAGCTTCTTTGGATGAGTTTGCTCCAGGGATGAGGGGGCCCATAAAGAGGGTGAAAGAGTGCCAACAAGAGCACCGAAAAGTAGTTTATCTTGGCGAATCCAAGTGACATGAGCTGGATTAAGGGTGGATTCACCGGAAGTATTGGTGATATTCGGAGGGGGTGGCATGAAGGAACCATTAACAAATTAATGAAGGTCATAACCAATGAGGAGAGCTTCAAGTTGGGCTTTCCAAATGATGTAGTTGGAAGGGGTCAGTTTTTGAACGGAGGTAGCATTCATGACAGTCAAGGGTTTGGAAGGCTCAGAGGAGTTGATGAGCGAGTTAGATTCGGTAGTCATGGCTGAGCGTAGGAAAAATAAAATTGATGGAGAGGATCAGTGGCTTGATACCATGTGAATGATGATTGGAAGAATAAATTATACGTTTATCATTAGATAATATTTATAGTACAAGGTTACTGAAGCTAGGTAGAAGTAGTTACAAAAAGATATACACTAGCAGCTATACTATAGGAGAGATAAAGCTACGTATAACAAGATTAAGATATGTATAACAAAATGATAAGAATGTAAAGCAACAGAATAATATACAAGAATAGGATAGAGGAAGACTATGTCAACTCTTATCCTTAACACTTCTCACGTTCGTTCGAGCAGTTGGCCATCTACATCACACCCTCTAGACTCGAGCGTTGAAGCTCTCTTGCACAAGCTCACTACATCTAAACTCGAACCCTCTTCTACAGTCTCATCCATATGCAACAATTTATCTAACATCAAGGAATTATATGAAGGCATCAAACATTCAATTGGATCTCCTCTAAACCAACAAGCCCTTTCCCTCGAAAGCAAAACCAAGATAGTGTTGAAGAGGTTTTAGAAGGATATCTGAGCTTGTTGGAAGCTTGTTCATCTACCAATGATGTTTTGTCGTTGTTAAGAGAATCCATAGTAGAGCTTCAAACTTGCCTAAGAAGAAAAGGCGAGGAACAAGAAAGGCTCTACATGCTTATATGATGTCGAGGAATAAAATCCAAAAAATGGCAAACAAATGCTTAAAAAAGTTTAACAAAATAAATTATCAGTAAGATGGAAGCTACAACGTTTCAATTGTGAGAATGCTCAGAGAAGCTGAGATGGTTAGTTTCTTGACATTGAAGTCTATCATGACTTATTTATCCACACCGATAATTAAGTCAAGGAGTTGGTCATTGATGACTAAAGTGATGAACTCTAAACACGTATCGTGCGAGAGACAAGGAGATTCCAATGAAATAGGGAAGATAGATAGCACAGTTTTTGCTTTTGAAGGGAAGAAGACAAATAAAGATGTGAAAATGGCTCGAGATTTGTTGAAACAATTAGCGACACTAGACTTGAGTGTTCAAGAAATTGAAGGCTCCTTGGAATCAATATCTAGATGCCTACTAAGAACAAGGGTCTCCCTTCTTAATATAATTAGCCATTAGTTCCTCCAATTTGAGGAACACAATTTTGTAATGACAGAATTTTTGTACATCCTATATACATATACAAAATATTATAATTGAAATGCTAGTTCTTTTCTTGAAAATTATGCCTGATAATAATGTCAACTTTTCATAAACAGTGCAACGTTCAATAACATGTTTATAGTCCGTTTTCTGAACGATGTCACGTGGCACTCTTCTCAAGTTTCTAATACACATGTTTATAATCTCATTTAAAAATATTAACAATATGTAGTTACTAGGATTCGATCAAATGACCTTTGAAATGAAATGTGAGAGTTTAGCCACTAATCCACTACAATTTCAATGCTTATTGTTTCAAAGTAAAACATAATAAAGTCTTATAATTATATGTAATTATAAAGACATAGACAAGCTTTTTTATCTCTAACACTTCTATTAAGTAATATCATTCTCTTACCCTAATTCCATTGAAATTATTATTTTTATCCCCAATTCCTTATAAGTTTTTTTAAAACAATTTATCATGCCATAACTTCCATTTTCCAATTTCGCACTTGACAAAATATTACGAAAAGCTAATAAAATCAAGTATAAGATTTATGGATAATAGTATATTTGATAATTGTAACTGACCTGGGGCATCGCCCGGGCCAAAATACTAGTTCTCCAGTATAACAACGATTGTAACGAACGCAATAAAACAACAAAGAATTAAAGAACAATCAACAAAAGTATTTAACATGGTTCACTAATAATGTGTTAGCTACGTCCACACAACGACGGGGAAAATTGATTTTATTAGATATAGGAGAAAGAATACAAATTACAGAATAATGGAAGCAGAAGTTAAATATAGGATTAAGAAATTTTTGCTCATTTTATCTTTTTCCTCATTTTAAGAAATTTTTTTCTCATTTTGTGTTGCAGTTTTCAGCATAAGGAGTGGTTTTCACGTGATCTTATATATATATATATATATATATATATATATATATATATATATATATATATATATATATCAAATTAAATTCAATGACAAAGGGAAAATTTTTCTTAATTCATATATTCAATACAAAAATTAAAGGAAAAATTATTTCTAATAATCCAACCTTTGGGCCGTTCGCCCAAATTAATCCCACCTTTTGATTATTTTTTAATAATCCAACCTTTTAGCATGATCTCGCTCATTTTGAACCTTGAGACCCAGGTAACTCCGTGAAGTTGTAAAATATAATATTTTTGTTCTTTTCTTTTCCATTTTTCTCTTTTTTTCTCTAGACTCTCTTTTACCTCCCTTTCTCCCCCTCATCAGTCACCACCACGCCCCCTTCACCAAAGGTGGCAGAACTACCATCAGTCACCCTTCCAAGTTCCATCCTCCCAATTCTCGCACACCCTCGCTAAAACCACAGTCGCCCAAATCCTCAAATTCTCCAAACTCTCCACCCTTGAAACCCTAACTCGCATTACCACCCTCTTCCTCCATCTCGTCCACCTCCGCCACCTCCCACGCCTCTCATCTCTTGTGATGAAGTCTCTTTCTTGAATTAGCCGAGGATTATAGTGTTAAGGTTGCTGTTTTTGTAAAAGCTTCCAACATGAATATTGTTTAGGGCAAATTTCACACTAAGGCTAATTTGCTTGGTGAGGGGGTTGACAATTAATTTGCGAATAAGAATAAATTGTAGAAAATAAAGTTGTGGAATGTAAATAAGAACACACTGCAAGTTTTTACGTGGAAACCCTTTGGAAAGGAGGGAAAACCCACTGGAGGATTGATATCCTGCCAATTCACTAAGTTGCTCGAGTTTGCAGAGAAATACAAGTGTTTAAGCTACAGAGAGAGTAGAGGGAGTAGTGAGATGATCTACAATGCTAGCTAGTGAACTCTATTTATACAATGGAAATAATGACGTTGCTCCTGGTAGTCGTTTTCCTTCCCTTCCTTCGATTGGTGTAGATCCTATTTTATTGGGACCTTGAGCATATCTCTACGCTTGATGGTTATTTTCAACTCCACTTCCTTCTCAATGTGCGCATATTCTCCTAAGAAGTATGAGTCTTGAACTGCTTTGCCACTTCAACAATCCTCGCTTCTTTTGCACGCCCAATTAAACGTTGCCACTTAAATTAAGCAAACTAACACAACTTAACTATACAATATGCTGCCATGTCAGATGAAAAACTGCTCCTAACAATAGCCCCTAATTTCTGCTTGGGCGACAAACCAAAGAAACAAAAAATTTAAAGTTTGAAAAGAAACTGCCTTGGTGAGCGCGCTTAATTATGACGGTTATTGCATGTCTTGATTAGACATCTAACCTCCCACTTCTCTTATAAATGTCGTTTCTTGGTTCAAGATAAAGTTTCCCATTTCGCCTTCCTTGCACAATCCAACTTCTCTCTTTCTCCGGGTAAATTCTTATCTTCTTCTTTTATTCTTCGTTTTTCCTCTGAATTTTCTTCATAATTTGCCACCTGCTTCTTCGCTATTTCCTTTTATTTTTCGTAATCATGACTAGGGCAAACCTCAAAGGTTCTTCAAAGAACAATTCGCCTGAAAGTGCAAACAAATTTCAACCTCCAGGAATCTTAGAAGGTAGAAATAGCATACCTTGCGAGTTAGTTAAAACTGATTTGAAACAAATTAAACGCAATTTTGGGTTTCCAGAGGGTTGAAAGTCATCTTGCCCACTGATGAGAAGATGGATTGGGTGCGCCCAGGCTGGATTGCGTTCTATGATTATCATTTTGTGAAATTAGGACAACAATTCCCATTCTCTTCTTTTATCCGCCAATTTTTTGCAGTTACTGACATAGCCCCTTGCCAACTTCTTCCTAGGGCATGGAGAATCTTGACGGGGATTGGAACCCTTGCCCAGAATTTAGGCATAGATTTTAATGTCGATGATCTTGCTTTTACATACCAAATTAAATCTTTTGGCAAAGGGCACTATACCCTGGGTGTGAGAGACAAATGTGACGCCTTAGTCGAAAAGACCGATAAGGGTCGAGACAGAGGTTGGGCAGGGAGGTATTTCTTTGTGAAGGCAAACTCCATAGGCGAATTTCACCCCTTTTCAACTATACCTGGAGGGTGGAAGGTATTCTGCTTCTTGATTTTGTAAGTTGCTTCCCTGATTTTTAACTTGTGCTCACAATCTTTGATTGACAGGTGTATCCTTACACTCTAGTGGTCGCGCGTAATCTTCTGGTTACACAGACCTGATCTTGGCTCTCAAGGTTAAGAACAGGACATTTCCTATTCTTCCCACCAAAGCCAATTTGCCCGTTGAAGCAGGTTCTTCTGACTCGCCAAAGAAGAGAAGCACAAAGACTCGCTCTGCCTCCAACATGTCTTCTGGTATGCTTCGCTGACTTTCCAACTCTTAAGTTGCCTATTGCCAATTTTGTATATGTTGTTCTTTATTCATGTTTCTTGCTGCTTCCTTGACAGACTTTACCGCATCTCAGCGCACAACTCCACTTTCTACTTCGAACCGATTTTAAGGATGCGCAACAGGGGTGGCCTTCCCGCTACTCCTATTAACTCGCTACAGACAATTCGCCCTTCTACTTCTCTGAACATTCGCCCTGGTTTGGTAACTCCAACTGCTGCTGCAACTCTGATTGGCCAAAAGAGGAAAAGCGTAGAAATAGAGGTCCCGGATGATTTCTGCTCAATTGATGCCGGTGCTACTCCAATGTGGCCACATGCCAAGAACTAACTTATAGTTTCCTGCTGCCAAGGCGCGCCATGAAACCATGACACCTTCTGCCATCTCCTCTGAGGGCGTTGGACTTTCCTTGCAGGTATTCCTCTTCCATTCCTGACCTTGGTGTCAATCTTGCTTAAACTTCTTTCCTTTGTTACTGACTTACTTCTTTTTAGTGCTTACAAGCTTTTCTTGCCACCCATCAGCACTTGTCTGACCTGACAAGCAAGGTTGCTGCTCTTACCAAGGAGAAGGAGAGTGTTGAGGCGAGATGCCTGCACTGGGTGGACAAACTGAAGGAGGAGCAGAGAGAGGTTATGCGTCTGAAGGGGGAATTGGACAAGGCTGCCAAGGATGCTGAAAAGAAGCACATTAAGCATCTTGATGGGATGGGCCTGCAATCCTGGTTAGCGAGGGTGGAGGTCATGGAAGAATTTGCTGAGGAGAAGCATGTCTCCTGGGACCCTGTTGCAGAGAGGTTGGCTAATGAGGAAGCCAAGAAGAGCCAGGATGCTAAGGCTGTCGTTGACGGGGTGGCGGATGAAGTTGCTGACGATGCATCGACCCATATGGCAACCTCAGCCCCTGGTGCATCTTCCCTGCCAATTGACTTGGATGCAGATAAGCCTTTAGAATACAACCTTTAATATTACTTTCCTTTGATCAAACAATGATTTTTAAGTACTTTTACTTGCTCATGGGAGCAATGTTTTAAACTAATTTGTGTGGTTTTTCTGCTTGCTAGAAGCATAATGTAGGAATTAACTCTTGCTCCCCTCATGGGGAGCAACTTTATGATATTTTATTGTTTGTGTGATTTGGTTTGTTTGTGGGTTATTATTCTGTTTCTGAGAATAGCTTGCGTTTGTTTTTTTTTGTCTCATGCATGCATGTTGTAGCAAACTAAAACGTAGACCCGTTTTGAAGTTGCTTTTCGTATTCGTTTTTTTTGCAACTATGGTGTTATTGCCTTTAAGTAATTGGCATAACTCACAAAAATATGATGATTTGCAGTTAGGCAATAATTAAGGAAATCGTGTATCTTTATTATGGGAAATGAATATTACAAGTAAAAAAAAGGAAGTAATTCTCTTACAAGATGATGGCAAATTGCCTCAGTCAAAGATCAAAACCAATAATTGGCTTGCTAAACCGCTAGTAGGGCTTGATTGAAGTTGCTCAAAAATTTACATATTTCCTTCTTGCACGTGCCTGACTTAGATCGAAGTCCAATCCAAATTGCTCCTCGAGTTGCTGCATATCAGTAAGTAATCCAGGGTTGCTTAGGAAGTTGCCCGGGTATTTGCTTGAGAATTCGTCTAGGAAATTGCTTGAGGAGTTGCCTAGGAAGTTGTTTAGAAAGTTGCATCCGGTGTGTCAGCCCCTTGCAAGATGGTTTGTCAGACCTAGACCGTTGGCATTTTGCCAACGGCCCTCCGATGCTTAAGTCAGTATGTGTTCTTGCAAATAAAATGGAAAGTAAATGCAGTATAGGAATGTATAGAGAGATGTTACCAGAAGTTGCTTGCTAAGTGTTTTCGTGGTCGATGTTACCCGGACGACCATCAAGTTGCGTTTTGGTATATTGGAGCCCTTTGCAAGGTGCTCTGGCAAACCTAGACCGTTGGCATTTTGTCAACGGCCCTCCGATGCTTAAGTCAGTAAGTGTTGATGGAGGAAAGAAATGAAGTGCAAAAAATAAAATAATGACTAAGGTATAGAAGTGGTACTGTTTGAGATGAGTTGCATTCCCACTGCGCCGAATTTGCACACCATTTCTGGTGACTAACATGTATGCTCCGTTGTCTACTACCTTTTCGATTTGGTATGGTCCTTCCTAATTTGCAGCTAGTGTGCCTACCTTGGGGTCTTTGGTGTTTTGGAAAGTTTTTCTGAGGACCCAATCTCCAACTTGGAATTGCTTAACTTTGATGTGCTTGTTGTAGCTCCTGGCAACTGCTTGCTGATAGGCTGCCATCCTTACCTTGGCACTATCTCTGATTTCGTCAATGGTGTCCAAATCATGCGCCAACTCTGCGTCATTTCTGTCTTCTATCGTCATAAGTCCATATCTTGCAGTTGGCATGTACACTTCTGCTGGAATAACTGCTTCACAACCAAAAACTAAAGAATAAGGAGTTTGGTTAGTTGCATTTTTAGGAGTTGTCCTGTCCGCCCAAAGAATCATAGGCAATTCGTCAGCCCATCTTTCGCATGCTTCGTCAATTCGCTTCTTGATGTTGTTAGCGATAATTGTGTTGCTAGATTCAGCTTGCCCATTGGTTTACAGTATCTTGGCTTTGAAGTGTCTAACCTGATGTTCCATTTTTGGCAAAATTTGCGTGTCTTGCCACTTATGAATTGCGATCCATTGTCGCAAATTATTTTTGAGGGGATGCCAAACCTGCATAGTATGTTGCATTTAATGAAACATATTACCTCTGAGTTGGTGACTTGTCGGTACGCCTCTGCTTCAATCCATTTGGAGAAGTAATCTGTCATTGCCAACATGAATACTCGCTGCCCTGGAGCTTGCGGAAGTTTGCCAACAATATCCATTTCCCACTTCATGAATGGCCAGGGTGCCAGGATGGGATGAAGTTATTCAACGTGTTGATGTGAGACTGCGGCATGTCTTTGGCAAGCGTCGCATTTTCGAGCGTACTCCATGGCATCTTTCCTCATAGTGGGCCAGAAGTAGCCCATCCTGAGTGCTTTGTTGGATAGGCTCCTGCCTTCAGCATGGTTACCACATTCGCCATCATGTAATTCGCGCAAAATAATGGGTACATCTTGCTTTTTGAGGCATCTTAGGTAGGGACCTGCAACTGACTTGTGGAATAATATGTTGTCAATTAAGATGAAGTGGGATGCTTTTACCTTGAAAGTTCGCGGATCTCCAAATTGCTGGGGTAAGATCCCTTCTTTTAGCCATTGAATGTACTCTTCTGTCCAATCCCTGCCTTCAGAGGTAACTTCAGTGCTGATCTCGTTTATTTGATGTTTATCCATTGTAGGTTGCATGATATGTACAATAGGGATGTTGCTTAAGTTCAATGTAGCTGAGACTGAACCCAAATTAGCTAAGGCATCTGCTTCTACGTTTTGCTCCCTTGGGATCTACTCTATGGTGAATTCGTCGAACCTACTGGCAACATTCTTGGCTATGTCCAAGTATTTTTTATCTTTTGCTGCATAGGACCCATTAAATTGATTGACAATTAATAAGGAATCGCAACTTACCTCGATACGCTTTACCTTGAGTTCTGCCGCAGCATTGAGGGCAACAATCAAAGCTTCTTATTCTGCCTCGTTGTAAGTTGCCTTGAATTCGTAATGTATAGCCTGGGCTATTATGTCCCCTTGTGGCGATTATAGTACAAATCCATGTCCTGCTCCATTTGTATTTGACGCTCCGTCAGTGCATAGTGTCCATTTGGGACTTGCAGTTTGCTCTAACAGTGGCAACAATTCTTCGTTAGCTTCTGTTTATAGATTTGGACTGAAATCAGCCATAAAGTGTGCCAATGCTTGCGACTTAATGGATGTTCTTGGTTCGTACCTGATTCCGTAGCCACTTAAGTGTACTAGCCACTTGGCCATTCTGCCTGACAACTCAGGTTTGTTCATCACAGATCTTATAGGGTAGTTAGTTTTAACGCAAATAGAGTGACATTCAAAGTAAGGGCGCAACTTAGTAGAAGCCATAACTAAAGCAAGTATAAGTTTTTCTAATGAAGTATACCTTATTTCAGCATCTACGAGAGTCTTACTTACATAGTATATGGGTGATTGAGTTCCATCTTCTTCTCTTACTAAAACGGCAGTTACAGTTGCATGAGCTACATCTAGATAAAGTTGCAGTTCTTCTTTGTCTTTTGGTTTTGCGAGAAGTGGTGTCGTCATCATATAAGTCTTCAAGTTTTGAAATGCTTGTTCATGCTTGCTGGTCCATTCAAATGAGTTGTTCTTTCTCAGCACATCATAGAACAGTTTGCGTCAATCTGACGACTTGGATATAAATCTGTTAAGCGCTGCAACTCGTTCGGTTAGTTTCTGCACATCTTTGACGCATCATGGAGATTGCCAGTTGACAATGGCCTTGATCTGCTCTGGACTTGCTTCGATCCCTCTTTGAGTCACGACGTACCCGAGGAACTTGCCAGAGGTGACGCCGAATGAGCATTTGCTCGGATTCAGTTTCATTTGGTAGCGCCTAAGGATTTCAAATGCTTCTTCAAGGTGCTGGATATGGTCGCCGGCTTTTTTAGACTTGACCAGCATGTCGTCAATGTACACCTCCATGGTGTCCCCAATCTACTTTTCAAACATTTTATATCCTAACCTTTGGTAAGTTGCGCCAGCGTTCTACAAGCCAAAAGGCATCACTTTGTAGCAATAAATTCCTCAGTCTGTAATGAATGTCGTTTTTTCTTGATCTTCGGGGTGCATGAGGATTTGGTTGTACCCACTAAATGCATCCATGAAGGTGAGCATCTCGTGGCCAGCGGTTGCATCTACCATGGCGTCAATGTGAGGCAGTGGGAATGGGTCCTTTGGGCAAGCTTTGTTAAGATCCGAAAAGTCAACGCAGACTCGCCACTTTCCATTCTTTTTTGGTACTACTACCACGTTTGCAAGTCAATCTGGGTGTTTTGCTTCGCGTATCTTGCCTGTTTTTAAGAGGTTTTGCACTTCTTCATTGTTAACTTGGTTGCGTTCAGGTGCAAACTTCATGCGTTTTTGCTTGACAGGCAAGTGGTTAGGATTAACATTTAATTTATGCGTTATTACCTCAGGGTTGATGCCAACCATGTCCTCATGGGACCAAGCGAAACAATAGGCGTTTTGCCCCAAGAATTTAATCAGGCGCTCTTGCAACTCGCCTTGCAAGTTTGCTCCAATCCTGATAGTTTGCTTGGGTTTTGACGAATCAAGGATGATTTCATCGATTGGCTCAGCTTCTAGTTCGACATACTCTTCGATGGTCCGTGGTTGTTGTAGTTACTATGCAGGCATCTTGCTTGTTGCAGAGGGCTTTAAGGCTATCTTGTAGCATTCCTTTGCCAAGTTTTGATCGCCCTTTATCTCCTGCACTCCCCATTTGGTAGGGAACTTGATGGTTTGGTGATAGGTGGATGGCACCGCCTTCATGTCATGGATCCAAGGCCTGCCAACAATGACATTGTAAGAGGATAGGCAATCAATGACTAAAAAATTTTACCATAATGTTTACGCCTTGCGCATAAGTGGGCAAAGTGATTTCGCCAAGTGTATGTTTGGCCTCGCCACTGAATCCTACGAGCACTGTGGACTTTTTGGTGATATCGCTTTCGCTTAGCCCCATATCTTTGAGGGCATCTAGCATGATGATATTTGCCGAACTGCCATTGTCCACGAGCACTCTTCTTAGAAGGCAATTTCCGATTATGAGCGAGTTGACAAGTCCATCATGGTGCGGATCTACTAAGTCTCGCGGCATCTTCTTCATCAAAGGAAATAGGCATGCATCGCCTTAGCTTTTCGATATGCGACGACTGGTTTTTCCATGGCACTTTCTTTTGCGTGGTGCTTTGTTGCCGAATATGTTAGGCCGCATACGTCTGATCCTTCAGATATAAGGTTGATGACCCTGGAAGGTTGCGGTGGAGCTGGTGGCCTCTCCGAAGTTGGCGCTTCGTGTTGCATTGTTGCTTTGGCTTTATCGGTCATGAGATCCTTCAAGAATCCTTTTCTCAGCAAATGGGCAACTTCTCTTATTAGCGCAATACATTCATCTGTTATGTGGCCAAGATCAGCATGGAAGTCGCACCATCTTGATGAATCTTTTTTGTCTGACGGCTTGTCTGACTTTTTGGGCCATCTGACTGCATCGCTCAACTCGCCAAGGCTGCTTACTAGTCTTGCGGGATTGACATTGAAGTTGTATTCTCGGATTGCTGGAGGATGATTCTTTGTAATATGGTTGATATCGGTTGTCCCGACGATTGTTGTTTCTTGGGGCCTTTCTGCCACCTCGGTCCAATTCCGCTGCGCCTTTTCTAGTATCGACATCTTCCTCGAACCTGATTTGCGCGAGAGCTTTTGCCTGGGCTTCTTCGAAAGTTGGACAGGGATGTTTCGTCAGCTCCTTGAATAGTTCTGACTCTTCTAATAGGTCTCGCCGGAAAGCTTCGATGGAGGTGGGGGCGTCGTATCTTGGGATGGAGACTTTTTCACGGTTGAATCTATTGAGGTAGTCTCGCAGCAGTTCGCCATATCTTTGCACGACCCGGTACAAGTCGCTGGTTTGCTTTTCCAGGCGTCTACTGCTGGCGAACTGAAGATTGAACATGTCTACCAAACCTGCAAAAGTCAAAATTGCAGCATTAGGTAGATTAATGAACCACTGAAGAGCGGGACCTGATAAAATTGATCTGAAGCCCTTGCAAATGCAAGCTTCACGTATCTCGCGTGGGACTGGGATGGTGATCATTTTCTGCTTGTACTGGGCGACATGCTCGCTGGGATCCATCGTTCCGTGATAAGTGCATATTCTAACATCATTTAGTTGCATATTAGGGTGCATTTTCATGTAGCATTAGAGCATTTACATTGCATTTATGCATATTTAGGTCCCTTTTTATAAGCTACGATGCTTTCACAGGTTGTTTGGTCTTTTGATGTAATTTCAGGTACTTTGGACTCCTATTTGAGGATATGATGATTAAGGAACTTAGATGACCTTAAAAACGATATATCATGTACCCAAAACGGATTGGAAGTGAAGAAGATACACACGACTTTGTGTACTTGTGCGAAATATGACACCTCTGCACCATTTTACCCATAACATTTGACACAAGAATGATAATGAGGTAATTCCAACTGGGTTGGAATCTAGACTTCAAGAGCTTTCCAACGATATATTACATGTGCAAAACAAAGCTCTGGATCAAAAGTTATAGCTGTTCAAAGTTGAGCGGAACTCACTGCCTCGACCGCACGCCCGTGCGGATGTATGCTCGACCGTGCAGCCTGCAATCAAAAGCCACGAATGGTTTGCCATGCTCGCACGACCGAGCGAGATTTTGCTAGACCGTGCACGACCCTGCATGCCCGTGCGCGTAGTTGCTTGCCCGTGCAACCTGTTGTAATGTCGTATCTTCCGCGTGACCTAACTTATGTCGGTTTATATTAATCTTAGATTATAAAAAGGACTTTAAGCATTATTTTGAGCAACTTAGATATTATATCATCATTATTAGTTTATACCTAGGGTTTTTTGAGAGAGAAGTTAGAGAGAGAAACTTGTAGATATTCATAGTTCTTCAATACTCCACCTTTCTTCCATTAATTCAAGTATTTCTTTTCTTCTTCTCTTCTCCTTGTTTTCTATTATAATGTTTTATTATTCTTCTATATATTTATTTATTTCAATTATGCTTTCATAGTTTTGTAATCTACGGTTAAGTTGAACCCTAGTATGATTTAATTCATGATTATTTGTTTACATTCTCAAATTAATTGCTTAATTGTTCTTGCTTAATTGATTGTGCATATTCCAATACTAAATTAGGGATAACTAATATTGTTATGATTCCATTGTCTTGATCACAACGGGAGTTGGGTTTTGACGGATTTGAATATTTCAATTAAGGACATGAAGTTCTCCACGGGAGTAGGTAGAATGGATTGTTAGCAAGTTAGAGTATCGCGTTTAATGTCTTTAATTTGCATGATTCCATGGGAGTAGGCTTGAGTGCATATTAGGGAAGCCATAGATACTCGGGAGAGGTTTATGGTATTTTATAGGGTGTACTTGTCCTTGTGATCATTTAATCAATTAGTTTGGGGTAGGAAGTATTATTGTATTAATTCATGCTAGTGGGGATACTTAACTCTAGAGTCTTTTATTTATATATTGATTAGTATAATTTATTCCACCGTCATTGATATCAATCTCCTTTAGTCTTACCATTACTTAAAGGCTAATCATAGAACAACTTTCTCTCTGTGGGATCGACCCTGACTTACCCTACTACATAGTTAGGAGGATTAGTTAGGTTATTTATTTTTGTTAGGTGCGCGACACGCCTATCAAATTTTCATACAGCTTCATGGCAGGAAGTAGGGCTGTGCAAAGACCAGGGTCGGACCGGAATTTGGACCGAACTGGACCGAACAGAAAATTCCGGTCCGGTCCTCCGTCCAGAGAAAATCCCGATTTCGGGTTTCCGGTCCGGTCCGGTCCGGTCCAAACCCGAAAAATTTCGGTCCGGACCGGTGGACCGGAATTTCGATCCGCAAACGGTGAGTCAGTATAGCTAGTCAAGGCAGCATTCTCCACGGGTCTTAGCACCTCCGAGGATTTTAAGGATCATTTCTTCGACTCCGCCCGAGGCGCTCATACAATGGATCTCGCAGTGATAGCTGAGGGGACGACTCTTGGCTTGTTCGGCACGGGCGGTTTGCTTTGGACATCTGGCGCTTGCTGGGGCTGCTCCGCTGCTGCTTTGGGCGACGGCTCCTTCTGGGCTGGTTGATCAGGCAACTTGCTCGCATCTTCGCCAAATGGGGAGACCCACTCATGGGCAGTTTGGCGGTCCATATCAGGATATTTGCCGACGGTTGGCACTCCTTGCTTTGGCACGGCATCTTCGCCATTCTCATAGATAGGACCTTCCATGTCAAGTTGCTTGGCTATGCTGCCAATGTCGCTCAGGCGTTGCTTTCGAGAGTTGGATGCGGTGGATGCGTTGGACAGCATCTGGGATCGGAGTTCGTCGGTCTTTTTCTCGAACTAGGCACCTTGCATAGCAATCTCCTCTCTGAGAGACTTTTTCATGTTGTTAATAGCCTCCATGATGCGGTCCATGGCTTCTTGCCCTGGCACCTCAGTAGGCGAATTGGGAGTTGCAGGTGACTCAGTTGCATTGATTTAAGACATGTTCGTGACAAATTTATTAAGAATTAGGATTGCTTTTTAATTATCAGCCCCACGGTGGGCGCCAAATTGTTTAGGGCAAATTTCACACTAAGGCTAATTTGCTTGGAGAGGGGGTTGACAATTAATTTGCGAATAAGAATAAGTTGCAGAAAATAAAGTTGCGGAATGTAAATAAGAACACACAACAAGTTTTTACGTGGAAACCCTTTGGAAAGGAGGGAAAACATGGGAGGATTGATATCCTGCCAATTCACTAAGTTGCTCGAGTTTGCAGAGAAATACAAATGTTTAAGCTAGAGAGAGAGTAGAGGGAGTAGTGAGATGATCTACAATGCTAGCTAGTGAACTCTATTTAACAATGGAAATAATGACGTTGCTCCTGGTATCCGTTTTCCTTCCCTTCTTCTGATTGGTGTAGATCCTATTTTATTGGGACCTTGAGCATATCTCTACGCTTGATGGTTATTTTCAAATCCACTTCCTTCTCAATGTGCGCATATTCTCCTAAGAAGTAGGAGTCTTGAACTGCTTTGCCACGTCAACAATCCTCACTTCTTTTGCACGCCCAATTTGTAGGATTATATAAGTACTCTAAGCGGAATTTCATGAATCAAATTCATAAGCACTTAAAACAGGATCTCATGCATATACATTCAAGGATCACATAATAGTTAGGAATTTACCTTTGAAGCGTGAATTCCACAAAGCTTGAATAACCCGGATTAAGAACCTCAATTGCGATTCCTCTACTTGGTCCACCAACCCGGATCAACACTCCACCAATGCTAGTTGGAAGGAAGAAATTCTTCTTCTACTTTAATGGAGTTTTTGTGACTTTTGGAAAGAATATGAGAGAGAAGAATAATGAAAGATATCTAGTATATTTCCTTATTGCCTAACCAAATATATATAGATATAATTAGGTTAGGAGGAGAATCAATTCTCCTCTCTCTTCCTCTTGGCCGGCCACCCTAGGGCCCCTTATGGGCTCTAGGTTTCTTTTGTTGATCCAAGTATTTTGTGTGACCTAATAGGATCCATTATATTGGGCTTTGGGTTTATTATTTCCTAACCCAAAGTTCTATAGCATTCTCTAGCAAGACGTATAGACGACCCAATAGAACGAATTTATTATCTCTATAATACGATCCATAATATAATTAGTAATTGCATTTAAGTCGAGGACATAAATCCTTCAATCTCCCACTTGTCCGAGACGAGTGTGCAATGTTTAATTTCCTCAAGTCTCTTAATGTCTTAATTTGATAGTATGATCATATTTACATATCATCCATACTAGTTTTCAAATTAATCCTTGAAATCCGAGTTCGAATTGACAAACAAATGATCATCGAATTATCCATTTGAGCACGGCCATGCATTTTTCAATTTTCGCTCTTCAAGGGGCCAAGACACCTATCCTATCTTGTATAGGAGGACCTTTTCTATCTTATGGTAATCAATACTCCCACTCAATTTTTAGCACAACCTGAATGCTGCCTTTATAGTCCCCTTTTACGGCATGACGTTTGACAGTATCAAAGTTATACCAATCATTGGGCTAAGTAATATTCCACTCATGTTTAAGGAATCTACTAATATAATTTTGAAGTTATAAAACTTCTAAGCAGGTCTAGTTCGACTATGTATCAACTATACAAATCCATATGATTGATTAAACATCTCTATGTTTCTATAGCCCATGAAACGGTGCTATCAATCAATCTTATATGCTAATTCCTTTAACAAGTCATTCATGTCCAGTTTAATGACTTAGATTAGGAACTTTTAATATTCTATGAATTCTGTTCATTTATGGTGTTTCATTTATCAAATCACATATTTGACAAAACCATAGAATTCAAGATATATTTTGGACATTTTATTTAATACTAAACCAATAATTAAATAATGTAAAATTTATTCTCATAAACATAAATAGCAAAACCATGTCTTTACATTGTAACAAGTTTCTCTAAACCTAGTACAATCTAAAGCCATTCTAACATTTGCTTCAAGCCTATAGCCCTAGCGTGACACTCATGCTTGGGTTGAGGTAGTGGTTTAGTGAGTGGATCAGCCACATTCTCATCCGTGTGAACTTTGCGCATCCCGACATCCTTCCCCGTCAACAATCTCCCTAATGAGGTGATACTTCCTCATTACATGTTTGGATTTGTTATGTGATCTCGGTTCTTTTGCTTGCGCAATAGCACCATTGTTATCACGTAACAACTCAATCCCTTCCAGAGCACTAGGTACGATATCCAACTCGTCAAGAATTTCTTGATCCAAACCGCTTCTTTAGCCGCTTCAACCGCCGCTAAATATTCTCGATTCTCGTCGTAGAGTTTGCTACAGGTGCTTTGCTTTGAGCTCTTCCACTCATCGCTCCTCCATTTAGACGAAAGACATACCCCGACCGAGAGCGGTAATCATCTCGTCGGTTTGGAAGCTTCGCATCCGTGTAACCTTCAACAACCAACTCACTTTGTCCCCCATAAACTAAGAACATGCCTTTAGTTCTTCTCAAGTACTTAAGGATGCTTTTAGCTATCTGACCCAGTGTGCTTCTCCCGGATTTGCTTGGAACCCGCTACACATGCTCAAGGCATATGCAACATCTCGGTCGAGTACTTATCATGGCATACATGATAGATCCTATAGCCGAAGCATAAGGAATGCTACTCATTCGCTTTAACTCATCGAGTTCGGTCGGGCACCGACTCTTGCTAAGCGATATGCCATGTGACATGGGAACGAAACCTCTCTTCGAGTTTTCCATGTTGAACCTTGTAAGAACCTTATCAATATAAGTTTCTTGACTTAGTCTAATCATCCTTCGAGACCTATCTCTATGGATTTTGATTCCCAAGTATGTACTCGCCTTCTCCTAGGTCCTTCATAGAGAAACAACTTTTTAACCATTCCTTGATCGACTCAAGCATTGGTATGTCATTTCCCATGAGTAGTATGTCATCTACATACAATACCAAGAAGACTAAGTCTGCTCCCACTAAACTTCTTGTAGACACAAGATTCTTCTTCGCTTTGATGAAATCAAATTTCTTGATTGCTTCATCAAATCGAAGATTCCACCTCCGAGATGCCTCGCTTCAATCCATAAATGGATCTCTGAAGCTTGCAAACCCTTTTAGGAATTTTCGGATCCTCAAAACCCTCGAGTTGTATCATGTACACATCCTTATTCAAGAACCCATTCAAGAATGCGGTTTGACATCCATCTCGCCAAATTTCATAATCATAAAATGCAACAATCGCTAAAAGTATCCGAATTGATTTAAGCATTGCTCGGGAGAAAAGGTCTCATCATAGTCTATACCATGAATTTGTCTCGAATCCTTTTGCAACCGGCCTTGCTTTATATACATAGACATTCCCATCTTTGTCTGTTTTCAATTTGAACACCCACTTGCATCCAATAGGGTTAACCCCACTAGGCAAGTCGACCGGTGGTCCAAACTTTATTCTCGGACATGGAGTCTAACTCGGATTTCATGGCTTCAAGCCATTTCTCGTAGTCCGGGCTCGTCAAAGCTTGTTTGTAGGTAGTAGGCTCGAATTCTCCAAAATCATAATTTCGTAGTTTTCGGTCAACAGAAATCAACCAACCTCTTGTTTGGAATCCTTTCTCTACTAGATCTACGCGGGGCCCGAGCATCAAGAAAAGAGTTCTCTTCAACTCCTTGAAGATCTTCACTTGATTCAATTGGGACGGTAGGAGGTACATGCGTTGAATACATCATCTCCTGAACTAGACTTTCGTCTTGTCGGGCCGTCTCTGACATGGTGTGAACCACGTCTATTTGTTGCTCATCTCGAATTTCTTCGAGTATTATTTTACTCCCACTTGTCTTTCTAGAAACAAATTCCTTTTCAAGAAAGACACCATCACGAGCAACAAACACTTTGTTCTCTTGACGGTTATAGAAGTAATAACCCCTTGTCTCTTTTGGGTATCCCACAAAGAGACATTTATCTGCAAGCTTGTCTGATAGTAACCGCTTTACATAGACCTCACATCCCCAGATTTTAAGAAAAGACAAGTTTGGAGTTTTTCCATTCCATAACTCATATGGAGTCTTTTTTACAGCCTTTGACGGGCTCCTATTTAGTGTGTGTGCAACGAGGTTTCGAGAGCGTATCCCCAAAAAGAAATCGGAAGATCAAGCAAGACTCATCATCGATCGAACCATATCTAGCAAGGTTCGGTTCCTCCTTTCGGATACACCATTCAACCGTGGTGTTCCCTGGTGGAGTTAATTGTGAAAGAATTCCACAACCCTTTAGATGATCATCAAATTCTTGGCTCAAATATTCACCACCACGATCGGATCGTAGTGCTTTTATTGTCTTACCAAGTTGATTCTGTACTTCATTTTGGAACTCTTTGAATCTATCAAAAGATTCCGACTTATGTTTCATTAAGTATATATATCCATATCTACTGAAATCATCAGTGAATGTAATGAAGTAGTTAAACCCTCCCCTTGCCTTTGTGCTCATAGGACCACACACATCTCGTATGTATGAGTCCTAAATGATCGCCGGCCCTTTCACCTTTTCCAAGAAATGGTGATTTTGTCATCTTTCCCATTAAGCATGATTCACATACATCAAATGATTCAAAATCAAATGATGGAATTATACCATCCTTTTGTAACTTGTGAATACGCTTTTGGTTTATATGACCCATTCGACAATGCCAAATGTAGGTTAGGTTGGAATCATTTGATTTTTGTTTCTTGCTATCTATGTTATAGATTTGTAACGACTTATCAAGCACACATAAGCCATTTATTAATTTAGCATTGGCATAGAACATATTATTGTAAGAAATGGAACAACACTTGTTCTTTATTTCAAAACAAAACCCTTCGTAATCCAAAACCGAAACAGTAAATTATGTTCTTAGTTATTGAAGGAACGAAATAACAATTATTTAGTTCTAAAATAAGCCCGGATGGTAAGTGTAGACTATAGTTTCCTATGGCAAGTGCAAAGAACTCGTGCTCCATTTCCAACGCGTAGCTCTACCTCGCCTTTTGCCGCCTTCCTACTTCTTTTTAGTCCCCGCACATCATTAACTATGTGAGAACCACAAATAGGTATCAAATACCCATAAAGAAGTAGAAGTCAAATTGATTTCTATAACATATATACCGAAGTGGAAGCCCCATACTTCTTTTCTTCCAAGTATACCGGCGTTCCTCTTCCAAAGTGTCCTATCTTGTGACAATGGAAGCACTTGCTTTCCGCAAGCGACCTTTGGCTTGGCGGTTGGCTTAGGTTTTTCAAAGAACGGTGGCAACTTGCTTGCCTTTGTCCTTTTTTTCCCCGCCCATTTCTTCTTGAAACCCTTTCCCTTTTGAACCATCAAAACCTCTTTCTTTGGTTCAACCTTAGGGATGTTCCTTTCGCCGTTGACCAACAATCCATGCAACTCTTGCAAAGTCTTTTCGTACTCATTCATATTGTAGGTCATTCTCGAACCGATTGAAACTGTCGGGTAATGAGTGGAGAATAATGTCGTAGCCAACTCAACCCCATAAGGGAATCCAAGTCGTTCCATGTTTTCGAAAAGACCCATCATCGCGAAAACATGGGGGCCAACAACTTGACCCGGCTTCATTTCGACATTCAAGTATCTCCCTATTAGTCTCATACCGCTCAACTCGGGCTTGTGTTTGAAACATAGCCCGCAGCGCTCTTGCATGATGGTATAAGCATCCTTGGTTTCGAACCTCCTTTGGAGGTCCGGCTCCATGGTTGCTATCATCAAGCAAGTGATCGGCATGCACCTATCATTTCGCCCGCTTAGCACGACGTTTGTCTCGCCGGTTGACTCATCGGTAATCACGGGAAGTGGGGTTTCTATGACATCCTCTCGACCCTCGCACCTCAAAACAAGTCTTAAGGTCCTTTCCCAATTAAGGAAATTTTTACCATTTCGCCCGTCCTTTTCCGTAAAAGGACGAATGTTGAAACCAGGAGTTGTTGTTGTTGTTGT
The DNA here is from genome assembly GCA_947648045.1 of Beta corolliflora. Taxonomy (NCBI): domain Eukaryota; kingdom Viridiplantae; phylum Streptophyta; class Magnoliopsida; order Caryophyllales; family Amaranthaceae; genus Beta; species Beta corolliflora. The sequence goes on from CANSZD010001765.1 coordinate 297,275, forward strand.
TGTTAGACATAGTATCTACGTACATAAAATAAAGCAAAGTTCAATTTTATGTTTATAAAGTAACCTAAAACATGCAAAGGTTTCTAGGTTGATCACCTATTCAATTTTAATGTCCCATTTGAATAAGTGTTTTACAAGATCCTATCAACATGCAACACTAAGCGCAGACGGAGGCCTTAACTTTAACGTTACATTATCAAGGTAAGTAAACTCTTTTACTAATTATAACAAATTATAACTCTTGTTTAGATGGATAAACATCGCATGCTTAACTATCTCTTGCTTCAAAATTCAAAACGCTTTTGATAATTTTGTTAAGGACAACCAAACTAAGTTGTAAAATTCGCAATTTTACCTTATATTCCCAAAATTAATGATAAACACCCGCGGAGGCATGACCTATTACTATTAATTAAGGGTTTGATAAGTACTTTATGTTTGGAAAAGCAACCTTAATATTTACGGGACCTAAATTTATTATGTTGTTATGAATTAGTGAACTCTAGCGCATCATCAACCAACATACAATAAACTTATAAGCATTTTAAAGAATAATAAAATGCGAAAATAAAATGATCTAGTATGGCCCCTAATCCTAAGAACTAATCATCAATGGCTCATTCTTGGACTCTTCATGGATCTCCATCCACCTTATCCCATGGGCCTTCTCTTGATGGACTTCGTCTTTGGATTACATAAGTATCAAAATAATTTAAATAATAACTAAATTAAATAAATTACAAAAATACTTAACGATACGCAGATCGTATTTAAAATTACAAGAATACATCACGATGCGCAGATCGTATTTTCTAACTTAATTTGGGCCATACTAGTCATACATAGCAATTATATCAAAATATATAAAAGCCACATCATAATATCACATATTATACTTGCCATCAATCAAAATATCAAATATTCTAAATTATGGTAAGTTGAGAAAACATTTAAGTAATTCCTAACCACCTAAAGATTTTATCATATAATATCTTGCCTACTAATTTTAATTAGATTAAAGAATAAAATTATGGAATTATTTAACTGAAAATCTGCTCAATATACTGAAAATCTGATTTAATGATTTCAAAAAAAAAAAAAATTTTTTTTTTTAAATCTGCTGGGCTGCAGCAAAACGTGGCTAGCAAGCCACGCCTGCGCCGCCAGCAAGATGGCCGCCGCAGCCCCGGCAGCCCAGCGTGGACCACCTGGAGCAGCCACCGTGGCCCCACTAGCAGGTGGCAGCGCCACCCAGCCGTGGCTGCTCCTCTTCCCTCCTTTGTTTTAATTTTTATTTTTTTTTTTTTTTCTTTTGTGGGAAATAAATTAAATCACAACTTCTTGTAAATTAATTTAGTGATCAAAATAAATTAAACATAAACTCCTTTATGCCTAATTCTGGAAATTAATTTAAATCTCCATTTTAATTAATTTTAGGGCTATTCATATCAATTAACCTTAAATTCACATAAAACTCCTTTTACATGAATTAATTTATCATACATAACCAATTTAAATATGAAAATTCAGATTAGTTATATGATGTGAATATTCGAAATTAACATAAAATCTCTATTTTAATTTAATTTTAGCATTATTCATATGTATTAACCTCTAATTCACATAAAACTCTTTTCACATGAATTAATTTTCATACATAAACAATTTAAATATGAAAAACAGATTAATAATATAAATCTAACTCTCGAATTTTTCGAAAAAATTGAGATCTAAAATTTAATTTTAATTTCGAAAATCAGGATTTTATTTTCATAAAATTCGGCCAAATAAAAGTAATTCGAATAATTAAAAAAAAAAAATTTAGGTCGAATTATAGAAAATAAAATCGTTTATTAGGCTGATTAAATCAAATTTAATTAATCCAATTAAATAAAACATCCATAATTCAATTCCTCCCCTTAATCAATTAAAATTAGTGAAGAACACATAATTATTATGACCAAAAATTATATGCAAGAGGCTAAAATCGATACCATCGTAGGATTATATAAGTACTCTAAGCGGAATTTCATGAATCAAATTCATAAAGACTTAAAACAGTGATCTCATGCATATACATTCAAGGATCACATAATAGTTAGGAATTTACCTTTGAAGCGTGAATTCCACAAAGCTTGAATAACCCGGATTAAGAACCTCAATTGCGATTCCTCTACTTGGTCCACCAACCCGGATCAACACTCCACCAATGCTAGTTGGAAGGAAGAAATTCTTCTTCTACTTTAATGGAGTTTTTGTGACTTTTGGAAAGAATATGAGAGAGAAGAATAATGAAAGATATCTAGTATATTTCCTTATTGCCTAACCAAATATATATAGATATAATTAGGTTAGGAGGAGAATCAATTCTCCTCTCTCTTCCTCTTGGCCGGCCACCCTAGGCCCCCTTACGCTCTAGGTTTCTTTTGTTGATCCAAGTATTTTTGTGTGACCTAATAGGATCCATTATATTGGGCTTTGGGTTTATTATTTCCTAACCTAAAGCTTCTATAAAGATTCTCTAGCAAAGACGTATGTACGACCCAATAGTAACGAATTTATTATCTCTATAATACGATCCATAATATAATTAGTAATTGCATTTAAGTCGAGGACATAAATCCTTCACAATTAAACGCTGCCACTTAATTAAGCAAACTAATACAACTTAACTATACAATATGCTGCCACGTCAGATGAAAATCTGCTTCTAACAAATATTTTTCCTTAAGATCAATATAGTCTCTGGCTATCATCTTGGGGTTTGATGTGGAATTAAGTACTAATATAATTTTTGCTATACCAAATCGCGCCAAGACATGACCTTGAACTATTTTTGATGTTATTGTTCTTTTTGTCAAGCATGTGACTGTAAGTTTGTGAACTTTCTTTTGTCTATTTTGATGCCTTGGATTTATCTACTATTCAATTAAGAATTATCTTCAGACTTCATAAAATAGCTTAGTTTCTCAGGCTTTTTCCTGGAATTAGTCCTCAGTTTGCAGCTTCTTGTTTTCCTTACATGCTGAAGATGATGTTTTCTCGTCTGACAACATGGGCTAGAATTTACTGAGGATTTTGTAGTGAAATTATAATTATTAACATCCCACAGCCTACGCAAATCGGAGATTGATGGAATGGGGTGGTTGGCAGTGGTGTGGTGGGGCAGTGTCATGGTAAGGGGTGATTTAATTCGGGTGGCAGGGCAGGCTATGCAGAGGTTTGGTGGTGGTTGGTAGTAGTGCTGTTGTATGGTGGTAGTGTGGGGGCAAAATGGGGGTGGTTCGCTGTGGTGCCTTGGGGGTGGTGTTTGGTGGTTATTTATTTTAGTTAAGTTAAAATAATTAAAATTAATTAATTAAATTAGAACGAATTAGAAGAAGGCAAGTGTCTAATTAACCTTATCTAGTATCTACCGGTCACCAACCTATCTCAACAGGTCAGGGTTTAAAATAAGCAGATAGTGCTAAAAGGTTGGATTATTACAAAATAATCAAAAGGTAGGATTAATTTGAATAACTACCGAAATGTTGAATTATTAATCAATTTTTCCAAAATTAAATGATAAGAAGTCTATTACTCAACTCAATTATGTGTTATGGCATAAAATTTTAGTACACTAACACATATGATGTGATATTATAAAATATAGAGGTTTTCATTATAATCAAGTAGAAAATTTTGGACCCCATATTCATTTTTAAATAAGCGTCCATAATTAACAGTATCATGTGGTGTTCGCACCAAAATAAAAACAGTTGCATACTTGCATGTGGTATTATTGTACCAGGGAAAAAACATATGCCTAATATTAGTTCCATGCACTATAACAAGTTTGTTCGACATGTACTCTTTCTCTTCTTTTTTTTTTGGCAATAAGAACACAAGTTACTACATTAAGATGCCTAGTCTGGCTTTGGTAGCCAAGTTGTGGGCTTGTTGTATCTGGCTTCTATCTACCTTATAAAATCTACAAGAAGTAAACGTTTTACACAAGTTCCTAATATACGCAATGATACTATAAATATCTACTAATGTTTGTCGGTTCTTGAGCGCTGTAATAAGCTGTGCAGAGTCTGACAGAACCATTATTCCTTATTTCTTTTATTTGTCGCTTCTTCGCCTCCAATAATCCCGTAATCATAGCATATGCTTCCGCTTGGATTGCAGATATAGCATCAACTCTGGCATTACCTTCAAATATTCCATCATCACTCTTAGAGGCCTTCCACCCTATTCCTGCTCTAATGTTCGATTATTCGTGCTATTTCCATGCACCGTCAACTTGCAGTATCCAACAGTTGGGACTATCGATCATGTTGCCATGTACTGTCAGCTTGCGTACTTGATCATTCTGCGTTTGATTTTTGTTGTGGTCATGCTCCCTGAGATGCGCTTCATTGATCTTCCTCTGAACTTCATCCAAGATTTATGTGGGATCGAGTTTAGAATTTCTGAAAATTATCTTGTTCCGGCATATCCATATCGACCAAAGTCTGCTCTTGATCCCTTTTGTGTTTCCGCATACATGTCATACAATTTTTATCCAATTGCTTATGGGAATATGCACATCATTTTCTACACGTAGGCCTAAAAGAGAACCTATCCATATTCTTTGTATAATTTCACAATCTCTGGATAGATGGCTCTCTGTCTCCTTCGCCTTACCACACAAGTGACATTCTTGTTAAACTAATATCTTTCTACCCCTCATATTCATGTTAGTTGGCAGGGTATTGTGCATAATTCTCCAAATAAATAACTTCCATTTGGGGAATATCTTCATTGCCCATAGTTTCCTCCAGAATTGTATTTCCATCTCATCTGAGTTCATCATGCTCTTTTTTTGCATGACAAAAGCATAGGCTTCCTTCGTAGTGAATTCAGCTTTTTTCTTCCAAGCCCAGACATATTCGTCTTTCATTTCACTCTGGGTATGTGCGTGGCTAGAATTCTTCGCACAATATTAGTCTCAAAAACTTTCCAAATTAGTTTGTCATTCCAGGTCTTACCTGTCGGATTGAAGAGGTTATTAACCGTCCTGATTCCTTCCTGCTCCAAGTCGACTCCCTCTCGTAGCCGAATCGGGTTCCCTGTTAGGCATCTATCCTCCATAATTCTTTTGTTGCATCCATTTCCAATGATTTTAATAAATCCTTCGTTGCAGTCCCTGCTCGCTCTGTACATACCTATAAATCCCTATGACATATTTGTCCGTTTTCGCCTTTCAAGTGACATAGCTAATGGAGAGTCTCCGTACTTTGCCCTTAGCACTTTAGAAGCCAGTAGTTCTAGATTATTGTGAATTCTCACTGGCTGTTTCGCAAGTTGCGCTTTATTGAAAAGGTGGATGTTCCGGATCCCTAAGCCACCTCCACTTTTGGGAATTTCGAGAATTTCTCTTTTTCTCCAGTAAATTGGTTTTGACGTGCGATTACTCCTTTAGAGTAATGTTGCGAATATTTTATTGATCTCATCTTCTATCTTTTTGGCACAAGAAAGACAGACAGTATGTGGTGACATAAGGATGCTAGAATACCATTTATTAAAAGTAGTTTACCCGCATGTGACATTGTTAAGTGCTTCCAATCTCCCACCTTTTTCCGCACTTTCTCAACTAATGGCTTAAACTTAGTAGTACTTCTGCCATCAACCTCAATGTTACACCCAAGATATTTCCCAAAATTTTCTACTGATGGTGTGCCTATAATAATCCTCATATACCGTTTGAATCTGGAAGGAGTGTTAGGACTAAACATAATTAGTGACTTGTTGTAGTTAATGACCTCACCTGATAATTGGCTGAATCTATACAGCAACTACTTCACTGATGAGCACGCTTGTGGGGTTGCTTTGAAAAAAATAAGGGAGTCATCAGCGAAGAATAAATGAGATATAGGTGAAGCCTTCCTTGATTCCTGCACGTTTGCATTTCGTTCCTCCCTTCCAATCATTTGTGAGCATTTCCATAACAAGTATAAATAAGTATGGGGATAGAGGGTCACCTTGTCTCGGGCCACATGAAGGTCGAAATTTCTCCGAAGGCTCGCCATTGATTAGGATTGAGTAAGAGACCGTCGTGCACATTCCATAATCCATCGAACAAATTTTGAAGGGAACTTCATATTCAATAGCATCCATTCAAGAAAACTCCAGTTAACCATGTCGTATGCCTTGAACATATCAGTTTTTAGTGCTACCAGATATTGTGCTCCTTTTTTATGACTTCTCCATTTCCTAATAAGCTCATGAGCTATCAAGCAATTGTTGGCTAGCAATCTCCCCAGTACAAATGCATTTTGTGTGTCGGAGACAATCGTTCCAATGATCAGTTTTAACCTATTTGCAATAATTTTCGAGATGATCTTATATAAGACATTGCATAGGCTAATCGGTCGAAATTGACCTTCTTCTCGGCCTCTCAACCTTAGGGGAGATATAATAAGGCTTATATATATACAAATATAAAATGAAGTTCCAAGCACCACATGCGGAAACATCAAAATGTTGCAACTAAAAAAAGGAACTCGATACTTTTCTCAAAAAGCCTCACATAAAAGCAGAAAAATGTTTCACTTATTTTAAGACCTTAAAAAGTACAAAACAAACATCTTCAGCAAGAAGTCGAGAAGGGAGAAGCAAGATTTCAAAATTCACACGCACAAAGCGGAAATGTCAGTTCTGTGGGAAAACATCATATTATTTACATCTTCAATAATGTTTACCAAACTTAAACAGAGCAAACATATGAAATCTATGTCGCAATCTACTGGGAAAAAAAAAGAGCATCCCGGAACCCAGAACCAAAAAGAAAAGTTTAGCTCTGCCATTAACAGAATCCACTATAGTCAGCTCTTCCCTGCTAATTTGGTGTTGTATTACTTCAGATAATACCAACAAAAGGACTAATAAATGCCTTGCATAAATACCATGGACACGACGCTTCCCAGTGTTTTTTGTGTTTCACAAGCCTGCTTCTTGTGATTCACAGCGTCAGCTCATTCCAGATAAAGTGTTTTTTGTGTTTCACAAGCCTGCTTCTTGTGATTCACAGCGTCAGCTCATTCCAGATATATGCAATGCCGACGTTTGACAGCATGGAAACTTAATACATAAGCTGCAAGGAGAAACCACGCTCTAGGTGGTTAAGATGGGAATCCGTGCCTTTTTCAGATGCTCAGTAGTCTTCATAGCAATTGCATTACCATTCTTGGCGAGTTTGGCAGGTTATTAGGAGGTATTGCACTGCCTTTCTCACCTCAGCATATTCCTGTCTCAAGTGGATAAAAATTAAGGAACACCGGAAGTTCAGCTTTAAGTGGTACCTTAACTGGGGCTAGGATGTATTGGTTTACTTCTGAGCATTTTATGGTGACTCCAGTAAGCAGCCATATAGAGTATAGTGATAACTGATAAGAGGGATTCCAGTCCACCTTTCAAGACAGAATGACTGACAACATGGTGTCCTCAATTTGGCAGCAGAATAAAACTCGATGAAAAATTGAAAACAGCAATAGCAGAGTTGTAATTTTTAAGAAACACTAGAACTTGCCCCTGTGGCTTCTGTAAATTCTGCTGTGATGTGTAAGATTTTCACAATATTACAGCCTTCTCTAATGAATGCAAAGTTTAATAGCCATACTAGCAACCGACAACCATGTGTTGTGTAACTGCCTTGTACTAGCTATATATGATAAATGTGACAGTGTCACTGTAAACAGAACTCTGGGATAGCATGAGGTCTACTGTGAAACGTTGTTTTACATTGCAGGCTTGAGACTCCTTGGTAGCCATAGAATGACACAAAATCACACAACTATCATCTACTTTGAGCTCTGTTGCCAATCAGAAAAATATAAAAGAGCAAAATTGAAGAATAAAATGGTAAATCGATCTCACATTTTTACACAGAGCGTTGCCTATAGGAAGTTACATTGATAATGGTAGAAGCATCCTTCGTTTCTTCTTACGTGCCGAACGTATTTGCTTTGAGACTTTCATGCACAGAAGTAGAAATAATGTCACACATAACAAAATAAATGCAAGTCGCACATGTCGGAAATATAGTGAGACTCCTGACAAAACCAGGAATGCGAGAATAACGAGCTCCCAGATTACGAAGATCACTATATCCACCCTGCCAAAAAGGGAAAATAAAATCTAACAGTCAAAAACTTTCTTCATGACAATTTGCAAGGTTGGCAAGGGGGGTGGGGGGGGAGCATTCACAGTTGAGAACTTCAGATGATGCAAAAACCCCAAGAAAAATAGAGGTGTATGTCGACAACAATGATTACTTCAATCATAATTCATAAAGTAAAAAACAACTTCATAGTAACCAACTATCTCATACGGAAATGAAAATCTATCATAACAAGATGCCAAGATACTTCTCAGGACTTCAATTACAAAAAGGACTAGATCAAAAAGTGTAAAGCACAATGCAGAACAATTACATACAATCTCATACTAGACAGGAGATATATTCATAAGCAAATACACAAATTCCTTAGTATAGCCAAGGAAAGGATAGTGCAGAGGGGAGGTGTAGAACCAAGCAATATGCGAAGGAGCTAGAAGGAAAAAAAACTGCTACTGCTCGGGAAGGGTGATTTGCTTTGGAGGACTAGGAAGGAGGGGCAACTGGTACCTTGCTCTTCTCTTTTAAAGATGCACACCAGTATTAATTAAAAGTCTGTGTATGGAAGTATTATAGAATAGAAGTCTACATGTTTTAGGAAGGTTAATTAGATAAGGATATATTATGTTTAGAAGTTTAAATAGAAACAAAATTATTTATTCTCCAAGTATATTATTTCCTAATTATTTTAGAAGTATTAAAGTAGTTTACATATTCTCATAAGAACAGGAGATCTTTGTATGTCCTATAAAAATAAGTTAGTAGGGAGATACTTTAATCCAATTGCTAAGCAGTTGGGAAGAAGAAATATATAGTTGATAGGAAGAAATATGCAGTTGATAAGAAAAAAAATGCATTGTGATTGTTATTTTTAACAGTTTATTAATACTCCCTCCGTTTCTTTTTAATGGTTACACTTTGAGTTTTGAAACTATTCACAAATTTATGTTTGACTATCGTTTGTGATCAATGGGTAACGAAAAATATAGTCATGTGAGATCTTGTTTGATTTGTCTCAATATGTACTTTTAGAATATCAACTTTTTATAATTTTTACAAATGCAAATTTAGAGATATTGATGTTCAAACATTTACATTGGCAAGCGTGAAAAGGTAAAGTGTAACTATTAAAAAGAAACGGAGAGAGTAAAAGAATAGGTGGATTGAGCAAGCATTAAAAACTCCTTGTGTGTTATTCTTGTTATGTTTTAAAGTAAAGTTCCTAACACATACAGCTAACCAAGCAGAAGTCTTAGTCACCCTGTGGCAAGACCTTTGATTTATGTCATATTTGGGATAACTATTTTCCATCACTACAAAGTACAAACCCCACAAACAAAAATGGGAAAACCACTTTTCCTGGAGTAATAATTTCCCCCCAACTTAACATTCTTTAAGTTTTTCTGAAATAGATGTTTCTTCCAGCTTCCAAATAACTACAACTTATTCAAGAAAGAGGCAAATTCGTTGAGCCTCCTAGTTTAATTCCTCCATTAAGCTAAATGCCACGCATCAACTCCCACAAAAGGTCGTGCCAAGCATAGCCTAAACCATAATGGTTGAAGCCATTAGGCATAGAAAACCTTGAAGCTAACCCAAATGTTTCTCAAAACAAACTAGAAAAGGCACAGGTGGTTTCTAATCTGACTAAGCTATCCGCTTACTGTTCACCTCAAATTAATGAGACAAATCAAATGAAGCTACATCATCACATTCCATTATGTAAGCAACATCTGGAATAATTTTTACCACACTGGCCATGAATTAGCACCATGAAATTAGAAGTAAACAGCACCTCAGAGAGTGAATCCACAAACAAGGCGGAGACTATATTGCATAAGTCTACAAATAAGCTTTCCCAACTTGACTTTTATACATCAAATAAAAGAGTGGATTGTTTCTTCGAGCTTAAGAATTGATTCTCATAGCATCAGGGTGAAAAACAAAGTGTAAGCAACTAAGCATAGCAGCACAATCGCATAACTGACATAAACCTAAACATTAAGCAACGCCGCGACACTATAAAAATGAAAAAGGAGGAACAACCCATAGATGTTACATGCTCATCACAGTCTTTCGAAGGACACTTGAGCTACCCTAGTGATGGAGATCCATCCAAGGACCCCCAAGGTGATCAGCTAGTGGCCCTTACTCTAAGAGAGACGTTAAGTTCTTTGGTCACTTATGTTCATTATGAATCCATTGTTTGCTGGGTTACTTAGTTACTTAGCTTTCTTTTAATTTCCCTTTTTTCCAAGTCGTGTGTTAGTAATAGAGATATAAACTCTTTAGTAAGAGTCTAAGTTGGAGTTCAAGTGTTAGTAAGAGTCCTAGTGTTGTTAGAAGTCATTAGGAGTTGTTATTTGTTCTTGTAAGCGTGTGGTGTAGTTGTTCCGTGAAAGTAGGAACTAATTCCTACTCTGGTTCCTTGCAAATCCATCCCAAAGAGCCGTGGCTAGCAAGGAGTTCCAAGGTGGTTAAAACTTGTGAGAAGAGCATGCAAGTAGAGAGAAGATCATCGGATCTCTTCATCATGGGGTTCATTAGTTAGTGGTTTTTTAGTTGTTCATCAAGGTGGTTAAAACTTGTTGCTGCTTTTCTAATTAAAAAAAACGGTCAATAGCTTGTATAAATATCAGGTGGTAATGAAATGAAAGGCATTCAAGTTTTATGACAAAACACAAGTGTGTGAGCTATTCTTTGATGATTATCCTTTCATTTCTTGGAGTAAGAACCGGAACTAGGATTGATCCTTTGTTTGATTACCTGTGGTTAGCTAATTTGTGATCTTAGGAGCCTCTAATTTCACTAGAGTGGTGTATTTTTATCTCTAGAGAGGTTAGAATTCGTGCCCAAGCTTAAGTTGATTCACGTTAGTTTTGACTTGTGCTTGTTCTTACTCAATTCTTTTCATGTATGTTCCAATTGCTAATTCGAATATACATCACCTAGCTCCCTCCATTTCACCACATACAGCATCGACATAAAGTAGAACATTCAAAAGATCATCCGCGAAACCCCTCAACGCTCAAATTGTATAAACCCTAATCTAACCAAACCTCATGAATCATTACAATAACAAGAATAACAACTACTTATTTCTTTTTACCCTCATTTACTTTCACGAACGCATCAAAATTCTCCAATTTTGCCAAACCCTATAAAAATTCGAATCATCAAACACAAAATTCTGAAGCCTAAGTCAACAATTTCTAGAACACAGATCTAAAAACCGAGAATTAACAAGTGTCAAACTGTATAAACCCTAATCAAACCAAACCTCGTGTATCATAACAACTACAAGAATAGTCACTTTCACCAACGTATCACAATTCTCCAATTTTGACGAAACCTAAAAAAAATCGATATCATCACACACTAAATTCTGAAGCCTACGTCAACAATTTCTAGAACACGGATCTAAAAACCGAGAATTAACAAGTCTCAAACTGTATAAACCCTAATCTAACCAAACATCACGTACCATCACAACTACAAGAATAGTTACTTTCACCAAAACATCAAAAATCTTCAATTTTGACAAACCCTAAAATAAATCGATATCATCATACACCAAGTTCTGAAGTCTAAGGCAACAATTTCAACAAAAGGATCTACAAAAAAGCGACAAATACGAAATCCACAGCAATCAATTCCGCGATCAGATCAAAAACCAAACACAAAAATTGAAGATTTAAAAAATCGGAATTGAAGAGAATAACAAAAGAAGAATTATACCTAGAAGTGAAATTGGAAGTAGAGGTGAAAAAAGAAGAGGAAGCCCAATCATGTTTGTTTCGAATCTGATACTCTCTGAGCTGGTCCGCCAAATTATGCCGCGTTATCATCTCTCTCTCTCGTTTCTCTTTCCTCCTAAAAAATGAATCAAAGAGGAGAGAGAGTGACAAGATAAAAAAAAATTTAGGGTTGCGTAAGAAACTCAGAAATGGAGCAACGTCAATGGAGTTTTTTGCATCGATCGTCGGAGAAGAAGAAGTAGAAGAATCCCCAAAAACTGTAAAGAGAGCAAAGACGAAAGAGGAGAGAGAATGAGAGATAGAGTCGCAATTTCAGATGGGCCTCTTTTTTTCACTGTATATGTGATTGGGCCATAACTAGTGATTAGTGAGTGGTCTGGTGATGACCTTGGACTTTTGAACGTGGTCTCTTGAATCTTGGATACTTGAACAATTTCACTACTTTGATTTAATCGAAGTTCTATAATGTTCTTCTCGCTTCTCATTTAAGGGTGTTACACAAAATTTTTCTCAATTTTACTTTATTTCATATTTGATAAGTTTGTAATAATTTAATATTTGCATATGACCTACAAGTTGTCCTTAATACTTCTATGACACTCTCTCCCCTAAGTTTATGGAGTAATTTATATTTACATATGACACTATGTCTCCTCCCCGAAAAGTAATCTTCCAACCCCACTACCAATAGTACGTTATAATATTTCTTAGTTTATGGAGGAACACTAAATGGGAATAACACTATGGAATGAAGGGAGTATCTTACAATTAAAGGGATCACCAATTACCACAACTGGATATTTCACTGTTATCGATCTCTATGTATACTTGAATAATTTCACTATTTTAATCTGAGGTTTTTTGAGTTTTTTAAGGGGGTAGGCTGGAGATTCCCTTTATTTTTCATCTCCATTCCTAAGAGGCCTTTGTTTGTTAAGTTAGACAAAGTGACTTGTGCAAGGTCTCGATCTGATACGACGCTTCTCTTTACCAGCCCAAAAAAAATGGTGATATTACATCCCGTAATTAATGGGGCTACAATTGAAACAAGTAGCCTTTTGGAGCATATACCAAGCTTAGCAACTTACACGCTCCTTAAGATGCTAGTAACATCTATTGTAGACTTACCAATGTGTAGCTTCTTTTTTAGTGGAAATCTAATGTGTGGTTAAGTGTAATATATGATATAACTTTGATTACAACAATGTCCCTAACATTATAGTGCTTACTGTGTTGAATTGAAACGTTTTCTCTTTTTTTGACAATAGTGAGAACACACAACACCAATAGGGCCCTTTCCTTGCTACACATGCAAGAACATGGGCCTCATAAACACACAAGCTAGAAATAAACTTTAGAAATACAAATAAAATGTGCTTGCCTAGAAATCTTTACAACATCATACACTATAGGTTGATACTTGATAGGTGATCTTTGTTGCAGCTGGTTGTAGCAGAGCTTGGACGGCCTCTCGCGAGTCTATCCAAATAATGCTATTAGTAGTCTCTCGTAATGATATGCGTAGACCATGCAAAATATCTAGGAGTTCTGCTTGAGTTGGATCTTCGGCGAAGACTTTATGCGCCTCTTCTATGATTTCATGATTCCACCACATACTCCGAGCAATGACGGCCTTCCAAGTACCTGCACGTTTCGTACTCTTCCATGCTCCATCAACTTTAACCAAAGCTGGGGGAGATGTTGGAGAGCCTAGCTTCCATTTCATAGGCTTAATCTTTAGGATAGATATACAAGGTGTGAGACAAGACACCGGCATGCCTCTTGTATGGGTAGTACCAAGTATGCTAGCGGACGCATTAGCATATCTGCGAGCAGCATGTCCGCGAGCAGCATACCAGGACGCGATCAAGAGGCAGCCATAACAACGCTTGAAGTCAGTTCCATGAAGTTGTCCGAAAACACTGTTGGCGGCCATCTAATAAGACAAAATAGAGGAATCTTTCCTCATGTTAGGCACATCATAGCCATACACATGTACAAGGATTATGCACCCTGTCAGAGGAATAGTACATCTATAAATAGCCATTTGGTACTTTCTGCAGGTACATTCTGAACACTACTTTTTCTCTCTATCTCTCTACTTTCTCTCTCTAAATCCTTAGCGGACACATACTGACTTGAACGTCGGAGGGGGTTTCCTCGGCATCCCCCCGGGGGTAGTTTACGTTTGCTGTCTTGCAAGCTTTCCATGACGGCCACGCGAGGCTTTCCATCGCGGCCGCAACTTCCAACACAAAGCGGTCACCAGTTTCACAACCGAAACAACTTGGTGCTAGAAGGAGGGGACCACTTGTGAAAACGGTCATGGAAACCAAAGCGGACTAGAACGATATCAGTCAGTTCAGGAAGTAGATTCTTGATAATGAGGGAGACTTGAGTACAAAGTTCAAGAAACAAAATTATACTAGAGGATAACATACCTCAATTTTACCACTTATCCCGGACGATAAGGATAAATGATGAAACATCCACGACGATGATACCGCCACACTCCCATAGCGAACATAGTTTTGGTTAGCAAACAAGCAAGGATATGATGAAGAGGCTTGGCAGCCAGATGACTAACGCCCCAGCAAACAAGAGTTGTGATGTTATCATCCTAGAGTTTTTCATTTCTCATTCCAAGGTATATACTATGTTATCAAGTTCAATTTCATTCCTTGCAAATAGTTCGTATCCATGATGCATATAAAATGACTTAAGCTTACGAAAAACTATCATGTCAAGTATGCAAATTATGAAATATAATTACGAACACGATCAACAAGGTCAGATCATGAATGATCGTTATGATCACAAGGTTAATAAAACTTTATATCGGCCACATGACAGGCGATGACCAAAATAGAGTCAAAATCTATCACGGCCACATGACAGGCCATGACCGTAAAAAGGTCAAAATTTATATCGGTCACATGACAGGCCATGACCATAATAGAGTCAAAATCTATCTCGACCACATGACAGGCCATGACCGTAAAAAGGTTAAAATTTATCTCGGCCATATGACAGGTGTAGGCGTAGGATTTTTGAATTCCTTTAATGCCTACACGCGGTGTGAGCGCGTTTATTTGACTACCCCATTGTTAAGGTTTTATTAAAAAATACGTTTTGAAGTCGCCAACAATTCTTTAGAGGAAGAATCGTAAACCTAATTGGATTGAAACGGAAGGGACATCTTAGGGACTTATCCAATGTAGATTTTCCCGTCCCGACTCCATAGATAGTCAGGAACCAAAAAGTGAGTTCGGGGGTGAGGGTACAATATAGTCAGGAACTATATTGTCCATTGCTGGTCTCTACTAAATAACGATTCATTACAGATTTTATGCCAAAGAATAATCATATAACGTTTTAATACACCCTAAAAAATATTAGTCTAAGTTGGTTCAGGAAACACATAAAAAGACTATATTTTAGTGACAAGTTATTAACAATCAATATTAATGGGTTCCTAGCAGGTTGTCCATGTTATCTGAATTAGTTAGAATATTTATTTAGGTCTTGATTAACAATAAACACAAGGTGATAAATATTGCAATCAGACATGAAAAATAATATGTTCATAAAAATAAATAAAAATATGAAAATAAAGTATCACAGGGAGTTAGTATAATATGTACAATACTTACAATCGTAAGAATATAGTTGACCCTCATCATAATAACCTACATCATGAATAGAAGGTTAGTAACTTCAAGAAAATAATAAAAATAAATAAAGAAAATAAAGGTGGTTAATTTAGTTGACCCTCAGAAATTATACCACCGTCCGGGGTCGTTGATTTGTACGGATCTTGGAAAATTGAATATTGGAACAAGTCTTAAAAAATTGTGCCTTGCGTTTGTATTATGCGTCGAACAAAGAAAAATTTTATCTTTTGCTCTAATACTAGGCGTGAGTTTTAGATGATATTAGTTTATAGTAGCAGTGGGGCGTAGGAGTTTTAGGGGATTGTTGTATGGAGTGTGTTAGTATTTTGCGTTGACTTAGAAGTAGGATGATTCTATTAGATGATGATGGTGATGTGGCGCAGATGATTGTTATTAGGCTAGAGGATTATAATTGTTAGGCGGTGAGTATTCGTGGGATATCAATGAATTCTTGTGAGGCGCGATGATGAAGGCAAGATGATGAAGGCTAGATGATGAATGATCAGATGCGTGAGAGATAGGGGTGCTAATGAGCCAGGGTGGCTCGCAAACTGTTCGAGCTCGGCTCGGTCAAAGCTCGGTCAAAGCTCGGATCGAGACGGCTCGACTCGAGTTCGAGATCGGCTCGAGACCTTAACGAGCCGAGCCTGAGCCTAGTAGAGTTCGGCTCGAAAGCTCGCAAACATGTTCGAAAAATTTTAAAGTACTATTTTTATACATTGATTTTTAGAACTTGGATTTCCACTTAAAAAAACATAAGGCCTACTTTTAAGCCCACTTCAAAAATATGAACCAGATTAAAATTTTTAGCCCAATTTAAAGTTAAAACATACAAACCAAATACAAAGTAGGAAAAGAATGACGTTGTACTTCTAGTCTTCTACAGTCTACTTCCTAAAAACCCTAAATCTCCAATCTCATTCTCCAGTTGAGTCCAGCAGCAAGCCAGCAACCATCGCATTTCGTACATCGCACACTCGACGACTGGCGCTGGTCCTTGGCGGCGAGCACCGGCGAGCAATCTCCGGCAGCATCCTTCGCAGTTCGTGCTTAATCACGGTGAGCAACCTTCGCAGTTCGTGCTTTATCTCGGCGAGCACAGTTAACGGCTGACGCTGCTCCTTAGTGGCGACCTTGGCGAGCAGACTTGACGAGGTTTATCTCGGCGGCAAGGATGATAGGTAAGATTCTATTTTTTGTTTCTTTTAGTTTTCTTTTTCGATTTTATCTGAATTCTTAAAGTTTCAATTTTTTTCCAATTCTTAGACTGATTTCTTTAATCTTACTGTCTGTTTTTTTTAATAAATTTTTGATTGATTGTTGGCCTTTGATTTATGTTTCTCTACTCTAAATTTATGTTATATTGTTTATGCGGGCCAAACTTTTCCACCATTGGAATCATGGTGAAGCGCGCTGAAAAATGCCCTCGAAACATTCTCGAGCTTTTTCGAGCCGAACAGTTCACGAACTTTGAACTCGAGCCGAGCCTCGAGCCGAGCCGCATATTTTTTTTTTCGAGCTCGAGCCGAGCCCGGATTTTCGAGCTCGACGAGCTTCGAGCTCGAGCCGAGCTCGGTCCCTCGCAATCTCGAGCCGAGCCGAGCCTGGCCATGTTCGGTCTCGGCTCGGCTCGTTAACATCCCTAGTGAGGGATAATGGTTAGAAGAGGTTTTCGAAGGATTTTGGCCGTGTGTGAGATTTTGTTATTGTGAGTTATCTGGTTGCCGTGGGAGATTGATGATGAAAACGGTCCCCCAGATTAATGTGAGATGAGTGTATTATATAGTGTAGGTAGGTAGTTGCATTGTAATAGGTTTCCGAAAGTTAGTAGGTCTCTAAAAGATTTTAATTAAAAGAAGATTTTAGAAAATAGTTAGTAAAAGATATTTAAAAACACTTTGGGAAAAGATTATTTTTGTAAAAGATATTTTTATTAATAAAACTAATCAATATAATTAATTAATTCTATTAATTAAATTGGGCTAGAAAAAGGTGTTTTATAAAATTGTGCTTTCATAAAAACTATTTTTTTTAAAAAGGTTTTCGTAAATGGGTTTTAAAAAGTTATATTAAAACGTTTTAGAAAGTGGGCTTTTATTTATAAAAAGGGTTTTGGAAATGAGTTAATAAAAAGGGGTAGAGAATGGATTTGGGCTTAAAATATTTTATTTTAGACTCGTTCTTTATTCTTTCCATGATCCGGACCAATTGGAGCAGGGTATTGGTCATCATAGGGTACTAAATAGGGAGACACGATTATGTGTCTACAGAAGCCCCCACTTTGACTGAGGTTTGTAAAACTGAAAGCCAAAGTATACGTGTCGGGACAGAGAATGATTCCAGATGCTCTGCAATCCAAAATCACTCTTTTGCGCCGGTACCTGCAAAACAAGCAAAAGCTTCAGGAATAGACATGGGCGAAACATATTCGCAAAATAATTGTAAATTTGCAAAAATGAAACGATATATGGGAAAAAAAATCATGAGCCATTATGGTCCGGCTCATGTCGGGGTAGAGTTTTTGTCCACAGCTTTTGTCTCGCTCCAAGGTGATATGTGTAGAGCTTTTGTCCCGCTCCAAGGTGATATGTGTAGAGCTTTTGTCCCGCTCCAAGGCGATTGTGATGAGCTATTGTCCCGCTCCAAGGCGATTGTGATGAGCTATTGTCCCGCTCCAAGGCGATTGTGATGAGCTATTGTCCCGCTCCAAGGCGATTGTAATAAGCTATTGTCCCGCTCCAAGGCTATTGTAATGAGCTATTGTCCCGCTTCAAGGCTATTGTAATGAGCTATTATCCCGCTCCAAGGCAATTGTAATGAGCTATTGTCCCGCTCCAAGGCTATTGTAATGAGCTATTGTCCCGCTCCATGGCGATTGTACTGAGCTATTGTCCCACTCCAAGGCGATTGTAATGAGCTATTGTCCCGCTCCAAGGCGATTGTAATGAGCTATTGTCCCGCTCCATGGCGATTGTAATGAGCTATTGTCCCGCTCCAAGGCGATTGTAATGAGCTATTGTCCCGCTCCAAGGCTATTGTAATGAGCTATTGTCCCGCTCCCAGGCGATTGTAATGAGCTATTGTCCCGCTCCAAGGCGATTGTAATGAGCTATTGTCCCGCTCCAAGGCGATTGTAATGAGCTATTGTCCCGCTCCAAGGCTATTGTAATGAGCTATTGTCCCGCTCCAAGGCGATTGTAATGAGCTATTATCCCGCTCCAAGGCGATTGTAATGAGCTATTGTCCCGCTCCAAGGCGATTGTAATGAGCTATTGTCCCGCTCCAAGGCTGTTGTTGTAGTTGATTCACAGAGTAGCAAGGTCCAAGGCGATTGCCAACTTTTGAAAGTTCGTTTCATTGTCGCGCGCAATGTCATAACGAACATTTGAATGCATTTGGGAATTAGGTGTGTGGGCTCCACATGGCTAAGAAGCCCCAAGCGTATTGTACAGGACTATGCGCCAGACGCACAGGCCTGCGCTTGGCGTGGTATGATGCGCCGGACGTAAATTGTTGTACGTGACACTACGTTGTCGGTGCGCCGGACGCACCATGTATATAGCACTTGTCTTCTGTTGTTAATTTGTAGGGGTCCGCAGACCTTGGCGGAATATAGCTCATATAGAGCCGTTTAATGTTGGGTACCTGCGAATACCAATAACACACAGATATACAGACAACAACTAGGGGACATGCATGTGTCCCGTAATGTGGGTGCTAGTGTATGGATTGGAAAAGACTTGACCTATAAAGAGTGACCTCTAGTACTCTAGACTTAAAGGTGCTATCGTGTGTGCATACGTGTGTGTGTATGTGTGACTCGATGATTGACGCTAGAATCCTATGGCTAAGGACGAAGGATGCAATGCTTTGACACAATGTTTGGACGATGCAGATATGTAATGCAAATGTAGAGATATGACACTAATGCAGAGGTATGACACTAATGCAGATGATTTGATCGTTCCATTAAAAGCTTCAAATTTTCGTTTTAGAAAACTGTTTTTGAAATAGGAGAAATGGAAAGCCCCAAGGATGATCCATGTAAGTTATGTTTGATTCGAAATGCGTTGTTACGGGTCTAAGTGAGCCCACAATATTTTGTATGGACTCGTAATGAAGTCCTTATCAAGGTACACATGGAGCCTATGAAGGATGATTTGTTGGATTTGAATACATTGTAGTCCTCGTAATGTTTGAATTGTATGCGCTTCGATTTTCGTATGTCAAGGCCTAAGTGAGCCCATACAATCAGTTCAATCTTGCATCAGTGTGGGTTTTAAAACCGCCGATATTTCATGTATGGACTCGTAATGAAGTCCTTATAGGCCTATACTCGGAGCCTATGATTTTCTGTGTGGAGCCGTGATGAAGCCCCCGATAAGATGGAGTTTATGAAGTACTCAGCTTGATTGCTTGATTTTGAAGATATCTCGTCACGCTTAGCGGAAGTTTCGACGGAAGATTCCATATAGGGTTCCTAAGGTGAGAAGACAAGAAAGGCCAAAGATAAGAACACTCAAAAGATAAGGCGCGGTCATAGCGCTGAGTGTTGAAAGGTTATGCTAAGGTTGGCTTAGAAGCGATAATGTGACTTAGAAAAAGGAAGGGATAAGAATTAGAAGAAGGCGGAGTCATAATGACTTGACTCACGCAATATGTAGAAGAAGGCTTGAAGTCGCCAAATTGTAGGCGTATGATGCAGGTTCAAATCCCAGTCTAGTTCTAAGGGTAGGGGATGAGCATTGAAAATTCATGCTTTGGGAGATCGCGCTTTTCTCATGGGCCTAGGCGAGCCTTTAAAATATATGTTTTGAATTAAAATGGCCGGGCCTCAAAAGAGGTTGCCTACGTATCCTTGATGGAATCAGGCCAGTCGTAGCTTTTAACATTTTAATTGGTGGTCGAGCATTTTGCTTTGGAGCCTTGTGCAATGAATTAGGCATTGATTGTGAAGAGGTCTTTGGCAAGGGTGGATAATGATGCAGGTTTGGATTGATTTAAAGTGGTCGGACCTCTGGGTGAGGTTTCCTACGTAGTTTTAGCAGAATCAGACCATTCGTAGTTCAGGCTGGTGAATGAGAAGATGCCATGACTTTTGCCTAAGTCGCCCTTATGGGTTTTCGACCTAGCGAGCTTTGGTTTGTCTTTTATGGCTTATTGGAATGCGACATGGATGGTTATGGATTGCTTGAGGGAAGGTTTGTCAGATATATGATTTGGCTTGTAAAGATTTCTGGTTAAAGTTTTGGTTGAAGGTTAAAGGTTTTGAAAGAAATACCTTTGACAAAGCTATTGATGGGCTTGTTTGCAACACTTCTTTTTTTTCATATATATTTTGCACTTTTTTGTATCATTTTTTTTTTTGCTTTTGCTTTGATTTTCGTTTTGTTGCTCTCTGTTTTTTACTTGCCTTTTACATTAAATTGTTGTCAAATGTACTTCCCATGAGGTAGGTTAAAGGGAGAGGGGTGTTATGTACGGAGGAATGGTTGTAGTGAAGGGGGAATGCCTCTTTTATATATGCCAGTTGTCCATTGCCTTTATTAGAATAGTCATGAGAGAATTAGAAATTCATTTCTTTTAAGGCGACAATCATGGTCTTCATTGATGCTCATTAGTGCAAGGTTACAAAAAGAGATACTCATTTATTGATTGAAAATTATGAGTACATGCAATAAGAGGGGAAATCCTATATTAGACTGGGAAAAATATGAGAAATGAAACAGAAAATGAAATCCTAAGTCTAGACTCCCACGTCGCATGACAAGACAGCTTTGTTGCTTCAATCTTCATGAGGTCTCTTTCTAAACGAAAAGAGAAGTGTATTTTTTTTCGCGTTGATTGGACCTAAGCGAGTCCAAATGCTTTAACGAGCGATTGGGCTTATATGTCTATTTCTATGGCATTGAGGTCATTGTCTTCGGAATTTTTGCAGCAATAGTGATTGTAAGCCTCCCATTGTTTACCATATCTTGGATAAGCCGTTTTAACTTGTAGCAAGAAGCAGTCTTATTTCCATTGCCTCTATGGTATTTGCATTAGGCATCCTATTGTATATTTGCATTACAATTCTCTTGAATAACGGGGTAGTGTGCCTCTAGTCTGATGACACGTGCTACAAGATCTACCAGTGTACCCTTCAACTCATCAACTTGTTTTTGAAGTGTTCTTGACATATTGCGTATTTCCTACAATGGATCATCCAACAGGGGTGATGATGGAGAGAAAGGAATGGAATGAAAGAATGTGTGTTTGTTTTAAAAGAGTTGAGCTTCTAGGAACGAATCTCAATATCCTAAATGCATGATGTTTTTTTTTTGGATGCACCTAGACCTAATGCATGTATGAATGACTTTTTTGGATGCACCTAGACCTAATGCATGTATGAATGACTTTTTTGGATGCACCTAGACCTAATGCATGTATGCATGACTCAATCTATGCGTTCGAACCTGTAAAGGCTGCCTACATATCCCAAAAGAGGGAATCAGATCGCTTGTAGTTCAGGAACTACTAAATGTGGAATGCATGAGATGCAATGGAGAGTATCGATGCAATGAGACTCCTAGATGCCTAATAACTCTAGTTATGCATGAAGTGTATGAATGATGGACTATGCAATGCAGACGGATTCTAGTATGAATGCAGTCCTAATTGATATGAAATTCAGAATCCTAGACTTGATAGACTTCTAATGGCGCTAAAATTCTAGATTCGACGAACTTTCAAGGATGTTAGACTCTTATTATGCATGAAACTCTAGTGGACCTAGACTCCTAAAATGGACGGAATTCTGATGGATTTAGACTTCTAATATGGGCGAAACTCCAATGGATTCGAGACTCCTAAGATGAACGGACTTCTAATGGATTTAGACTCCCAAGATGGACAGAATTCTAATGATTTTAGACTCCTATCATGCATGGACTTTCTTCGGATATAGACTTCTAAGATGGCAAGAATTTTAACGACCCTAGACTTCTTAGATGGGTGAACCTAGACAGGGTTAAGACTCCTAATTAACATGGATAGAGTTAGATGAGGTGAACAACTCTAAATGGAATGAAACTGGATGAATCTAGACATTTGGGTCAGACGGATTTCTAGTGCAGTTAGAATTCCTAAGCGGATGAGACTTTTACAACAAGATGAAAACTAAAAAAAATCCTAATTGATGTACACATGAAAAGAAGGATAATATACATGAAAGGATAGGATATACGATGATGGATGAATTTTTGAAACAGATAGGAGATAGAAGATGGGATGAAATTTCGAAAAAGATAAGAGGATGATTTTTGAAAAAAAGATGGGGATGAATTTTCAAAAAAGAGTGGAGGCATAGTTTGGTAAAGGATGGGGATAGAATTTTCGAAATAGATAGGATAATAATATTTCGCAAAAAGATGGAGATTTATTTGTTTTGAAAGAAAGGATTGAGGATTATTGGGATGATAATAAAATAGTTACCCATGCGCAATACAATACAAAGGGATAAAATTTAAGACACGAAAAGCACGAGTATGAGCACTGTGCGTGACGCGGAAACGTTCGGTGAACGAAGAACAAATAGTGCGCTGGGCGCAGACTGTAGTGCGGAACGCAGGGAAGAAGCGCAGCACGCAGATGCTCGGAAGCGCGGAACGCACGCCAAGCACGCGACGCGGTAGAGATTATGCGACGAACGCAAGGCGTTGCGCGGAAAGCATTTCCTATGCGCGGCGCGCAGATGCGGAACACCTCACTTCTTTGTTTTGATCGCGTAAAATTCGTTCGATTGTTTTTGACTCGACATGTCGCACAATGCAAAATAATTGAAGGCACGCACACACAAATATGCACAAATAGTATAATATGCAAAGTTCTCAACCTAAAAGTCCAGTTCTACGTTTGAACTATTGGTCAGGTTTAGGTTAAGGCTGAAAAGGGTTCATGACTAAGAGATTGATCCCACGCTTCGTACCCCTGCTTAAAGAGGTGGCCACGTGTAAGATGCACTCCAGTCTCAAGTCAGGAACAAGAGAACAATGCCATGGTTGGGTAGGTTTGCTTATGACTAAGATCCAACACTATCGCTCAGGAAGCTTTTTGGAAGGACAAAGCGCAAACCCCCCGGGGTGACCTCACACATAGAACATGTGCTAATGAGGCAATGTAGATTGTCCTTATGGTGGCTGAACAAAAGCCATGCACATGCAAAACTGTATATTATTCTACGGCATAAAATAAGAATGAATCGTATTTTTCAAGTTTCACCCACTCATTTAAAAAAAATTAATTTTTTTAAAATCCTCCTCAGTGAAGTCGCCAAATTGTAGGCGTAGGATTTTTGAATTCCTTTAATGCTTACACGCGGTGTGAGCGCGTTTATTTGACTACCCCATTGTTAAGGTTTTATTAAAAAATACGTTTTGAAGTCGCCAACAATTCTTTAGAGGAAGAATCGTAAACCTAATTGGATTGAAACGGAAGGGACATCTTAGGGACTTATCCAATGTAGATTTCCCCGTCATGACTCCATAGATGGTCAGGAACCAAAAAGTGAGTTCGGGGGTGAGGGTACAATATAATCAGGAACTATATTGCCCATTGCTGACCTCTACTAAATAACGATTCATTACAGATTTTATGCCAAAGAATAATCATATAACGTTTTAATACACCCTAAAAAATATTAGTCTAAGTTGGTTCAGGAAACACATAAAAATACTATATTTTAGTGACTAGTTATTAGACAATCAATATTAATGGGTTCCTAGCAGGTTGTCCATGTTATCTGAATTAGTTAGAACATTTATTTAGGTCTTGATTAACAATAAATACAAGGTGATAAATATTGCAATCAGGCATGAAAAATAATATGTTCATAAAAATAAATAAAAATATGAAAATAAAGTATCACAGGGAGTTAGTATAATATGTAGGATTTTTTGACTTTAACCACCTTATAAAATCACCATTTTTAAGATAACCACCTTATAAGTTAATTGTTTTAAATAACCACCTTATATGACCTAAATCCTTTTAAATACCTACCAATCAACATATTTCGTCAAGGAAATCATCCTCAAAAAGGGGTTAAGAACGATTTCATCACCTCCACCTTTATTCACTAGAATGTATTTAAGATTTAAACCCTTATTTAAGACCGATTTCTTGGACGAAATCTGCCAATTGGTATGTATTTAAAGAGATTTAGGTCATATAAGGTGGTTATTTAAAACAATTAACTTATAAGGTGGTTATCTTAAAAATGGTGATTTTAAAAGGTGGTAAAAATCAAAAAATCCTAATATGTACAATACTTACAATCGCAGGAATATATTAATAACCTACATCATGAATAGAAGGTTAGTAACTTCATGAAAATAATAAAAATAAATAAAGAAAATAAAGGTGGTTAATTTAGTTGACCCTCAGAAATTATACAACCGTCCGGGGTCATTGATTTGTACGGATCTTGGGAAATTGAATATTGGAACAAGTCTTAAAAAATTATGCCTTGCGTTTGTATTATGCGTCGAACAAAGAAAAATTGTATCTTTTGCTCTAATACTAGGCGTGAGTTTTAGATGATATTAGTTTATAGTAGCAGTGGGGCGTAGGAGTTTTAGGGGATTGTTGTCTGGAGTGTGTTAGTATTTTGCGTTGACTTAGAAGTAGGATGAATCTATTAGATGATGATGGTGATGTGGCGCAGGTGATTGTTATTAGGCTAGAGGATTATAATTGTTAGGCGGTGAGTATTCGTGGGATATCAATGAATTCTTGTGAGGCGCGATGATGAAGGCAAGATGATGAAGGCTAGATGATGAATTGCGTGAGGGATAATGGTTAGAATAGGTTTTCGAATTTTTTTGGCCATGTGTGAGATTTTGTTATTGTGAGTTATCTGGTTGCCGTGGGAGATTGATGATGAAAACGGTCCCCCAGATTAATGTGAGATGAGTGTATTATATAGTGTAGGTAGATAGTTGCATTGTAATAGGTTTCCGAAAGTTAGTAGGTCTCTAAAAAAATTTTATTAAAAGAAGATTTTAGAAAATTGTTAGTAAAAGATATTTAAAAACACTTTGGGAAAAGATTATTTTTGTAAAAGATATTTTTATTAATAAAACTAATCAATATAATTAATTAATTCTATTAATTAAATTGGGCGAGAAAAAGGTGTTTTATAAAATTGGGCTTTCATAAAAACTATTTTTTTAAAAGGTTTTCGTAAACGGGTTTTAAAAAGTTATTTTAAAACGTTTTAGAAAGTGGGCTTTTATTTATAAAAAGGGTTTTGGAAATGAGTTAATAAAAAGGGGTAGAGAATGGATTTGGGCTTAAAATATTTTATTTTAGGCTCGTTCTTTATTCTTTCCTCGATCCCGGACCAATTGGAGCGGGGTATTGGTCATCATAGAGTACTAAATGGGGAGATACGATTATGTACAACAAGGGCTAGGAGCAAATAATGGATTATAATAAACTAAGGTCCATCCCGGCCATATGATGGGCCAGGACCAAAGTATGTTTTAAAAGAAATAAACCTTGGTCCATCTCGGCCATATGACAGGCCAAGATCAAATTATGGTTTAAAAATAAATGAGGGTTCATCTCGGCCATATGACAGGCTAGGACCAAAATAATAGTCGTAAATTTAACTACTGTTTATATCAGTCAAATGACTTGTCTAAAGTAAGAAATGCTTTATAGATGGACTAAGTTCATGTTGGCCATATAAAGACCAAGACCATATAAAAGGTTGAGTCAAGCATGATAAATTACCATATAGCTCCAATGTCGGCCACAGGATGCAAGTGACGTTTTAAGTGTTCAAAAAGTAAACGCCAAAGACAAGAGCAATATTTGGTTACAAATGCAAACTGGGCCGAATTTAAAAGTTACGCAAAATAAAGTTTGTTCAAGCTACAAAAAATCTCCAAAAGATGTACATGAAAAGTTGGGAGATGACCGCCAAAGATCTCACGACGTCTCCAAGACAGTGTCGGTATAGACAATGGTGCGGGGATCCAGGTTCGTGATCACATGCTCACTCACAGCAATACTTTCACCGCCAACTCCACCTGAATGGCCGATATCTTCGCCTTATCAAGCCTCTCTATGATCTCCACTTTATGCTTTTCATTCTCTTCTCTTGAGTGGTGCAAAAAAACGCTGAAGGTGATAAGAGTTAGCTTGGTAATAACGGTACGTCTCTATCACCTCGAAGGTGGAGCCTCCAAGCTGCACAAGGGAAGAAAAAATAAAAGGTCATATAAGCATATGCATACATGTATATACAAAATAAAAAATGAATGAAGTTCCTTAGCGGCCACATGACACGCCTAGGAACAATAAATGGTTCAAAAAACCAAGTTCTTTAGCGATCATATGACAGGCCAGATACAATAAATGATTCAAATAACCAAGTTCTTAGCGGCCATATGACAGGCCATGAACAATAAATGGTTTAAAAAAAAACGTTCCGTCACGGCCATATGACAAGCCGCAAACAAAAAATGGTTCAAAACCAAGTTCCTTCGCGGCCATATACCAGGCCTTGAACAAAATAAAATGGTTCAAAAAACCAAAGTTCCTTCGCGGCCATATGACAGGTCTAGAACAAAAAATGGTTTAAAAAACCAAGTTCCTTCGCGGCCATATGACCGGCCTGGAACAAAAAATGGTTCAATAAACCAAGTTCCTTAGCGGCCACATGACAGGCCTGGGACAAGTCATGGTTCAATAAACCAAGTTCCTTAGAGGCCATATGATAGGCCTGGGACAAGTCATGACATCAGTTCCCATCGAATCCAAAGAACCTCTATGGTGTCAATTGTCACCATAGATGCTTGGGGGGCTAGTTGTATGGGTATGAACCCAACTGATCTCCTCCCGGCCAGTACCATGGCGGACATGGATATGATGATGGATGCGATGGCACAGTTGTATGGGTATGAACCCAACTCTGTTCACGACCACTACTATGTCAGACATGGATATAATGATGAATGCGATGAGAAGTTATATGGGTATGAACCCAACTCTGTTTGCGGCCACTACCATGACGGGCATGGATATAATGATAAATGCGACGAGAAGTTAACAACAATAACTCCAGGTCATTCAGTGCAGGATAGAGGCCGTTAGGCCCATAGCGGCCATGGTGAGGTCAAAGAATACGTGCGTCGATCATTACGCTAAATTTGGCTTGATGAAAATCGTACACATAACCTTCTTCCGGAGCATCTGGAAGTGGCAATAGTCACATAACCTTCTTCCGGAACATCTGGATTTAGTCATTGCTTCCCAATCTTTGGTGACACCCAAAATGTCAAAGTCAAGAAGGTTAACTCCTGCATAAAGAAGAAAAATGGCATGAAGATTAACAACGAAAAATTGAAGAGTCATATCAGCCAACAAAAAAAATGATGATGATGATAATGTTTAGCAGAATCAAGCAACAAAATGCGAAAAATCATTCCGGCTAAACGAGGAAGGTTACGCAAAGATGCATGCAAAATGTACACGTCCCAATATTTATATTATAGAAAGTCAAAGAATAATATGTTTAAATCCAAAAAGAAGGTGAGAAGATCAAGAAAACTTCCTTACTTTTGGCAAGATATCAACAAACTTTATAAAAATTCAGAAGGGAAGAAGGAAAGTAGTACAGTTGATCTGACAGCTGGGTTAAGAGTTCCTCCATCGCTCCGTTAAATGTGTGACGCATGTCCAAAGAGTAAGAAAGGACTCAATAAATAATAATGATTTGAAAAAATATGGTGCCACATTTGTCAAAAATTGTGCTTACTCAAGTACAAAAATGCAGACAATGATGACAAAAATGTCAAATCAAAATAATAATAATAAAAACTAAAGATTGGTAGAGGCCATGTACACGGCTGAGACCAAAAGAAAAATGGGCACATGACAGACCAAGGTATCTAACGGCCACATAACAGGCCAAAGTCATGAAATGGTTATATGACAGACCAAAGGTTCTTCTCAGCCACATAACATGCCAAAATCATGAAATGGTCATATGACAGACCAAAGGTTCTTATCGGCCATATAACATGTCATAAATTGAAGAACGACAGTCAGATGACACGCCAAGTGCGTATTGACGAATACATCCTCATCGCGTCCGAAAAACCTCCACGGCATTAATTAACGCCATAGACGCTTGGGAGGCTAGTTGTATGGGTAGTACCAAGTATGCTAGCAGACGCATTAGCATGTCCGCGAGCATCATACCAGGTAGCGATCAAGAGGCTGCCATAACAACGCTTGAAGTCAGTTCCATGAAGTTGTCTGACAACACTCTTGGCATCCATCTAATAAGACAAAATAGAGGAATATATCCTCATGTCAGGCACATCATAGCCATACATGTGTACAAGGATTATACACCATGTCAGAGGAATAGTACATCTATAAATAGCCATTTGGTACTATTCTGCAGGTACATTCTGAACACTACTTTCTCTCTCTATCTCTCTACATTCTCTCTCTAAATCCTTAGCGGACACATACTGACTTGAGCATCGGAGGGGGTTTCCTCGGCACCCCCCCGGGGTAGTTTACGTTTGCTGTCTTGCAAGCTTTCCATGACGGCCACGCGAGGCTTTCCATCGCGGCCGCAACTTCCAACACAAAGCGGTCACCCGTTTCACAACCGAAACACCTCTCATGTTCAATTGACCTCGCTTACTATTTCCTCAATAAGTTTTAAAATATTAATCGGACTAGCATGCACTTGCTTAAACACCACATTATTATGGTGGCACCAAACACTCCACAAGGTAGTGACAAACTAAAGCACCAAATGAGATCGATCCAACGTGCTTCTCCCTGCACAAAACAAAAATTAAGAAATAAAATTACGAACCTAGGCCTGCAAGGATATAGCAGGATGATGATGCACTTGAAGGCCCAAAGAGGAAGCTTTCTACACGTGTGCCACAATAGGGAGTCCTTACAAAGATGTCTGGAGTCTCAACATCCTTGCAACCCAAATCAACTTGTGTTCCTCTCTTAACTAAGGATGAGGCCGTTGCAAGAGCTCGATTCATCAATCTCCAAGCTAAGTGCAGATCTTCCATCTAGGTAACAAATCCAACCTCCATAAATGTTTCCAAAATCTGTCTCCTCGTTGCTCCCCATTACATTGCAGCCACCGATACCCCAGTTTAATAGAAGTCACCATTTATTTACCATTTCCAATAATAATCACGGTCAGGGCCAGGTTCTTCCCCAAGGTGAATAACTAAAATTTGCTTAGCAGTTGTTGGTTCAAACCATTGCCAAATTAACGGAGTACGCCATACATCATCCTGGATTAAATCCGCAACAAGAGTTGGAGTAGCTCCCCAAATTGAAACGTTAATCAACGCTTACTATTACGTTATCCAAGCAAAAACAAAAAACTTTTCTTTTTTTTGAATAAGAAAAAACAATAAATTTTTCTGAACCTAACTACATTGTAATATCACTAAAAAATCTTTTTTAATAGAAAACTTGGGGTATCATTGAACTTTTAAACACATGAGATTTTACCAATTGTTTCGAAATTTTGTTTTTTTGGATATGTTTGGCTAGCTAATGATATACACTATCTATATTAGGTGTTTTCTTACGCTACTAGTTTATGAAAGTAACTACATTGGTTGTTATTTGTTAGTATGTAAATGGAATCTTTATTCCCAATCTAGAAGTTGTTCGGCGTAACTTCTTCATAGAGATTTGCGTTGTTTGTCCGTACTACGGCTACTGGCCCGCTACATCGCTTTTCATGTCCGGATGTCCCCATATTTTAGTATTTCTTTTTCTTTGAGGGAAAATAAGTTATCCCCTACTTTATGACACTCATATACTTAAGGTATGCATTCATCTATATAAGTCTTCACTGCACAGAGCAAATTCGATAGAGAAACAAAGATCATTTCTCAACGATTATAAAAAAAATTCTATACCAAAGAAAGTAATAAAACAAAAGATACCCAATATTTTCGATTCTTGCATTACATAAAGCTCTTATTAATGATTTTTATCGAAATCTTGATGTGATATATGACCATAAGCGTATCTCACTTTGTCACATAAAAGAAAAAATGAGAGAGAAAAAGTTAGAGAGAGAGTTTCAAGCGAAACAAAAAAAGCTCAAAAACCCTAGTTTTGATTCCCCTATCTAAATTTCTCTCACAGCCCAAATCTGTATATGTAATACCCAAATCCTAATCGTAATTATTAGTTTTGTGATTTGCAAAATTCTATCGATTTTCTGCTAGCCCCCTTCATACTCCACCAATTACTAAACCTGGCGAATTTTATTCGTCGACATCTTCTTCTTTGATTGGTATCTTATTCCCTCCGGATCTAGCTATGATAATTCATATATTAGTCTCAACAACAATAATTTTAACCTATTAGTCATTCTAATTGGCTTGAGGGCTTTAGTTATAGGGGATTTAAGTTCAAACCTACCCAAGATCTACATTTAAGAAAGGGCTTATGTGGCAAATCGGAGACGGGAAAGACATCTCATTTTGGTTTGATAATTGGGCCTTTCATTACCCAATTAGTGATTATTGTCAGCCGCCATCGGGTTCTGAACATTTTAAAAGTAAGTCATTTTGTTTTTCATTCAAACCAATGGGACGTTTCCCTATTAGCATCCTTTGTTACTCCGAATGTAGTTTCTATTATTTTAAGTATTTTTATCCCTTCCAATTCTAGTCACGATAAAAATTTGGGGTTTGTCAGCAGATGGTATATATTCTGTGGTTGCTCTTATCCAAGGTTTCGATTCTCCGGACATTTTTAAAGTACAATTCAGTTGGATTTGGAATTTAGATACACCGCCTAAAATCAAAATATTTCTATGGAAACTCTCTTTGGATGGTTTGCCTACAAAAAGAAGATTAGAAATTCGCCATGTTTTCCTTTGTTTTCTGTAATCATCATTCGGAGAATGCAAATCACCGTTTTTCTCAATATCCCTTTACCCTAGACATTTATGCTGAAATGACTTCTCATAGAAAGTGGTCAGGGATCCCTTATTTCCCCCTTAATGATAATTTTGTAGGTAATTTTATCATTTGTAAAAATTTAGTTGGTATTAAGGATATTGAATTGATTGCTATATCCTGGTGGTTTGTTTGGTTTACGAGGAATAATATTATTTTCTCCTCGGGCAAAAACTTCAACTTTAATCAGTTCCTTTTTCACAATCTGGATAAGTCTTTGGTTGATGACATCTTTTCCCCTTTTAGTCCAAAAGCTAAAGTCACATCTATTAAGGGGAATCGCGGTTCAGTTCCTTTATTCACAATCTCATTACTAAAGTCACATCTATTTGTATAAAAGTGTTTAAAGCGTTTAATTGTATAAAATGACCAATAAGGACATGCATATAATCCATCATTGTACTTTTTATTATTTATAAATGGAATTTTGAAGAACTTTAGGACATACATGTAATTTACCCACTCATTAATGTCAAAAGGCTCTTCCCCCCGACTTTCTCAAAAAGAGCTTTTTGGGCCCAATCGGCAATTGATAACCTCTCTTTACCAAATATTCAAATTAGAGGATTGACTAATCAAATACTCTAATATGACTTGAAACCTCTAATTGCCAAACAAGGCCATAGTAAACTTTTTTCTCATATAAGCATTCTATACAATCTATAGTACTCCTCTTTTATATTCACTATTTTATAACCTAGTAACCCTTTTTCCCCCATTTAGTTATTTTCTTAACCTCTAGCTACTCTTCTTTTATTTCTACTAGCTCTTTTGTAACATATTGACCCTTCTTTTTATATATAATCACCTGTTCCACCTATAGTTTTTTTTTGGAGGGGAAAAGTGCAAAAGCATTCATTAAGGAAGGGACAAATTGTCCATCAGTACATACGGATCTATATCAGAGGGAACATGATTCTCCCATCTTTGCTCAATACCAAAATGCACTAGTCTAGCAAGGTGATGGGCAATACAGTTTCCATCCCTACGCACATGAGAACATACTACTACATCAAAAGATCTGCACAAAGACAAAACATCTTCTAGAGTCAAGATCAGAGAAAAAAATAGCTCCCTTAAACAGGCGTGAAACAAGAGGTTGAGAATCCGTCTAAAAAATGACTCTTGGATGTTTATGGAGACGAGCCAACTTCATAGCTAAGCACAACACCTTCCCTTCCACTACAACAACCGGCCACCAAGCACGCACTTTCCGACACGCAGACCACAGGACCTGCCCCAACTAATCCCTTGCGACCACACCCAAACCCACCCACCCATCCTCCCCTACAAAAGCATCTGAATTGATTTTTATAACCCCTTCCGGAGGAGGCAGCCATTGCCTAGAGCTGCTGCTAGCACTCGGCGACCTCGTCCCATACATAAGCTGGACGTATTACACGTAGTGAGCGTGAGTCTTCAGGGCTCTATCCACAAGCGCCTGGTTCCCCTGCCCTCCACCCGCAAAAACCGCTTGGTTTCGTCTAAACCACGCTAACACTCCTACTGTTGCCACACGCTCCTCATCCACATCTTTCCAAGACTTAAACAACTCCTATATGTCCACCTCCTCCCTTGGAGGAACTAAATCCACTAGCCCCGCAATCTCTCAAACTTCTTTCACATTAGTGCAAGTAAATAAAGCATGAAAAGGAGTTTCCGGTTATGCATTGCAAAGGGGACACAAATCATCCACAATCAAATGACGATACTTTATAAGAGATCTTACTGGAAATGACGAACTTTCGAAGACACATTCAAGATCCAAAGTCTCACCCAAGCCTGATGAAAGTCATCATGATTCCCTCTCTTACCTAACATATAAGTTGTCTTCACCGTGTATCGACCATCCTTAGAGAACGCCCAACACAAAGAATCTTTCGACAATCGGTCACTATTGGGAATAGCAAAAATAGCTTTAGCATCTGGCTCTTCAAAAGCCTCCATAATAAAGTCGTACCTCCATTCATGCCTCTCTCTATCCATCAAATCCTTAACCAACTCAATACCCAGAAGTGGCTCACCCGAAAGAAAGTTACTCTCCTCATTAGACACCCAAGGATCACTCCAAACCTTAATCTTTTCACCATCGCCAACCCTCCATATAATCCCCTCCTTAATAAAACATTTAGCACCCCAAATACTATGCCAAGAATAGCTACCAACAGGACCAAGGAAAGAAGAATTTGGGTAGTACTTAGCTTTCATCACACGAGAGAGAAGAGAGCACGGAGACTGGATCGACCTCCAAGCTTGTCTCCCCAACAAAACCTCATTAAACATACCCAAATCACGAAAACCCAAACCACCGGAACATTTTGGTTGGCACAAAGCTTCTCCACTTTTCCAGTGAATTTTAAGCTTTATTCCTTTTTGACCCCATCAAAATCTAGCCATAGCCGCATGAATACCTTGAATAACCCCTATAGGCACTTTATAAATTCCCATCAAGTAAGTAGGGATAGCTTGGATCACAACTTGCAACAACAGTTTTTTACCTGCTCTAGATAAAAGTTTTTCTTTCCAACCCTGGAACTTTTTCCACACACGATCTTTCATTTCTGGGAACATAGCCTTCTCTGATCTTCCTGCGAGAGTAGGGACTCCCAAATATTTTGGATGTTTATCAACATGTCTCATAGCCAAAAAATCTATCAACTCCTGCCTCTGCAGATCACACTCCTTTGCTAAAAGACACCTTCGACTTTTCAATATTAATTTTGATAGGCGTGTCGCGCACCTAACAAAAATAAATAACCTAACTAATCCTCCTAACTATGTAGTAGGGTAAGCCAGAGTCGATCCCACAGTGACAAACGGTATCAAACACTAGATATCTTGACTCAATTTAACTAAACAAATGACAAACGATGGTGGAAGAAATGTTAAACTAATATTAACGCTAAACTATAGCAACTAGCAATAACACATGAGGTAAAATCAATCAATAAAAGCACCTAGAAGAATTAAGTATCTCCACTAGCACGAATAACACATGAATAATTCCCATCCCAATAAACTTAACCAATAGTCCAAAAGGAGTAATGCACCCTAAAAATACCAAAGACCTCTCCCGAGTACCTATGGCTACTCTAAACAGGCAATCATACCTATTCCCATGGAATCATGCAAGAAAGAGACATTAAACATGGCATCACAAACAAATTCCTAGTAATCCTATCTACTTATTCCCATAGAGATATTCATACTCTTGATTGAATCAACAAATCCATCTAGATTCGATTCCCATTGAAAACAAGACATAAGGAATCAATTCAAAATCACCTATCCCTAGTATGATAATGAAAATAAGCACAATTCAATCAAGCAAGGACAATTAATCACATTAAATTGGGATTATGGGGGATTTATGCATTAATCATTGCTAGGGTTCAACTTAACCCTAGATTATAGAACTACTCATTCATAATTGAAAAAACAAAGCAATTGAGAAATAAATAAAAAGACATAACAATAAAGGAAGAGAGGAAATTAGAAAAACTTAGTTTTTACTTGAATGAATCAATCCAAAGTAGCCAAATTGTAGTAATCAAGGTTCAATAATGAAGTTTTCTCTCAAAAAGCTCTCTAAAAAGTAATGCTCTATTCTCTAATAATGAAAAACTCCCCAAAAGTATGTTTAGAAAACCTAATTATTGTTTATAAAAACTAAAAACGAAAATAATGAAGTTCGTGGATTTGTGCAGGCAAACATCTTGCACGGGCAAGCAGAAAGTTGCACGAGCGTGATAAGAGGTTTTTAGTGTGTCGTTAAGGCACCAAAAATCGCTTTTCAAACAATATTTATAAAACCTAACGAGCAGTTACCAAGAACGTAGTAAAGGCAAGTCAAGGGTCGATCCACAGGGAAAATGGGATTAATTAAAGTCTATTAAGTCTAAATTACCTAATTGAAGGGTTTTTGAGGGTTTTGAATGATTTTTGTAACAACTAAACTAGCTAAAATTAAAGAACTAGCAAATAATATGAGATGAAAATATGAATAAGGAAGACACTAAAGTTAAGGTTACTAGTATGGATCAAAGTGGACAACGATTATTAATGCAATTT
This sequence comes from Beta corolliflora, assembly GCA_947648045.1. Classification (NCBI taxonomy): domain Eukaryota; kingdom Viridiplantae; phylum Streptophyta; class Magnoliopsida; order Caryophyllales; family Amaranthaceae; genus Beta; species Beta corolliflora. The sequence goes on from CANSZD010001765.1 coordinate 332,940, forward strand.
TGATTCAAAGGCAACGATTACGCAAGGTTTAGTTTTCCTCTAAAATACTCGAGTCCTCTCTCGAATGGTCCTCGAGAATGATCACTTAATCAATCAACTAAATCCTCTCTCGAATGGTCTTTAGTCAATTGATTACGAGATCCAATGAATTTGGAAAACCCCTAATATAGGATCCCCTTAATTTCTACCCAATATCTTGGTCTAGAAATTAAGTTGATTCATGTGGATGATAAAAGAATTCATAATTCAATTAAGAACATTTGAATTCAAAATACCAAAGCACAAATGTGATCAATATCTATCCTAAGGCCTCAAAACACCAAGATCAATGCATAAACGTCTTCAAATCATCACAATCACATTAACAATACATTTAAACCCTAATCCATACTTTCACCCTAACCCTAGATAGGAGACTACTCACTAATCATGGATTCTAAGCAATAAAACATGAAATCTATAACTAATCTAGGGCTAAACATAATTAAGAGATAATTAATCTAATGAATATAACAATTATGAAACAATAATAAAGTAGATCTAATAAAAGGGAAGAACGAATAATAGCAACGAAAAGAGATAATAAAAACTGAAACTTTGAAACTAATTGAATAAAAGTACCTTCAATGTTGTAGAAATCACAAACTATAATCTACGAATCTCAAATCTTGATCAAAAACTAAGTGTTTATCTCTCTAATGTGGAACCCTAATAAACTCTCTAAACTCTAGAATAAAGCATAAGTTCAAAATAAAATCAATCCAATGTCATTAAGGCAAGCCTCGTTTTTTTTTCTTCGCGGATTTGAATGGTGCGGGCGCACCAAAATCAGGTGCGGGCGCACCATTCTTTCTGATCTGGTCGGACAGTTCAACTTAAAAAGAGCATAACTCTTTCGTTTTAGATCCAAATCAAGCTTATGACCAGTCGTTGGAAAGCTATCGAAACAAGCTTTCACTTCCAACTGGAATTACCTTCATCCGTTTTGTGGTTTGAAAGTTATATCCATTTGAATTTCTCTGTTCAAGATTCTATTGTGCAATGTGCTCCTTTGTGCGAGCGGATATGGGCATGGTGCAAGCGCACCATTTCTCAACGTGTGCTCTATTTTCATTGCTTCCTTTGCCAACTCTACAACATGTAGCTAGGGATGGGCAAGGGTCGGGTCTGGGTCGGGTCCAACTGGACCCTAGACCCGGACCCTAAATTTTTTTGCAGACCCAGACCCGGACCCGGACCCTAAGGGTCTGGGAAAATTGGACCCGGACCCAGACCCTTAGGGTCTGTAGGGTCTAGGGTCCGGGTCTAGGGTCCAGCCTTATGTCTTTATTTTTCCAAATTAACAAACACCAATAAGATTTATCTAGCACCCATTCTCAATCTCAGTAAAGTAATAAAAAAAATCAAGCTTTAATTAGAGCAAAGAACCAAACAGAAACATTTGATAAAAATCGCCATTATCAAAATCCATTACTCTCTACTATAACAATGGCAGAAAAGTTTTACTTATTCACTTTATCAAAAAAAAAAAATTCACAACCTAAAATTTCCTATGATTAGGAGGATGATTAAACTTACAATTCATACCAAACTTGCAAGTTCCATTCCGAACAAAAAAGAACAATCCTCAGAGGAGAGAGAAAACAAAGAAGAAAATGAGGAAATTGAGAATGTGAGCGAAAGCGAGGAAAGAGAAAATGAGTTTAATAGTAGAAGAAGTATTAGTAGGTTTCAAAATGATAAGCACTGATGGAATCGGAAGATGGATGATGATCAGACGGCGGAGAAGAAGGCTGCCGTAGGGAATAGGGATGGCCGGCTGGGTAAATAGGAAGCAGGTTTTCAAAATGAATTGATGTGTTTTAGTTTAGGAAATCAGTTTTGTTAAGAAAAAAAAAGATAAAACTTATATATTAAATATTTATAGGGTCTAAGGGTCGGGTCTGGGTCCAGAATATCAAGACCCGGACCCGGACCCTAAAAAAATCATTTGGACCCAGACCCGGACCCTTAGGGTCTGAAAAAGTTGGACCCAGACCCTTAAATTAGGGTCGGGTCCAGCAGGGTCCGGGTAGGGTCCTGGACCCATGCCCATTCCTACATGTAGCCATCTTAGTAGTTCCACCTATATTAAGAACATGGCAAAACAGGGTGAAAGCAAATGTACTAGAAATTCGGTCAAAAATGACTGAAAATCTAGCAAAATGTCACTATGATCAAGAATGATCAAGTGAATGAAATAGAAGGGCAAAGGGAGAAGAAAGAGGGAAGAAAGGGGAGAAAGAGGATCAAAATGAGCTAAAAGGAGTCCATAAAGTGCGTTTGAAACGCACTTATCAATAGTGCACGGGCAAGCGACATCCTTCTTGGGCGTGCACGCGAGACAAAGTGTTTTCTTCTTCTCTTCACAGATTTGCATGGGCAAGCGGAAATGTGCTTGGGCGTGCGCCTCTTCGCTCGTGCAAGCGGAAATGTGCTTGGTCGCGCAAAAACATTATTCTTCAGAGATCATCATTTCTTCAATCCCAAAGAACTCAAACTCATCTACTCGCCTCCGGAAACCGCTATCTAGACCATCTACAAACCATCTTAGCCTCTCTTTGCCACAAACGGCCACAAGAACCTGAAAATCACAAAGTAGAGGCAAAAGTATCTCGAAATAACAAAATGGTTCAAAAACTACTCAAATCATGCAAATAGACCTAAGATGCACTAAAAACTACATGAAAATGAGACTTAAATCCTACTAATATGCAACTAAAAATTGACTTATCAAATTTATTGCCCAGACCATACCGACTAGCCTTGACTCCATGAATTTGTTTTTCCCGAGTAGCCTTATTCAACAAAGCAGATTAGGCATCAGCTACAAGGATGAACATATAAGGAGATATGGGATCCCCTTGTCTCGGGCCCCTAGAAGGGACAACAGAACCACAAACATTCCCGTTCATCACAAAAGAATAACGCACAGAAGAGACACAATCAATAATCAACTGAACCCAAGTATCTGCAAAACCTAACTTCAGCATGAGAGTTTTTCGGAAACTCCACTCCCTCTATCATAGGCCTTACTCATATGTGTGATCTCGTCTCCCTCGAAATCAATACTTCATAGAATGAAAATCTCAAGGGATACAAGTGCATTATCAGTAATCTGGGGTCCTGGAATGAAAGCACTCTCATTCTCCAACATAATATCAGGTAATATCATTTTAAACCTATTAGCTACAACTTTTGAAGCCAGCTTATAAATGACATTACATAAACTGTAATACCACGGATTTTCACCATTTCTTTAATAAAATGTTCTATTTTATTTATACTATGTTTTTAAAAGGACGGAGTGTTACATAAACTAATGGGGCGAAATTCAGAAACCTGCGTGGAGGAATTCACCATAGGGATCAAAGCAATCAAAGTAGAATTGACAACAATCCGGGGGTCTTGTACCATGGACAATCCCAATTACAGCCGTTGCTAGTCATCACCAACGATATCCCAGTATTTCTGATAGAAGATACCATGCATCCTATCAGGACCAGGAGCCTTACAAGGGTGCATTTGGTTCAGCGCTAACCAAACTTCATCTTTAGTACACGGACGTGTAAGATCAACATTCATCTCAGAGGAGATAACAGGAGACAGGGTAGCAAACACTTCATCCATACTAGTCTGAGGGGGATGGCTAGTAGAAAACAAAGTGTTATAATTGTCACAAATAGTTCTCTCAACATCAACCTCCTCTGTTTGCCATACTCCCCCACTATCAAACAAATGTGCTACAATGTAATTCCTTTTCCTCCTTTGAGAAGCTTTATGATGAAAGTACTTTGTGTTCTTATCCCTATCCCTTAGTTCTGCAACTCAAGACCTCATATACCAATACGCCTCCTGCTTTTCAAGTAAGTCATCCAACTCTTTCTGAAGCGCAACATTACACTCACTATCCGTCGCAGATGACCCTTGTTGAACCTCTTGTAACCTTTTCTCAATCTTCGCTATTTTCTTCTCAAAGTTAGTAAATTTCCCCTTACTCCACGCCTCTAACTCAACAGCCACACACCCGATTTTTTCCATCAAATTTCCAGCCACATTCGCCCCCACGCATCACGCACAACCCCTTTTAGTCGTGGTCTAATAACAACCAAGTTGTCTCAAAATGACTCCTCTTGCGGCGTTTCTTCTTTCTTCTTTGTGAACCAGAGCATGCATCAAAAGAGGAGTATGGTAGGATTTGAAGCGAGTCAAGTGCTCCACCCCGCCTCCTCAAACATCTCACACCAAGAAGCATCAGCAACAAACCTATACAGTCTCTCCCGCAACCTCGTCAGGATCTTTGCCCCAGCTCCCACGTGTACCATGAGCCAGAGTAACCCATGTCTCGCAAAGTCATTTCATCCATCGAAACCCGAAAGTCCAACATAGCCCTCCTCTCCCCCTCCACTCCTCCCTCAATCTCACTAGAGCATAAAACCTCATTGAAATCTTCCCCGAAAAATAACGGCCCCATGGAAGAGTTGAAAGATCTCATAAGATTCCACATACTATGCTTTTGAGAGGCTTCGGGCCACCCATAAATACCAACAAAAAGCCAAGAAACATTCATATCAATCATAATATCTCCACATATATGGTGCCGGGAATACGAAACCAAAAAAGTAACCTTATCACTCTTCCAAAATAAACACAGACCACAGAATTCCTCATACACATTAGAAAAACCAAGTCTCGTTTTAACATTTTCAACAGCATTGCCACCAATCATAGATTCAGAAATAAAAATCACATCCTGGCTATTTACATCACTCCATTGATAAAGCATTCGAATTGCCCGGGGTTTGGCCAATCCCCGATAGTTCCATCATAACAAAGTCATGGTAAAGGGCGGGGTTGGACCTCGCCAACCTTCACCTCGACAGTGAAAGAACCGCTCTCCAAAACATTATCAACAACAATCTTACTCCTCTTTCCCCCATAATCAGCTACATCAACGTTATTATCAACAATCATCTCATCCGCTAACTTATGATTGTCACGATTAATTGTGGAAATAGTAGTTGTAGTATTGATCCCCGAAAAATCCTCCCCAATAATCCCTTCTTTACCCCCTGGTATGATTTTAATTTTCCTCCCCCCCTTTTTTTTGGAACCAGCACACCCAGCGGTTGACACCAACGAAGATATAGGACTTACATTCAAAGAAGGCGACTCATGCTCCTTTGGACGAAGGGGTGAATCTTTTGCACCTGGTCCGCTACTAGCCTCATTGCCTCTTCCCCACACGCCTTATCTATCACCTCCCCCTCCCCACCAGCCTTCTCATTCATCACCTAGGCACCAGACTCCCCTTCATTCACCCTGAACTTGAGACTCCTAGAGCAAGACAAAAAAGATTTTGCCTCCTCGATTTGCTTCTGTCTCCCTTATCTAGGAGAGACCTGAAGCCACACGCCCCATTGTTTCTCTTCATCCCTCTCTTCATTAGCAACTTCAATACAATCACGCTCGATATACCCTATTACTCCACACGCATAGCAGAAAGTGACAAGGCGCTCGTACTTCAAATCAATAAACACCAATACTCCTCTAGTGTTTCGGATTTTACAAACCCTACACAGCGGTTTAGTTATGTTCAAGGAAATTTTTATTCTCACCGATTTATCCCAAGATATGCCATTCGATTCAATCTTCATAATAGAGCCAAGGTTCCTACCAATTAGTCTCATATGTTCTTCCGATCCACAATCCATGGGAAGATTGTAAAGTCTAACCCAAAAAGGGCAATGGGTTAGGGCAATCTTCGACGGTTGGGCACTTCCATCTATTTCATTCATCATAACCAAGTGTTGGTCGAACGTCCATGGACGCCCTTCAAGCACTTTGTTTCTATCACGACCATTTGCAAACTGTACAATGAACAGTCTGTTTTCAATCAGTCTAAAAATAGCAGTTTTTGAGATAGACCATATTTGGCCCATGGTTCGCTTGAACGCCTCGAAGTTGTAAGGTCTAGTGGTCATCATCTTCCCTACTATCGACAGTTCAAGATTAGGATTTTTATTCTCCCAATTATTGATGTCTCCTACCGCAATAACTTCCTCCTCTTCCTCCGTAATCTGCATACTCGCACACTTCGATATGATATCATTAGTCATAGCTGACATTCCCAGTCCAGGGCAACAGGCTCGCCCACCGAGACTAGAAAACTCGAAAAACAAGGCTCTCACTCAAACCCCAGGGAGAAAACCTAGAGAGAGACTTTTCTAAGTATAATCTTAGTTTACTTGTTGAATAGATAGAACCACCGGTTCCACTTATAGTTACACGTGCTAGCATTGTATCAATACTAAATTTAGTGTGGACCAAGTCCACTTAAATTTTCTATGTTTCCTTATATTTTATTGGAATAAAACCCTGAACAAAAATTGTATTTCACAATTTGGTATGGCCTTGTTTTAACTTTATTATCTGTTAGATAGAGTTAGAAATTAAGTTTGGGTCGGCCTTAATCCACATTCCACAATTACAGATATGTTGCTTAGTTTGGATTTGAAAATAATACATCCGATAAATTTGTTGGATCATGATATAGTATTCGACGGGTTGAATCATGATATAGTATTCGATGGGTTGGATCAAGATTTAGGATTCGATGGATCGTATATGGATTTGAATCTTTTTTAAGATCTATATATATAAAGTTAAGTGATGGTTTACTTTTTCTGATATAAAATTAGTCTCATCAATGTTATTGTGGTTGAAAAGCCTACTTAATTGAAATAACTAATTTTTATGGAGGAATACATAATCTGGTACACTATTTTTTTTCCTTGACCTATAAAAACATTTATTTGAATTCGGTTTTTTTTAGGAAATCGGAAGATTATCATTAGTAAATCGCCATACGACATCTACAACAATAATAACCCTTATGTAAAAGATAATCTAAAACATTTAATTTGAAATTCTTCATCCAATTTACTAATATAAACGTTTCGGAACCACTTTTTATATATAATAATATTCCAATCATAAATTAAATTCGATGATTCAGCATCTTTATGTAAAACCCCGTAATTTTGCTTGTAGTTTTTCTCAAATATTTTCCCTAAACTAATATTTTTTTAGTAACGATTTTTTAATTAAATAATTAAATTAGGTGCCGAATTGTTTTATTATTAGATGTGATTGTTGTGTGAATTATATATTTATATATATATTTTATATGTGACTTGTTAATATTATTTTCCCTTAATAATTATTTTTAAAATTAGGCGCGAAATAGGAGTTTATCGTTTATCGCTTAACGGACCTTTATCATTTCAAATGTTGATGAACATGGTCCGAAAATTTTGTGGGCTTTGCCAATGATGGCAGCCGGCCATGTAGTAGAGGGAAGGGAGGAGTTTTGCTTCCTTTGGTTGCTTTGTGTCTTCATATCTTTGACCTCCATAACCCCCACATTAAAAAAACCAGCATTATAACCCCTTTTATTTAATTCTTTTAATCACCAAAATTCTGATTTAATATCAGAAAAATTGTTGTCATTCCTCCTTCATTTCACACGGCCAAAGCAGATTTTCTCTCAATTTTCTACTTCTACAATCATTCTCATAAAATTATTCTTGTTATTTTCTATTTCTCTCACTTATACAATTATCGTTTGTGGTTCTTTTGGGGTATTAGAAGAGGACTTGGAACGTGCTCATAGCTCTTGAATCACTCGTTAGACTCAGCTCTCCTCCCGACGTTCCAGGTAACAATTAGTTATCTTAAAACGATAGAAATTAGAGTAGTTATAGTAATAGATTAATTCATTTCGGAAATTGTTTTAATAATGTTTTTACATGAAAATATTGTAGAAATTTTTTTAAGTGTTCATTGTGTGTGCCGTGTATGTATTACATGTAGAGTGATGATTGTTAATATTTTTTGTATAAAATAATATTTTTGCTTGAGATTTGTTATTTAATCAATTAAAGTAGTTTATATGTGATTATGGGAAAATTTATTAAATAATTAGTGTATGTAATTTTTAATCACCGAAATTATTTTTTACTGAGGCAGTTTATATGTGTCGTGTGTATGTTATGCCTTAAAATAATTTTTGCTTCATGTTTTTGTGCTTAATTAATTAAATCCGTCTTTTTGCATTTTTGTGATTATTGGTAAATAATTGGTGATTAATATCAAAGAAGGCCGAAAAATGTATATTTCTACATAACTAGATGAACCGTGAGTTTATATATGTGGTGTTAAAATTTGGTGATTTTTTTGAGATTATTATAAGTTATAAGTATTTTATTTGCTTTATTGAGAAATCTGGAAATTTCTGTTTAAAATACTTTTGAGGGCCGAAAATTAAAAATAAAATTATGACTGTGACAGTAATTTTATGGAGCTGTTGTGTAAAACTTTTGTAAGAATTTAGGAGCCGATTTAATTTGTTAAAGGATTTTTAGTGTTGAATTCGTTCAAGGATTAAAGTTATTTGTTTAATTATTATAAGAATGATAATCTGGATTAAGTGAGGGCTTTTTGGATTCTTGTGCTGGCTGAATGGGTTATGTTGGTTACTCTATGTTTTTATCCATAGCTTGGGTTTAATTTATCGTAATAAAATGATTATTTGTCCTCGTTATTGTGAATTTAATGATTTTGGGTTAATTCCGGTTAATCTGGAACTTTTCGCCCAGTAGCGTCGGACGCATCGAGATGTGTAGGATGCTGGCGCCTGTGCGTTAACGCACAAGAGCTGCGCGGAGCGCACGTTCCCGCGCTAAGTGCACGTTCTTACTGGTCTACTGCTTAATGTACGTATTCTTGTATGATTTTCGTACGTTTCCGATTGTATTTATGTCGTATGAGATTGTTGATGGTTATCATGTTTGGAATTAATCAGTTTTAATGTTACTTGTTGTATCTCTCTTTATGTATTATTTCTTGTGCTTCAAAATTTTATAATAATTATTTGAAGTCTTAATTGAGTTTGGTAAAGCTTTTACGTAGATTTTTGAGAAAGTGTGGAAGAATTTGAAGAGATCTTGATGTCTATTTTTTTTTTGGTGTAAGGTCGTGTGGGCATCCCTTAGTTGAACGTTATTGAGATGAAATGATATTTATATGATGTCTATAATATTTTACTTTGAGAAAGGATATCCAGTGGTATAGAAGTAGTCCCTGGTGAAGAACATGCCTACCACCTAGGTTGCAATCTAGGGTATTACCTGGGTTAATTTTTGGCGTCCGAGAGGACAGGGAGTGTTGCGTGCGTGTACTACCCTGCATCGGGAGTTTGGTCATTCTTAGACACAGGCATCAGGGAACGTAAGCCTATAGGCTGACCTGGAGGTTGCGATCTGACAAACCTTAGGAAGTGGGTTACAATCCACTGGCGTTCAGATTCTAACTCAAACTTGTTATAATTATCCCCTTATTTTATCGAAGTATTTTTATATGATTTATTTACTTATTTAGTTTAATTGTTCATTAACTATTCACTTGTGTTACTTGTAAGCTTATTAAGATGTTTGATTCATGTTGGATATTATGTTTGACTTTGATCCTATTTATTCCATTTCTTATTAATCTATGTCTGTAGACACATAATCGTGTCTCGCCATTTAAGGATCCAATGATGAAACATACCGCGGCATTAGTTGGCGCGACCCAACGGAAAAGCAATCTAAAGAACCATTCTAAAATGTGTTTCGAAATGATATTCTAAAGCCCAATTAATTGTTCATGATGGTTAATTGTATTTCAAGCCCATTAAATGTTTTAAATCCATTTTAAAAGCCCAATCAAATATTTATTATTTTAATAGATATTTTTCATAAATATTTTATTATCTTTGATAAATAAATCAGATTTTTAATCCGTAAAATTCCATCTCCGGAATTTTAGTGATAAAAAAGTATCTTTGAAAGACGCGCAATGGAATATGCTCGAATATTCCAGAATATGCACCGGACGCGGGGGCTACGCTCAGCGCGCCACGTGCGTCCAGCACATTGGCCATATCGCGTCAGGCGAGCCAATGAGCGCCTGACACGTAGATCTTGTGACTCACACAGAGTCCTGCGTCAGACGCAAGTCTTGTGTGAGACGCAACATACTTTTCTATCTTTTCAAAACGCGTTTACACATGTGCATCTCTGATTGGGCTGGCTGCGTCAGGCACACCAATGTGCGCCTGACGCGTGGCACTGCGCCTGCCACGTAGGCTTGCGTGGAACGCAAGTTTCCTTTTTTCTATAAATACCCGCAATTTCCTGAATTACAGACGGTTTTTCATATTATTATTTCACGATTACAAATTCTTACGAATACCTCTACAATACACTTCGAACACTCAAACACTCAAATACTTTCAATCAATCAATACTTTCACACTGCGTTCTTGGTTCCACGATTGCTCCGCCTAAAGATCGTTGCGTTCCTCAATCTAAGCCGCATATGTATAATACCTGAGGATCCTTGAATAAATTCCATATTTTTATATTGAAGTTACTAACGATTTATTTCATGATGTAGATCTTTAATATAAAATCGCTCTACTGTACATTCTAAATCTTTTTCTTTCTTTTTATTTATTTTTCATTATTATATGCTTGCCTGATCATACTGTGCATATTATATGACTGTCCTGCATGATTTTTATCACACACATGTTATTTTTGCTAATCAAAGACCTAAATAAATGTTCTAATATTAATCAGATTAATTTGGACAACCTGTTAGGAACCTTGTAAAACGATTGCCTAATAACATATCACAAAAAATAGTCTTTTTATGTGTTTCTTGAACCAACCTAGACTAAATATTTTTAGGGTGCTTAAAAACATTATTTGATTATTCTTTGTCATAAAATTAGCAATGAATCGATATTTAGTAGAGGCCAACTTTGGGCGAATGTGGTTCATTATGACTATATTCGTACCCTCACCCCCGAACTCAATATTTGGTTCACTTTGACCATCTATGGAGTCAGGACGGGGAAATCTACATTGGATAATTTAACCCATATCCAATTAGGTTTATGATTATTCCTAAAAAGAATTGTTGGCGACTTCTTTCAATACAAAACATTTTTCAATAAAACCTAAACAGTGGGGTAGTCAAATCTAATACGCGCTCACACCACGTAGGCGAAATAAAAACACGCCTACAATTTGGCGACTCCACTGGGGAGGATTTTAAGAAATTAATTTTTTTAAATGAGTGGATGAAACTTGAAAAATACGATTCATTCTTAATTTTATGCCTTAGAATAATATACAGTTTTGCATATGCATGGCTACTGTTCAGCCACCATAAGGACAATCTATCTTGCCTCAATAGCACATGTTCTATGTGTGAGGTCACCCCCGAGGGGTTTGCGCTTTGTCTTTCCAAAAAGCTTCCTGAGCGATAGTGTTGGATCTTTATCATAAGCAAACCTACCCAACCACGGCATTGTTCTCTTGTTCCTGACTTGAGACTGGAGTGCGTCTTACACGTGGCCACCTCTTTAAGCAGGGGTACGAAGCGTGGGATCAATCTCTTAGTCATTGACCCTTTTCATACTGAACCTAAACCTGACCAATAGTTTCAAACATAGAAATGGATTTTAGGTTGGAACTTTTGCATCCATATTATATGACATTTGCCTGTGATTGCAATTTTTGCCTGTTATTATCATGTCAAATTATCATTATTATGCGTCGTTCCTAAAATCGCGTCTAACAAACAATAGAAAATTCGTCAATCGGCCAATATGTCGCCTAAATCCCCGAAAAACGTGTCGGGGGTAGTGCGCCAAGCGCATTAAGTTGCGCCTGGCGCACCACTCCCGCGCCAGACGCACGGCTGTGCGCCGCGCGTAGCAATGCTGCGCGGCACGCAGTCTGTGCATCACGCGCTTTTTGTCGATTTAGTCGCCGTAATGATCGATCCTACGTTCAGTCCTATGGTTGTCTATCGGTATTCGCGTAGTGCATGGTCTAATTAAAGGTCTCGCCTAATTCAAAAAATCAGTCTTTTCATGCAAGGTCGAGTCTGTCCTAAAAAGTGCATCTATGAAAAATTGGTCATTGTAGAGTTAGAATTGTCATGCATGTCTACCTCTTCCCATTTCATCCCAGCTATCCCTGTCAATCTTACCTTACCATATTCAATCAATTTCAAAAACTTTTTTTTTCAAAATCAATCTTACACCCATGTTTTTTCTACCTTTTTCAAAAAAAACATTTACTAATCATCATCATGCCACGACATTTCAATAAAAAAAATATATATATTTTTCAAAATTAATCCATCATCTTTTCCTAACAACAGATAAAAACAAGGGGTTCCTTTCAAAAATGAATTTCGAAAATTCTAAGCCCAGTCTAAGCACCTTCAATCCAATCCAATCCAATCAGCCAAATCCAATTCACTTGCATTCATTCTAGGCCCATATGCATTAGAGTCCATTTTGCATTCATATTAGGCCCATCAAAATTTGAGTACATGCATGCATATTAGGCCCGCTAGCATTAGAGTCCATCTTAGGCCCATATAAGTCTAGTTCAAGTCAAAGGTAGGCCCATGTGCATCTCTATGTAAACCCTAGTCTATGTCAAGCCCAGTCCAAGTCTAATCCTAGTCTATTCCATTCTAAGTCCAATCCTAGTCCATCTCCAATGTCAAGCCCATGTGCATCTCCCAGTCCAAGTCAAACCTATGTGTCAATTCATATCCTAGGTCTAGTTTGCATCTCCATGTAAGCCCTAGTCATTCTTCAGAATATAAAAATTCAATCTTAGGACTATAAAAGTTCACCCCTTAAAGTCTAGCCTGCTTGCTCACATGTAAGTTCAAGGTCTAGCATTCCTTAAACCTATAGGCAAATTTTGTGTCTAGCCTGCTTGCTCACCCGTAAGTTCAAGGCCTAGCATTCCTTAAGCCCATAGGCAAATTTTGTGTCTATCTTGCTTGCTCACCCGTAAGTTCAAGGTTTAGCATTCCATAAGTCCACATAGACAATTTTTGAGTCTAGCCTGCTCAGTTTAATGTAAGTTTCGAAGTCTAGTTGTCTAGCCTGCTTGCTCACCCGTAAGTTCAAAGTCTAGTTGCCTAGCCTGCTTGCCTTAAGTTAAGAGTTTGGTCTCTGTTATTGTCCAGCCTTCCTTTGTGTCTAACCTGCTTGCTCACCCGTAAGTTCAAGGTTTAGCATTCCATAAGTCCACATAGGCAATTTTCGAGTCTAGCCCGCTTAGTCTAATGTAAGTTCCGAAGTCTAGTTGTCTAGCTTGCTTTCTCACCCGTAAGTTCAAAGTCTAGGTGCCCAGCCTGCTTGCCTTAAGTTAAGAGTCTAGTCTCCCTTATTGTCCAGTCTTCCTTAAAGTCTAGCCTACTTGCTCACCCGTAAGTTCAAAGTCTAGTCTCTCCTATCATCACCAAAACCCAATCCAGTCTGCTTGCATAGTCCAGTCCAGTCCATGTCTGCATTTGCATATCGTTAGGCCCATGTCTCCATCATGGTCGAGTCCATGCTAGTCCAAAGCCATACCCATACCCATTCATAATCATACCCATTTCTAATTCTCCATTTTATTTCTCATTTCCCATTCCCTTTTCCACTTTCATCTTCATTTCTCATCTCTCATTTTCATTTCCATTTCCATTTCTCCATCCATAATTTCCATCTCCCATTTCGAAAATCATTTCTTAAAACTTACATGCAAGGTCCACTCGATTCTGTTCATGACCGGTCGAGAGATTACAACTTAGGAGCAGCTAATGGAGGAACAAAAGGTGAGCCTACTCTAAAGCTCATTAATCGCACTATCACCACCCCGACTTCATTTAGAGTCATGAAGATTACTTTTGACCGCCTTCACAATAGAGGTGCGATCACTTCCATAGTGTCTACCGCCTTCACATTAGAGGCATCGTCACTTTTTCGGGTTTACTCCCAAACCCTGCACTTAAAAGAAAATTCAAAACGTGCAACCTACATTTATACCGCGAATTCCAACGGCATAATTTCACCTGACATCCAGTGTCGAATACCATCAATGCGCTGCGAAACATAATCGATGACAATATACTACTAATACTTGCTACAACGAGAAACAGCATCACCAGCAACCCTTTTGCGTAGCGCATCAACAATTCGAAGGCTTAGTCTTTATTTCTGGTTTCCAAGGATGAGTCAGAGAGTCCTTACCCTGAGCCACTTCTGTCTTTTCCCATCGAGTCTATGTCATTATAAGACTTCATCTATTATAGCCTTTCCATTTTCATTTTATTTTATTTTTATTTTTCTTTTTCATTTTCATTTTCACTGGCCTTCCATCATTTATGCTTCTAATTCAATGATGAAACTTAAATCAAATTATCCCTAATGACTTTGACTAATACCTAAAAAAGAGATCTGAAATAAAAAAAAGAATTAAAAAGAAGAGAGAAAAAATAAAAAAGGACATACTTTGGATCAGGAGTTATTCCCTTCTCCCTCCATCATCCATAAACCATCATTAGCCAAATAACCTTTCAAAATCAAAGCTCCACAAACAACCTGCAAACCTTCCAATACCCTAAACCAAACTTGTGTGCAAGCCTTACTACATAAAACGATCAATGCCGTGCAAAAATAAAAAAGTGAAAGAAATTCAAAGTGCGAAAAAAAAGAGCAAAAACAAAAAGAAAACGCATAAAGCAAAAAAGAAAAAGCCAAAGGCAAAGAAATAAAAAGTCAAGCTAGGGGGCTTGCACACAAGTTCTACCCCTTGTTTCAAATCCTTTAATCCATAAAAACTTTAACCTATATAATCCAAATCCATCATCAACCTTCAAGCCTCAAACCCTTTCAACCTTTCATCAACCCTAACTCCTTTTTCAAGGTATGTCCAAGCCCGCTAGGTTGAAAACCCGAAAGGGCGGCCTAGGCAAAAAGTTAGGGCACAAAAAAAAATGTGTATAAAATAATAACAAAAAAATCAGATCCAGAACTACGAATGGTCTGATTCCGCAAGGATATGTAGGAATCCTCATCTCGAGGTCCGACCGCGCTTCAATAAAAAAAATTTAGTCATGGTCTAATGATTTGATTTTCTAGAGTTCAGGAGCATAATCTCTTTCTAGATCCCGACATAGACTCGAGTTTGAACCTTGCCTCGTTAAAGCCTTTTCCCACCTACATTCATTTGAGTCATAAATTCAAACCTTTTATTTTTCAATCCAAGCTCTCATTTTCCCCGAGGGACTCTCCAATAAATCCGTGGTCTCTGGCGATACTTGACTTTGCCCATATCAACTTCCCAAAGAAGAATCCCCAGTGCAATCCCCAGTGAAAACTTTCAATGTTTAAGACATAGCAACTACATTTCAATATCATTTCAATCAAGGCTCAAGCCTAATTCAAGGCAGGCTCATCCAAAGTGGGGGCTTCCTATGTGTGGTGGTTCCTCCAATTCAAATCAAACTCCTGAGGAGTTGTAATCCGCGGACCTCGTTTACGGACCCCAATCATTTACAAAAAACGATTTTCGAAAATCATTCAATCTATTTCTAATCATCCTGCTCATGCTATCATTCTACACATCTTCTAGCCGTGCAAAATCCTGACCTTGCACTGCATCCTTGCAAAACCCTGACCTTGCATTGCATTTCATACATTCTAGTATTGCATAACCCTGACCTTGCATGACGTGTCATCCCTTAGCTGTGCATAACCTTAATCCTTGCATAGCGTCTCATGCATCCTTAAAGAGTCTAAGTTTGCATTTTTGCATCATTATGTGCTTCATCTGAGTTGTGTGCACCTATCTGCTAACATCTTCTTCTGCAGGTAATCAGATTGCTTGTAGTTATTGTCCTGCATACTAACTTTGTTTCCTGAACCTCAGTCAAAGTGGGGGCTTCTATAGACACATAATCGTGTCTCCCCATTTAAGGATCCAATGATGAAACATACCGCAGCATTTGTTGGCGCGACCCAACGAAAGAGCAATCTAAAGAACCATTCTAATATGTGTTTCGAAATGATATTCTAAAGCCCAATTAATTGTTCATGATGATTAATTGTATTTTAAGCCCATAAAATGTTTTAAATCCATTATAAAAGCCCAATCAAATATTTATTATTTTAATAGATATTTTTCATAAATATTTTATTATCTTTGATAAATAAATCAGATTTTTAATCCGTAAAATTCCATCCCCGGAATTTTAGGGATAAAAAAGTATCTTTGAAAGACGCGCAATGGAATATTCCAGAATATGTGCCGGACGCGGGGGCTGCGCTCAGCACGCCACGTGCGTCCAACACATTGGCCATATCGCGTCAGGCGAGCCAATGAGCGCCTGACACGTAGATCTTGTGACTCACACAGAGTCCTGCATCAGACGCAAGTCTTGTGTGAGACGCAACATACTTTTCTATCTTTTCAAAACGCGTTTACACATGTGCATCTCTGATTGGGCTGGTTGCGTCAGGCACACCAATGTGTGCCTTACGCGTGGCTCTGCGCCTGCCACGTAGGCTTGCGCCTGGCGCAAGGCTTGCGTGGAGCGCAAGTTTCCTTTTTCTTATAAATACCCGTAATTTCCTGAATTACGGACGGTTTTTCATATTATTATTTCACGAATACAAATTCTTACGAATACCTCTACAATACACTTCGAACACTCAAACACTCAAATACTTTCAATCAATCAATACTTTCACACTGCGTTCTTGGTTCCACGATTGCTCCGCCTAAAGATCGTTGCGCTCCTCAATCTAAGCTGCATAGGTATAATACCTGAGGATCCTTGAATAAATTCCATATTTTTATATTGAAGTTACTAACGATTTATTTCATGATGTAGATTTTTAATATAAAATCGCTCTACTGTACATTCTAAATCTTTTTCTTTCTTTTTATTTATTTTTCATTATTATATGCTTGCCTGATCATACTATGCATATTATATGACTGTCCTGCATGATTTTTATCACACATGTTATTTTTGCTAATCAAAGACCTAAATAAATGTTCTAATATTAATCAGATTAATTTGGACAACCTGTTAGGAACCTTGTAAAATGATTGCCTAATAACATATCACTAAAAATAGTCTTTTTATGTGTTTCCTGAACCAACCTAGACTAAATATTTTTAGGGTGCTTAAAAACATTATTTGATTATTCTTTGGCATAAAATCTGCAATGAATCGATATTTAGTAGAGGCCAACTTTGGGCGAATGTGGTTCATTATGACTATATTCGTACCCTCACCCCCGAACTCAATCTTTGGTTCACTTTGACCATCTATGGAGTCAGCACGGGGAAATCTACATTGGATAATTTGTCCCTATGTTTTTTCCTATATCCAATTTGGTTTATGATTCTTCCTAAAAAGAATTGTTGGCGACTTCTTTCAATACAAAACAATTTTCAATAAAACCTTAACAGTGGGGTAGTCAAATCTAATACGTGCTCACACTGCGTAGGCGAATTGAAAACACGCCTACAATGTCTGAAATGTACTGTGATTTCTTTTGTTCTGGGAGAACTGCTAGTTACTCCCCACTGACTATGGAATTATTATTATGTATGTGCACATGGCAATGACTTCTGGACTAATTACTGCATAGGCTAGCAAAGTGTGGGTTGGTGATGAGAGGAAGCTCCTTGTAGTGTTTTTAGTTGATGAGTTCTATGGTGATGATAGGGAAACCTATGTTATGCTAGGTCTTAAGGATGCTTTGTCTATTTTGGTTTGGAGACTTGCATGTCTCATTAACTCTTAATAAATGTAGGGTGACTATAGATTTGGTGTTTCTCTTGTTTGTTGGAGACTTATAATATTTTGTGGTGTTTATGAGGATATTTAAACTTAAGATTGGGTTTTATCTTTATGTGTCAATTTAGAGTAGCATTTTCGTCCTGACGTTATTTCCGCTAACGACCTTATTAAATATTAAATATATATATCTATTCGTTAAGTTGCTTGGCTGTTTAAAGACGGGATGTTACGGTTGGTATCAGAGCAAACAACCCCGAGACTCTTGCCTAGTCACTACAAAAATTCCTGGGAAATGTGTGGTTGAAGTAACTAGGATAAGTAGAATGTTAGGCTTCAAAAAAAAATAGAGAGAGGGTTACTTAGCTAGGAAGCCATGGGAAAATCTTTTTTCTTACATTTAGGTGTTAAAGTACTATTTATAATTGCTGATGTGCTAAGTGATGGAAGTTTACTCTTGTGTGTAGAATGCCGCCGCGAGGATTATTTAATGCTAAGAAAGAGGTTGCCCGAAAGAGGCGCCAGGCTCTTGAGAATCCTATAATAGCCATGGCTAATAGGTCTACTTTCCCATCCAATGGGCAATCTGTATTCGATCGATTCGACCGACACCGTCCGCCTACTTATGACGGATCTGCTGATCCAGTTGTGTTGGAAGGGTGGATTAGGGAGATGGAGAAACTGTTTGCAGCTACTGGTTGCCCTGCAGCTGAAATGATGCCTATTGGTACCTACTATCTGAAACTGGAAACGGAAAATTGGTGGAATATTGTTCGTGCAAGTTGTATAGCTATACCGGGGCTTGGATGGGATCAGTTTCGAGTTAAGCTGAAAGAAAGGTTTTACTCTGATGAGCTACGCTGGCAAAAGCAAGAGGAGTTCTTATCTCTGTTATAGAGTACTTTGAGTGTTCAGGAGTATACTAACAAGTTTACTGAACTGTCTAGGTTTGCTACCACTATTGTGCCTACCGACGCTGAGCGAGTAAAAAGGTACATCAAGAAATTGGACCCTAGAGTGAGGACCCATGTCCTGAGTTCAGGTGCTTCGACTTTTCAGGGAGCCTACGAGATTGCCTCGAGAATTCATGCCTCTCTAAGGGAGGAAGATTATGTGAAAGTGGTTGCTGCAAAGAAACCTACGGCGACTTATGTTCAGGTTCCGACCAAGAAGCCGAGGTATGAGCCGTCTGGTCAAGGAGTTTATCAACAGGGTTTCGGGTTTGGTTATCGTCTGAGCTTTGATCCGAGAAAGTGCCGAAAGTGTGGTAGGGCTACTCATCTGGCAAAGAACTGTGACGGGTCGACCATTGTCTGCTTTTATTGAAAGGAAGTACAGTGTCTTAAGAATGCTAATGCTCAGTCTACTTCTGCTGGTCCTGCTAAGCCAGCTGATTATCCTGCTCCTCCGAAAAACAGGATCTACGTGATGACACAAGCTGAAGCCGACGTTCATCCAGATGTTATCACGGGTACTTTTCTTGTAAATAATAGTCTTGCTTATGTGTTGTTCGATACTGCTGCCACGGTATCATTTGTTGCTAGTTCGTTCGCTCGAAAGGCTAATCTCACCTCTAGATCCCTTATTAAGACCTTAATATCCCTTCCGTCCGGTGAAAGTTATCCCTGTCATTCAGAGTTTAAGGGTGTGCATGTCAGCATTATGGGTTTCGAGTTGTTAGCTGATCTAAAGGAATTTGCTATGATGGAATTCGACGTCATGCTCGGGATAGATTGGTTATCGAAGTATCATGCCTGCATTCAATGCCGTGACCAGAAGGTAGTGCTCTGAGACCCTAAGGGTAACATGATTTCATACTCGGGTGTTGTGGTAAAGAAGGGGTGTTAAGTTGGTGTCCGCTCTGAGAATGTGAAAGATGCGTCAGAAGGGTGATGTAGTATATCATTGTATGGTGAAGGATTTGTCATCTGAAGAGCAACTCGAGAGAATTCCGGTGGTTCGGGATTATCCTGATGTGTTTCCTGATGAGATGCCAAGTATCCCTCCAGAAAGAGATGTGGAGTTATGCATTGATTTAGTGACGGGTACATCTCCTATATCCAAGGCTCCATATAGAATGGCGTCGTCTGAGTTGCAAGAGTTGAAAACTCAATTGCAAGAGCTGATAGATAAAGGCTTCATAAGGTCCGGTGTGTCTCCTTGGGGTGCTCTTGTTCTGTTTGTAAAGAAGAATGACGGGAGTATGCGTCTGTGCATTGATTACCGGCAGCTAAGCAAGGTAACGATCAAAAATAAATATTCGTTGCCTCGTATTGAAGATCTATTTGATCAGTTGAAGGGTGTTGGGGTATTTTCCAAGATCGAACTGAGATCCAGTTATCATCAAATCCCAGTTAATAAGGAGGATATTCCGAAGACTGCTTTCCGCACAAGATATGGGCACTATGAATTTGAAGTAATGCCATTCGGTCTCACGAATGCTCCTGCGATTTTCATGGATCAAATGAATCGCTCTTTCCATGAGTACTTGGATACTTGTGTAGTCGTATTTATCGACGACATTCTCGTATACTCTAGGGACGAGAAGGAGCATGAGAATCATTTAAGGCTGGTGTTGGATGTTCTGCGGAAGCAAAAGTGGTTCGCGAAGCTGTCTAAGTGTGAGTTCTGGCTGAAACAAGTTTCTTTTCTGGGGCATGTGATCAGCAAGGAAGGAGTTAAGGTGGATCCCGCTAAGATCATGGTTGTAGTCGAGTGGGAGAAACCTGAAAATGTGACCGAGGTTTGGAGTTTTCTAGGTCTTGCTGGTTATTATAGGAGGTTCATTCAAGATTTCTCCAAGATAGCTCAACCTCTGACTCGCTAGATGCATAAGGACTATAAGTTTTCCTGGTCTGATGATTGTGAAGGAGCATTTCAGAAGCTGAAAAAGAGTTTAACCTCTGCTCCTGTTCTTACTATGCCCTCTGAGGGTATTGGGTATAAAGTGTTCAGTGATGCGTCGAAGAATGGTCTGGGTTGTTGTTTGATGCAGCAAGGTAAGGTAATAGCCTATGCTTCGAGGCAGCTGAAGGTGCATGAAAAGAATTATCCGACCCATGATCTGGAGTTAGCGGCTGTGGTGTTTGCACTTAACATATGGCGACACTATCAATATGGTGTTCTGTGTAAGGTGTATAATGACCATAAGAGCCTGAAGTACATTTTCACTTAGCGTGATCATAATAACGCCGCTATGGTAGTGCCTCGTGAATTGTGCAGAGAATTTCACAAGCTTGATATCGAGGTTGTTCCCCAAGGTTATGTGTCCGCAATGTTGGGTTCTATGAGTGTGGAGCCCGAGTTGTTTCAGGAATTGAGAAGCAAGCAAAGGGGTGATCCGAAGCTTGAGAAGCTCCGTGAAGCAAAGTTACAGGGTCGAACGGAGAATTTTGAGGTTTGTGCCAACGGTAGTTTGAGGTTTATGGGGTGTTGGTGTGTGCCCAATGATGGCGAGCTTAAGAGGAAGATTCTTGAGGAGGCTCATAGCACTCCTTATTCTGTCCATCCTGGTGGTGACAAGCTTTATAAGGACATGATGGTTAACTTTTGGTGGCCATGTATCAAGAAGGAGATTACGGAGTTTGTAGCTAGGTGTCTAGTCTGTCATAAAGTGAAAATTGAGCATCAAAGGCCTGGTGGCTTATTGCAACCTTTGCCTATTCCTGCCTGGAAATTTGATTCTATCTCGATGGATTTCGTGATGGGTTTGTCAAGGGCAGCTGGTGGGAAGAACATTGTGTGGGTGATTGTGGATCGATTGACCAAAAAAGCCTGTTTTATTGCGATAAAGAACACTTGGTCTATGGAAGAGTTGGCCGAAGCCAATGCTAATGAGATTATTCGTCTTCATGGAGTTCCCAAAGATATCATCTCTTATCGTGATCCGAGGTTCTTATCTCATTTCTGGACTGCTTTGCAAGAAGCCTATGGTTTGAAGTTGAAGCTCAGTACTGCATTTCATGCTGCGACCGATGGCCAGACTGAGAGAATTATACAGACTTTGGAGGATATGCTTCGTGCTTGTGCCTTGGAATTTCAACAGTCTTGAGTCAAGTCACTTAGTTTGGTGGAGTTCTCTTATAATAATAGCTATCAAGCCAGTATTCAGATGGCTCCGTATGAGGCTCTTTATGGGAGGAAGTGTCGTAGTCCTACTTGTTGGAGCGACATCAGTGACTCATTGATTTTGGGGCCGGAGTTAATTCAGGATACTATTGAGCAGGTAAAAGTGATTCAGGCTAAGATGAAGCCTCCTCAAGATAGGCAGAAATCGTATGCAGATTTGCATCGGAAACCTATTTCCTTTTGAGATGGGGGACAAGGTGCTTCTAAAGGTTTCTCCAATGAAGGGTGTGATGTGATTCAGTCAATGGGGGCAAGTTAAGTCTGAAGTATGTGGGTCCCTATGAAATTCTAGAAAGAATTGGGGAGACCGCGTATCGTTTAGCTTTGCCAACAGAGCTGTCAAAGGTTCATGACATTTTCCATGTGTCACAGTTGCGCAGGTATCATAGTGATCCTTCGCATGTGATTCTTGTCAAGTCGGTCTCAGTTGAGCCGAATTTGACATTTGAGGAGCAACCGGTTCGTATTTTGGACCATCAGAATCGTTCTCTGAGGAGGAAAGTGATTCCCTTGGTTAAAGAACTATGGAGAAGTCAGAAGTACGAAGAAGCCACTTGGGAAACGGAAGAGTCGATGCGGCTTAAGTATCCGGAATTATTCGCTTCAGGTATTTGTTGTGTGGTTGTTTGTTTGTTTTGTGATTTCAAAGTTTCGAGGACGAAACTTTATTTAAGGAGGGGAGATTATAACGCCTCGTAATTTCGCTCCTAGTTTTTCGCAAATATTTTCCCTAAACTAATATTTTTTTTAGTAATGATTTTTAATTTAAATAATTAAATTAGGTGCCGAATTGTTTTATTATTAAATGTGATTGTTGTGTGAATTATATATATATATATATATATATATATATATATATATATATATATATATATATATATATATATATATATATATATATATATATATATATATATATATATATATGTTACTTGTTAATATTTTTTTCCGTTCATAATTATTTTTAAGTTTAGGCGCGAATTAGTAATTTATCGTTTATCGCTTAACGGACCTTTATCATTTCGAATATTGATGAACATGGTTCGAAAATTTTGTGGGCTTTGCCAATGATGGCAGCCGGCCATGTAGTAGAGGGAAGGGAGGAGTTTTGCTTCATTTGGTTGCTTTGTCTCTTCATATATTTAACCTCCATAACCCCCACATTAAACCACCATTATAACTCCTTTTATTTAATTCTTTTAATCACTAAAATTCTGATTTAATATCAGGAAAACTTTTGTCATTCCTCCTTCATTTCACACGGCCAAAACAGATTTTCTGTCCATTTTCTACTTCTACAATTGTTCCATAAAATTGTTCTTGTTATTTTCTATTTCTCTCACTTATACAATTATAGTTCGTGGTGCTTTTGGGGTATTAGAAGAGGACTTGGAATGTGTTCATAGCTATTGAATCACTCGTTAGACTCAACTCTCCTCCCAATGTTCCCGGTAGCTAGTAGTTATCTTAGAACGCTAGAAATTAGAGTAGTTTTAGTAATAGATTAATTCGCTTAGAAAAAAAAATTTAATAATATTTTTACATGAAAATATTGTAGAAAATTTTCTAAGTGTTCGTTGTGTGTGCCGTGTATGTATTACGTGTAGAGTGATGATTTTTCCTTGAGATTTATTATTTAATCAATGAAAGTAGTTTATATGTGATTATGGGAAAATTTATTAAATAATTAGTGTATGTAATTTTTAATTACAAAAATTATTTTTATTGAGGCAGATTATATGTGTCGTGTGTATGTTATGCCTCAAAATAATTTTTTCTTGATGTTTTCGTGCTTAATTAATTAAATCGGTATTTTTGCATTTTTGTGATTATTGGTAAATAATTGATGATTAATATCAAAGAAGGCCGAAAATCGTATATTTCTGCATAACTAGATGAGCCGTGAGTTTATGTATGTGGTGTAAAAAATTGGTAATTTTTGTGCGATTATTATAATTTATAAGTATTTTATTTGTTTTATTGAGAAATCTGGAAATTTCTGTTTAAAATACTTTTGAGGGCCGAAAATTAAAAATAAAATTATCACTGTGACATTAAATTCATGGAGGTGTTGTGTAAATTTTTGTAAGAATTTAGGAGGCGGTTCAATTTGTTAAAGGATTTTTAGTGTTGAATTCGTTAAAGGATTAAAGTTATTTGTTTAATTATTATAAGAATGATAATATGGATTAAGTGAGGGCTTTTTGGATTATTGTGTTGGCTGAATAATTTATGTTAATTACTCTATGATTTTATCCAAAGCTTGGGTTTAATTTATCGTAATAAAATGATTCTTTGTGCTCGTTATTGTGAATTTAATGATTTTGGGTTAATTTCGGTTAATCTGGAACTTTTCACCCAGTAGCGTCGGAAGCAAAGAGATGTGTAAGACGCTGGCGCCTGTGCATTAGACGCACATGAGCTGCACCGAGCGCACGCTCCTACGCTGAGCTCATGTTCTTACTGGTCTACTGCTTGATGTACGTATTCTTGTATGATTTTTAACGTTTCTGATGGTATTTATGTCGTCTAAGATTGCTGATGGATATCATTGTCTGGAACTAATCAGTTTTGATGTTACTTGTTGATGTATCTCTCTTTATGTATTACTTCTTGTGCTTCAAAATTTTATAATAAGTATTTGAAGTCTTAATTGAGTTTGGTAAAGCTTTTACGTAGATTTTTTAGAAAGTGTGGAAGAATTTGAAGAGATTTTGATGTCTAAATATTATTTTTGGGTGTAAGGACGTGTGGGCATCCCTTAGTTGAACGTTATTGAGATGAAATGATATTTATATGATGTCTATAATATTTTACTTTGAGAAAGGATATCCGGTGGGATAGAAGTAATCCCCAGTAAAGAACATGCCAACCACCTAGGTTGCAATCTAGGGTATTACCATGGTTAATTGTTGTCGTCCGAGAGGACAGAGAGTGCTGCGTGTACTACCCTGCATCGGGAGTTTGGCCATTATTAGACACAGGCATTAGGGAACGTAAGCTCATAGGCTGACCTGGAGGTTGCGATCTGACAAACCTTAGGAAGTGGGTTGCGATCCACTGACGTTCGCATTCTAACTCAAACTTGTTATAATTATCCCCTTATTTTATTGAAGTATTTTTGATATGATTTATTTACTGATTTAATTTAATTGTTTATTAACTATTCACTTGTGTTACTTGTAAGCTTATTAAGATGTTTGATTCATGTTGGACATTATATTTGACTTTGATCCTATTATTCCTTTTCTTATTAATCTATGTCTGAAATGTACTGCGATTTCTTTTGTTCTGGGAGAAGTGCTAATTACTCCCCACTGACTGTGAAATTATTATTATGTATGTGCACATGGCAATGACTTCTAAACTAATTACTGCTTGGGCTAGCAAAGTGTGGGTTGGTGATGAGAGGAAGCTCCTTGTAGTGTTTTTAGTTCATGAGTTCTATGATGATGATAAGGAGACATATGTTATGCTAGGTCTTAAGGATGCTTAGTCTATTTTGGTTTGGAGACTTGCATGTCTCATTAACTCTTAATAAATGTAGGGTGACTATGGATTTGGTGTTTCTCTAGTTTGTTGGAGACTTATAATGTTTTGTGGTATTTATGAGGATATTTTAACTTAAGATTCGGTTTTATCTTTATGTGTCAATTTAGAGTAGCATTTTCGTCCTGACGTTATTTCCGCTAACGTCCTTTAGTAAATCTTAAATATTTATTTGTTAAGTAATAGCTTGGTTGTTTAAGGACGGGATGTTACATTTTATGCCTGATGTTATAGTAATTAAAATCTGACCTTCATCTTGATATTCTTGATCTTCAACCAATAAGTACGATTTCCCACATGTTCAAATTTCAAAGCTAACCAAAAACCCAAGACTCTCATGACGAGAGTAGATAGAACCATCATATTGATGGACAAAACTCTCACAACAAGTGGAAGAGACAACCCTCATAATAGGAGGGAGAATCATTAAAAATAAACTATAAACTATAAAACTAACTTAACAATAAAGCGACAAAAAAATAAAATTTAGGGCTTTCCGCTAGTATAACACCCGTCAACCGGTAGAAGTCCCTACAATAACACTAATGGAGGATATGGTTTGAAAGATAGGCTAGGATTTGGGAGAGAGAAAGGGAAGAGGGTATTTGGATTCAATTTCTAATTACATGGATTTGCTAGATTATATTGGATGAATTGAATAAGGATCTTATTTATACAAATCTAATGTTTAATGTTAATACAATTCCTGTGTACAACAATGAATTTAGACTTGTATCTAATGGGATTCGGACATATCCAACTTGTCTATTTTTTTTTGTGGGAAAGTAAGAAGTAAAAAACATTAGGTAAACCTCGTCACGTGGGGGATACCTAATGAATCTGATAGAAGAGCAGAAGACAATTTAAAATGACTACAATCCGTTATTTCTATTTGAGAGCTAATAATACAGGCTCAGTGAAATAACTGATTGTAGCCATTCTATATGCCCTATATATGTTATCCAATCTATAATGCAATTTGCTTCTTGATAAACCTGTTTTACGTTCTCGAAATTGCTAACGAGGTTTTGGATGTCTTCATTAATATAGGCTAATTGCCACGGTGGATTCCATTTTCTCGATTAAGGCATGGAGGATATAGGATGATGGGCTTAAATACTCAAATGTAGATACGGATAGCAAGCAACCGAAAGTAGAGAAATGAAAGTTGATTGAATTACAATAGTTCTTGATTAAGGAGATTGATGATGTGGCCCATATGCTAAAACCAAACCGACCATTCATCAATTTCATTATTAATTCTTTCTCTGTAACTACTTTTATTAGTTAACACCTCTCTATTGCGGTTGGGAAGTGGCAAATTATTTTAATCTATATATAACAAATTATATTAAACATGTAGTTATCTATCTCTATTATACTCCCTCCGTTCCAAAATATAGTTCCTGAATCTATTTTTTCACGGGAATTAATATAAGTAGAATCTAAGAGGGATAGTAAAGATTTTTTGTTTATTTAAATAAATGTTGTATGGGAAAAGATGATTGTAGGAGACAGAATGGAGAATAATTGGTGAAAGAGCATTAATTGTAACACTTGAGTTGAATAAACAAAGCAAAAAACTAATTTCAAGAAGCAAATAAAAGATGGGGACACGATTTTTCTAGGCAAATTATGGAAATATGTGGAACTAGTTATAGAAACAAGAACTATATATTTTGGGACACCCAAAATGGAAAATGGGAACTATATTTTGGGACGGAGGGAGTATAAGCCAAGGGGAAGCTATGGTGTCCCCATGTAAAATTACTTTTCTGTCCTTTACTTATCAAAAAATGCTTATTTTAAAATATTCAATTCTTTCTTGATCTACAATTATGTGTAATAAGGAATGTTAAGATTGCCTAACTTACAATACGAGGTAATGTATGCATAAAACCTTTTCCAAAAAAATATGCTTAAAAAGAGAAATTTTCGATTGAAAACTAGAGCAATTCCAAAGAATTACAAAGTAAGAACTTACAACGTTCTTTAAAAGAAGGGATAAAAAATTGAACTTTTTATAACTATTTAAAAAGATGCCTAGAGAGAAAAACATAGAGAGAGAGAGAGTGAGAGAGCGTTCCCTTGTGAGTAAACCTGGAAAGCGAGTCAACCCATTCAAGGATCAAGATCATGAGACATGGATCAAAGTAACCAGAAGAAGAACTCATAATCGTTCCCTCCCCCCTCAACCCATGGCAATAAACACTATCTTCATATCTCATCTCCCCATTGACACCCTCCCAACCGATATTGAAGGAATGTTCAAAAAATTCGGAACAATTACAAACATTGTCATTCCTCCCATCCAAAAATCAAACCTCAATTCCAATATGCCTTTATCAGATTCATGAGCCCCCACTCTCAAAAAAATGTAGTCCATGTCATGGATGGCCTGAAGCTTGAAGGTAGGAAATTGAGTGTCCAACCTGCAAAAAAGGATAAACCCATCCAAAGAACCTCTCCCTCTCCCACCCCTTGGTGTTCTGTACCAAAATCCACCCCCAAAACCATCCCCCAAACCATCCCCCGCACCAAATCCTCCCTGCGCGACCATCGTTCTTATAAAAATGTCTCCACCCCTCCACCTCAAAAAAACCAATCTCCCTCGCAACCTTTACCAGAAAACCCCATTCCCTCCCCGAGCCTCCAAATTTCACAATTTCAAGAACCTGGCCCTATCCCGGATTTTTTTCATAAGAATCCTTCGAAGGCAATAATAGCAAGTACAAAATTGCTTGGTGGAGCCACGGAAGATGCTCGTCAATTTATCTGTGCGGAAAATATTGATGATGAATTTTCATTGGTAGTAGAAGGTTCCAGGAACCTTGACAATTTGGAGCTTTTTAAATGAAGTATGGTTGGAATATTGATGTATCATATTTTTATATAGTTTTTAGGTGCATTTAGGTTGCATTTTAGGAGCATTTAGGTGCATTGTAGTTCATAATTGCATACTATTACTTAATTTGCGAAATATTACTCCTTTTGTGCGTTTTCGGTGTTCTTTGATGAATTTCAGGTATTGAGAACATAATTGGAGTATTGTTGGACAACCTTGAGTATTTAGGAGCAATTGAAAGCAAGCTATGTTGATAAGGATCGTTACATATATATTTGAGTGCAATTTGGAGCTAAATTGGAGTTGGAATTTAATGAAAGAATTATGGAAATGGAGTCATGTTCACTCTTTTATCCATAACTTTTGACTCGTCAGTGATAATTGGACAATTCCAGCGACATTGGAAAGTAGGCTTGAAGAGCTTTCCAACTAGGGGTGTAAATGAGACGAGACAACTCACGAGCTACTCGAGATCGACTCAATCAAAACTCGATCAAAGCCCGACTCGAGTGAGCTCGAATCGAACTCGAGCTCGACTCGAGATATTGGCGAGCCGAGTTGAGCAACTCGATACTCGACCCGAAAACCCGAAAACTCGTGAGAAGCTCGAATACCCAATTATCAATATCAAAATACCTAGATTTAACAATTTTCTACCTTAGGGTTGCTTTTAACATGAGACACTTGCAAGCTACTCGAAATCTACTCGGTCAAAACTCGACTCGATTAAAGCCCGACTCGGTCAAAGCTCGGTCAAAGCTCGACTCGAGTGAGCTCGACTCAACTCGAGCTCGACTCGAAATACTAATTGGATAATTTGTCCCTATGTTTTTCCCATATCCAATTAGGTTTATGATTCTTCCTAAAAAGAATTGTTGGCGACTTCAAATTAATTTTTAATTAAACCTTAACAATGGGGTAGTCAAATTAAATACGCGCTCACACCGCGTAGGCGAAATAAAAACACGCCTACAATTTGGCGACTCCACTGGGGAGGATTTTAAAAAATTAAATTTTTTTTAAATGAGTGGGTGAAACTTGAAAAATATGATTCATTCTTATTTTATGCCTTTCAATAATATATTGCTTTGCATATGCATGGCTACTGTTCAGCCACCATAAGGACAATCTACCTTGCCTCATTAGCACATGTTTTATGTGTGAGGTCACCCCCGGGGGGTTTGCGCTTTGTCCTTCCAAAAAGCTTCCTGAGCGATAGTGTTGGATCTTAGTCATATGCAAACCTACCCAACCATGGCATTGTTCTCTTGTTCCTGACTTGAGACTGGAGTGCGTCTTACACGTGGCCACCTCTTTAAGCAGGGGTACGAAGCTTGGATCAATCTCTTAGTCATGGACCCTTTTCAGACTGAACCTAAACCTGACCAATAGTTTCAAACATAGAACTGGACTTTAGGTTGGAACTTTTGCATCCATGTTATATGACATTTTCCTGTGATTGCAATTCTTGCCTGCTATTATTCTGTCAAATTGTCATTATTATGCGTCGTTCCTAAAACCGCGTCTAAAAACAAGAAAAATTCGTCAATCGGCCAATTCATCGCCTAAATCCCGAAAAAACGTGTCGGGGGAGTAGTGCGCCAAGCGCATTAAGTTGCGCCTCACGCACTACTCCCGCGCCTGACGCAGGGATGTGTGCCGCGTGCAGTAATGTTGTGCGGCACGCAGTCTGTGCATCGCGCGTTTTTTTTCGCCAATTTAGCCGTCGTAATTGTCGATATTATGTTCAATCCTATGTGTGGCTATCTGCATCCGTGTAATACATGGTCTAATTAGAAGTCTCACCTAATCAAACATCCAAAAAAAGTCTTTTCATGCAAGGTTAAGTTCGTCTAAAAAAAATGCATCTAAAGGATCATTGTAGAGCTAGAGTTGTCATGCATGTCTACCTCTTCCCATTTCCTCCCTGCTGTTCAACAAATCTTTCCTATCATTCTTACCCTACCATATTCAATCAATTTAAAAAAAAAACATGTTTTCAAAATCAATCCTACACCCGTGTCTATTCTACCTTTTTCAAAAAGCATTTACTAATCACCATCATACCACGACATTTCAAAAAAAAAATTATTTTCAAAGTTAATCCATCATATTTTCCTAACAAAAGATAAAACAAGGGGTTCCTTTCAAAAAACGAATTTCAAAAAATTCTAAGCCCCTTCTAAACACCTCCAATCCAACCCAATCAACCAAATCCAATTCACTTGCATTCATTCTAGGCCCATGTGCATTAGAGTCCATTTTGCATTCATATAGGGTCCATCTAATTCAAGTCCATGCATGCATATTAGGCCCGCTAGCATTAGAGTCCATCTTAGGCCCATATAAGTCTAGTTCAAGTTAAAGCTAAGCCAATGTGCATCTCCAAGTCTATATGAAACCTATATGTTAATCTAATCCAAACTTAGGTCCATTTAGGCCCAATTCATATCCTAGGTCTAGTTTGCATCTCCATGTAGGCCCTAGTCAAGTCCAATTCCTTCAGAAGTTCATAATAGCCCAAATTCCTCTAAAGTCTAGCCTGCTTGCTCCCCCGTAAGTTCAAGGTCTAAGCATTCCTTAAGTCTATATGCATTGTTGTGTCTAGCCTGCTTGCTCACCCGTAAGTTCAAGATCTAGCATTCCCTAAGTCCATGGGCAATTTTTGTGTCTAGCCTGCTTGCTCACCCGTAAGTTCAAGGTCTAGCATTCCTTAAGCCCATAGGCAATCTTTGAGTCTAGCCTGCTTAGTTTAATGTAAGTTTCGAAGTCTAGTTGTCTAGCCTGCTTTCTCACCCGTAAGTTCAAAGTCTAGTTGCCTAGCCTGCTTGCCTTAAGTTAAGAGTTTGGTCTCTGTTATTGTCCAGCCTTCCTTAATGTCTAGCCTACTTGCTCACCCGTAAGTTCAAAGTCTAGCATTTCATAAGTCCATTGGCAATTTTCGAGTCTAGCCCGCTTAGTCTAATGTAAGTTCCGAAGTCTAGTTGTCTAGCTTGCTTGCTCACCCGTAAGTTCAAAGTCTAGGTGCCTAGCCTTCTTGCCTTAAGTTAAGAGTCTAGTCTCGCTTATTGTCCAGTCTTCCTTAAAGTCTAGCTTGCTTGCTCACCCGTAAGTTCAAAGTCTAGTCTCTCCTATCATCACCAAAACCCAATCCAGTATGCTTGCATAGTCCAGTTCAGTCCATGTCTGCATTTGCATATAGTTAGGCCCATGGCTCCATCATGGTCAAGCCCATACTAAGTCCATAACCATACTCATTCCTAATCATTTCTCATTCCCATTTCCATTTCAAAATCATTTGCCACTTTCATTATTTCCCATTTCTCATCTCCATTTCTCATTTCGAAAACATTATTTCTTGAAATTTACGAGATCCATTCGATTTCTGTTCAGGACGGATCGTGAGGTTATAACTTGGGAACGTTCGAAAGAGAGGCAACAAGGTCGACCTACTCCCAGACTCGTCAAGCGCATCCTCACTTTTTTAGATGAATCCTCTGAACCTTCTGAAGCATCATCTGCAATGGGGGAAACTAATGAACAACTCAGTGCCATTATGGCTCAACTCACACTGATGAACTCTCGTCTTGAGGAACAAGACAAATAGATTAAGGCACTGAGGGAGAAGCCAACTAAAAAAGACGACCAAGGCGACACTCCACCACCATTCAAAACCAACACAGAACTGAGGTTCGAAAAACTCGAGCAATTGATCCAGTCAATTCCTGCGCTCGAGAGTTAGGCTCATGGCCATGACATCATTGATCCTGAACTAAGGGAAAAACGCCCTAAAAAGGTAACCTTGGTGACCTCCAAAAATTCAAGGGGGTCGAAGACCCAGATGATCACTTGAGAGCATTTTCCATCTCTATGGCTCTCAAGGGCATGAGCAAGGACTTGTTTGCTTATGTCTTTCCTTTAACCTTGGATGCACATACATCCAAGTGGTTCAGATCACTAAACAAAACTAAGCTGAATGACTGGGACTACATCAGAGAAGAGTTCCACAAACAATACATCTACAATACTCAGCTTCCCATTGGCTTTCGTGAGTTGGAGTTAACTAAACAAAACTTCAACGAAGACTTCGTCACCTTCCTTAATAGATGGAGGGATAAAGCTGCACAAATGATTAATAGGCCATCTCAGGAGGATCAAGTCCGCCTGGTGATCCGTAACCTGCAGCCGAAGTATGGGGATCATATCAAATTCCAACTTATAGAGTCTTTCACGAAGCTCTATAAGGTAGGCCTGCTGATTGAAGAAGAGATACAGGTCAACAAGAACAAGGGTTTCAACAACAACAACTCTTTCAAGAAGAGTAACAATAACCCTTTTAGCTCCAAAAGCAATGAGGTCAATGTTATAGCTACTGAAAAGAGAGGTTATCAAAAGCCTCAAAGGACATTCTCACCTTTAGGCATGTCCTTAGAGGAAGCTTTCACTAGACTTCATGCAAAGGGAGCATTTCAGCCTATTGGTCCTACTCCAGATCCTGCTCTCGAAAATAGATCCAATAGGTGGGATCCTAATGCCTACTGCAAGTACCAGCAAGGGAATGGACATCCAACATCTACGTGTTGGACCTTAAAGAATCACCTGCAGGATATGCTTGAAGGCGGTAGATTGCCAATTCCGCCTGCAACAAAAGTCAGCAATAGCAGTAATCCCTTGGGCAGCACCGAAATAACGTCGGAGCTTAGTCATTTAACGCTAGTTTTCTAGGTTGAGTCGGAGAGTCCCTCCCCTAGCTCCTTCATTTCCTTTCTTGTCGAGCCTGAAAGGGCGGCCTAGGCAAAAGTTAGGGCACAAAAAAGAATAAAAAAAAGAAATCAGATCTGGAACTACGAATGGTCTAATTCCGTAAGGATACGTAGGAATCCTCATCTCGAGGTCCGACCGCTTCAATAAAATAAAATAGTCAAGGTCTAATGATTTGATTTTCTAGAGTTCAGGAGCATTCTCTTTCTAGATCCCGACATAGACTCGAATCTGAACCAAGCCTCGTCAAAGCCTTTTCCCACCTACATTTATTTAAGTCACAAATTCAAACCTTTTATTTTTCAATCCAAGCTCTCCTATTCCCCGAAGGACTCTCCAATAATTCAGTGGATTCTGGCGATACTTGGCTATGCCTATATCAACTTCCCAAAGAAGAATCCCCAGTGCAATCCCCAGCGACAACTTTCAACGTTCAAGACAGATCAAGTACGATTCAATATCAAATCAATTACATTTCAATCAAGGCTCATAATGCCTAGTTCAAGGCAAGCTCACCCAAAGTGGGGGCTTCCTATATGTGGTGGTTCCTCCAAATCAAGCTCCCGAAGAGTTGTAATTCGCAGACCTCGCTTACGGACCCCGATTATTTACTAAAAACGATTTTCGAAAATCATTCAATCTATTTCCAATCATCCTGCTCATTCTATCATTCTACACATCTTCTAGCCTTGCAAAATCCTGACCTTGCATTGCAGCTTCGCAAAACCTTGACCTTGCATTGCATTTCATACATTCTAGTCTAGCATAACCCTGACCTTGCATGACGTGTCATCCCTTAGCTTTGCATAACCTAAATCCTTGCATAGCGTCTCATGCATCCTTAAAGAGTCTAAGTTTGCATTTTTGCATCATTATGTGCTTCATCTGAGTTGTTTGCACCTATCTGCTAACATCTTCTTCTGCAGGTAATCAGATTGCTTGTAGTTATTGTCCTACATACTAACTTTGTTTTGCAGAGACCGGCGGTTATAGATCCGTTCTAAACTGCAGAGCGTTTAGAATCGTTCTCCGTCCCGACACCGTATACTTTAACTATCGGTTTCCTGAACCTCAGTCAAAGTGAGGGCTTCTGTAGACACATAATCGTGTCTCCCTATTTAAGGATCCAATGATGAAACATATCGCGGCATTAGTTGGCGCGACCCAACGGAAGAGCAATCTAAAGAACCATTCTAAAATGTGTTTCGAAATGATATTCTAAAGCCCAATTAATTGTTCATGATGATTAATTGTATTTCAAGCCCATAAAATGTTTTAAATCCATTTTAAAAGCCCAATCAAATATTAATTATTTTAATAGATATTTTTCATAAATATTTTATTATCTTTGATAAATAAATCAGATTTTTAATCCGTCAAATTCCATCTCCGAAATTTTAGGGATAAAAAAGTATCTTTGAAAGACGCGCAATGGAATATGCTCGAATATTCCAGAATATGCGCCGGACGCGGGGACTGCGCTCAGCGCGCCACGTGCGTCCAGCACATTAGCCATATCGCGTCAGGCGAGCCAATGAGCGCCTGACACGTAGATTTTGTGACTCACACAGAGTCCTGCGTCTGACGCAAGTTCTGTGTGAGACGCAACTTTCTTTTCTATCTTTTCAAAACGCGTTTACACATGCCTAAACTTGATTGGGCTGGCTGCGTCAGGCACACCAATGTGCGCCTGACGCGTGTCACTGCACCTGCCACGCAGACTTGCGCCTGACGCAAGGCTTGCGTGGAGCGCAAGTTCTCTTTTTCCTATAAATACCCGTATTTTCCTGAATTACGGACGGCTTTTCATATTATTATTTCACGAATACAAATTCTCTCGAATACCTCTACAATACACTTTGAATACTCAAACACTCATATACTTTCAATACTTTCAATCAATTCTTAATCACACTGCGTTCTTGGTTCCACGATTGCTCCGCCGAAAGATCGTTGTGCTCCTCAATCTAAGCCGCATAGGTATAATCCTGAGGATCCTTGAATAAATTCTCTATTTATATTGAAGTTACTAACAATTTATTTCATGATGTAGATCTTTAATATAAAATCGCTCTATTGTACATTCTAAATCTTTTTTCATACATTATTATATGCCTGCCAGATCATTCTATGCATATTATATGATTGTCATGTTTTAATGTTTTTATCACCCACATGTTATTTTTGCTAAACAAGACCTAAAGAACTGTTCTAATATTAATCACATTAATTTGGACAACTTGCTAGGTTCCCTGTAATTTGATTGCCTAATAACATGTCACTAAAAATTAGTCTTTTTATGTGTTTCCTGAACCAATCTAGACTAAATATTTTTAGGGTGCTTAAAACATTATTTGATTATTCTCTGGCATAACATCTGCAATGAATCGATATTTAGTAGAGGCCAACTCTGGGCGAATGTGGTTCATTATGACTATATTCGTACCCTCACCCCCGAACTCAATCTTTGGTTCACTTTGACCATCTATGGAGTCAAGACGGGGAAATCTACATTGGATAATTTGTCCCTATGTTTTTCCCATATCTAATTAGGTTTATGATTCTTCCTAAAAAGAATTGTTGGCGACATCAAATCAATTTTTAATAAAACCTTAACAATGGGGTAGTCAAATTAAATACGCGCTCACACCGCGTAGGCGAAATAAAAACACGCCTACAGTTACTAACATGTGGATTGAATGTGCAGCACAAAGTTTACTTTGCAAAAACGGTTCCATTCCTTTCATGTATCTCGGTTTGCCGATTGGGGGAACCATTTCCCGTTTATCATCTTGGGATCCCATCATCACAAAAATGAAAAAGAAATTGGCAACATGGCGTGGAAAATTACTGTCTATAGGTGGTCGTTTGACACTCATTAAATCCTCTCTGTCAAACCTTCCCTTATACTACATGTCACTCTATCCTATTCCGCAGGGAGTAATCAACAAAATCATTGCAATCCAGCGCTAATTTTTTTGGAGTGGCGATATGGAGAAAAAAGCCATGCCTCTCTTGAGATGGGATATTATTCAGCTTCCCCGTTCAATGGGTGGTCTTTCTGTTGGCAATCTTCTCTTCAGAAACTTATCACTGATGTTTAAGTGGATATGGCGCTTTTTCGCAGAACCAGCCACACTTTGGAGATCTGTCATTCAAAGCAAATATAAATATTCGGACTCCCTCAGAATAGCAGACATTCAAGCTCCAAAAAATGGTGGTCTGTGGCGTAATATTTGCACCTCCATCCTTAAACACGCTGAAGCAAAACAAATAGCGTTTAAAGGATTGAGGAGGAAAATTGGAAATGGGAAGCGCTCTCTCTTCTGGCATAATATATGGGTTAATCAGGCTTCTCTAAAATCACTATTTCCTAGACTCTTCTCTATCTCATCACAACAAAATGCAAGCATTGAAGCAATGGGGATTTGGAATGGCTCAACTTGGGTCTGGGCTTTTATTTTTACCCGATCCTTGAGAGTTCGGGACATACATGAGAGTAAATCTCTACAATTTGTTATCGAAAATGTCTGCTTAACAATGACCAATGATGATGAATACATTTGGTCTCACTGTAAATCAGGTTTTGTCTCTGTGAAATCCTTCACACTTGAACTTACAAAATCACTGCACTCTGATCTTCATGATCCTATTATCAACCTTTGGCGTGGTCTTGTCCCCCCAAGGATAGAAATTTTCGTATGGATGACATGTCTCGAAAATCGAACACCAGGGCCAAGCTTGTGCGCCTAAATATCCTCCCCTCCATCTCAAGATCTCTGCCCATTATGCAATGTAAGCTCTGAAACTCCCAATCATCTTCTAATTCACTGTGAATTTTCATGGCAAATCTGGGGATGGTGGTTCCATATTTGGAACCAATCATGGGGCGTGCCTTCCTCCTTAAAAAGGCTATTTCATATGTGGGCTCCTATATCACCAAGGCCTTTTTTCAAGAAAGTATGGTGGGCTATGTTTTACATAATAACTTGGTCTATTTGGAAAGAAAGAAACGAGAGGATTTTCAATATCATTAAATCCTCAAGAGCTCAAGTTTGTGAACTCATTCTTATTCGGCTTGGATGGTGGATTCATGGTTGGGGTGATCCTATCCCCTACTCTATGGATGACATAATTCGAAATCCAACTTGCCTCAAATGGTGCGAAAATGGTACTCTCAAGCTACCTAAAACAGTCACCAACTTGCCTTGGTTTCCTCCCACCTCATGTGGCCTTAAGTGGAATGTTGATGCATCATTCAACCCTTTAACTAACAAGTAGGCAATTGGTGGGGTTTTGAGAAACTCAAAAGGAGAATTTATGTGCATCTTTTCTACTCCTATCCCGCCAATGGAGATAAACAATGCGGAGGTGAATGCAATCTTTCGAGCTTTTCAAATTTCTCTAAGCTCTCCAAGTCGGATTCAAATCAACAATCTCACAATAGAATCGGACTCCCTCAACGCGGTTAAATGGTGCCTCTCACCTCAAGGTGGTCCTTGGAATTTGAACTTCCATCTGAATTTCATAAGGAATGCTCTTCATCAGAATATATCAATCTCAATTGTGCATCAACCCCGCAGCTCTAATCATGTAGCTGATGCCCTTGCAAAACAAGGAATGCACAGACGCTCAGAATTTCTGGCATGGATCTAGCTTTGAGTTTCAGTCTGCCTCAGTCCTTAATCTTATGAAGCCTGCCAATATTTCCAGAAAGACTTTCAGTGTTTAATTTGAATGCATGTTTCTCTATGTATTGGGCTTGGCAGCTCCTTCATTGTGTTTTTAAATTCATGCCCAGAATAGTGGACTTAGTTTTGTTCGACTTACTTGGGCCAGCTCAAGGCTTGATCTAAATAAAATACAAATTATCAAAAAAAAAAAAAACTTACAAAGTTTCTTTCTACCTAAACTTTCAATTACAATTACAATTTCAAATAACATACATTAACAATGTTTGTGTCAGTTGGGATAATCCATCTCATTACTTTATTTTTATGTAGAAATATGTCATGATTATTAGATATATTATTTAAAAATATGTTCGTAATTCAAATATATTAAAGAAATAGGCTTATACCATCCAATTTCTCAATGTAATGTTACGCAATAAATTACACATATATTAAAGAGATTAGCATATATCATCCAATAATATCAACCTGTAGTACATTCTGATACATGTTCGTTTATCACATTGAAAAAAAAGTTGTGAATGATCAAATTAAACTACAATAAAATAATATTAATACCCCTAGCGCTTTTTAATGTCATGATGTTAATAGGTCGTCGCACGTATTGCGTTTATATGAGACTAGTACTAATATATTAAAAGGTGTTCCTCAACAAGGAACTATGCCACGTGGCGCTATCCCTTAGAGTTTTGACTTCATGTGCTCCACATACAATAAAAAAAAATTAGATTATGCATGGTATAAGATTTGATCCCATGACCTCAAGCTTGTGTACTAATGTCTTAACCACAAAACCAAGTAATATTTGGTGTTATAATTTCAATGTAAAATACTAATAAATGAAATATATAAGTACCCGGGGCATAGCCCGGACCTAAAAACTAGTTGTATAGATTACTATGTGTTATCCCATGTTATATGCTGACGTGGTGTCATTGTATCAGTGACATGTCATCCCTCTTTTAAATGTTCTAAAATATTTGTGTAAAAGGTTTCGAACCCGCAAACTCTTACTTGAAATATCGTAATATTACCACCAAATTAGATCTCTTACTTGCAACAAATTCCAGTGTTAAATACTAATAGTCTAGTTAAATTGACAACAAGCTTTACAATTCATAATTTCAATATTTTCAACACTTCAATCTTAGTATTGAAATGGTTTGATTTTGAAAATATGAACAAACAATTTTGTAGTAATTTGAAAAGTTCTAAGAGATTGAACTCCATGTGGTTCTAAGATCTATATGAAAAACAAATCTTAGTTCTGGAAAAAGGAAACTAAGTTAAAGAACTAAAATTTGATGATATTTTAAATTTTTCGATCAAAAGGTGCAATGAGACATTTGAGAAACTTTCTCACAAATGATCTATTTAAATGTCAACATGTCATTATATTTCATACTATATATTAAATATATAAATGCGAATTTTTTAGGACAACAAAAAATATAATGCAATGAACACTCCTTGAACATAAACACAAGGCACAACCAAAGACCAAAACAATTAGCTTAATAGAAACATAAGGAAATTTGATGTCTTAAACTAGTGAAGTATAACACACGAAAGTAACACAGGGCTTCACAAGTGGACTAATATGATCATAAATTATGAACATACATAATGCTCACCATATGACTTGGGGCATTATGATTCATGTAGAAAATAGTAATTCAAATTAGCATTTCCTAAACAAAAAGACAAGTCACAACAGAAGGCGAAACAAATTGTCAATAGACAAAAATGACATTAGTTATCTAGAACCACTAAATTGTAGCAAAAAACCCCTGAGGCATCGCCCAACCCCAAAAAGTAGTTTATATGTATATCTATACAAATATATTAAAAGACTTAAATTATTTATTTTTGAACTTATTGTATTATAAGGAATAAGTATTTGATTATAAGGTACTCCCCCTTTGTATTTTTATATTTTACCCATATGGAAATCTGACACTATTAACAATAGAAGATAATCTTCTAAATTATTTGTTCTTAAATTGAAAAGATCGGTGTACCCCTACTAGATATTTGTAAGCATTTAGCAGATAGATGTTTATCATAGTTCCTTGCCGCAGCCCTAGAGTTGTTCACTTTTCCCACTTTAGTAGGCAAGTGCTACTACAATGGACTGGAAGGTTGAATTAATATTTTCTACTTATCCTAATTTATTATGCGATAATTTTATTGAGTTGTAATATTTTAATAACTCTTACTACCTTTAGGAAGGAGTCTTCCTCGTCGAAATAGTTATCATACATAAAAAAAAAGCACATTACTAGGTTCGCCCTTCTCATATTTACATTATGTAGTTTTCTTCATAATTTGTAAATTCGTGATTATAAACAAATCGACCCACCAAAAATTAAGAATTATTGCCACTTAACATGAATAGTTAGGCAGATAGATTAAAGTAATAGACATAAAATATTAAAAAAAAAATCAATGGCTCAAGTGTACCTTATAAATAAAAAAGAATAGGAATAATTGATTCTAATAATACAACCTTTCAGCGACTAATTTTTAATAAACCAACCTTTTAATTATTCCTGAATAATGCAACTTTTATACCCTATTTACTTTTTTTTTTTGAAGGGAAACAAGAAATGTATTAATTAACCAATAGACAAAGCGTCCATAAGTACATAAGGAGAGACAATGCTTGGACAGTGATTAACCCAGCATTGCTCATACCCAAACGGCACTACTGTCGCTAGATGATGTGCAACATAATTCCCACTTCGTTTAACATGAGTAAAAGAGATAGAATTAAAACTCGAACACAAAGCAATGATGTCTCCAAGGATAGCATCCAGATCAGAGAAGTAGATAGAGGCATGAGAGAGGCGTGTAACAATAACTTGAGCATCAGACTCGAGAATGATATCCGTCAGACCTTGCTTTTTCGCCCAACATAGAGCCATATGGATGGCTTTGGCTTCCGCTACATTTGAAGGCCACCAAGCCCGAGTCCTACGCACTGCCGAAAATAAGACCTGTCCATTATTATCTCGGGCGACAGTGCTTAATCCAATCACTCCTTCCTCGCTCAACGAGGCATCGGTATTGATTTTGATTAAGCCACTAGGCGGAGCACACCAAGAGTTGGGGCTAGGAGTAACCCGCTTTGTCGAGCCTGCATAAATACATTGAGCATATACATTGTGATCTTCGCATTGGCGGAAAACTCGTTGAGCAAGGACTGCAAGAGGAGTGCTCTTGTTCTCGAACACAAATTTATTTCTCTCAAACCAAATATTCCATGCTAGAAAACAGCCTCGTTGCACCATCTTTGGGTCCATCTTCATCCATCGAGCCAGCAGCTCAAGAGCATCCACTTCGGCATTAACCTGGACCATCTCCTCGCACCCACACTGCTGCCACAAAGGACGAATCCGCTTGCACCCCATCAGAGCATGAAACATTGTTTCATCTTCATCGGGACACCATGGACAAGGGGCAGCATCCAAGAGATGCCTAGCTTTGAGTGTAGCACGGACAGGAAGAGAGTTCGTACACACTCGCCACATAAAATGCCTAGCCTTAGGCGAAATGTCGAGTTTCCAAAGATCAACCCAAGCTCCATGAAAGTCATCTAAGTTCCCCCCCTTACCCAACATATATGCGGTTTTCACCGTATAACACCCCTCCTGTGAATAAGCCCACATAAAAGCATCATCACCACCACGGACACTAAGAGGGATAGCTAGGATACATTTTCTATCGCGCTCATTAAAATGTTGTTCAAGCAACTCCATTCGCCACTCCATCTTCTCGATGTTGATCAAGTCGGCTACAACATTAAGACCATTAGCTTCTGCACTTTCTATGTATCTCCCGTGCTCATCTCCCACCCATGGATCTCTCCAAATATTTATATTTTTACCATTACCAACTCTCCACATGAGCCCTTCTTTCACCAAACTTTTAGCACTCCAAATACTTCTCCAAGAGTAGCTATTTGAGCACCCCAAGTTTGCATTAAGCACATCGCAATCGGGATAATATTTAGCCTTCATAACTCGACTAAGGAGGGAATTGTTGAAATGAAGGAGGCGTCATACCTGTCTTCCCAGCAAAGCATCATTGAAAACAGCGAGATCTATGAATCCCATCCCTCCCATACACTTTGGTTTGCACAATTTCTCCCAACTAAGCCAGTGCATCTTCCGGGCTTCACCCTTGCCACCCCACCAGAATCGAGCCATAGCAGAATTAATCTCCTGAATAACCGCAACAGGGAACTTGTAGACACCCATGAGATATGTAGGAATAGCTTGAATGACAGCTTTGATTAACACTTCCTTCCCTGCTCTGGATAGTAACTTCTCTTTCCACCCACGCAACTTTTTCCAAACTCGATCTAAAATGCTCCGAAACATCAACTTTTTTGAATTACCACAGGCAGTAGGAATACCCAAGTACTTTTGGTGCTTCTCGACTTGCTTCATCTGGAGCAGATTAATCAACTCTTCTTTCCGTTCTCTGCTGACACCTTTACTAAAAGACACCTCCGACTTTTCATAGTTAATTTTCTGCCCGGATGCTTTTTCATATTGGTTGAGTATATCAACTATCGTGAAGCATTCCTGTCGGGTGGCTTTAGTAAAGAGCAAGCTGTCGTCTGCAAAAAGAAGGTGAGAAACAACTGGACCATTCATGCTAGCTTTTGCACCACTAAGCACTTTAGTATCAATCTTCTGCTGAATCATCTGCGAAAAAGCGTCTGCTACCAAGATAAATAAGAAGGGAGAAAGGGGATCTCCCTGTCTCAAACCTCTAGCAGGAGAGACTGAACCACAGACTTTGCCATTGATGATGAAGGAATAAGAAACAGTGGTCACACATTTCATCACCAAGTTCACCCATCTACCATCAAAACCCATGGTGAGAATGAGCTTTCTCAGACAACCCCACTCCACACGATCATAGGCCTTACTCATGTCCAGTTTCATGGCCATAATACCCGTCCTACTGTTGTTGTGCTGCTTCATGGTGTGAAATAATTCCAGGGCAATCAAAGAATTGTCTGTAATCATCCGATCAGGGACAAAAGCACTCTGGTTCT
Organism: Beta corolliflora; assembly: GCA_947648045.1. Lineage (NCBI taxonomy): Eukaryota > Viridiplantae > Streptophyta > Magnoliopsida > Caryophyllales > Amaranthaceae > Beta > Beta corolliflora. The sequence goes on from CANSZD010001765.1 coordinate 375,748, forward strand.
CCGTTACAATAGCAGGTAGAATATTCTTGAGTCTGATTACAAGAGCTTTAGAAGCAATCTTATACAGAACATTACATAGACTAATAGGCCTAAATTCAGATACAACAGTAGGACATTTTACTTTGGGAATGAGAGCAATATTAGTACAATTGACTGTATTAGGAAAATAAGTGCCATGTAAAATATTGCTAACAAAATCGAATACCCTATTTACTTATAGTGAGTCAAAATGACTTAAAATCTTCTAAAACATTAACTCTTTACCATAGAAGTAGGGGCATGGAGGCAAGAGAAGGGAAAAATGGACGAGCTTTAAAATGTAGCTTACCAAACAAACTTATTATCAACACGTTAAAGCCCATTAAAAGCAGATACCCCAAAAGGTTGCATTATTCAAGAATAACTGAAAGGTTGACTTAATGAATCGGTGAAAGATTGTATTATTAGAATCAATTATTCCAAAAGAATAAACAAAAAAGAATTAATTGCAAGAAATAATGCATAATGGAGTACCATAAAAACATTGAAAGGCAAAATGAATGGCGAATGGGGCAGGAATTGGAGAGCCGTACCAAAACTACTAGTTTCTCGAATCTCGAAATATCTAATGCATTATTAGCGAGACCTTTTGCCACGTGGCGAATAATGATGGGTGCAGGTCCCCCGTCACACCGACCTTTCTGGTTTCCGGTTCTTTCGTAATTCGTATTACTAAAATATCAAGACCGACATCAATTGGGTCCCACAATTACAAACCACAAGTCGTTGATTCCCACGTGGCAACCATCTGATTGGCTGCCCCATTACAGCGTGTCTTCTCTCTTTTACCTGGTTTTCTGGTTTCTTAATTCTATTATCCTTTTTCGTAGCGCGTTGTTGTACACTTGGAGTATGTGTTATTTGTGTGGCTTTCATGATTCCGTTTTTGAGAATAGAGATGTGTTACAATTTACAAATTAATAGGGAAGTTTATGATTTTGATTTTTTACATTTTATTTTCAAAAACGTTCATATTAGGGAGTTTATGATTTTCCAGTCTTAGAAAGCGTTATATATATATGATTGTATTACTTTTTCCATTCCCTAATACGTGTAAATTGATTTTTTATTTATGTTTGTCAATGTATAATTTAACTGCAAATATATTTAAGGACTGGTTCAATTTTCATCAATGTTAGTAAGTGAATAGTACAAGTCAGTGTTGGATATACATCCCAAGTCCCACATCGGAGAGATAAGAAAGAGTTACCTAGTTTATGAGAGTTCCCAATTACATTAGTATGATGCCTTTTGGGAAACAGCTCAAAAATAAATCCATGCGGGCTAGGCCCAAAGCGGACAATATCATACTAATGGTGGAGTTGTAAGTGGATTCGTGGGCCCTACAGTCAGAGTGTTGGAAGTAATAAGAAATGGAAGAAGTATTATCTTGGATGGAATATGACATGAAAGGAGGTAAATAGAAGTATGAAACTTATATCCAAGATTTGCAGAATTTAAAACGGAAAGCTATAATAAACGAAGATATTTTTTCCAAACTACTGAACATTAATTTCATATAATAAAATATTAATTTGAAAGTAGTACATTTATAACTAATCTTAACATAAAATTTTCAAAAGTACAACATATATACCTTTCTTTACAGATATGGTATCAATAATATATCTAAAGATATAGTAACATATCTTTTATAAAATTTGTATTAAAAAATTCAAAATAAAAAGGATTTCTTTTAGGCGGAAATTTTTTTAATGAAGGAATGACATGTATCCTCTTGGTTTATACTTTATTATAATTAAATAGATTAAGGGAATGTTGGGGTATGAGAGAGGGAAAGATCAGATAATAATGATCAAAATTCGACATGTCAATAGCCAGATTCGAAGACAATTCTTACTTCAAGTGTCTCAAAATAATTAACACGTCTCAAATAAACCCAAATATAAAGGGTAAGTATTTATCTCACCTCTAATAAATGGTGTATGACGTAGGAAGGTTAGCGGAATAGTTCGACGAAGAAGTCCATCGTCGAAAAAGCCTGAAATTATTTCTACTAGTTAGGCTCCCGGTGTCATAATGCTTAATAAAATACCTTTTCGGAAAAGGAAAACGGTCCAACGAGTCCAACTCATCGCTATGCCATGACCTACAGGCTTTTTAAGCCATTTGAGTTCGTTTAGGGCCCGAAAATAGCATTTTTAATAATTTCTGAATTTTGTTTTTTCCTAATTTTTGTATTAGGGTTTTGTTTAGACTATTTAAACATTATTAGCCGTCATTAGAAGGCAGCTTTTCTTCTAATAATAATATTCCAAAGTTTTAACTCTTTTCTAGTGGATTCCGGAGTTTTTACAGATTTATTGCTTGTAGATCTGTTTGTTCGTATTAGGATTTGCGCTTGCTTTTCCTTTGATAATTCTGACTGCGTCAGAGTATCAACTCTATATAATTCTTTTCACAGGAATTCAAATATCAAGATAAATTTTATAGCAATATTAATAACCAAAAATAAAGTCCTCATAACTTAAACTGAACCCAACCCGAAAACAACCCGCACTAAAGATAGCACATAATAGAGTACTAACCTCCATTTCTAGATAAATGCAATAGAGAGAACTGAAACACAAACCAATGTTTGTAAAAAGAGAAAGTTGGGGACCACACTTAAGAAAATGGGCAACTTAATTAAATTTAACACTTAAACAAATTATCTTCTACATGCCATCCATAACCACTCACCCAACACTTGCCATCCACCCACCACCGTCAAACTCCATTCCCCCTTCCTCTCCACCGGAAGCTGCCATTCCCAACATTTCCTTCTTTCTCCTCTCTCCCCCTTTCTTTTCCCCTTCCTCTCCATCGGAGATGTCCTCGCGTTGTCTCTCTGTGCACCTCGATCATGTTGTCCCATTTTCCTCTTTTCGCCTTCTGTTGGTGCTGCTGTGCGACTAGTGCCACTGCGCAGTGGCGCTGCTGCTAGGTCGTGGTGTAGACCAGTATGTCGCTGCGCAACTCTCTTCTCACTCCCTCCATCGCGCTGCTGCTTCTCTCTGGTCGTGGTCGTGGTGTAGTTGGCGTGGTTTGGAGATTTTGTTGGAAGCGTTGATGTGGCTTCGTCGGTGTTGCGCCACCCTTGACTCGGGAATGAGCTGTGGTTGCATTAAAACAGTCGAGATGTTGTGGTAGAGCCGGCGGTGAGCTATGTGGGTAGGGGTTTGCAGATTTGTACCGGGACTGGAAATCAGACCAAAATTTGGCAGGAAAGTTCTGGTCCGATCTCCTGTCCATAAAAATTTGTGATTCCGAATTTTCGGTCAAGTCCGGTCCAAACCAGGAATTTTCCGGTTTGGATCGGTGGACCGAAATTTCAGTTTTTAGTAAATAAAATGTTTAAGGGTTAAAAAAGTTTTAAAAAGTTAGAAAGTTAAAAAGCCAAAAACCTACTCCCTGCGTCCTAGAATAGTTTGAACATTTTCCTTTTATGTTTATCCAAGATTAGTTCGAACACTTCCATTTTTGGCATGGTCCCACTATTAATATATTATTTCTTTTACACTCATTTGGCCCACACTCTACCTTTATCAATATAAAGTTACCCAAATATCTCTCTCCTCCAATAAAAAATACCCGAACAACTGTTATCACATATACTTTTTATAAAAAAAATAATATTTGATAACCACTCTACAACTCATCACCTTAAACTACGTGTGCCAATAAACGTTTAGATCTTTCATGGACAAAGGGAGTAATATTTTCTTTTGGCAATTCAAAATTGTTATTGATAACCAAAAAAAATAATGTTTAATACAAACAAGCAACAACCAACCAAGAAAACCAAAAGCTAATTTTTAATGTATCGAGTTTATTGCCTTTAGGATTATTGTCTTTATAATTATTAAATTTTAATGTATAGAACTTATAAATATGTTTATATCTAAGCAAAACAAAATAAAAATTCAAAAACATACAAATTCCGGTTCAACCGTTCCAAAATCAGACCGGACCAGTTCCCGACGGTCCGATTCCGGTCCACCGGCCCAACAGGTCCCAGTCCGGTCTTAGACCGGTGCAGACCTTGGTGCCATGGTGGTATTTGGTGGTGGTTGGGGATAGTGTACTGTTACGAGGAGGATAAGGGTTGAGGGGAGAGGGGGGCTGTGGGGGTGGATAGGTGGAGGAGAGATGGGGTGGATTAATTAGACCTATGTTAATGTATGTATCGTCTTAGGTCATTAAGTCATTAATTAGGTTGTTGGGGGAATTAAGTATTGGCGTATTTGTAAATAAAAAGGAAAAAACTTTCCAAAAAGTGCTTAGTAGCACTTATTATGGCATTTGCTAAAATAGAAAATATTGCAGTTAAAAAGAAATGAAGGAAATTTTTAATAGTGACCTACTTGAATTAATCATATCACTAGTAGAAAAAATCCTAACTGATTCGGTGAAAATGGAATTAACTGATCCGGAAATGCATTGGAGTGGATAGGGGAAATTCAGTAGAGAAATCTTTACTAATCCGGTTGACAACTTAACTGACCCGGTTTGAAGCTGAAAATCGGATCAGTTAGTGTAATTAACTGATCATACGATTTTCAGCTCCCACCGCATCAGTTAAGTATAAATTTGAATTAAAAAAAATATGACTACACGAAAAAACAAAATCTTGAAAACCAGTAGATAATTAAATTTTTTTTTGGGAGGTAAAACCAGAAATAAAATAAATTATACAATATCGAAAATAATTGCATAAATTATACAGCAAATATAGTCAAAATTAGAAAAATGCATGCATAAATTATATAGTCAATCTGAAAAAATAATGATAAAAATAAAATAAGCTAATACGAAACTAAGAAACTATCGAAAAAAAATAACCTAAAACGAAAAAAAGAAAAGGCACGAAATAAAAATAAGCTAAAAAAAAAAAAAAAAAAAGGAAAATCAAGGCACTAAGCGAGAGTGCGAGGATGAACCCAATTTTCTGCCAGTCAGGAAAAACCTAAACCAATACAATTCGAATTCCTTCGAAATTGAAAAATTGAGGAATCAAACCTAGAAATTGAAAAAGTTCATCGTTGTTGAAGAATCAAACCCAGAAATTCAAAGTACCTTGGGTGCGATATGGAGTTGATAAAACACCGTTGTTGTGGAAGCGAAGGTGAAGAGTTCTCCGTTGTTGTCGTTGGGTGTGAAGATTTCAGCTGTGGTGGTGGTTGTTATTGGACACGAGCAGTGGTGGTGGTTGTTGTTGGAGATCGATGGCGAGATTTTAGAAGAACAATTCAGGGGTGAGAGAGGATGAGAGAGGATATGTAATAAGAGAGTTGAGAGTGAGAGAGGCCAGAAGAAACGACGGACAAGAACATTTGTCAAGGTATCAATTAGGGTTGTGGAGGAAAAATGCGGATGAGAGAGAAAGAGGGCTTATTGCTGCTTTTTTAATAAGTTAAGGTGGTTTACTGATCCAGTGCCTTCAATCTTATCAATTGACGAAAAACTGACTCCGTTTTTGCAAACTGATTCGGTTCAACACCGCACCAGATCAATTAATTGAACCTTTCCTTGGCGCGCAAAGACACTAACTCAACTGATGTGGTTCAGGACCCCACCGGATCAGCCAGCCTTTTTTCCATTAGTGTATAGGACTTGACCTAACTCGACTTTACCCAATCCGAGTCATCCAGTCCAAACCCGCTCGGATATGAAATATTGTGGACCTGAAACGTACTTGAACCTGAATGGACTTGAACCATCCCAAATTCAAATCGAAGATAAAATTGACTCGAACATAACTCGACACATACAACCCGTTGACCACCTCTAATTGTTATAACTACTTACTACTTATATTATATCTATATATATATATCTATATCTATATCTATATCTATATAAAACGTGTGGGCAAGCATTTTAGGCGACATGTCACCCTACCTCATACGCTGACGTGGCAACCCCGCTTAAAAATGATCAAGATATTAGTTCAAGAAGTCTTGATAACCTGACCTCTTACTTCATAATATCATGATCTTACCACCAAACTACATTTCTTATATGTAACCAAATTCTAATTCAAACTATTAGATCCTTATATTGAATTTTTGAATAATAAATTTACAAGAGAAATATTTTATGAGCAATACAATCTACTATTAATATTTGAAGTGTGGACATGAAACGTAGGCACCTAGGCGACCACATATCTCCTCTCCCCCTCAAACATTGACATGGCACCATGTCATTTGAGACTTAACATCTTTATGGAGCATTGTCAATATAAACTTTTGAACTCCCAAGTACGTATGGAATAAAGAGATCCTCTTATTGTTTCTTATATCAAGTTCAACGATGATAATATGGATTTTTAATTGCAACCAAGTATTAAGTTTTAACTAGTTATTAGGCCCAGGCTATGCCCCGGGTAAGGAAAATTTTCATTTATTAATATTGTACTTTAAAATGATAACACTAAATACTACTTGGTGTAGTGGTTAAAACTTTAGTATATGAACATGAGGTCACGGGATCAAAGCCTATACTATGCAATTTCAAAAATTTTTTATTGTACATGGATTACATGAAGTAAAAAGCCCTCAGGGAGAGCGCCATGTGGCACCGTTCATTGTTTAGGAACGCCTTTTAACTAGTGTGTTGGACCGGGCGTTGCCCCGGGTGTTACCTTTTTTTTTCTTCACAATTGATATGTATTTTTTCCACTCTTGTAAAAATTAATTTTAAAAAAAATCTATCATTTAATTTACTTTATGTTTGCAATGAATATATAACATTATGTGGATTTATGAAGCAACTAAAAAAACTTGGTTGAGATGGTAAGGACAAACTTCTTCTTGCAAGAGGTCGCATGTTGAAATCTAGTTGCAAACAATATTTATTTTGTAAGATGACGTAACGATCTACATGACACATAAGATGACGTGGCGAAACTACGTGGTGCATATATAGTGAATAGTGCCACGTGGCACCGTTCCTTTGATAGGAACACTTTTTAATATATTAGTATAAATATATTTATATAGATGATTTGAATGCATATTACGAACAAAATGACTTACTTTTCTTTCTTTTTATTGACATGATTATATTCTCATTAATATTGATCAAGCGATTTGCGTAAGAGATATGGATCTCCCCTGACATCTTAATTCGAATGTCATAATCTTACCACTAAGCTAAATCTCTTATATAGATTATAGAACCATATTCGAATTTCAACTACTTAATAACTTATTAACTTCTTATTAGCATAATTAATAAAATAACCTAGGACACGTACATTATCTGGATGGCTGAGCCCAACACTAGTTACAACTTCCAACACGGAAGAGGTGTCATGTCAAACAAAAGAGTGAAATATTTTTGATAAAACTTCACTTGTATGAACTATAGGACTCCACGGACTTGTTCTGTTTTGTTTGGTGTCAAATTCATTTGGTGTTATTGTTTTGCTAGCATTAAGATAAATCATAATGTATGATGTAATACTCTGGATAACTCCAGAACTTTAAAGTTAAGTAGCATACTAATTCTTGACACTGAAATGTCACATAACGTAATACAATTACAACAATTAAATACATTAAAGGCCGGATTAGCTGAACACGTCGGTTAGACGATATCAGATGAAGTCTCTATTTGAATTAATTAAATCAAAAAAAGACAAAACGAATTTAACTTCCTTTTGCCAAAAACGCGTAATTATGAACGTTATATAAACCGGTTACATTACAACCTATCACACCAAAAAGCAATACTCAAGACAACACTAAGCAAAGCAAAAGGCACGAGAAGAATCACTTCACTTCTACACAAACTTTCTTATAAATTCCCCATCTTCTTCATTCACTTCATACACATTAAAATTTTATTATAAGATCAGTAAATATATATTTATTTGGTTGATTTGCTAAGCTTAGCTTGTTATTATTATTTCTTATAAACCAATACTAAAAATGGCTGATGAGAGGAACAACTACGAGGCACCCGCAACAGTGGAATCCACTGATCGTGGTTTGTTTGATTTCATGAAGAAGAAGGATGACGACGTGCACAAGGCACCGGAGTCCGCAGCGGTGACCTCCGGTATCGAAAAGGTGCACGTCTCCGAACCCGAGTGTAGGAAGGAAGAGGAGGAGGTTAAACATGGTAGTCTCCTTGAGAAGCTCCAGCGATCTGATAGCTCCTCTAGCTCTGTAAGTCCTTTTGCTTTATCATAAGTTATAGTAGTATTTAATGGTGTTCGTGGTTTGGCTTGGTGCGGTATGGTACATAACCTAAAAAACAACGGCAAAAGGTTTTTTTTTTGTTGTGTTATTTTCTGAGGTGTTTGCCGTGTGTTTTGCTGCTGTTTGGGACATAACCAAAATCAAACCACAAACATATCTATTTCTTGTTTTGAGTTACTTTTTTTAATTGTTTGTGATCCATTTTACTATGGTTTGAGAAATAACGCAAAACTAAATAGTATAATATGATATTTCTAATAGTCCAAATTATTAATTTACTTTAAAATCTCATATAAGACCACATTACAATAATTTATGATAAGATGACCCTTTTAAGAGATATTTAAGGTGACTTCTTTTTTTATAATTGATCCCTTTAACTTAATAGACCCTTTAAGATATATATGGTGATCCTTTTATGCGGTGGTATTATAATAATTTCATGATAAGACAATCTTGCACAAGATTTATTGTTGTTTTAAAGAGTTAAGATTTATTGTTGTTTTAAAGAGTTGTACTAATATAAGTTGTATAATAAACTTTGAATAGGTGTATCTAACAAAATTTGTATTTAAGATAAATGATAGAAACTTCAAATTTGATTTTAGATTGATTGTCATAAATTTGATTTATAACAGTAAATACTAACAATTAATTTGACATGTAATCTGCAGTCCGATGAGGAAGGAGATGATGAAGAGAAGAAAAGAAAAAGGAAGGAGAAGAAAGAGAAGAAAGCAGGATTGAAGGAGAAGATCCAGGAAAAATTAGGAGGAGGTCATCACAAAGAAGATGAATATCATCATGGTGACACTAATGTACCAATTGAAAAAGTCCACGTAGAAGAGGTTGTATACTCTGAGCCATCTTACCCTGCACCTGCAGCACCTGATCATTACCATCAAGGTGAGGAGGAGAAGAAGGGTGGCTTCCTAGACAAGATTAAAGATAAGTTGCCTGGTCAAAACAAGAACAAGGCCGAAGACCACGACGTAGCGGCTCCGGTGGTGGCTCCCGTGGTGGCCGAACCGTGTGTCGAGGAGGAGAAGGAGAAGAAGGGATTCTTGGACAAGATCAAGGACAAGATCCCTGGCTTCCACTCCAAGACTGATGAGGAGAAGAAGGAACATGAGGAGAAAAAGGAGGGTTACTAAAGTACTTAATTAATATCTAAATATTTTGCTTTACTATAATAAGAATTAGGTACTTAGTTTTATGTTATGTTTTTCAAAGAACAAGATGGAAAATTGTTTTTTCCCTTTTCCTTTTTCCCTTTTGAATATGCTTTGTTATTGATTAGTATTGTGGGTTTTGTTTTTGGTGATGTAATATGTATGTAAGTACAGTTACGTGCTTATGTATGTATATGAAATATATAAAAATCTTATTAGTGTTTATGTTGTAAATGAGTTTGATATCCATAATGTTGTTCTTTATCATGAATGATACTAAATGATATGACATATTTTTACTACCATTAGTTGAATAAATATGTCAACTAGCTTAGCTTAATTTGTAAATTTTTTTGACACAAATGAGTTGTTATCTGAATAGACCTTCCACGCACCTAGATAGATTGCCTATAAGATTTGTGCTTAGTTGATTTTTTTTTTTTGCTTTTCCAACATATCCGACGATTTATCAGATATAGAAAGAGAATATTGAGGCTCTTTTTGCTAATTTTGCGACTGTAGCCTCGGGTGATTGTCACTTTCTACTTCCCGTCCTTGACTTGCTGTCTCGACTAATACACCTTTATTTACAAAAAATAATCTTTTGAACTCAATATAATTAACAACTTTTTGGGTGGGCGGATTGACAATAATTTATTGTGCACTCAACTGACTTTACCACAAAAAAGTAGACTATATTAAAAAAAACCAACTATATATCATACGAAAACTGACTATATCATACATAAACTGACAATATAAAAGGTGATTATATCATACGAAAACTGACTATTTCAAATGAAAACTGACTATTTCAAATGAAAAATGACTATATCATATGGTTTCCGGTGCACCATAAGATATTGTGAACCCAGTACATTCAAGTTTTTTTTTTTGTATAATTAATTACTTCTTACTTACTTAAAGTATGCTCTATATGATGTCCAATTCCTAAACCAATTGACGGGTCTTGAAATTATTTTCCATTAATTAATCTACACAAGTTTAGTAAAAAAAGGATATGTGAATAGGGGTGTAAATGAGAAGAGACAACACGCGAGCTACTTGAGATTGACTCCGTCAAAACTCGGTCAAAGTTGTCACTCGAGTCGAACTCGAGCTCGACTAGAAATGTTGGCGAGTCAAGTTGAGCAATTCGATACTTGACTCGAAAACTCGTGAAAAACTCGAACACTCAATTATCTATAGCAAAATACCTAAATTTGACACATTTTCTACCTTAGGGTTGCTTTTAACAAGAGACACCTGCAAGCTACTCGAAATCTACTCAGTCAAAACTCGACTCGGTTAAAACTCGGTCAAAACTTGACTCGAGAGAGCTTGACCCAAAATGCTAACGAGTCGAGTCGAGCTAACTTAAACTTGAACTTGACTCGCATCATTTACACCCCTATATGTGAATGCTATCTAACTTTAGTGGTAAAGCTGAGAGTAATATTGAAGACATCGTAAGGAGTATTCTTGTCAAAGCACTATCACTTGTTACTATCTCCACATACACAAAAAGGGGAAGAGAAAAAAAAACAAGCTGAATTGGTACCTTTGATAGTTCAACAATCCAGCTTATCACATGAGATCGTGAAACCCTTCCAGAGTAATGGAAAAGATAAAGGCAATTCTCGCCCCAAATGGAGTTACTAATGAGATTTGACCCCATAACTAAGATAAAAAAAGAGCAATACTTATTTTCTAAATTGAGACAATCTCAGGCAAATATGAATGATAGAAGATCAACTAGTTGACAGCAAAAACGATTGATCCTATGACATCAAAGTTGCAAAGAACATAATATTATCTTCTCGTTGAATCGAGACATTCTCAGCCATATATAAACCACAAAATGAGAACTGTTGCACGTTTAGACAATGGATTGATTTTGTTTAACGTATTTTCTTGTAATCCTTATAAATAACAGCATAACATTTTTTTTTTGTTTTTAGGTGTGAATTCGAACATAGTCATGCACACTATATAAGGACTTAATTTGAGTGCAATCTTGTGGTCCACTTTTTTTTTTCCTTATCAAACATATTTTTCTCCAAACTTGAGCAGGTAAACATTCATTTCATAAACAAACTGGTGGAGATGGAAGCTGATTGAATCTATTATGCAACAAAGGCCACAACTGTGCCACACTTTTCGAATAATGATATGACCCTACAGGAATTCTATAGTAACCATGCATGAATCATCATACGTTTCATCTTGTTTTGTCCAGACCATTTGGGTGGAATAATGTCTGATCTTGATTGCTTTCAACATTTCATTATTAACCAACTCCTTTCTTTAGTCTTTAAAACACTTTACACCTCAGATTTATGACTTATGTACTTAGCTCGTTGGCACCATGCATTAAGTCCTCACCAAGTATCATTTTGGGAAGACCTAACATAAATATCCTGATCTAATAAATTAGCCTAAAATAATCCAATTTGATGTGAACATGCATAGAACCAATGACCTTCTCAACAAGTTTAATTCTTTAAAGAAAAACACATATATATATATATATATATATATATATATATATATATATATATATATATATATATATATATATATATATATATATATAGTAGGATCCGCCGAAAACAACTCTTAATCTGAAAACCGAAAAAGCAGTAACTTTTACCACTTTTTGCAAGAACTTTATATATTTTAAGGGTAAACTTTTACCTGTTTTAGGGTAACTAAATTATATTGAGGATAATTTATATATTTCAAGGGCAACTTTATATATTTTAAGGGTAACTTTTACCTGTTTTAGGGTAACTAAATTATATTAAAGATAACTTTATATATTCTAAGGGAAACTTTATATATTAGAAGAGTAACTTTTACCACTTTTAGGATAACTTTATTATGTTAAGATGAAATTTTATTTTTTTAGAGTAACTTTGAGTATTATAACAGTAACTTTGATTAATATTAGAGTAACTTTAAGTCTTGATATTTTCCCCACCTTCTTCTTCAACCTTCATCTCCTTCCTTTTTTCTCTCTCTCTTTCTCAACTTTCATAAAAATGGGAAAAATCTAATCAGTTCAAATTGTTGCTCCATAACTTACCCAATATCTTAAATAAAATCAATCATCATCATCAACAAAACTGAGCTAGAATTAGCACCAGAAAGTTCCTCTAATCAACAATCCACATCAGTGCTACTCCTTGTTGAATTGTTGTCTACATCGTTTTGGGAGCGAGATTCGAGAAATCCGGGGAGACGAAGGCGGAGGAGTTGTGCGGAAGATCGAAATCGCGATTTTCATTGTTGAATTGTTGTTTAATGAATTCATAGTCAGATTTGAGGAAGAATGGGAAATTGTTGAACTTGGGTTTGGGGTCGTGCTGTGAGGAGAGAGAATGGGGCTGGTGCTCGTGAGGAGATATTGTAATGCCCATATCTTGTGAATTTGATCCCAGTCGTGTGATCTAATTTCAATGGCCCAGATCTTCTGTTTTCAGTTTTCAGTTTTATGGATGTTTTCACAAGATCTTATTCATATATATATATATATATATATATATATATATATATATATATATATATATATATATATATATATATATAGCTGGATAACTTCATCTTATGTGTCAACTATAAAATTGCTCTCGCCATTTGGCAGTCAATTTTGTGAATCCCAATCAATCGATTCCTACGTGTCAGTTTTAACACTTAAAACATTGTCCAAGTAAGAAAAAAACGCCACGTGTCACTCAATTCTCACTTACTTTGGCTGAAAATTTTAAACCCTCCTTAAATCATGCTTATGTCAATCAATTACAATCTTAAATCATGTGCAAGTTGATCACCTAAATCGCAATCATTCCTAAATTACAAAACTTGATTTTAGGGATTGATTCAATCAATCTTTGATATGGAAATTCGTGATTTTATGATATTTTATTAAAAAAATTTCAAAAAATCGAGTAAAAACGACTTTAATTTTGCACTATAAATACCCTAATCATATTTACATTGCACTACAACATCAAAATTCATAAACCCTAAACACCTTCCCCATACATCACGAATGAAATAATAAAACAATGATATATCCAAGTGTCAGAAACACCACACCAAGGTTCAAAATTTCACACAGGGAGCCTGTCCTAGAAGTAGACTTGAGTGCTACGTGGTAAGAAAGTAACAGAAGAGCAAGCAACCTTAGAAGACAGAAAATCAATAAGAGCCCCCGGGATGGTATCTCCAGCAAAATTCAATTGATTCATCTAACTGTCACATGACTCACATTACCTTGGAAGGTTATGAAAACTGTTGACAAATGATGTTGGAAGGGGATATGCAACTCGAAATTCACGATACCTTTGATAAAATATCATTTTACTGTTTCGGTTGAGAAACGATTGACGGTCTTGAAGAGAGTCCGTCAAGGATGGGAGTTGGCGTCCGCTGGTGAATAACTGCACAGGAAGTGATAAGTGCGTTTCAAACGCACTTTATGGACTCCTTTTTAGCTCATTTTGATCCTCTTTCTCCCCTTTCTTCCCTCATTCTTCTCTCTTTCCCCTTCTATTTCATTCACTTGATCATTCTTAATCATAGTGATATTTTGCTAGATTTTCAGTCTTTTTTGACCGAATTTCTAGTACATTTACTTTCACCCTACTTTGCCATGTTCTTAATATAGGTGGAACTAACTAAGATGGCTACGAGTTATAGAGTCGGTGAAGAAAGCAATGAAAATAGCACACGTTGATAAATGGTGCGCTCACACTATGTCCCATGGCCGCTTGCACAAAGGAGTACATTGCACAATAGAATCTTGTACAGGGAACTTCAAATGGACATAATTTTCAAACCACAAATCGGATGAAGGTAATTCCAGTTGGAAGTGAAAGCTTGCTTCGATAGCTTTCCAACGACTGGTCATAAGCTTGATTTGGATCTAAAACGAAAGAGTTATGCTCGTTTTAAGTTGAACTGTCCAACCAGATCAGAAAGAATAGTGCGCCCGCACCGAACAATGGTGCGCTCGCACCGAACTATGGTGCGCCCGCACCGAACAATGGTGCGCCCGCACCGTCCAACGCTTGATGTCAGTTTTTGGGCAAAAGGAATGGTGCGCCCGCACCTGATTTTGGTGCGCCCGCACCATTCGAATCTGCGAAGAAAAAAATGAGGCTTGCCTTAATAACATTGGAGAGTTTTTTTAGTTGAGAGACTTATGCTTTATTCTAGAGTTTAGAGAGTTTATTAGGGTTCCACATTAGAGAGATAAACACTTGAGTTTTATTTGGATTTGATATTTATTAATCATACTTCGTGATTCCGATAACATTCAAGGTACTTTTCATTGAATTTAATTTGAAGTTTCAGTTTTTATTGCATTCTTTTCGTGTTTGTTCTTGTTCTTAGTTATTTTTAGATCTTCATTCTCATAATCTCATAATTGTTATTTCTATTAGTTTAATTATCTCTTAATCATGTTTAGCCTTAGATTGGTCATAGATTTTATGTTTAATTGCCTAGAATCCATGATTAGTGAGTAGTTTCTTATCTAGGGTTAGGGTAAAAGTATGAATTAGGATTTTAAATGTTTTGTTGATGTGATTGTGATGTTTTAAAGAAATTCATGCATTGATCTTGGTGTTTTGAGGCCTTAGGATAGATATTGATCATATTTATGCTTGGGTATTTTGAATTCAAATGTTCTTAATCGAATTTTGAACTCTTTTATCATCCCCAAGAATCAACTTAATTTCTAGGCCAAGATATTGGGTAGAAATTAAGGGGATCCTTTATTAGGGGTTTTTCGAATTTATTGGATCTCTTCATCAATTGACAAAAGACCATTCGAGAGAGGATTTAGTCGATTGATTAAGCGATCATTCTCGAGTACCATTCGAGAGAGGACTCGAGTATTTTAGAGGAAAACTAAACCTTGCATAATCTTCTCCGTTACTTCACAATCGCATTAACATTCATTGTCCATTCTTATTCATATTAGTAACCTCAACTCTAGTGTCTTTCTATCTGATTCATTAATTCGAGTTATTTGCTAGTTCTTGTTATCAGCTAGACATAGTTGTTACCAAAACTTTTCAAACCCCCAAATACCCTTCAATTAGGTAGTCTAGACTTGATAGACTTTAATTAGTCCCTTTTTCCCTGCGGATCGACCCTTGACTTGCCTTTGCTACATTCTTAGTAATTGCTTGTTAGGATTTATAAATATTGTTTGAAAAGCAGTTTTTGGTGCCTTAACGACACACTTAAAACCTCTTATCAAAATGGCGCCGTTGCCGGGGAATAAAGTCCCTTTTGACTTCTAAATTGAATTTGGTCAATTAGTAGTGGCGGGTGAGATTTTGTGCAAGTCATGATGAGTGCCATCAAAATGTGGTAGAGGCGAGCTATTATGGTTGAGCATCCCTAGGGGGGAGTCAAACTCGGGACTTGAAAGTGGAGAGGAGTGAGAAATCAGTCTTAGAAAGCCTATTTTTCAAGGGGACTCGGTTGATCGGTGGATTATATCCCTTCAGCCACTCTTGTGCTTCCTAATCATCTTCCCTCTTGTGTTTAGTTGGTCTCCTAAATCTTGTTATGAACTCATTTAGCTTGCATGTCATGTTGTAGCTTTGCTTTTAGAACATTTAGGCTACTGTGTTGCATGGTTTTTCTTTTTCATTTTTTTTCCTCCTCTTTTCTTTCTTCTTTCTCATTCTTGGTTTACTTGAGGACAAGTAAAATGCTAAGCTTGGGGGAGTTTGATAAGTGCGTTTCAAACGCACTTTATGGACTCTTTTTTAGCTCATTTTGATCCTCTTTCTCCCCTTTCTTCCCTCATTCTTCTCCCTTTCCCCTTCTATTTCATTCACTTGATCATTCTTAATCATAGTGATATTTTGCTAGATTTTCAGTCTTTTTTGACCGAATTTCTAGTACATTTGCTTTCACCCTACTTTGCCATGTTCGTAATATAGGTGGAACTAACTAAGATGGCTACGAGTTATAGAGTCGGTGAAGAAAGCAATGAAAATAGCACACGTTGATAAATGGTGCGCTCACACTATCTCCCATGGCCGCTTGCACAAAGGAGTACATTGCACAATAGAATCTTGTATAGGGAAATTCAAATGGACATAACTTTCAAACCACAAATCGGATGAAGGTAATTCCAGTTGGAAGTGAAAGCTTGCTTCGATAGCTTTCCAACGACTGGTCATAAGCTTGATTTGGATCTAAAACGAAAGAGTTATGCTCGTTTTAAGTTGAACTGTCCAACCAGATCAGAAAGAATAGTACGCCCGCACCGAACAATGGTGCGCCCGCACCGAACAATGGTGCGCCCGCACCGAACAATGGTGCGCCCGCACCGAACAATGGTGCGCCCGCACCAAACTATGGTGCGCCCGCACTGTCCAACGCTTGATGTCTGTTTTTGGGCAAAAGGAATGGTGCGCCCGCACCGATTTTGGTCCCGCATCATTCGAATCTGCGAAGAAAAAAATGAGGCTTGCCTTAATAACATTGGAGAGTTTTTTTTAGTTGAGAGACTTATGCTTTATTCTATAGTTTAAAGAGTTTATTAGGGTTCCACATTACAGAGATAAACACTTGAGTTTTATTGGGATTTGATATTTATTAATCATACTTCGTGATTCCGATAACATTCAAGGTACTTTTCATTGAATTTAATTTGAAGTTTCAGTTTTTATTGCATTCTTTTCGTGTTTGTTCTTGTTCTTAGTTATTTTTAGATCTTCATTCTCATAATCTCATAATTGTTATTTCTATTAGTTTAATTATCTCTTAATCATGTTTAGCCTTAGATTGGTCATAGATTTTATGTTTAATTGCCTAGAATCCATGATTAGTGAGTAGTTTCTTATCTAGGGTTAGGGTGAAAGTATGAATTAGGATTTTAAATGTTTTGTTGATGTGATTGTGATGTTTTAAAGAAATTCATGCATTGATCTTGGTGTTTTGAGGCCTTAGGATAGATATTGATCACATTTATGCTTGGGTATTTTGAATTCAAATGTTCTTAATCGAATTTTGAACTCTTTTATCATCACCAAGAATCAACTTAATTTCTAGGCCAAGATATTGGGTAGAAATTAAGGGGATCCTTTATTAGGGGTTTTCCGAATTTATTGGATCTCTTAATCAATTGACTAAAGACCATTCGAGAGAGGATTTAGCCAATTGATTAAGCGATCATTCTCGAGGACCATTCGAGAGAGGACTCGAGTATTTTAGAGGAAAACTAAACCTTGCATAATCTTCTCCGTTACTTCACAATCGCATTAACATTCATTGTCCATTCTTATTCATATTAGTAACCTTAACTCTAGTGTCTTCCTATCTGATTCATTAATTCGAGTTATTTGCTAGTTCTTGTTATTAGCTAGACATAGTTGTTACCAAAACTTTTCAAACCCCCAAATACCCTTCAATTAGGTAGTCTAGACTTGATAGACTTTAATTAGTCCCTTTTTCCCTGCGGATCGACCCTTGACTTGCCTTTGCTACATTCTTAGTAATTGCTTGTTAGGATTTATAAATATTGTTTGAAAAGCAGTTTTTGGTGCCTTAACGATACACTTAAAACCTCTTATCAAAATGGCGCCATTGCCGGGGAATAAAGTCCCTTTTGACTTCTAAATTGAACTTGGTCAATTAGTAGTGGCGGGTGAGATTTTGTGCAAGTCATGATGGGTGCCATCAAAATGTGGTAGAGGCGAGCTATTATGGTTGAGCATCCCTAGGGGGGAGTCAAACTCGGGACTTGAAAGTGGAGAGGAGTGAGAAATCAGTCTTAGAAAGCCTATTTTTCAAGGGGACTCGGTTGATCGGTGGATTATATCCCTTCAGCCACTCTTGTGCTTCCTAATCATCTTCCCTCTTGTGTTTAGTTGGTCTCCTAAATCTTGTTATGAACTCATTTAACTTGCATGTCATGTTGTAGCTTTGCTTTTAGAACATTTAGGCTAGTGTGTTGCATGGTTTTTCTTTTTCATTTTTTTTCCTCCTCTTTTCTTTCTTCTTTCTCATTCTTGGTTTACTTGAGGACAAGTAAAATGCTAAGCTTGGGGGAGTTTGATAAGTGCGTTTCAAACGCACTTTATGGACTCTTTTTTAGCTCATTTTGATCCTCTTTCTCCCCTTTCTTCCCTCATTCTTCTCCCTTTCTCCTTCTATTTCATTCACTTGATCATTCTTAATCATAGTGATATTTTGCTAGATTTTCAGTCTTTTTTGACCGAATTTCTAGTACATTTGCTTTCACCCTACTTTGCCATGTTCTTAATATAGGTGGAACTAACTAAGATGGCTACGAGTTATAGAGTCGGTGAAGAAAGCAATGAAAATAGCACACGTTGATAAATGGTGCGCTCACACTATGTCCCATGGCCGCTTGCACAAAGGAGTACATTGCAAAATAGAATCTTGTACAGGGAAATTAAAATGGACATAACTTTCAAACCACAAATCGGATGAAGGTAATTCTAGTTGGAAGTAAAAGCTTGCTTCAATAGCTTTCCAACGACTGGTCATAAGCTTGATTTGGATCTAAAACGAATGAGTTATGCTCGTTTTAAGTTGAACTGTCCAACCAGATCAGAAAGAATAGTGCGCCCGCACCGAACAATGGTGCGCCCGCACCGACCAATGGTGCGCCCGCACCGAACAATGGTGCGCCCGCACCGACCAATGGTGCGACCGCACCAAACAATGGTGCGCCCGCACCGTCCAACGCTTGATGTCAGTTTTTGGGCAGAAGGAATGGTGCGCCCGCACCTGATTTTGGTGCGCCCGCATCATTCGAATCTGCGAAGAAAAAAATGAGGCTTGCCTTAATAACATTGGAGAGTTTTTTTTAGTTGAGAGACTTATGCTTTATTCTAGAGTTTAGAGAGTTTATTAGGGTTCCACATTAGAGAGATAAACACTTGAGTTTTATTGGGATTTGATATTTATTAATCATACTTCGTGATTCCGATAACATTCAAGGTACTTTTCATTGAATTTAATTTGAAGTTTCAGTTTTTATTGCATTCTTTTCGTGTTTGTTCTTGTTCTTAGTTATTTTTAGATCTTCATTCTCATAATCTCATAATTGTTATTTCTATTAGTTTAATTATCTCTTAATCATGTTTAGCCTTAGATTGGTCATAGATTTTATGTTTAATTGCCTAGAATCCATGATTAATGAGTAGTTTCTTATCTAGGGTTAGGGTGAAAGTATGAATTAGGATTTTAAATGTTTTGTTGATGTGATTGTGATGTTTTAAAGAAATTCATGCATTGATCTTGGTGTTTTGAGGCCTTAGGATAGATATTGATCACATTTATGCTTGGGTATTTTGAATTCAAATGTTCTTAATCGAATTTTGAACTCTTTTATCATCCCCAAGAATCAACTTAATTTCTAGGCCAAGATATTGGGTAGAAATTAAGGGGATCCTTTATTAGGGGTTTTCCGAATTTATTGGATCTCTTAATCAATTGACTAAAGACCATTCGAGAGAGGATTTAGTCGATTGATTAAGCGATCATTCTCGAGGACCATTCGAGAGAGGACTCGAGTATTTTAGAGGAAAACTAAACCTTGCATAATCTTCTCCGTTACTTCACAATCGCATTAACATTCATTGTCCATTCTTATTCATATTAGTAACCTCAACTCTAGTGTCTTCCTATCTGATTCATTAATTCGAGTTATTTGCTAGTTCTTGTTATTAGCTAGACATAGTTGTTACCAAAACTTTTCAAACCCCCAAATACCCTTCAATTAGGTAGTCTAGACTTGATAGACTTTAATTAGTCCCTTTTTCCCTGCAGATCGACCCTTGACTTGCCTTTGCTACATTCTTAGTAATTGCTTGTTAGGATTTATAAATATTGTTTGAAAAGCAGTTTTTGGTGCCTTAACGACACACTTAAAACCTCTTATCAAAATGGCGCCGTTGCCGGGGAATAAATTCCCTTTTGACTTCTAAATTGAACTTGGTCAATTAGTAGTGGCGGGTGAGATTTTGTGCAAGTCATGATGAGTGCCATCAAAATGTGGTAGAGGCGAGCTATTATGGTTGAGCATCCCTAGGGGGGAGTCAAACTCGGGACTTGAAAGTGGAGAGGAGTGAGAAATCAGTCTTAGAAAGCCTATTTTTCAAGGGGACTCGGTTGATCGGTGGATTATATCCCTTCAGCCACTCTTGTGCTTCCTAATCATCTTCCCTCTTGTGTTTAGTTGGTCTCCTAAATCTTGTTATGAACTCATTTAGCTTGCATGTCATGTTGTAGCTTTGCTTTTAGAACATTTAGGCTACTGTGTTGCATGGTTTTTCTTTTTCATTTTTTTTCCTCCTCTTTTCTTTCTTCTTTCCATTCTTGGTTTACTTGAGGACAAGTAAAATGCTAAGCTTGGGGGAGTTTGATAAGTGCGTTTCAAACGCACTTTATGGACTCTTTTTTAGCTCATTTTGATCCTCTTTCTCCCCTTTCTTCCCTCATTCTTCTCCCTTTCCCCTTCTATTTCATTCACTTGATCATTCTTAATCATAGTGATATTTTGCTAGATTTTCAGTCTTTTTTGACCGAATTTCTAGTACATTTGCTTTCACCCTACTTTGCCATGTTCTTAATATAGGTGGAACTAACTAAGATGGCTACGAGTTATAGAGTCGGTGAAGAAAGCAATGAAAATAGCACACGTTGATAAATGGTGCGCTCACACTATGTCCCATGGCCGCTTGCACAAAGGAGTACATTGCACAATAGAATCTTGTATAGGGAACTTCAAATGGACATAACTTTCAAACCGCAAATTGGATGAAGGTAATTCCAGTTGGAAGTGAAAGCTTGCTTCGATAGCTTTCCAACGACTGGTCATAAGCTTGATTTGGATCTAAAACAAAAGAGTTATGCTCGTTTTAAGTTGAACTGTCCAACCAGATCAGAAAGAATAGTGCGCCCGCACCGAACAATGGTGCGCCCGCACCGAACAATGGTGCGCCCGCACCGAACAATGGTGCGCCCGCACCGAACTATGGTGCGCCCGCACCGAACTATGGTGCGCCCGCACCGAACAATGGTGCGCCCGCACCGAACAATGGTGCGCCCGCACCGAACTATGGTGCGCCCGCACCAAACTATGGTGCGCCCGCACCGTCCAACGCTTGATGCCAGTTTTTGGGCAGAAGGAATGGTGCGCCCGCACCTGATTTTGGTGCGCCCGCACCATTCGAATCTGCGAAGAAAAAAATGAGGCTTGCCTTAATAACATTGGAGAGTTTTTTTTAGTTGAGAGACTTATGCTTTATTCTAGAGTTTAGAGAGTTTATTAGGGTTCCACATTAGAGAGATAAACACTTGAGTTTTATTGGGATTTGATATTAATTAATCATACTTCGTGATTCCGATAACATTCAAGGTACTTTTCATTGAATTTAATTTGAAGTTTCAGTTTTTATTGCATTCTTTTCGTGTTTGTTCTTGTTCTTAGTTATTTTTAGATCTTCATTCTCATAATCTCATAATTGTTATTTCTATTAGTTTAATTATCTCTTAATCATGTTTAGCCTTAGATTGGTCATAGATTTTATGTTTAATTGCCTAGAATCCATGATTAGTGAGTAGTTTCTTATCTAGGGTTAGGGTGAAAGTATGAATTAGGATTTTAAATGTTTTGTTGATGTGATTGTGATGTTTTAAAGAAATTCATGCATTGATCTTGGTGTTTTGAGGCCTTAGGATAGATATTGATCACATTTATGCTTGGGTATTTTGAATTCAAATGTTTTTAATCGAATTTTGAACTCTTTTATCATCCCCAAGAATCAACTTAATTTCTAGGCCAAGATATTGGGTAGAAATTAAGGGGATCCTTTATTAGGGGTTTTCCGAATTTATTGGATCTCTTAATCAATTGACTAAAGACCATTCGAGAGAGGATTTAGTCGATTGATTAAGCGATCATTCTCGAGGACCATTCGAGAGAGGACTCGAGTATTTTAGAGGAAAACTAAACCTTGCATAATCTTCTCCGTTACTTCACAATCGCATTAACATTCATTGTCCATTCTTATTCATATTAGTAACCTCAACTCTAGTGTCTTCCTATCTGATTCATTAATTCGAGTTATTTGCTAGTTCTTGTTATTAGCTAGACATAGTTGTTACCAAAACTTTTCAAACCCCCAAATACCCTTCAATTAGGTAGTCTAGACTTGATAGACTTTAATTAGTCCCTTTTTCCCTGCAGATCGACCCTTGACTTGCCTTTGCTACATTCTTAGTAATTGCTTGTTAGGATTTATAAATATTGTTTGAAAAGCAGTTTTTGGTGCCTTAACGACACACTTAAAACCTCTTATCAAAATGGCGCCGTTGTCTTGGGAATAAATTCCCTTTTGACTTCTAAATTGAACTTGGTCAATTAGTAGTGGCGGGTGAGATTTTGTGCAAGTCATGATGAGTGCCATCAAAATGTGGTAGAGGCGAGCTATTATGGTTGAGCATCCCTAGGGGGGAGTCAAACTCGGGACTTGAAAGTGGAGAGGAGTGAGAAATCAGTCTTAGAAAGCCTATTTTTCAAGGGGACTCGGTTGATCGGTGGATTATATCCCTTCAGCCACTCTTGTGCTTCCTAATCATCTTCCCTCTTGTGTTTAGTTGGTCTCCTAAATCTTGTTATGAACTCATTTAGCTTGCATGTCATGTTGTAGCTTTGCTTTTAGAACATTTAGGCTACTGTGTTGCATGGTTTTTCTTTTTCATTTTTTTTCCTCCTCTTTTCTTTCTTCTTTCTCATTCTTGGTTTACTTGAGGACAAGTAAAATGCTAAGCTTGGGGGAGTTTGATAAGTGCATTTCAAACGCACTTTATGGACTCTTTTTTAGCTCATTTTGATCCTCTTTCTCCCCTTTCTTCCCTCATTCTTCTCCCTTTCCCCTTCTATTTCATTCACTTGATCATTCTTAATCATAGTGATATTTTGCTAGATTTTCAGTCTTTTTTGACCGAATTTCTAGTACATTTGCTTTCACCCTACTTTGCCATGTTCTTAATATAGGTGGAACTAACTAAGATGGCTACGAGTTATAGAGTCGGTGAAGAAAGCAATGAAAATAGCACACGTTGATAAATGGTGCGCTCACACTATGTCCCATGGCCGCTTGCACAAAGGAGTACATTGCACAATAGAATCTTGTATAGGGAACTTCAAATGGACATAACTTTCAAACCGCAAATTGGATGAAGGTAATTCCAGTTGGAAGTGAAAGCTTGCTTCGATAGCTTTCCAACGACTGGTCATAAGCTTGATTTGGATCTAAAACAAAAGAGTTATGCTCGTTTTAAGTTGAACTGTCCAACCAGATCAGAAAGAATAGTGCGCCCGCACCGAACAATGGTGCGCCCGCACCGAACAATGGTGCGCCCGCACCGAACAATGGTGCGCCCGCACCGAACTATGGTGCGCCCGCACCGAACAATGGTGCGCCCGCACCGAACTATGGTGCGCCCGCACCGAACTATGGTGCGCCCGCACCGAACTATGGTGCGCCCGCACCAAACTATGGTGCGCCCGCACCGTCCAACGCTTGATGCCAGTTTTTGGGCAGAAGGAATGGTGCGCCCGCACCTGATTTTGGTGCGCCCGCACCATTCGAATCTGCGAAGAAAAAAATGAGGCTTGCCTTAATAACATTGGAGAGTTTTTTTTAGTTGAGAGACTTATGCTTTATTCTAGAGTTTAGAGAGTTTATTAGGGTTCCACATTAGAGAGATAAACACTTGAGTTTTATTGGGATTTGATATTAATTAATCATACTTCGTGATTCCGATAACATTCAAGGTACTTTTCATTGAATTTAATTTGAAGTTTCAGTTTTTATTGCATTCTTTTCGTGTTTGTTCTTGTTCTTAGTTATTTTTAGATCTTCATTCTCATAATCTCATAATTGTTATTTCTATTAGTTTAATTATCTCTTAATCATGTTTAGCCTTAGATTGGTCATAGATTTTATGTTTAATTGCCTAGAATCCATGATTAGTGAGTAGTTTCTTATCTAGCGTTAGGGTGAAAGTATGAATTAGGATTTTAAATGTTTTGTTGATGTGATTGTGATGTTTTAAAGAAATTCATGCATTGATCTTGGTGTTTTGAGGCCTTAGGATAGATATTGATCACATTTATGCTTGGGTATTTTGAATTCAAATGTTCTTAATCGAATTTTGTACTCTTTTATCATCCCCAAGAATCAACTTAATTTCTAGGCCAAGATATTGGGTAGAAATTAAGGGGATCCTTTATTAGGGGTTTTCCGAATTTATTGGATCTCTTAATCAATTGACTAAAGACCATTCAAGAGAGGATTTAGTCGATTGATTAAGCGATCATTCTCGAGGACCATTCGAGAGAGGACTCGAGTATTTTAGAGGAAAACTAAACCTTGCATAATCTTCTCCGTTACTTCACAATCGCATTAACATTCATTGTCCATTCTTATTCATATTAGTAACCTCAACTCTAGTGTCTTCCTATCTGATTCATTAATTCGAGTTATTTGCTAGTTCTTGTTATTAGCTAGACATAGTTGTTACCAAAACTTTTCAAACCCCCAAATACCCTTCAATTAGGTAGTCTAGACTTGATAGACTTTAATTAGTCCCTTTTTCCCTGCGGATCGACCCTTGACTTGCCTTTGCTACATTCTTAGTAATTGCTTGTTAGGATTTATAAATATTGTTTGAAAAGCAGTTTTTGGTGCCTTAACGACTCACTAAAAACCTCTTATCAAGAAGCAAACGTGAACTACCCTCGGGGGGGAATGCGAGGAAACCCCCTCCGACGCTCAAGTCAGCAAGTGTCCAAACAGGATTTAGAGAGAGAAAGTAGAGAGAGAGATAAGAATTGTGAGTGTGAGAGAATGTACCTGCAAAATAGTACTAGTGGGGTATTTATAGAAGTACTATTCCTCTTACAGGGTGCATAATCCTTTTACATGTGTACGGCTGTGGTGCACCTGACTGAAGGGAAGATTCCTCTATTTTGTCTTGTTAGGCCACCGCCAACGTTGTCGGACTATTTCAGTGAACTGACTTGCTAGAGCTGTAGGCGACGTTTACATGTTCGCGTCCGTCATTGCGTTCGTGGACTCCTCAGGGAGGTCCGCTAACGTACTTGGGTTATACCCATACAACTAGCCCCCCCAGCATCATTTGGGGTCTTGACCGCTAAGGATGTTGTCGGTGGACGCGAGCCAGTGTTGTCTTGGTCGATTTTTCAGTGAAGTTGATTCGTTGGGTGCCACGTGTCGTTGCAGGGAGTTGAATTTTTTTGAAAAGTTAATGATTACTTTTCCTAAAATCCCGACCATTACTTTATTAGGGTTAAACTGCGCTTTGACACTTGGTAGAGATCTGGAGAGAAGTTGGGGGATTCTTTAATCTCAGCCGTTGATTTACTGCATATATATGACAGTTGTCCTTTTATGGAGTTTTTCATCTCACGTTTTCCCAACTTCCCTTTCTTCTTCTCTGTTTTTCTCTGACGAACTCCATAGCCAAAGCTTTGCATTGCTCAAAGACCGACTCTTTTGCGCTCAAATCACTCCGAAAAGTTACTCAATCTTCTAGTTTTTACTTTTCGGTTCTTTTGCGCTAAGAATTTCGTCATTTCTTGACGAACTTTTTCTGGGTTTTTCTGGGTTTGAAAGTTCGTGTTTCGCCGGTGCCTGTTCTACGTTTCCGGCAGTTCTTTGGCTCAAGCTCGAGTTTTGCTGCGCAATTTCACTATTTGGAAACTTCGTTTGTCTTTTTCCGGTGACTTTCGCTCCCTACTTTTACTTTTCTCCGGCGACTTCCCGTTTCCAGGTATTTCCTCAATTTTTTTCCAAGTTAAGTTTCTTTGCGTTTTCGTCATGTCGGACCAGTCTGATAGCCAGAATGCCCCTAGTGATGCGTTGATGACCGAAAGTGACCCTTCTTCCCCCTGGCCGATATCGACCCTTCTTTCGATTCTAGCCCAGTGGGGAGGACTAGGTTGTTAGCGGACATACCCCTTACAGTCGAGAGAGAAAGAGAACTGAGGTCCAAGTTTCTTAACGACCCTGCTACTCTTGAAGAGCATAACTTGACTTGGAAGTATCTGTCCGCTAGTCAGAGTGGTGACCTGCAGCACTTAGGGAACTTAGGCATCAAATTCTTGCTAGACGTTCCGTTAGGCATCCTCCGGCTGATGCTGTTCCCGGTCTTGATGTAGCCCCTCTTAGAGAGCACGCCTGGTTGGATAGCTTGGCGGATGCTGGGGTTGAGGTAACGACCGACTTTTACGACCATTTACAGGAATCTGTGGCTCCTAACCCTCCTATTATTGATTTAGGTGACGACATCGATTCCATTGCTACAGTTATGGTTCGCCTGGAAACCGTATACCTGCGTCGATCCGCTCCTGCGAATCCAGTTGTTCGCGTTACTGAGGACGCTAATGATTGTGTGGCCGCGAATATCGGCAGCAGTGTGCCTTTGTCAGCACACGTAATTGGGGAGAGTTCCCGTGCCGCTGAAAGGAGGGTCGATGACTCCAATGAGATGGAGGAAGAGGTCGTAACCGGACCGGATTCTGACGCTCTATGGTTGCCTGCGGACTTTAGTGCCGGCCCTCATAGTGTGGAAATTGATGGGTTGTGGCATCAGGACGCCATTGATCTTACGTACCCATGAGTTGCTCGGGATTTATATAATTTTCCCGAGGGTTACCGGTTAGTAGTTCCGCCAGAGGGGGCTATTGTGACGGAGTGTCCTCCCGACCACGTGGCCGTGTATACTCCTCACTTTGAGTTCGGCCTCCGCTTTCCTCTGGACTCTTTTTTGGTGAAGATTTTAGATGCTTTGAATGTATGCTTGGCTCAACTAACTCCTTTGGCGGTCCGGAATTTGATCGCGTACATCTGGACTGTGCACTTTTTGGAAGTTCCACAAACGTTAAACTTGTTCCGCCATATCCACTGGCTGAAGAAGAATGGATCATCTAGGCAGGCAGGTTGGTGGTCGCTGACTACGGCCGACAAGAAAATGATTGTTCAGCCCAAGATGACTGGTTTAATGGGTTGGCAGGATGCCTTCTTTTGGTTACAAGTCCCCGAGGATTATCCCGTGCACCGTCACTTTACCGAGCCCCGTCCTCTCATGGAGCATTTGCCCTTAATTCCGTTAACTGGGGAAGAACTAACGGCCTTCGATTTTTTTGATACTGAAGACTATTTAGTCACTTATGAGGACGGGAAGGAGGCTAGGGTTAAGGAGCCCAAATACTGGCTTCCTCACTCCAAGTACATCCTTGTGAACCAACCTTTGTCGGCCATGCTGCTCTGTCCCACCCATGAAAATGGTAAGTGTTGTTATCGGACTGGTCCACCTGATGATAATAATAATTTTTTTTTTAACTGCTTCTTGCCGTTGGCAGGCTTCGACCATCTTGATCTCGACGCACTTTGTGTTGACGAGAACCTCCAGCCGCTAACCCATTTGCTGCCTGCTCCCACTTACGAGTACGAGACCGTGCACGGCAACACCAACGGTCGTCGAGGGGGAAATCGTAACGGCCCCCAGAATATTCGCCGTGATCGCGGCGGTGTGACGGTTGGTCGCACTCCTGCTTCTGCTCGAGGTGTCGTTAACATTGTTGCCGATTCTGGCGGCCTCCCTTCTCCTGCCGTCCCTCTCAGGTCCTCTACTTCCCAGCTTGTCGCCAGAGGTGGTGGTGGGAACAGGAGGCGGCCTCGAGAGCAAGTTGCGGCAGATACGTCTGCCAACAAAAGACAAGCTGTGGCGGATCCTGCTACTTCTGCCCCCACCAATGAGGTTATTCGGGTGCAGGATTTAGACGTGAATGCTCCTTCAGAGGGCCAGGAGCATAACGAGGTCGCGTCCACTGGCCAAGACCATGTTAGCGGCGCTACTTGGCTGTCAGGTTCTTATTCTTCCATCCGCGAGAAGATTCGGGAGCTGATTACAATGCTGAGTTTTCTGTCCAACTTATCTTCCGGTATCTTTTCTCGGTACCATGAATGGATCGAGAGGAAGGAGGTGCCGATAAGTGATGTTGTGGCAGCCTCTTTTGCTCGCCGGCCTGTTGTTTCCGGCAAGATCTATCAACCTGACTGGGACGTCAAGGAAGATGAGTCGCTGTATGCCGACATCCCTGAGAACAGTGGCATCCTTGCTTACCGTATTTTGAAGGGCATGCAGCTGTCATTGGACAGGCCGGCAGGATCCTTGATGACTCGCCGCTAGGGCCGCTCATGACCCGACTTGTGGTACGTCTGTTTATTATTTACTTCTTTGTTTCATTTGTTGCCATCTTCCTACTGACGTTCCTCTTTTCTTTTTTACAGGCCAGTAACGCTGCTCTTGAGCTAATTGAGCAGTATGTGGAGTATCAGAAGCTGGCGGACAGCTACAAGCAGTCACTTGAGACTTGCCAGGACTTGCTGAAGGAAGTGGAAGGGAAGTTGGCGGTTAAGATCGCGGCCTTGGAGCCTTTGGAGGACGAGCTGCAAACTCTAAGGCCGCGAGCTGCCTTGCTGGAGGAGACCGAGGCAAATGTTGCAGCATTGACCAAGGCTCTAGAGCCTGCCAACTCAGAGAAGGAGATTGCAGTTTTAGATGCTGCTGCTGAGGCTGAGATCAGGGGGGCCGCTAAGGCTGTTGCTGAATACAAACGGTCTGATGAATATGCGGCGGCCTTGCATAAGAGATATGATGGCGGATGGGCGGCCGCCATGAGATGCGTGTGCAAATCCGTTCCAGGATTTGACTGGAACGTTATTGAGGACACCCATGCTGACGGCCAGCATCTCACACCTTTCGAGGGGGATCCCAAATTTGTCGACGAGGATGCTATTGCTGATGTGGATCCTCGGGACGTTCGCAACGATACAAATCATGAAGCCCCCGTTTCTTGAAGTTTTTGGCGGCCTTCTCTCGGCTCTTCCCCGCTCTTCCAATAGCTTGTAATTTATAACTTATTTGAATATTTTAGCTTCACTCTATTCGGCCCATTTTGGCGTTTGTAAACAATGAATTTATGTTTTATTTTACAAGTACTTGACTCCAACTGAAAGCCTTTATATTGGCCGCCATCTTTTTCTACTGTAGTTGGCCGCCAAGCCAGTATCTTTTAATTTATGGAAAAGTACTTTTGCATTTTGGTTATATCTTGTTGTGCTTAATGCTTTAATCCTTGTATGATCGTTGCATAACCGTTAGCATTTTTAATCAATTAATATGCTTTGACTATCGTCTGGTCTGTTATATGACCGCGAATGCACTTATACCTGTTATGTGGCTTTTATTTTGTGCTTGGTCTGTCATATGACCGTTAACACACTTTGAGCCTGTC
The DNA here is from genome assembly GCA_947648045.1 of Beta corolliflora. Lineage (NCBI taxonomy): Eukaryota > Viridiplantae > Streptophyta > Magnoliopsida > Caryophyllales > Amaranthaceae > Beta > Beta corolliflora. Next base: position 405,570 of record CANSZD010001765.1, read on the forward strand.
ATATGGCTTTTGTTTTGTGCTTGGTCTGTCATATGACCGTTACCGCACTTTGAGCCTGTCATATGGCTTTTGTTTTGTGTTTGGTCTGTCATATGACCGTTAATGCACTTTGAGCCTGTCATATGGCTTTTGTCTGTCATACGGCTTTTGTTTTGTGCTAGGTCTGTCATATGACCGTTAACGCACTTAGCCTGTCATATGGCTTTGACCTTTTTTGCTTGTTATATGGCCGTTAGTAATTAATCATGTTGACCTGTTATACAGTCCGTTAATATACAAACAATAAGACAATTGATGGGACGCTAGCAGAAGCTTATATTATTCATGTAATAAAAAGTGGCTCTCGGCCTATTACATTCTATAAATCAAACATAGTACTTCTTTAAGACACTAGCATTCCAGCAGTTCTGAAGTTCCTTATCATCCATGCCCCTTAGAATGAAAGAGCCGGGAGTCAGCTTCTTGGCAATGATGTAAGGACCTTCCCAATTAGCAGTCAGCTTTCCTTCCGTATGCGCCTTGCCAGTGGCTGCTGTTCTGTGAAGAACTAGATCGCCAACATATAACGGTCTCTCTAGGACTCTTCTGTTATAGGCTTTACTAATTCTGTCTTTGTAAGCGGCTGCTTTCAATTCCGCCATTAGTCTTGTTTCTGGCAAGAAGTCTAGATTTTCCCTGAGTGCCTGATCATTTTTCTCAAGGTCTTGGTGCTTGATCCGATAAGAGGGCAAACCCACCTCTACCGGTAATACTGCTTCCGCACCAAAGGCCAATTTGAAAGGGCTTTCTCCCGTTGCTTCTTTTTCTGTCGTTCTATTTGCCCGGAGTACGGCTGGTACCATATCGGCCCATCCTCCCTTGAATTCATCTAGCTTCTTCTTCAAGGCGTTCAAGATTTGTTTGTTCGCGGCCTCTGCTTGTCCGTTGCTCTGAGGGTGGCAAACGGCTGAGTACACGAACTTTACACAAAAATCCGTTAAGAAAGCTTGTATGGGACGGCAATCAAATTGGACGCCATGGTCAAATACGATAGCCATTGGGATTCCAAATCTTGTCATAATGTTCTGCCAGATGAACTTTTTGACCTGATTTGCCTTAATCTTTGCCGTCGGCTCTGCCTCTATCCATTTTGTAAAGTAATTAATTCCGACTATCAGGAATCTCCTACCTCCTGTTGCGGTGGTGAACGGTCCCAGGATGTCCATCCCCCACTGAGCGAACGGAATTGGGCAAAGGATGGGCTGCAGATCATTGGCGGGCCTGTTGATGACGGGAGCATACCTTTGGCATTTATCACATTTCTTGACATAACTCTGGGCGTCCGCCAGCATACTTGGCCAGTAAAACCCAGCTCTTAATGCCTTCAGCGCTAAAGCTTTGCCGCCAATATGATTGCCGCAAATACCCTCGTGTATTTCTTCGAGAATTTTCACGGACTCCCATGCTGTTGCGCACTTGACCAAAGGCAAGCTGAATGATTTCTTGTACAGCTCATCTTGGTAAATGATGTACTAGCTTGTTTGTAGTTTTAGCTTCTTGGCGGACGAAGGATCATTGGGTAGCGTCCCTGTCAGCTTATACGTCACCAGCTCACTAAACCATTCTCCCTGCTGGTTTACGCTATTGACGGTCACAATCTTTTATGCGATGCTCTTTTCCTTCAAGATATCCACCGTGACAGTCCTCTCAACGCTGAATGAGTCAGAGCTGGCCAATTTGGAGAGTGCATCTGCTTTTGTGTTCTCGGCTCTAGGTATTGCTTGAATCTCAAAATGATTCAATTGAGCAATCAACTCCTTGGCCTTTTCCACGTACTTCATGTTGGCCTCTCTGACTTCGAATTCTCCTCTTAATTGCCCGCTAACCAACTGCGAGTTTGTCTTTAAGAGTACATCCTTAGCGCCCGCCGCCAAACACATTCTTAAGCCAGCGATTGCTGCTTCATATTCTGCTTCGTTGTTTGACGCCGGGAAGGCAAATTTGATGGCGTACTGGTACGAATTCCCCTCTTGACTGGTCATCACTATACCGGCCCCGGATCCGCTAACAGCGGAGGATCCGTCTACTTCCAGTAGCCAAACTTCCTTTTGCTCCACTCCTTCCTCCTCATACGAAGCTTCCACAATAAAATCTGCCAGGGCCTGCGCTTTGATAGCGGTCCTGGGCTTATACTGTATGTCGTACTCTGATAATTCAACGGCCCACTTCAGTAAGCGGTCAGAGCTATCCATCTTCTGCAAAGCTTTTTCTAATGGCTGATTGGTTAGAACTTGGATGGGGTGACAGTCAAATTAGGGTCTGAGCTTCCTGGCGGCAATTATCACGGCTAACGCCATCTTTTCAATCAACTGATAACGACTCTCCGGGCCGTTAAGGATATGGCTTACAAAGTATATGGGATGTTGCCTCTTCTCCTTTTTCACCAACAACACGGCCGCGATCGTCTTAGACACTAGTAGAATAATTGCTTATTGCTGCGGTGGTATTGCTGCGGTTTTACCCATACGCAGCAATATATCACGTAAAAAGAAAAGATAAAATATAAAATAAAGATATTGCTGCGGTTTCGGTAAAAAACCGCAGCAATGTTGTTTCAACGGGAAATTTTTTGAAATTTTTTTGACTATTTGAACAAATATATTGCTGCGGTTTCCGCCAAGAACCGCAGCAATATATTAAAATAATATTTAAAAAATATTATTTTAATATATTGCTGCGGTTCTTGCCAGAAACCGCAGCAATAGGGTCATTAGGGTTTTTTATATAAGAGAAGGAGTGAGCCTTGAGCGCCGTTTTCATCAGCTCACCCTCGTTCCTCCTCTATCTATCTGTCACGCTCACCCTCCTTCCTCCTCTATCTCTCCTCTCTCTCTAGATCTCCTTCACTCCCTTTCACTCTCACGATTCTTGCCTCTCTCTCCTCCTCGTCGTTCTCCATCTTCGTCGTCGTTCCTTATCTGTCGTCGTCATTCTTCATCTTCCGGCGGAATTCGAAAACCCTTTTCAATGGCTCGACACACTTCGCCCTTCAGCCTGAGCCGCCATCGCTCGCCGCCGCTCGTGGTCTGCGCCTTCAGCCTCCCTCGCCGCCGCTCGCCGTCGTTCGCGTCAGCTTCGCTTGCCTTTGCTTCCTACACGACGTCGTCTTCGCCTTGATCCCTCCAACAAGCTTTACTTCCCCTGTAATATCTCTCTCTCATTTGACTCCGTTCGTGAAGTTGACTTATTTTTGTTCTTTGTTGTTGTTGTGATCTGACCATTTTGTGAACTGGGTTTTCATTAGTTTGATGATCACGAATCTGGGTCATTCATGTTTTTTTATATTATTGGGTTTTGGTTGATTTCTTGTTCAGTTTGTTTCATGGTTGGTGGGTTTTGGTTGATTGATGGAGGTTTTTGTTTTTGCGATTTTGTTAGTATTTGACAATTTTTAGTTGTTTAATGTTAAAGGTTACACATTGTGTGAGTTAAATTCTTAGTGATTTACAAGAATTGTGGAAGTTACATGCTTAAGGTTCATCTCCTAAAGTTGTGTTTACCTGGAATTCTTATGAGTAGTTACTAGTTAAGATATTGTAATTCTTTATTTTCATTATTTTTAATTTTTCAAGCCAATGCATGAACTCTATATGTTGTACTAGTTCGTTTTAGTTACTTTTGGTTTAATTGCATTTTAAGGTTGAAAATTGTATGAAGACTTAAATTTTAAAAAAAAAATTTTTTTTAAAAAAAACGTGCACTTATTGCTGCGGTTTCTACCGAAAACAGCAGCAATAGACCTAATTTTTTATATAAAAAATATACATATTGCTGCGGTTTGTGCCAGGAACCGCAGCAATATATTGGCCTATTGCTGCGGTTTTAAACCGTAGCAATAGGTTAATTACCTATTGCTGCGCAGCCAAAACCGCCGCAATAGATCACTAGTGAGACGAGGCCGAGATGTATAATTGTAATGTGTCTCCAGTTTCGGGCCTTGTGATGGTGGGTAAGCTTTAAAAATGCTCTTTAACCGCCAGGAATGCTTTGCTTTGCTCCTTCCCCCACTCGAACTTCTTATTTCCCCTTAATAGTGCAAAGAAAGGCAGAGGCTTGTCTGCTAATTTTGAGATGAATCGAGTGAGGGCCACCATTCTTCCTGTCAGCCTTTGGATATCTTTGACGCTTTTTGGCTCAGGTAAATCTATGATGGCTTGGACTTTGTCTGGATTCACGTCAATCCCTCTCTTGCTAACCAAAAAACCCAGAAACTTCCCTGCTCTCACCCCAAAGACACATTTCTTTGGGTTAAGCTTCATCTTATACTTCCTCAATGTTCTGAAGGTCTCTTCCAGGTCGTCCAAATGTTCGCGGTCAGTTTTGCTCTTGACGATGGAGTCGTCAACATATGCTTTGATGTTCCTCCCCCTCTGATCCGTGAATACTTTGTCGACCAGCTTTTGATAGGTCGCCCCCGCATTATGGAGCCCAAACGGCATTGCCTTATAATTATATACACCACAATCCGTGATGAACGCAGCTTTTTTCCTATCGGCTTCGAGCAAGCTGATCTGATGATAGCCCGAGAATGCTCCTATAAAGCTTAGTAATGCATGACCGCTAGTAGAGTCTACTAGCTGGTCTATTCTCGGTAACGGATAGCAGTCCTTTGGGCAGGCTCTGTTGAGGTCCGTGAAGTCCTTTGGCCGTTAGCTTTCTTCACCATGACCACATTGGCCAACCATTCTGGGTAATCACATGGCTCAATGAAATCAGCCGCCAACAGCTTGTCAACTTCTTCTTTTATGGCCTTGTTCTTTTCAGCAGAAAAATTTCGCTTCTTTTGCTTGATAGGGCGGACAGTGCTGTCAACATTTAGACGATGTACCATCACGGTCGGGTTTATTCCCGGTATCTCATCCGCTGAGAACGCGAAGACATCATCGTTTTCTCTTAGGAGAGTCACCAGGTTGACCCTGACCTTTGGGTCCATGTCTATTCCGACAGCAACTGTCCTTGCTGGGTCCTCTGCCAGCATCTCCTGCTTTGTTTCTCCATCTAGCTTGGGTCTTGGCGTATCATCCGGCCTTGACTCTAGCTCTTCCATTGGTATTTCCATCATCTCTTCATCACCTTTCTCGGATTCTGCTTCATTTGCCAGAGCTTTTTTCTAGGCTCTCCTCTGTTTCTGAGTTGGCGGATTCAATTCTTCTACCGAAATTCTCCTTGCCGGCTGCTTCAGTGCTGTCAGATAGCATGATTTTGCCATCTCTTGATTCCCTCTTAACTTCGATGTCGTGCCAACGTTGGAAACGTACAGCATGGTCAGATGAGAAGTTGACACAACTCCCTGGACGTCATGGATAAAGGGGCGTCCGATAATTGCATTATAAGCTCCTGGTACGTCAACTACCAAAAATTTCCGCCATTACATCTCTGGCGTCTTCATCTTCTCCAACCCTGACCGGCAAGGTTATGAGGCCTTCGGGAATTACAGATGCTCCCATGAACCCTATCACTGGGTAGCGAACATGTTTCAAATGCTCCCGGCCAATCATCAGTTTCTCAAAGGTTGAGAAATAAAGAATGTTTGCTGAAATTCCTCCATCCACCAAAATCCTATGAATCAGACAATTTGATACCTTTAGTGTGACCACCAGAGGGTCGTCATGGGGGTAGACGACGTGCTTCGCATCTTCCACCGTGAAAGACATGGCGGGCATCACTGGCGGCCTTCTCCACTGCATACTTTCATTGAAGTTAACCTGGTGCCTGAATTCCTTCAGGCTTGCCTTCGCTCCATTTACACTGCCGCCATGAATCGGCCCGCCACTGATGACATGACTTTCGCTAATCCGCGACTGAACATTCTGGTTGACTGGCTTTAACAAGTCTCCATTCTTAGTCTGAGCTTTATACTGAGTAAAGTAACCTCTTCTTACCAAATCTTCCAAGTTATCCTTCAAATGCCTGCAATCTTCAGTCAAATGCCCGTGATCACCATGAAAATCACACCACTTGCTCTTATCACGGTTTTTATGGAACATCTGCTTTGGACGTTGCCACTTGTCACTGTCCTTGTTCATCAAATATATCTGAGATCTAGAGGTCGTGAGCTGAGTGTACGCATCAAATCTTTCTTTGCGTTCACCCTTCTCACGGTCATTCCTCTCGCGGTCATTTCCCCTCTTGACCACATTGGATTCTTGCCTTCTTTCGTCTCGGTCGCGATCACTCTCGCGCCCTTTATCTTTCTTCTACTTCTCTTCCTTTCTTTTTTCAGGTTCGCGGTGCTGACTGCTCGCGGCCTTATCAAACTCTTCGCCCCTGATGAAATCATTTGCCTTTCCCAGAACAGGCCCTAAAGACGTGAAGGTCTTGCGGCCCAGATAACTTCTGAACGCTGACCCCTACCTCAGTCCAGTCATTAGGGCCAAGACGGCCACGTCCTGCTGAAGCCGCGGAATGGAGACAGCTTCTACGTTGAAACGGCCAATGAAATCACGAAGACTCTCTGTTTCCCCTTGCTTAACAGAAAGCAACTCACCAGTAGTACGCTCACGGCGCCTATTGCTTACAAAATGAGTACTGAATGTGGAAGACAAATGGGAGAAGCTAGAGATAATACCCGGTTTCAAACTCTTGAACCAAGTCTGAGCAATCCCGGTCAGAGTAGAAGGAAACACCTTGCACCAGATGACGTCCACTTGGGTGTATAAGTACATGTGACCTTCATATGCTGCAACATGGTCATCTGGGTCAGAGCTACCGTCATATTTGCAGGACGGCATCTTGATTCTGGGCATAGGATGATTCAAGATTTCTGGAACGAAAGGAGAAAGCTTAGGCTTGATTAACAGGTGTCCGCCAGCCGAGTAGTTACTAGCACCCTCGGTGTTGTACTCTCGGTGGGACTGACTTTGATACTCATCCTCTGAATTGTTTAGGTCTTCAGTTTCCATGATAACTTCCTCATATTCTGGATCATCAATCTGCCTTTCCATCTGGCGTCCCTCTTGAGTAAACGTACGCATCCTCCTTAATGGCGTACCATCAACGTTTCTACCGGCCATAGCCAGTGATCGTTTACGGTGTTGAAAGCCTCTAATATTAGGAACATGAGTACTATTGGGTCTTGGAGTACCCGTTAGCATTTGTATGAAGGACGCTACAGTTTGCAGCTGATCAGGTGAGAACTGACTTAGCTGAGCTAGGTTGAAAGGTACGCCACCAGGATTTACCTGAGAAACTTTGTTCTCGGGAGTTTGCTGCTCATTGCTCCCGGGCACCCTGGCGTTGAACTGCGGGGCACCGAAAGGTCCGGTAATGACGGGTTGCGTAGACCCCTGTCCGGTTTCAAAGCCTGGTGGAATACGACTGTCATTGTTTGCTTTATCCATGATAGCGTTCACATAGATGGGAGGCCCCTCCTTCTAGCGTCAAGTTGTTTCGGTTGAGAAACGGTTGACGGTCTTGAAGAGAGTCCGTCAAGGATGGGAATTGGCGTCCGCTGGTGAATAACTGCACAGGTTGCAAACGTGAACTACCCTCGGGAGGGAGCGAGGAAACCCCCTCCGACGCTCAAGTCAGCACGTGTCCAAACAGGATTTAGAGAGAGAAAGTAGAGATAGAGAGATAAGAATTGTGAGTGTGAGAGAATGTACCTGCAAAATAGTACTAGTGGGGTATTTATAGAAGTACTATTCCTCTGACAGGGTGCATAATCCTTTTACACGTGTACGACTGTGGTGCACCTGACAGAAGGGAAGATTCCTCTATTTTGTCTTGTTAGGCGACCGCCAACGTTGTCGGACTATTTCAGTGAACTGACTTGCTAGAGCTGTAGGCGACGTTTACATGTTCGCGTCCGTCATTGCGTTCACGGACTCCTCAGGGAGGTCCGCTAACGTACTTGGGTTATACCCACACATTTACGATACCTTTGATAAACATCAATTCACGCCTTTCACGGGTACTATAGATTCTCAAACAATGAAATAATTTGGTGTTGAACTATTTATATCTATGTTTTGAATAATTCGTATCTTGGGTTTTTACCTATTTCAAGACAATTTTTGAATAATATATTATGAGTTCATTTTTAAGAAGCTATTGTTTTTTAAATGTTGAATTCTATCTACTATTTTTTAACCTATTAATTTAACTATTTCTCATTGACTATTAGTGTAAATAGATTCCTAAACACATAAGTAGCCTTTAATATTTAAATATTTGTTATTCCACCTAATAAAGAATAAATACAAGTAATTTAATTATTACTTTTAATAAAAACAAAGAATTACAATTACTAATTATTACAACCCAACTAAAATACACTAATATATTAGGTGGAATATCAAATACACTAATAGCATTTAAAGTAAGTTAAACGACCAAATGAACACTAAAGGTAAACTTATACACTTATAAGAAATATAGATTAGTTATTTAATCACCTAATTTTTTTTAATAATAATAAGAGATATGGTTGGTGAATTGTTAGAGTATTAGAATTAATAATAATGGCTTCTTTGCTTCAAAAAAAAAATAAAAATAATGGCAAAGTTATAATATATAAAAAAGATATATTAGTTATTTAATCACCTCTAAAATATCGATCAAGAGATGGTAACTACGAGAGTAAATCAATTACATGGATTGTATGTGAAGTGTGGTTTTAAAGGGAACTTTGATGGAGAAGATGAGATATTATAGTGATCAGAAATTATAAAAAATAAAATCAAACCAATATGACTAAGTGTGATAGAGGATGTTTGTATTGATCAATCGTATTAATAGATAGTCATGTACATTAGATTATTGAGTTGTATTATAGATAGATTTATTTTTTCATTTATATATATTGTAAACATTAATGTCACTCAAAATTCTACCAATATAGTATCTTTAATTCATAAAATGATGATTTCATGTATAAGTTTTGTATATAGGTAATTCCGTACAATGAACAATTACATTTATTAAATTTTGTGTCATTATTTAATGATATAATTTATTATTTATTTGTATTTTAGGCGGAGAAAATATCTTATTTAAACACCAGTACCATCACAAAATATTAGTTTGCGTTCAAATGATAGGACACCCTTGGTGGATGTATCCAACGGTAAAACCATAGTTTTTTTTAGTATTATATGTAGATATAATTAGTGAATCGTACAAAATTGCTTATTCATTGTCATTTTATTAAAACATCGAGTTGCTTTTGTAAACAGGGCCTATAATACTCAATACAATTCGTAATCAATCTGCACGTATTGCTCGGGAAAAAAGAAGGTGTATATTGAAAGATAAGCGTGAAGGTCGTTTTTGTTCTCCAGAAGATATGAAAGAAAATGAGACTCCATTAAGTTGTGTTATAAGTAATAGCCAATGTAATACACTTACAATTGCATTATTCAAATTCATAAGTTTTATTTTATTAATTTAGATTATTGATTGTAAATTTTTATGTAATTAGTGAATCATACAAAATATACAATTCAATGTTCTTTTATTAAAAAATCGAATTGTTTTTTTAAAACGGGGCCTATGATAGTCAATACAATTCATAATCAATCTGCACGTATTGCTCGGGAAAAAAGAAGGTGTATACTTAAAGAGAAGCGTGAAGGTGGTTTTTGTTCTCCAGGAGATATGAAAGAAAATGAGAATCCATTAAGTTGTGTTATAAGTAATAGCCAATGTAATACACTTACAAGTTCATTATTCAAATTCATAAGTTTCACTTCATTAATTAAGATTATTGATTCTAATTTTTTATATGTTCATTTTCAAGTTTGCACACCGACAAGATTACAACCTGATATCAATTCAAGGAGTAAGAAAAGACAAATACAACTATGTAATACCTCAATGATCAACTACTTTTGTAAAGTTACGAATTTACTAAATTCATAGTGACCAATAGAATTCTAATTAGCACCCATTTCAGGGCCAAATGACAAGTTAACTCCATTGAACTATGCTGACTCATCATCGAACTATGATGAAGTCGATATAACACCGCTTAGTAACATTACAAACGGTAAGTAATCTTCATCAAATTGCTCAGTCAACTTAATATAATAATTTTAAATTGCAATTCATTCATGTAATTAAGTTTTTTGTAGATACCAATATCAATGAAGACGGACGCGATTCAGCAAAATTTAATCGATATAAACGTATGAAAATAATGAAAAAAAGCGCTCAAGAAAAGGTAGATTGTCAGATCTACTTATATCACAATAATGGTGCCGGAAGATGAATACTTTAAATTGGCTTTACACGGATACTTTTTTGTTTAAAAGACTATTTGTTTTTGTAGTTGTTCAGACTGATAATTAAGTCACACCTACGTCTTCAAGTATTGCAAACGAGCATTGTACTTCTCTTAATAGTACAACTACGAACCGTGAGTATTATTACAATAAACTATGCATTACTTCCATGAAGAATGATAATTATCCAAACTATCATTTTATTGACCTGTGCCAGTATTTGTTTGTTTGTATTCAAGAAGCACAATCTGATTCGAAATTAGCACGACATAATAGAAGACTTTTATTGAATAAGAATCGAAATTTAGGAATTTGTTATTTTATTTTTTTATTCTTATGTTAAAGTAATTACATATACATATATATATTGTCATTATCTTGACAAATACTCAATAATTTTTAATTTATTTAGCTGCAGACAGAGACTTAATTCGATTAGGAGAAAGTCGTTATTAATTCGAATACAAAAAATATGTCGTCCAAAGCAAAAAGGTCGTCAAACAAGTGAGACAACATATTAATTTAGGTATTGAACTATTTTTACTATAAGAAATCTTATTTTACATTATATTATATTTGTATATATATTATATTGATTATATATCGTTGCTCATTTTTTTCTTCTATTTGTGTATGTACAGGAGATTCAACTGATCAATTTGCGACAAACATAAGAGACCATACCCTTGATGGGGAAGTTCATAGTCATGAAAATACACGCAGAAATGTTGAACTCCAAAATAAAGTTGCAGGCATTCGAAGAGAATAACTTTTAAATGTAAATTGCATATAAATCACATATATATTACTGCAAATATTAATATAGTGAAAATGCTATATATTTAAAGTACTGGGATATTGGTGATCCAATATGGAAGTGTGAGTACTGTGGCGCATGCAATGATGTTGTATGAAGAAAGAGCAAAAAAATCAAGCAAAAAGGACAAGCCAAAATTCTCACTATGTTGTTTGCAAGGCAAAGTTATTCTTCCTTTGTTGCATCGGCCTCCACAGTTATTGACCGACTTGTTGAAAGAAAAACATCCGAGAAGCAAGCACTTCATCGAGAATATCCGACCATATAATATGATGCATTATTTTACATCGATGGGAAGAAAGATACAAGCACCATCCACTCAAGGACCCTATAATTTCAAAATAGGTGGTCAGAATCATCACCTAATTGATAGCTTGATGCCGAATGAAGGATCGCGTCCAAAGTTTTCTCAACTATACATATATGACACAGAGCATGAGATTGGTAATAGGAAGGCTGCTTACAGGTAAATCAAACATTACATTTTTGTGACATATACTAACTTTGTATACTAATTAAAAATTAATGGAAGTATGTTCTAATAACTTCTTAAATGTTTATCACAGTTCTAAAAATCCTGAAAAGTTTGAAGATTCTCTAATTGCCGAATTACAAGATATGATTGATCAGCACAATCCTCATGCTAAAAATTTTAGGATGGCAAGAGATCGCTTTAGAAATCATCCTTGTGATGAAGTTCGGTTGAAATTAATTGGGATGAGAGATACTGATGGTAGGACATACAACCTACCTACAACATATGCGGTAGCTGCCTTGATAGTTGGAGACATCGATATTGCGGATAAACGAGATATAGTTGTTGAAACATGAAGTGGAAAGCTGAAGCAGATCTTTGAGCTCCATCCCACTTATCTGCCTTTGCAATATCCTCTGCTATTTCCATATGGTGGGGACGGATACATAGTTGATGTTTGCCATAGAGATAAAAGTCTACCTACCGACAGTTCCAAAAAAAGGAGATAGACTGACTATGAGAGTGGTTTGCATATCGAATGCAGGACCGTGAAGAAGAGGCGGACACCATTTTGTTTGCCGGACGTTTATGCCAGCTTTTTTGCGTCGACAGTTATACAATCATGGAGGCTGAAACATTGTCATTCGTAAGGAATAATCAACGTAGTTTTAGGGTCGGCAATGTTAAGAACATACGTGGTGCAACAAGCTGAGGAGATACAGAAGGAGCATCTACAGGGGGTCGAGTAGTTATACCAGCCTCATTTACTGGAGAACACAGCTACATGAGAGAGAATCATCGATCAAGATGCAATGGCTATTTGTAGATGGTATGGCTACCCAGATTTGTTTATAACATTCACATGTAATCCAAAGTGGCCCGAAATAACACGATTTGTATCGAAGAGGGGCCTAAGACCTGAAGATAGACCAGATATTATTTATCGAGTGTTTAAGATGAAGCTGGATCAAATGGTTAAGGATCTTAAGGATAAAAAGATTTTTGGCAGAGTTAAAGCAGGTAATCAGCCAATAAGCTCGAAGGTTACTGCCTATTTATATGCTTCTGACATAGTTGCAACGTATTTTATCTGATATAAATATATTAGTTGTGATTTGGCACAATTTTTTTAAGAAAATCTTAACATGTTGGCTAAATAGTTATCTTACTATGATTTACAGTTGTCTACACTGTGGAGTTTCAAAAGCGTGGATTGCCACATGTGCATATACTTTTATTTTTACACCGAGACGACAAATTTCCTAATGTCGAAACAATAAACAAAATTATTTGTGCTGAGCTTCCGAATAAAGATGAGAATCCGGAGTTGTACGATGTAGTTTCAGAGTTTATGATACATGATCCATGTGGTGCTTTGAACAATAATGGCCCATGTACTACGGATAAAAAATGCACAAAACATTTTCCAAAAAAATTCAATGAGAGAACAACAGTTGATGAAGATGGCTATCCTGTTTATAGGAGAAGAGATAATGGTGCATCCGTTGTCAAAGGTGGCATCACGCTTGACAATAGATTTGTGGTCCCGGATAATCCAGAGTTGTTGTGTAACTATCGTACACATATAAATGTTGAATGGTGCAACCAGTCGAGATCGATTAAATATTTGTTCAAGTATATCAATAAGGGATATGATAGAGTCACGGCAGCATCATATCAAAATCGTCAAAACTCTGATGATCCTAAGGAAATTGATGAAATCCAAATGTATTACGATTGTCGGTACATATCCCCATGTGAAGCCATGTGGAGGATATTTGGGTTTCATTATCCATTATAGAATCCCTACTGTGGAGAGGCTAAGCTTTCATTTACCCGACGAGCAAAGCGTCATGTACACTAATTATGATGACTTAGAGTTGGTGCTTAAAAGACCTAATATTGACAGAATAATGTTTCTGTTATGGATGGAGTGCAATAAATAATATCCTGAGGCCAGAGAATTGAGCTATGATGAGTTCCCAACAAATTTGTATGGCAAACATGTCAACGTGAATGGACACCTCGGAAGAAAGGCTTATGCATTGGGAGGATTCATCATGTAACTCCAGGAGCAGGTGAAAAATTCTATTTGAGGACACTATTGAATTTTATTAAAGGTGCAACGTCTTATGAAGACATATGCGTTATTGATGGTGTACAATATTCGACTATTTAAAGAAGCATGTTATGCCAGAGGTTTATTAGACGATGACAAGGAGTACGTTGATGTCATATAGAAACCAGTTTTAGAGAATCGGGACAATATCTACGTAATCTTTTCTACATGTTGCTACTGTCTTGCAGTTTGACAAAACCCGAGGCTATTTGGGATAAGACTTGGCACCTTCTTTCTGATGATATCCTATTCAGACAACGAAGACTTCTCAAAGACAATGTTATATGAGCATCTTTATCACTACCCTTATTAAACTTATTAATAAATATTTTTTGTTAAGGAATGGTTTTTAAAGGAGTAACCGTCAAATGTGTCTGTTTTTGCAGCATTGCGCCTAACAGATGAACAATTGCATAACTTAGCTCTCGCTGTCATTGAAGCTAAGCTACAAAGTAATGGTAGCACCCTCCGTAAATTCACCGAAATGCCATTTCCAGATGATTTGATTACCTCAAATGGTCAAAATAAACAAGCTCATAATTGATGAGCTATCTTATGACATAGGGGTTGTTTGGCAATTGGCTGTTGGTTGTTGGCTTTTGGCTGGTTTAGTTGGCTTGTTTGACTGGCTGGAAGCATTGGCTATATGTATTGTGGCTGTTGGCTGTTTATTAGAGAGTTTGTGGGCCAACAAGCCAAAAGTCAATCCAAAAAGTCGCTCCCAGGACTTTTTCATTTTCGCTTAAAAGCCGCCTTTTCACCCAACCAAAAAGCCAATAACCAAACACTATTTTTGGTCGTTTGACCAAATTAAAAAGCCAAAAGGCAAAAGCCAATGAAAAAGCCATTTACCAAACGCCATAGAGCAAGCGACTAGACAAGGAATTTAAAGAACTTTATTTGGGATTGACTGTTGAACAGCGTGAAATTTATGATGAAATCATGTTTGCTGTATCGAGAGGTGAAGGGGGCGCCTTCTTTGTATATGGTTATGGAGGAACTGGTAAGACGTACCTGTGGAGATTACTGTGTGATGCATTAAGGTGTAAAGGGGAAATTGTCTTGCCAGTTACATCAAGTGGAATAGCCTCTTTGTTGCTTCCACGCGGGAGAACTGCCCATTCTAGATTTGGACTTCCCTTAAATGTTACTGAGAACTCAACGTGTTCAGCAATTAGGCTAGGATCGGACCTGATAGCTCTCCCTCATAAGGACAAACCGATCATTTGGGATGAGGCTCCTATGATGCATAAATATTGCTTTGAAGATCTAGATAGAAGCTTAAAGGATGTTATGCAGTGCATGAATCCAGCAAATCAGCATATTCCATTTAGTGGAAAGGTTGTTGTATTCGCCGGTGATTTAAGACAGATATTGCATATCGTTCCAACGAGACAAGATATTGTGTTATGAGCAATCAACAGTTCTTACTTATGGGATTTTTGTCCTGTGCTAAGATTAACAAAGAATATGCGCCTGAGAACAGGTTCCGGTAGCTCGAATGTGGATGAAATTAGGGAGTTCTCAGAGTGGATTTTGAACATCGGAGATGACAAAGTTGGTGAGCCGAATGATAGTGAAGCCGATGTAGAAATTCCTCATGAGACATTGATAGATGGAGGAGAGAGTACATATCCCGACCTAGAGAATCACATATGGGAAACATAATATTTTCTGGAAAGAGCTATTCTTGCTCCAACTAATGAAATTGCTGACATGGTTAATGAGCATGTTTTGTCTCGCTTGCCAGGTGAAGAAAGAACTTATCTGAGTTCAGATGCAATTTCCGTTGAGGAAGGGAATTTTGGAGTTCATGAGATGTATTTTATCGAATTTCTAAATATGATCAAGTGCGGGGGAATGCCAAATCATAACATTAGATTGAAGGTAGGGGCACCGGTGATGCTTCTAAGGAATATTGACCAGACTTCTGGGCTACGTAATGGTACCAGGTTAGTCGTCAAGCATCTTGGCAATCGCATTATTGAGGTTGTTGTTGTGTCCGACAGTTATGTAGGGGACAAAGTTTTCATTCCCATAATGACACTTACACCATCAGACGCAATAAAGTTCCCGATAAAGTTTCAGAGAAGGCAGCTTCCGTTGGTTGTATGTTTTGCAATGACGTAAATAAAAGCCAAGGACAGTCTCTAGCCTACATAGGATTATATCTCCCTCGGCCAGTATTCAGCCACGGACAATTCTATGTTGCTGTATCAAGAGTTACAAGCAAAAAGGTTTGAAGATTTTAATCTGTGATAAAGAGCATTGAAACTCAAATGTTACCACAAATGTAGTGTATAAGGAAGTATTTCATAATGTGTAATAAGTATTATGAAAACTTTTCATTTATGTACTTAGTTTTTCTTTCAATGTGTTCATATAGTCACTCACAGTTGTCTTATCGTCTACTTTGTTGCATATTATACGATAACTACGTTTTTAATAATTATATGTGATTTTGTTTGTTTAATTTATGTCACATTCATATTGTCAAACCTTTTTTTAAAATAAACGCACACAATTAGCATCCCGTGCATTCTTGCACGGGTTTTAAACTAGTATACATATAGGCATAGTTTAATGAAATTTAGCTGCAATATGCAAGTAAGAGTTGTAATTAATTAGTTAGCTTTAGAACAAAGCAAGATAAACTTAAACTTCTGTATCTCCATAACCCCCCCCCAAATAAGAAAAAGAATTCCAAATTAAATGTTATGCGATCTCAACATCATTATTCAAGATATTTGCGGAAAATAATCATAATTAAGGATTAAACATGACTTTACAAATAAATGATTACAATAGTTATCTTCCGTCTACATTTCCTCCATCACTCAAGCTAAGTGGGAGTATCTTATGACATTGAAAGCTACATGAAAAAAGATGGATTCGGACAGCAGCCTACATATGAGCGCTCTCGGACATAAAAAAAAATGGTTTGAAAAAATCTATCAGGTCACCTAACGTCATGAAGATGCATGTAAAATGTCACAGGCAATTGAAAAATGCATATACAAACTTTATATGTGTGGTTTAAAGAGATCCTGTACCATGTAGTATATAGTATTTGATCTGGTGACTCGTTTATTTGTAAAAATGGGTCGACTTCTGGTCCAATGAAAAAGACTTGAATAGCAACCCCTTTCGACGAAAAGATGCAGGGCAACCCCAAGAAATTTGCCAGTAGTTAGAATTGTTGAACACTCCTGTGGCTGTAATCCCAGGAGTAGGTTGAATATAATAGTCGCATATACTATTTGTGTTTACCGTCATGAAACTGAGCATTTTTGGATGATTTGAAGGTCTCCAGAAATTCCTTAGCCTTCTTAAACTCGTACTTCTTTCTAGATGTATCCCATTTATGTTCCGCCGTTAGTATCTCAATGACACGAGGTAGAGCCTGATGAGCTGCATCAGTATCCAGAAAAGCAAGCCGACATCTACGAGCAATAAAATCAGTTGCAGACTCACAATACTCGTATCGAGCACAGTATGCTACTTCTGCTTCAAGGAAAGGGTATCCATGTGCGAGACGCTTGCCCAAACCTTCATTCTGAAGATGGAAGAAGAGTATTAAGTAAATCACATCTAAAAAACAAGCCAGTAATTGATCTTGTTACACCATGTGCAAGAATGAATACATACAGCTGTTTTATTCCATGTTCTAGATATACATTGTGCATAGAGGTGCATTCTCTTTACTTGATATTCATACATTTTAACTTCTTAGCCCTAAACTTAACTAATCTAAACTTGTATGAGAACTTACTGGCCCTGAACTTGTTTATCCTAAAATAAGAAAGATCTAAAAGAGCAAACCCAAAGTTGATAGTATAGGTAACAATTCACATGGTGAAAAGATGATAGACAGCAAGCATGTTTTGATGATAGACTTGTTTTGATGGTCTCCTAATAAACTAATTCCCATTGAACATCTTTACCTTCGAAATACATTCAGTATCAATTAAATTATGGCATGTGCTGCTTTCTGCACTTATTTAGCACTAATGCAGGTTGAATGTATATTTACAAGTTGATAAACAAAACAGATTGCTTGTCCACTTCGTATGAGATATGTTTAAATACAATATAATAATTCAGACTCATATTAGTTAAACCCTACAAAATCATCCATGACATCTTAATCCCTCTGATTCATAATACAAGTCATTTTGGAAATTTTCACACATATTAAGAACTTAGTAAAATTACAAAATTAGCATTGATATTGTTAAACTGGCATTAAAAGTTGTATTGATATTTTAAATAGGCCTATAATATTATATATTTATATATTGATATATCGAAACAGCACCTAATATTGCATTGGCATTTAAAAAGAACTTATATCTTTGGTCAGAGGGGATTGTTAAACCATCACCATCTACATAGATAAAATTCAAGATAAATAGAGGAAAGAAGGAAATCATGTAAAAAAAAAATCTCAGTTTTATTTGCAACAAAATGTATTAAAGAAACCATAATAAAGCAAACAAAATTTTAACCTGAGATATTGAAGCCACCCGCTCAGCCAATGTACCATATGCTTGCGATAAATGCTTTGCTACAGCAGTGTCCATGACACCAGGAACGACTTTTCCATCACGTGTCTGCTTCATCCGGACATATTGTTGAGCAATAACAGTAAAATTGGAGGGATCCCAACCAGAGCCACCCGTAAGTATCAAGTTGTGTGTTATGCATTCATTGGCTGGACTAAGCTTTCCAGACTTAATTGCAGCATCAACAGCATCCTCAGCCATGCTAAAGAAATCATAGCAACAATTTAAATACAGCCACAGAGCTGTGATGAACTGATATTAAGGGAAGGGTGATTTAGATATTATCTTTACAAGTTAGTTATAGGTAGCTTGGGACATAAGCTAAGGAGTTTATTAGAGGAAAATCAGTAGATAGTGATAGAGGTGTGGAAAGCATGGAAAAATGATTAGTGTTTTATTGAGCTTTTAAGAGTTCATTGGGTACATTTTGCTGTAATTTCAACTTTATTAATCAAATCATCTTCTTTTTCCCTAAATTTCTGACATAATGATGCTTAAGCTATGCCAATTCATAGCAAGAATTCAGTAATACTAATGCTTAGAAGTAGGGAAGGCAGAAGCCATGTATAGCTCACAGCTCATTAATATGTCATGAAGAGAACAAAAAGCTAGTCTGATAGTTTTTCCAATTACTGTTCTCAGTCATTCCTATACCATGATTCTAGATCCATGAAGCAGTAACACCAGCACCCAGCAGTATCCCAGAAATGTTATGCTAATAAGGATTGTGTGTACCCACGTTGCAGTTAAGCTTGACATTAGGGAAAAAAAAGTACAATCAATTTTTAACACAATCATCCTTCGCCAAAAACAATTAGAACTTTCATTAAATGATGGGATTTGACACCTAGGTGCATGGTTCAAAAATACGCTTGCCCGTGTTGGAGTGTTTTTCAGTTTTAAGAAACCGAATTTAACCATTTCAGAACAGAGAATTTAAATAAGCTGAAATTTCGGCGGAACCAACCATGACAAGGCAATTTTGCCCGCATTTCCGTATCAAGACGCTACTTTTCAGAAAAAAAATTCCAGAGATTCCCACTGCTCGCTACAGCCCCTCCAATAATGACATAAATCAACATAAAAAATATTGATAGAGAGACGAAGAGGCAAACAACAATCATGAGATCTATGCTTTATAAATTAATTTTATAATATATAGTGCAAATAACAGTATGATAAACCGTGACGCAGTCAGTGATGAATGTATGCGTTCAATTTCCTAGAAACCGCACCGTTTCCGCTACCATGACCGAAACCGTATTTTCGAACCATGCCTAGGAGGCTAGGAGCATCGAAATATTGGAATTTTGTATCCATGATCCAAGTAATACGACATAGTCCACATATGGGAAAAGAGATTAGCCAAGCCTCCTCCATAGCTCAGGCATATCATTAAAGCTAAATCTAGACAAAATATAGCCCCATTCAAGGCTTCCACTCTAATTAACACTTTGAAAGTTAAAACTGCGTCTATGATCAAACTACCCAAAAGGAATAAAAGCTTCAAAAATTTTAGCAAGGTAACCTGCAACTTTATATTGTGACGATAGCATGAGCAGAGCCCTGAAACAGCAAAATTTTAAGCCACTCACTTGAAGCCCCATAAAAAGGTGATTTCATGATGTAAAAAGTAGTGCTAATACTTTATCACAAGACAAATATAAAAGTTTGTGATGTATAAATGTTGTCTTTTTTATGTTTATCTTTCCTAAGTCCATCATGCAAAGAAGAAAGGTGTCAAAGAGTGGTAATTCTGTAAAACCAACAGGAATAATTTCCAGAGAAGAAATCAGAGCTCACAAAGGATTAAATCCCAAAAAAAACGATAAAAATTAAGACAAAAGTTGACTATTGATGAGTTGGTGACTGAGCGGACGTAAAGACTAAAGCAATTATTAAGGCAAGAAAATACCTTCTATAGGTGGTCCATTTTCCACCAGTAATAGTTACCAAGCCAGGGAAATCTTCACAAACAACATGATCACGAGATATGCTTTCTGTGTTTTTCGCTCTTGGATCCATTGCCAATGGGCGAATGCCACTCCATGCAGAGAGAACATCTGTTCGACGTACCTGTCCCCAAGAAATAGATTGACTAAAGAAATGCAACTCTTATTGCTTTATCAGTCACCAGCTCCAAGAAACTAAAATCTATCTTCTGAGTAATGTTATAGACAGCTAGCATAAACTAGATCTAGAACATACAAACTGCATAAAACAAACTTCCGCTTCTCAGTTGAGAACTCAAACAGATGGAGTAATCTATAAGCAGCTCGATACTCTTAACATGAACGGAATAATTCAGGGACTTGGGGGTGACAAATATGGGGCGGGATTTGTCTGATCTTTGTGAAAATTCTTTATTTTTTGAGTAGTAGTAGTTCTTTCAAAGATGAAGATCATTTTCCTTTCTAAAGGAAGGAATGCTATATTTTCCTCCACATACCTTAGCTTCATCTTCCTCTTCTCCCATCCATCCTCTTCCCTCCATTTTCATTTAGATTCCATTTCTCTCTAACTTTTCTTATAAGGAACCAAACGAAGGAAAACTAATTGACAATTTGTTTCCCTTGGTAAATTTTCTAAACAGATAATCAATCTCCATTGAAAAATGCTTTCCGACCAACCAAACTGAGCCCAAGGACTATAAAAAATTAGAAAACAACCCAATGGAATTTATCTTTTAGCCACCATATTGTCAGACTATCATCTAATTATATGTACAAGCACTTATACTATCTTCAAGCAAACTACCTAAACTAGCTATTCAATTCACATATGCAAGACATGTAACAAGGGCATAACAGGAAAACACCTCAGTTACAGAATGGTGGGAAGGAGTTCATTTAGCAATCAATCTGCAAGTTAGTAGAAAGAATCAAGAGGAAGAAAGGTGAGGTAAAAAATAGAGAGCTGAGCTGAGGAGAGGAGAGAGATACTCAGACATTCCCTGCCACAGTTTTAGCGTCTTTATTTTGAAGAGACTAGCTTTGCAAAAGCTACATATGCTTTTGCTGTACTTTAATACAACTTCTACTTCTGTCATTTTCCCCCTTTTCTTATTCTTAATTCGTCAACTAAACCAGTCCATAATACCATCAATCTATCATGTATCTTCCTAACCACAAAATTAAGAGAAACAAAAAGAGTACCTTTCTAAATGAAGCACTTAGTTCAAGGTATGGCGAAAAGATAATATCTCCCTCCAGGAATTGGCACTTCAGGTACTTGATTTCTTATTCATGTGATAGGCACCATCAATATATATACTTCCTCCATTTTTTTTACTTGCATCATTTACATGATGCACAAGTTTTAAGGAGAGGAGAGAGATAGAGAGAGGGAAAAAAGGGGGACCCATGTGATAGGAGAGAAGTGGAGAGTAATTATTGCCCAAAAAGGAAATGATGCAAGTAATTTGCAACTTTCAAAAGTGGAAAATGATGTAAGCAAAAAAAACGGAAGAAGTATGTATATATATATATATATAGATAGGAAAGAATAATGTGAAAACCATTCCTTAGGCTAAAAACTTAATATGGATGATCTAATTCTAAAGTCTAGACCGTCCCATCAATAATCCAACGAATGGTTTTAAATGCGGATATCGAATGGCTAGGATTTATTCCCGAAATTGATTACGCGTGTCCTAGAAGATTCTGCAACGAATTATACCAGGCCTCCTATCAGTCACTTATGCTAGAAGGAATAAAAGGACTGCCAGTTAAGAGTAGTCTTCTAGAAGGGGGTTGATGGTCTTTTTATTGCTTTTGTCTGTTAGTAGAAGAATGTGGGTACTGATTATTTTGTGAGAGAGAATGATAGTGCGTGCTTGTAATAAATAGGGGCTCAGGTCAGTAGTGGAAAGGCATCCAGAAAAGTAGAAAGAGAAAGTCACCACTAGGAGAGACTCAACCTCTCGAAAGTTGAGCAATTGTATTAGCTGATTTCCTTGGTCATTCTAATACAAATCTATCCCTTGCCCTCTTTTGTGTGTTATTTACTGTTTTCTTGATTAATTCCCAGCTGACGGACTTCCAGGCAGGGCTGCCGGAGGAAATTGCACGGGCGGTTAGTAGGGTGACTGAGCAGATGCAGGAATCTCTCATCCGCCTTGAATGGAGGATCGACTGCTCCCGTGAGACCCATGAGGGGATGATAGCTTAGATCCAACTGAGTAAGTTTGAGGCGGAGGTGCGGCAGTCGATACCAAACCGACCACCATCACCGGTGGCGGAGTTCATACCTAACTCTAAGATTCCAGGGCGTTGGAGAGAACTCGTATGAGAACGGAGGTAGGGGAGGGGCGGAGCGGGGTGGCGTTTTAAACGGCTAGACTTGCCGGTTTTTGACGGGCAAAACCCCGACGGATGGATACTCCGGGCCGAAAGATTCTTTAAGTTTTATGGGTTGAGCGAGGCAGACAAATTGGAAGCGGCGGTTGTGGCTCTCGACGGGGACGCGCTGTTTTGGTTCCAGTGGGAGAACCGGCGTCACCCGATACGAGGATGGGAGTTGAAGGGGCTACTCCTCCGCCTGTTCCGGTCGACCTTCACGGGTTCGCTCCATGAGCAATGGCTGGCTCACGAGCAAAAGGCAGATGAGGGGGTGGTGGAATATCGCCGGCGGTTCATTGAATTATTAGCTCCGTTGGAAGATGTTCCAGAGGAAATCGCCAAGGGGCATTTTATCAATGGCTTGAGGGAAAACCTCAAGGCTGAGGTGTGGGTCCTAGGCCCAATTAACATGGACCAAGCTATGGATCTAGCACTGAAATTGGAGTATAAACTTCAACAAGGGGGAGCCCAAACCCGACAGCCCAAAACCTTCTCCATTTTTGGATCTCAAACCACCCAAACCTAACCCTCCAAAACTAATACCCAATTTCCCAGCCCACACGCCACTAAACAAACCAGCCTAGCCGTATATACCCAGCCCACAACCCATTACACCACAAAAGGCCTCTCCACTAGCTCCCTTCAATCTAGAGGCTCTTATAACCCACCTTCAAAACCCACCCACTTAAGTCACCGAAACACCAGTGAAGTCAGAAGACTCAGCGAGCACCGAGGAGAGAGAAAGGCCTCTGTTTTAAATGCGACGAAAAGTGGGCCCCCGGCCACCGGTGTAAACGGAGTGAACTGAGTGTGTTGTTGGCACAGGAGGAAGAAGAAGTTGAGATAAACCAGGAGGAACCCGAAATTTTTCCCCTTGAGGACCCGATCCAAACTGAGATTTCTCTCAACTCCGTAATGGGGTTGAACAACCCAAAAACCTTGAAAGTCCGGGGTGAGATCAGCGGAGAATCGGTGGTAGTAATGATCGACCCCGGGGCGACGCACAACTTTATCTCAACGCCGCTTGTTAAGAAGTTGGGAATTCCGGTGACACCTTCTAAAACTTTCGGGGTGACTTTGGGCACTGAAGACGCTGTGCAACGCGAGGGGGAGTGCAAGCAGGTGAAGCTCCACCTTCAAGGGCTGGACATTGTGGAGGATTTCCTACCTTTACCCTTGGGAAATTCTGATGTTATCCTTGGTATTCAATGGTTGGAAAAGTTGGGCACCATGACAACCAACTGGAAGACACAAACCATTTCCTTCCACTTGGGAGCGGCGAGGTGTACGTTGAAAGGGGGCCCACGCTCGGCTGAACCGGGATTTCTCTAAGGGCTATGATTCGTACCATACGGAAGGCAAAGGGGGGAGTGTTAGTCGAGCTTAATCTGATGGAGGAAACCGGAGAGGAGAATGAAGTGGGGGAAAGTGCAGAATCTGAATTGCCTCCCTGTGTGCAAGCCTTGATCACCTCCTTCACTCACGTGTTTAACATGCCAGAGGGGCTACCATCGCAACGCAACCATGAGCATGCCATCAATCTGAAACACAACACTCACCCTGTTAGCGTTAGGCCCTATCGCTATCCACAATTTCAAAAGGATGAGATCGAGAAATTGATAAGGGATATGCTCCTTGTCGGGGTTATTCGTCCCTCTACTAGTGCCTACTCCAGCCCGGTTTTATTAGTCAAGAAGAAAGATTGGTCGTGGCGATTCTGTGTCGATTACCGGGCCCTGAACCGGGTCACAGTTCCGGACAAATTTCCTATACCCGTTATTGAGGAACTTTTGGATGAGCTCTATGGGTCGAAATTTTTTTCCAAATTGGACTTGAAGTCTGGTTACCATCAGATTTGGATGAAGGCCGAAGACATTCCCAAGACGGCTTTCCGAACTCATGAGGGCCATTACGAGTTCCTCGTAATGCCATTTGGGCTCACAAACGCCCCGGCCACCTTTCAAGCCCTTATGAACGAGTTGTTCAAGCCTCATCTCCGTAAGTTTGTTTTGGTTTTCTTTGACGATATTTTGATATATAGTCGTACCCCTGAGTTACACTTGCAACATCTTACTATAGTGCTAGAGACACTTGCCCAGCATCAATTGTATGCAAACAAAAAAAAATGCGAGTTTTGGTAAATTGGAGGTGGCGTATTTAGGCCACGTAATTGGGGCCAATGGGGTAGCCGTGGACCAATCCAAGGTAATGGCGATGCAAGATTGGCCCACCCCAACCAACCTCCAGGAACTTCGGGGATTTCTTGGTTTGACCGGTTATTATCGGAAGTTTGTAAGAGGTTATGCAACAATTGCTGCCCCATTAACTTCACAGCTTAAAAAATATAATTTTGGGTGGACACAAGAGGCTACGGAGGCCTTCCTAGCCCTCAAGGCAGCCTTAGCCACTGCCCCGGTGCTGGCAATGCCGAATTTTGAGTTACCTTTTGTGGTGGAATCGGATGCGTCGGGTTTTGGTGTGGGAGCAGTGTTGTTACAATCCTGTGGCTTATTTTAGTAAGCTTTTGGGCCCTAGAGCTCGAGCTAAATCCATCTACGAGAAAGAATTAATGGTGGTTGTCTTGGCGGTTCAAAAGTGGAAACACTACTTGCTAGGCCGTCATTTTGTGATCTATTCTGACCAACAAAGCTTGCGTTACCTAATGGCGCAAAGGGAAGTAGGCATAGATTATCAACGTTGGATGAGTAAGCTTATGGCTTACAATTTTGAGATCAAGTACAAGCCCGGTCCTTCCAACAAGGTTGCGGACGCTCTATCACGACAATATGCAGCAAGGGTGGAACTTGGGGCCATCATTTCCACTCATGCCCCCACTTGGGCGGACATTCAGCAACAAGTAGCTGCTGACCCCTTCATGCAGCAGCTCACTAAGGAAGTGACAGCAGGTCAGGGAAATCACAAGGGATTAACAGTCGAGCATGGCATCTTGCGCTACAAGGGGCGCTTAGTAATTCCCGCCAAGTCTCCTCTTGTTCACCAAATCCTTCAAGAATATCATGACACTCCAACAGGTGGTCATTTGGGGGATTTTAAGACATACCAAAGGGTAGCCATGGAGTGGTACTGGCCCGGTATGCGTAAACAAGTGACAACTTATGTTTGGGCCTGCCCCACTTGCCAACAACAAAAGAACTCTTCCCTAAAACCAGCTGGGTTGTTGCAGCCACTACCCGTTCCCTCTCAGGTTTGGGAGGATCTGTCCATGGACTTCGTGGAGGGTTTACCACGTTCTAATGGCGTGGATACGGTGTTGGTAGTGGTGGATAGATTGACGAAATACAACCATTTCCTCACACTCAAGCACCCCTTTACCGCTGCAACAGTTGCTCATCTCTTTGTCAAGGAAATTGTGCGCCTCCACGGTTTCCCCTCTACCATTGTGTCTGACAGGAATCGAGTCTTCCTCAGTTTGTTTTGGAGTTCAAATTACAGGGCACTAACCTCCATCGCAGCACCGCATATCATCCACAATCCGACGGGCAAACGGAAGTGTAAACAAGTGGTTGGAGGGATACCTTCGTTGCTTCATCAATGGGCAACCAAAATCTTGTACCCAGTGGGTACCATGGGCTGAATACTGCTATAATACAGCCACGCATGCTTCTACACTTTGCTCACCTTTCAAGGCCCTCTATGGGAGAGACCCCCCCACCTCTTACGCTTTGAAAGAGGGAGCACAGCTGTTTTCACATTGGAAGAACAGTTGCAGCAGAGAGATGCAATTTTAGACGACTTGAAGTTCCACTTGCTCAAGTCTCAGAACAACATGAGATTGCAGGAAGATGGTAAGCGTCGTGATGTTCACTTTGAGGTGGGAGATATGGTGTACCTCAAACTCAGACCTTACCGACAGAAATCATTGGCTACAAGGCCATTTGAGAAGTTGGCGGCTCGCTTCTATGGCCCCTTCAAGGTGCTCAAGAAGATTGGGTCAGTGGCGTATCAGTTGGAACTGCCCCCCAAGCTAAAATACACCCGGTCTTTCATATCTCACAATTGAAGAAGGCTCTAGGCCCACACTCAGCCCTGCCCACCATACCTGCTGCCCTCGCCGCAGACTTGACTCTGGAAGTCAGTTCAGCTGCAGTACTGGGAGTGAGACTTGTGCCTAGGGGTACTGACCACCAGAAAGAGGTTCTTATACAATGGGAGAATCTTCCGGAATTTGAAGCTACCTGGGAGGACTATACTGTCATCGACAACCGCTTTCCCTTTTTCGACCTTGAGGACAAGGTCCGAGTTTGGGAGGGGGGTAATGCAACGAATTATACTAGGCCTCCTATCACAGTCACTTATGCTAGAAGGAAGAAAAGGACTGCCAGTTAAGGGTAGTCTTCTAGAAGGGGGTTGATGGTCTTTTTATTGCTTTTGTCTGTTAGTAGAAGAATGTGGGTACTGATTATTCTGTGAGAGAGAATGATAGTGCATGCTTGTACTAAATAGGGGCTGAGGTCAGTAGTGGAAAGGCATCCAGAAAAGTAGAAAGAGAAAGTCACCACTAGGAGAGACTCAACCTCTCGAAAGAAAAGCAATTGTATTAGCTGATTTCCTTGGTCATTCTAATACAAATCTATCCCTTGCCCTCTTTTGTGTGTTATTTACTGTTTTCTTGATTAATTCCCAGCAGATTCTTTTTCTCTCTCCTAATCTTTCGCTGCCACATGATTTTCTCTCTCTTACTCCTCTCTCACAGTCTCACTGGCATTTTTCTCTCTCCTCTCTATGCCCCTAACCCTTTCTCTCTCTCCTCCTATGTACTTGAATCAGAGAGTTCGTGCGCGATGCCGACTAGGTTTTTCGACGGTGATAACCTGCTAATCAGGGTTTCGGTTCCGTATACTTTCGTCATTGATTTAGTGAGGAAGATGAAGTTGAAAGTGAAGGTGGAGTTGGAGATATATGGGTTTTTCTAGGGTTTCTCTTTGATTCTAGGTGATTACTAGAAAACATGCCTCAATCTATCAAAATTACTAGAAAATTATTCTTCAATCTAGATGAAGTATTAGACATTACTCTTCAATGGAGCTAAAATCTTCGGGGTTTTTTTTTTGCTATTATGGAACTTTTTTTATTTAGAAACAACTCCGAAATAAGGACTTCTACTACAATTAAAGATGAAGAAAGCTAATTCTCTTGTACTTTAGCTAAATTGTGGTTTATATTTTATAATTCATCCTTAATTTTTGTTGTTATCGAACCCTAAATTAATGTAAATTTGCTATTTTAAGGTTTATTTTGCTCATTTTAAGAAGTTTTTTGCTCATTTTATACGATCATTTCTTAAAATGAGCCGAAATATAAAATGAGTAAACATAAGATGAACAAAAACTTCGTAAAATGAGCAAAAGTTTCTTAATATGAACAAAAACATAAAATGAAAAAAAATTCCGTAAGACGAGTAAAAGTTTCTTAAAATGAGCAAAAACTTACAAAATGAGCAGAAAACATAATATGAATAAAAATTTGTAAAATGAGCAAAAGTTTCATAAAATGAACAAAAAGTCCGGTTTTCGGTTTTCAGCTTAAGACACTTTTGCCCATTTTACAAAATTTTGTTCATTTTATGTGTTTGTCGATCTTAAGAAGCTTTTGCTCATTTTATAAGTTTTTGCTCATTTTATGTTTTTTTTGCTCATTTTAAGAAATTTTTGCTCATTTTATGTTTTTGCTTATTCTAAAAAACTTTTTGCTCATTTTATGTTTTTGTTTTCATTTTTCAGCATAAGGAATTGTTTTCACGTGATCCTATTCCTATGTATATGAAAAATTTGCTCTGTTTTGAACGATTCTAAAATGAAAAATAAACAAAATTCAATTTTGTATTTCAATAGCAGAATCTAAAGTCTCAAACTGAGTGAGTCCCTCCCCCCTACTAGTTGGCTAATGAAGTATTGCTATTGTATGGGTAAATCTTTCTAAATCTGACACATCCACTACCCACCCCCACCCCCCACCCAGAGAAAGAAAAGAAAAAACCCACCATAAGTAGAATTCTTGTTGAACACTTTCAATGGTGTAGACTCCCGGTAAATCACCAGGCTAAGCACGTTAGGCCAGTTCTGAAAGATGGGTACAGATACAAGAATGCTAACCTTGATACAGAGGTAATCAGAGAGAGCATCCAAGATAAATTGAATCTCATCCTCATGTGGTTCTGGCAGCATCGTAAGGACGGTATTAGAATCTGTGGTCCCTGCTAATGTCCTTCCCAGCCATGGAAGCATAAAAACAACACGTCCATCCTTAGTTTTGGGAACAATTAACCCCATCCCTTCTGGAGAATAGTAGTCAGGGAGAACAATATGTACACCGCTGCTAGGAGAAATCATTGGAGGCGCAGCCTTATCAACCAGTTTTCGAATAAAGTCACAAAAAGGTCCAGCAGCATTTACCACAACTTTAGCATATGTATCAAACTCTTCACCTGGATTGGCAAGTAAGTACTTTAAAAGAACAACCCAATACATATACGCAGCATATTTAAAACTATACAGATACACCAACACGATGGGAAAGTCCTGTAACAAGTTTTATCCTCTCAAGAGTTAAGAAGCTTCAACCTATTCTAGTTGATGCAAATGCCCTTACACTTAGTTACTAAAGTCTTCAGGGGGTGGTATCCAAGACTTAGGCTCTGTTTGGTAGGGTATAAAACATTTTTCTAGAAAACTGTTTTCCTCTATTTTCAATTTTACATTGTTTGGTTTGCAAAGGAGTGTAAAACCATTTTTCCTAGGAGTAAAATGCTAAGACCTCACCCAATTACACACCTCCTATTCAATACACGTATGAGAGAAGGAAGCATAAGAAGAATGTGGAAGCCACTATTCAGCACCCTACAGCTGGCAGCATTAGAGTGGAGGAAGCAGGAAATATTCTCTGAGTATTTCTAACTGAATTTGTTAGAGAATGATGTAGTGAGAGAAAGTGATGTTAGAAAGAGAAATGGGTTGTACATAAATAGGAGCTGAGCTCAGCCTAAGGGGATCATTCAGAAAAGTATTGAGAGAAATATTACCTTTGGGAGAGTCCTCACCTCTCGAATGTGAGGGATGTAATAGTGAGATTACTCTGATCTTTGCTAAATACATCAACTATCTTGATTCTGCCTACTGTGTTGTGGTTTTCTTGTTGTGTTTGTGTGCTAGGAACATCAGGTCTTAGCAAGTTGGTATCAGAGCGGAACATCCTGGTGGCTAAGATGGTGGCGTCAAATACCCAACGCATTGAACAGTTGGAGCAGAACATCGCTGAGTTGCAAACATCTCTGACTACTGATGTTGCAGCAGCAGTGGAGAAGGCTGTAGGAGGGTTACAGCAAGTCCTAGCGGCCCCGGATCGCAACTAGTCCGGAAAGTGCGACGAAGCAGTTGAGAGAAGAAGTTGTGAGGGGTCGTGAGAGAGGTGAAGAAAGATCGGAAGAAGGTCAGGGTGAGTCGAGACTCAACCGGAATGGTTCTAGGTTTGGTAACCCACACAGGGGAAACCGGATCCATGAGAGAGAAAATCAGGAGTATGAGGAGGAATTTGAAGGTTTCGAAGGAGAAGGGTACGGCGGTGGTTATCGGGGAGGAGGAAATTGGCGAGCAAAGAAACTCGATCTGCCGATTTTCTCCGGCGTTAACCCCGATGGCTGGATCATCCGGGCTGAGAGATTTTTCAAATTCTACCGGTTGAGTGCGGAGGAACAAGTGGAGGCAGCGGTGGTGTCGTTGGACGGAGATGCTTTGTTGTGGTACCAATGGGAAAACGGTCGGCGGCCGATCGTGCGGTGGTCGGAGATGAAGGCGTTGTTGCTTCGCCAATTTCGCAACACCGCGCTGGGGTCGTTGCAGGAGCAATGGTTGAGCCATGAACAGGTGGGGAACGTGATAGATTACAGGAGACGCTTCATTGAGTTGTTGGCCCCCCTTGAGGGAATTCCTGAAGCAATAGCCCAGGCCCAATTCATTAGTAAACTCAAGGCTGAAATAAAAAATGAATTGAGGGTAATTGGGCCTAAGACACTGGACCATGCGATGGATCTAGCAATCCAAATTGAAGAGAAATTAAACCATGGCCCTCGTAAAAAATGGGAAAACAAAAGCCACTCATATCAGCCCCCATCTTCATATAACCTGTCCACCTACACCCCATCCACCCATTCACAAAAATCCTTTAATTCTTATCAGCCAATTCATTCTAGTTTCTCCAGTTCTTCAGTATCCTCCCCTCACTTTCAACCTACCATTTCAAACCAGACAAAATTGCCAGTAGCCAAACCATTTGGGGAGATCAAACGTTTGAGTGAAAAGGAGCTTCAATATAAGAGGGAGAAGGGCCTATGCTTCCGTTGTGATGACAAATGGTCAGTGGGTCATCGGTGTAAGAAGAAGGAGTTGAGTATTTTATTGGGTCATGAGGAAGAGGAATTCGAATATGGCTCCTTAGATGATTTAACCCAGCTTGAACAACCCACTAGCCCTCAAATTCTTGAACCAACACAACCTGAGATTTCCCTTAATTCTGTAATGGGAATTTCCAGCCCTAAAACTCTCAAAATGGAAGGTACTATTCATGGAGAACTTGTCACAGTTATGGTGCACCCAGGGGCCACTCATAATTTTATCTCTATTAACACTGTGGCGAGGTTGAATCTTCCAGTCTCACATACCAACAAGACGTTTGGGGTCTCTTTGGGGACCGGTGCCGAAGTGCAAGGAGAAGGTGAGTGTAAGGAGATATCCTTAGTGTTGCAAGGAGTGGAAGTAATTGAAGATTTTCTCCCTTTACCTCTGGGAAATTCAGATGTGATACTCGGTATTCAGTGGTTGGAAAAGCTGGGCAATATGGTGACAAATTGGAAAACTCAAACCCTCCAATTTAAGGTGGGTGGCAGCACTGTAACTCTCCAGGGAGATCCATCTTTGTGTAGAACCGGCATCTCTCTTAAGGCAATGATGAGAACTCTTAAAAAAGAGGGTGGCGGTTATTGGGTGGAATTTAATCAGCTGGAAGAAGGAGCACCACCAGTGAAACAGCGGGAAGGATTTGGCTGCCTCCACCCTTTATTGCTGAACTATGACCAGGTATTTCACATGCCCCCTGGATTACCCCCTAGTAGAGGTCATGAGCATGCCATCAACCTGAAAAATGGAACTGACCCAGTTAGTGTACGTCCATATCGATACCCACAATCACAAAAAGATGAGATTGAAAAATTAATTTCTGACATGTTAGATGCTGGCATAATTCAAGCTTCCCGTAGTGCATTTTCTAGTCCGGTCTTGTTGGTTAAAAAGAAAGATGGGTCATGGCGTTTTTGCGTAGATTACCGGGCTTTGAATAACGTCACTGTGCCTGATAAATATCCCATACCGGTGATTGATGAATTATTAGATGAACTTCATGGGTCGACGGTTTTTTCCAAATTGGATCTCAAATCTGGGTATCATCAGATTCAGATGAAGCAAGATGACGTTCACAAAACGGCTTTTAGAACACACGCCGGGCATTATGAATTTTTGGTGATGCCATTTGGACTCACTAATGCCCCGGCAACATTCCAAGCCCTTATGAATGATATTTTCCGGCTCTATCTTCGTAAGTTCGTGCTGGTATTTTTTGATGATATATTAATCTACAGTGGCACCATGGAGCAGCATTTGCATCATTTAGAGGTGGTGTTGGGTTTGCTCGCTGCAAATCAGTTATATGCTAACAAACAAAAGTGTGATTTTGGCAAGACGGAAGTGGCGTATTTGGGTCACATCATCTCAGCACAAGGAGTAGTTATGGATCAAACTAAGATTCAAGCTATGTTGGAGTGGCCAATACCCACAACTTTGAGGGAGCTTCGCGGATTTTTGGGGTTGACAGATTACTACCGCCGATTTGTGCAGGGCTATGCTAACATTGCACACTCCCTCACTCAGCAACTCAAGAAGGATGCCTTT
Source organism: Beta corolliflora (assembly GCA_947648045.1). Lineage (NCBI taxonomy): Eukaryota > Viridiplantae > Streptophyta > Magnoliopsida > Caryophyllales > Amaranthaceae > Beta > Beta corolliflora. The sequence goes on from CANSZD010001765.1 coordinate 438,104, forward strand.
TCCTGGACCCCGGAGGCTACTGTAGCTTTTGAGCACTTGAAGAAAGCTTTGACTGAGGCACCTATTCTAGCTATGCCGGACTTTTCCCTTCCTTTTGTGATAGAAGCGGATGCCTCTGGTTACGGGCAGGGGGCTGTTTTGTTACAACAAGGCCACCCTATTATAGTAAGACACTTGGTGTGAGGGCAAGAGCAAAATCCATTTATGAAAAAGAATTAATGGCGGTGGTTTTATCGGTTCAAAAGTGGCGACACTATTTGTTGGGGAGACATTTTGTAATTCACTCTGATCAACAAAGTCTCAAACATTTGTTGAATCAAAGAGAGGTGGGACCGGAATATCAAAAATGGGTTGGGAAGTTGTTGGGATTTGATTTTGAGATCAAATACAAACCTGGAGCCAGGAATAGGGTGGCTGATGCTCTTTCAAGGAAGCAACCACCTACATTAGAGTGCTGCACTCTTCTCTCTTCTCACATGTCTAGTTGGTCTGACCTCCTTTGTTATGAATTAACATAACCTTGACACCATTGATGACAGAAAATGAGGAAGATAATGAGTATTTGATTGATAAACTGAAAATACAGCAAAACTAAATGATATTCAAGCTTTCGAGAGGCTTGATTCTCTCCCAAAATGAACTCTTAAAAGCTCACCCAAATTCTCATCTATTTTCAACAACCTTTCTCTCTCCCTATTCCATTCTATTTATAGAGATATTTCCTCCCTAACTCCCTAACTTATTCTTCAAGCTACTACTAAAAACTAACTAATTATTGTAATACCAAAAGTACCCCTCTCCCTAGGTTGATTCATTACATTACCGACCGCCCAAACATTCACCTTGTCCTCAAGGTGGATAGTAATTTGCACTTAATTGTAAGCATTGTCCCCGATAGTCAATGTCCCTCTTGTTGTCACCTTTGAATCCATATATTTGTCTCTTCTTCTGCTCCTCTGCTAGCTTGGAGAAATTGGGCTACAATGTGGTGTTAAAATTGGGATGAGATCAGGGATCATTAGTATGGGTTGACTGGCTAGGAGAAGAGTGGAAAAATGATGGTTGATAAAATGGGTGTTGATAATGGGCTGGATTATAGCAAGGAAAGTATTGGGCCTCAACCCATTGGGTTCGGTAAGGCTGTGAAAATCAAAAGTGTTATGTTTGGATGTCTGGGTGGAATTAATTGAACTTGGGCTGGGCATACTTTTAAGTTGGGAATTAAAATATTTAGATTTTTTGAACTTGGTTGGAGTAATTGGGCTTAGTTTGAAAAGGCCCAGTTGCTGACATTACCTCACCAACTTTAATTAAGTTGCTGTAAATTTTCCCTTCACATGTAAATGCACGTGGTCCCAGTTTCTCTTTTCCCTTTGCACTATAATCTGCTGACTCATCTACATGGCGATTTACAGTGTTACCCCTTCCACCATGATCCAGAATTTCCACTTTCTTCTCCAAGGTTGTAGAGGCTGCGAGATTTCTCTGGTTCTCTGACTTTAACAGAGAGCCTAGCCTGAGGTGCCACCAAGTTCTATCTCCGACAAAATTTCCGGGAAGACCTCCGCGAGCGCCACCAGTATGCTGAAAACGGGCATTCTCACCGGAATAATATCTAGATCTGCCCTTCGCGCCTTCTCGCCTGAGTTTGAGGCTGCGATTTAGATCTTCCCAGCCACCAGCACTTCCATCTTCACCGTCAATCCACTCATCAACACTATAGAGACCACCGCCCGATCCACTATAATCGGTACCACCTTTTCCAAAAACGTCTTTCCTTGACACCTCGTCCCCTATCTCTGGAAAATTCTGTTGCACGCTTCCCGATGATTTCCCCGTCGATCACCACCAACAGAATTTCCGGTGAAATTACCCCCTAACCCCGCAACACTCGAGATACTTCACCATCTAATCCACCGCGGCCCGCGAACCTGCGTGGCCCACCGTTGCCATCCCCACCGCAGCATTCCCCCACCTTCGCCATCGGTGACGAATCCCGGACCACCGCCAAAACTACTACCATCATCAGAACTTCCACCGCCACTAATACCGGGACCACCACCAGATCCAGAGCCCCCAAGCACCTCCCCTCTCAAATAATCCTGCCTTTAGATTAAGGTCATTGGCGAATCTACCACCAAGAAGGCCTCCATGACATTGGCAAGTGAAACCACCTTGTCCTCCGCTGGTGAATCCACCACCTTGTCCATTTTTGTCATTGCAAATATTTCCACCAAGAGTACCAAACCCTGTCTTCGTCGGATCTGGTGTCTCACACACTAGTGACCACTTCCTTCTCTCGAAGCTTAGGTGAGGATGATGTTAAGCGAGAATTTTCAATTTTTTCCTCACCTGAAGGTTGAAAATCGGTGGTTGCTTGACTTAACCTGGTGGCTGATTTCGGTTCCTTCCTCCGCCTTGAGCTCTTCTCGGAGCAAAGCTATTTCCATTTTGAGTGGAGCCAACGCCTTCTTGACAATTCCTTTAATGTCCTCGCCACAACTTCTCTGTCAATTGCTTTGAGATATCGTCTATCTTTTCACCGAAGTTCTTTTTGAACTCCTCTATGTCAAAAACTCGAGTTCCGGTGAACACCATTGCAGACCTTTTTTTTTTTTTTTTTTGAAATAAAAAAAATCGGCAACTTAACCTCCCCGAATAAATCTTGCTCTGGTACCATTTGTTATGAATTAACATAACCTTGACACCATTGATGACAGAAAATGAGGAAGATAATAAGTATTTGATTGATAAACTGAAAATACAACAAAACTAAATGATATTCAAGCTTTCGAGAGGCTTGATTCTCTCCCAAAATGAACTCTTAAAAGCTCACCCAAATTCTCATCTATTTTCAACAACCTTTCTCTCTCCCTATTCCATTCTATTTATAGAGATATTTCCTCCCTAACTCCCTAACTTATTCTTCAAGCTACTACTAAAAACTAACTAATTAATGTAATACCAAAAGTACCCCTCTCCCTAGGTTGATTCATTACATTAATGAACTCTTAAAAGCTCACCCAAATTCTCATCTATTTTCAACAACCTTTCTCTCTCCCTATTCCATTCTATTTATAGAGATATTTCCTCCCTAACTCCCTAACTTATTCTTCAAGCTACTACTAAAAACTAACTAATTATTGTAATACCAAAAGTACCCCTCTCCCTAGGTTGATTCATTACATTTTTTGTTATAAATTAACATAACCTTGACACCATTGATGACAGAAAATGAGGAAGATAATGAGTATTTGATTGATAAACTGAAAATACAGCAAAACTAAATGATATTCAAGCTTTCGAGAGGCTTGATTCTCTCCCAAAATGAACTCTTAAAAGCTCACCCAAATTCTCATCTATTTTCAACAACCTTTCTCTCTCCCTATTCCATTCTATTTATAGAGATATTTCCTCCCTAACTCCCTAACTTATTCTTCAAGCTACTACTAAAAACTAACTAATTATTGTAATACCAAAAGTACCCCTCTCCCTAGGTTGATTCATTACGATTCAGGGAGGTTAAGTTGCTGATTTTTTTTATTTCAAAAAAAAAAAAAAAAAAGGTCTGCAATGGTGTTCACCGGAACTCGAGTTTTTGACATAGAGGAGTTCAAAAAGAACTTCGGTGAAAAGATAGACGATATCTCAAAGCAATTGACAGAGAAGTTGTGCGAGGACATTAAAGGAATTGTCAGCAAGGCGTTGGCTCCACTCAAAATGGAAATAGCTTTGCTCCGAGAAGAGCTCAAGGCGGAGGAAGGAACTGAAATCAGCCACCAGGTTAAGTCAGCAACCACTGATTTTCAACCTTCAGGTGAGGAAAAAATTGAAAATTCTCAGTTAACATCATCCTCACCTAAGCTTGAGATCTCACATCCAACAATTGAAGCAGGATGTTCTTTCAGATAGCTCGCCTCTCAAAGGGTTCACGGTGGAGCACGGGCTGCTCAAATATAAGGGACGCATTGTTATCCCTAGAGCTTCTTCTCTTCCTTCTACCATCATACAAGAGTATCACTCTTCTCCCTCGGGTGGTCACTCTGGTATTTTCAAGACCTACCAACGTATTGCGGGAGAATGGTTTTGGCATGGCATGAAAAAGGACATCACTACGTTTGTACAAAGCTGCCAAGTGTGTCAACAAAATAAAACTTCCACTCTTAGCCCACCCGGATTATTGCAACCTCTTCCCATACCCCACCTTATTTGGGAAGATTTATCAATGGACTTCGTGGAGGGCCTTCCTAAGTCTATTGGGTGGGATACCATTCTGGTTGTAGTGGACAGATTGTCTAAATACGGCCATTTCATCGGTCTTAAACACCCATTCACTGCTATGTCAGTGGCAGCATTGTTCATTAAAGAAGTGGTGAAGCTTCATGGATTTCCTACAACGATTGTCTCCGATCGAGATAAGGTTTTTATGAGTATTTTTTGGCGAGAACTCTTCAAGTTACAGGGCACACAGTTGTTGAGGAGTACAGCTTATCATCCTCAGTCTGATGGCCAGACCGAGGTTGTCAATAAGTCCCTAGAGGCTTATTTGAGATGCTTTTGCAATGGGAAACCCAAGACTTGGGCTACTTGGTTACCCTGGGCCGAATATTGGTATAACACCTCCCTGCACTCTTCTACAAAGACCACTCCTTTCAAGGCGGTTTATGGCCGTGACCCCCCTCCGTTACTGAAATTTGAACGGGGAAGTACTGCTGTCTCTTCATTGGAAGAACAACTCTTGGACCGCGATGCTACTCTGGATGAGCTTAAGTTCCATTTGCTCACCGCTCAAAACAATATGAAGGCTGCGGGAAGACAAAAAGAGGCGGGAAGTGCACTTTGAGGTGGGAGCATGGGTGTACTTAAAACTACAACCTTATAGGCAGCAGTCTCTAGCCAAGCGACCCAATGACAAGCTCTCTCCTAGGTTCTATGGGCCGTTTCAGGTTGTCAAGAAGGTGGGCAAGGTGGCATATCAGTTGGGCCTTCCTCCGGAGGCAAAAATCCATCCCGTGTTTCATGTCTCTCAATTAAAACAAGTTGTGGGGCAGCCACAGGTTTCTTCCACTGTGCCCTCTCAACTTACTTCGAACTAGTCCTGGACACTACCCAGGAGGCACTGTTAGGAGTCGGGACACACTCCCACCCTCCTCATCGGGTCCTTGAAGTTCGATACAATGGACAGGTCTACCATCATATGAAGCAACTTGGGAGGATGCCCAGCTGCTTCAGACTCGCTTCCCTGACTTCCACCTTGAGGACAAGGTGCTTAATTGGGATAGGGGTATTGCTAAGACCTCACCCAATTACACACCTCCTATTCAATACACGTATGAGAGAAGGAAGCATAAGAAGAATGTGGAAGCCACTATTCAGCACCCTACAGCTGGCAGCATTAGAGTGGAGGAAGCGGGAAATATTCTCTGGGTATTTCTAACTGAATTTGTTAGAGAATGATGTAGTGAGAGAAAGTGATGTTAGAAAGAGAAATGGGTTGTACATAAATAGGAGCTGAGCTCAGCCTAAGGGGATCATTCAGAAAAGTATTGAGAGAAATATTACCTTTGGGAGAGTCCTCACCTCTCGAATGTGAGGGATGTAATAGTGAGATTACTCTGATCTTTGCTAAATACATCAACTATCTTGATTCTGCCTACTGTGTTGTGGTTTTCTTGTTGTGTTTGTGTGCTAGGAACATCAGGTCTTAGCATAAAATTGCTCTCCCAATGATGGAAAACTATTTTCCCTTCCTTTTCCTTACCTCTGTTGTACACTCCTCTCACTACCTCCTTACTTTCCCTTTCATTTTCCTTTCATTTCATCATTTTTCTGACATAGAACCAAACAACGGAAAACTAGTTTTGGAATTGTGTTTTCCATTGTAAATTGTTTTCCATGAAAATCATTTTACACTGAAAATGTTTTACACCCAACCAAACGGAGCCTTAAAATCAAATTCTATTTGAATCATTGTCCATTGGGGCTTTTGTTAAACCTTATGGAGAGAATGGGAATTTCGGAGATGTCACGGAAAACAATGGAATTTCATGTATCCTTAAGGAATAAAAGCTATAAATAGAATGAGCAATATTATAGAATATTCATGCCCACACCTCTCGAATATTGAAGAACGATTTTCAAGGTACTTCAACCACACCTATCTAATATTATACATTAAATAATAATTCTTTCATTACTACATACTTGTCAATTTGATCAGCTTCCTTTTGTTCCATAAAACTTGTCATCTTACAATATCAATGCATGTACTATTCATCACCATATAATATGCAAGCTATATTAGAAATCACTATAACAAATCAAAGCAAAAACTAGTACAGAAGACTTAGTTTGTGTGCATTAACCTCAAAAAACAAGAATTTCGGAGTTGAGCAAGTAGAAGCAATTTAATTGCACCAAAACCACCAACAAAAGAAAAATAAGATCAGTGGCAATCATTTAAATGCATTCTGTTGCTGCAGGATTAGGGGAATTAAGTTGAAGATCAATGTTATCAACATCTTAGACAAGATGCAACCAATGGTTAAATGTTCTAAAATCACAAAGAGAGAGAGAGAAAGTTAAAAGTTAAAATAATTATTTTTGACACCCAAACAGACTCCTATGCTACTCTTGATATATGTTAGAACTTAGAAAGATGTTACTCATACATACCAGAGAGATTGTCACGAATCCGTGCACCAATTATCCTCCCATCAATATCATCCTTAAGTAAGGAAACAACTTCAGCATAATTAAGAACAGAGGCACCAGCTAATGATGCTGTGCACGCCAAGCCAACATTTAGTCTCGAGTCATTCATTTGCCCATCATAATAAACTACAGTTCCCTTTAAACTTTTATCATTTCCCATTCTTTTAAGCGTGGGGAAGAGTTCAATAGACTCTTGTGCTGAGTAATACCTCGACATATGTAGCAACCTAGCCCCAGCGACCAGATCATATAGTTTCAAGCCTGCCCAGTAGTACACCACTTCAAACCAGCCAAAACACGGGGTCATGCATGGCAAAGAGTGGCACAGATGTGGAGCATTATCAATCACCTGTTTACGTTCCTTGAGTGCATGAAAGACAAGCTTCAGTTGCCCATAATCAACATTGAACACAGCTTTCTCAAGGTAGCGTACTCCTAAGTATAAGATGACACAAAACTCAGTAAGTATAAAAACACTGCCACACAAAAAGAAGAGAAAAGCAGCTTAATCTTAAAAATATAGAGAACATGTAAAAAGCCTTAATAAATGAACTTAGTCTTCTTTAATAATCCCAGTCGAAAAAATCAGCTCAAAATCAGGTCCTTACCCCAAACGCCCTCTATCTCGATTCTCGATACCAAGATTTACTAAATGGATAGAGAAATTTCACAGAAATATAACTTGCATAAGGCAAAATATGCAGAAGTATATTTAAATATCTACTAAAAGCATGGACTGTCTGCCTGCTTCATCAGAATAAGTAACCCCAAAAGTTAAAAGATATGAGAGCTTTCCTTCAATAAAGCCTAAAAAAAGGACTGAGAGCTCATGCTATAACACTATTGAGAAACTTTAGAGCATCTTCCACTTTGATGCTTGCTTAATTCACTTGGCATACTCCCCCTTAGCCATATCTCCTCAAACAGGAGTACTAATCAAATTTAAGCACTCCCCTAAAAAAAAAAAAAAATTTAAGCACCCTACTCATATACAACAATTGTTGTACGGGAATATTATTCCAAAAAGAACTCAATTTTTTGAGAAAAAATGAATAACAAATGCCTCTCTACTCGTGTACAAAAAGATTATTGACCTACAAACATTGAGAAAGAAATGGAACTAAAAATACTACTTAAAAATGATCACAGAAACATTGTTATGTTCACTAACGATTGAAACAAATAAAAGAATCAGGGTCAATTAGATATAGATATATCATAGGTTCTTCACAAACGGCGTTCAATGAAGAACACTTGAGCTCTAGTCCTCCAAGCTCAATTAGCTACCACGAGACCCCAAAAACATCCTTCACCTTTTCCGGTCACCAAAACGGTGGAGAAACTAAAGAGGAAGCATCATGGCACCAGACTGATCAAAAGACTTCAGATTCAGCATTAATGTGGTTGTTCAGCCTATAGCAGAAAATTAACATTTCCAATTTCCAATTTAATGAATGTAAAGAAGAAAATGTCGAGTAATTCTAATAATGATGACTGTCACGGTATCTTGCCAACTTTTGACTTCTAATTACACAATAGACATTATATCAGCAAAAGGGAGAAAAGAACTCCAGATGGGGATAACATTAAACTAGCTGCATCTCTGACCAAATCCTTGTTCTCATAGTACTAAAAGATCTGCATCTAAGAAGGTCATGTAAAACTGCTAAGAACTGATATTAGAGGGAGGGTACTTTAGGCCTTATCTTTATTAATTAGCTTGAGGAATAAGCTAGGTAGTTTGTTAGGGAGACTCTGTATATATAGAGGTTATTAGAAAGAGATAGGCATGTTGAATATTGATGAGAATTTTGAAGAGCTTTTAAGAGTTCATTTGGGAGACAATCAAGCCTCGAAGTCGCTTCAATTCCAATTTGGTTGGAGCGAAAGCTTCATCGAGTATTTTCGAAGTTTCTTTATGAACATTCTCTATACATCTTGTTATCTCCTCCATCTTTCCAGAGATTTTCTTTCCGAACACCTCTACTTCCAGAACTAAAGCTCCAGAGACCTCCATTGCAGTAGCGCATAACCTCCTGCATACTGTAATGTGTGTGGCAATGAAGCAAGAACTCAGAAACAGGCGCTCCATATTGATGCAGTCTTGTTCAGTTTCATCTTTTCCCAGCCAACATAAAGACTTCATAGCTCAGATTCATCCCTTTCTGAACCTAAAATATAGAAACAGAGGCAATAACACACAACCTCCTGCATAAATTAATATGTGTTGGCAATGAAGCACGAACTCAGAAACAGGCACTCCTTATTGATGCTCTCTTGTTCAGTTTCATCTTTTCCAAGACGACATAAAGACTACATAGCTCAGATGCATCCTTTTCTGAACCTAGAATGTAGAAACTGAGGCATCGAGTCACCGACTGATCCACTCGGATGTATCCAGTGGTGAGAGATTTAACGTCTTTAAGGGCAAATCAACTTGGGAAGAAGTTGACATAAATGGGCGTTTAAAGTTAAATATAGAGCAGATTTAATAAGGTACAAGGCTAGACTCGTAGCAAAAGATTTTACTTAAAAGCACGATATAGACTCCGAGAAAAGTTTTTTCACAAGTCATAAAGGTGAACATGATCAGATCTCTCATTGCTTGGGCAACATCACATGATTTTACTAGATTTCAAATAAGCATTAGTTCTTGATGATGTTAGAAAAAATATATATTAACGCGAAAGAAGCTGTGACAACACAAGGAAATAAGGCCTGCTCACAAAGTCTGTTTATGGCTTGAAAATTCTAACAAGCCTGAAGGCAATGGGTTGCCAAGCCAATTGAGGCCATTGTTGTTAAAATCCCGATCCAGATCTTACGATCCTACGATCCGAAAGGACCTCAACGATCCCGATCCTACGCAGGATCTTAATTTTGTAGGATCTTTCGATCCTATCCAACCACAAAAAATCACATGGTAGGATCTTAATACGATTCTACGATCCTACGACTCCACGATCCGATCCTATCGTAAATTAATCATAAAGTGATTTCACATATTATATTTCTCCTATTAGATTTTGGTTGCATGTTATTTCAATCTTATAGTATTGAAAAACTATCACCATTTCCTAATGAAATAAGTTATTATTAATATGTGTGAATTTTTAGGATGAGATTCTCACCATATTCTAGCATAATTATCTCTATGTTAATGAATTGTAGGATCTTACGATCCTACGATCCGATCCCATCGATTCGATCCTACCAACCCCTACAATCCAAAGTAGGATCCCGATCCTGATAACATTGATTGAGGCCTTCAATATTAGAAGTTTGCACGGTCCAAATTCGGGAGATATCTCACTTTGGCAATTTGAAATGCAAATGACATTGTCCTCATGGACATGCAGCAGTCAAGCAACATTTGCATGAAATTTTAAGCATAATTTTTTTAAGGTAAGCAGCATGACTTCCTTATACTCGAAGAGGTTATGATACCACTAGGGGCGTCATGACTCTAATCTCACACAACCAAAGTTCACCATGGAGCTGTCTGAGGACATTGGTAAAAATGTCCGCGAAACTGCAGAAACACCATAATAGAGCACCTTAATTAATGCTATAAAAAGAGGAATTTCACTTCATCACAGTTTTGATATATGTGTACTAGGAAAAGTCAAAAAAATTCACTAACTAGACCAAATTAATGTAAGATATGTGGCAGTCATGACAAATTAGTCCTTCAAGCTTACTCGAATTCAAATGGGGGCCACAGGGAATGTTTTCCTTGTTCAGGGCAGCTTATCAGTTGACGGTTAGTTCAGTTGCAAGAGGAACTTAAAACAGTTGGCTTTAAGCCAATTATGTCACATTATGATAGCCTACCATTTATGTACATCGCCAAGAACCTTTTCTTCTGTAATAAGAAAAACACATACAAATACATTGCCACTTTACATGAGAAAAGATTATAAAAAGAGCTTAAATCATTGCATATTTGCATCTAATATAATTGAACAGAATTCCTACGCAGTTCTCTAGTCTAATTTAGCCTGAGATTATCAGTTTTATACCACAAATTTTCAATCAAATATTGAGATAACAAAAGAAATTCCAAGCCTAAAACCTCAGCATTCTCATATATCAAGTACTAAAACTCTCTCGTTGCAAAAACATCACAGCATACGCTATTGTTGTCAACTTTCCTCGAACAACAAGTCAACAATGCTTTATGATTAAACTTCCCATATATCAAGTAACATAAAGAGCATAGAAATACTCTCTAACCATCATAAAAATTCTTTACATTTTAGTTAAGAACTACTGAGTAGCCCATACGATGCCCCAAGTTGTCACGTGTCCTACTTGTCGCGAGTGATGAATAACTATTGTGATCAATTTGGCGTAAAAATATATATTAATAAATCATTCAAATCATTCTACCTTAAACACTCTAATTACCACGTGTATGATAAACTCCATTGTCCACGCTTTAAGATGGTCACATAAACGACAACCCAATAGATACGCCATTTTGGAATTAACTTGTCTAACCTCTGCCCACTACCGAAAACGCTACAAAATATAAAAAAAGAACAAACCTCCATGAATTAACTTAGTAGACCTGGAAGAAGTTCCAGAGGCGAAATCCTCCCTTTCAACAAGACCAACACGGAGGCCTCTAGTGACGGCATCGAGTGCAACGCCGCACCCAGTGGCACCACCACCGACAACGAGAACATCGAGGGGTTTGTCGGGGGTGGACCCCACAAGAGAAGAGATGTGGGCCTTCCTAGGGGGGACGACGCCGTTTGAGGTGGCGATCTTTGTCTGGATTGAAGGGTCCACACTCCTGCTGTCGTTTGAGGAGAAAGTGATTGTATATGTAGTTGCGGCAGCGGCGGCGGCGATGGCGCCGATTCGGCGGAGGCGGAGAGCCGTTGAGGCCATGATGGAGGAGAGAGAAAATGTTAAATATGTGTGTGTGGGAAATAAAAGTGAAATTGTTTTCAAGGAATTTGGGGAGGGAGTGAAATGACTTTTATGCCATTGTGATTGAGGAGATTTTGGGAAGGGCATTACTATTTACCGTCCGTATTTACTTGAAATCGTCCGTATTTTTTTCAAGATTTTCCTAAACTACCCCTATGTATACTCACTCACTCTCACCTCACCTCACCCCAACCACCACCCACCCACCAAAGCAACCACCACCACCATCACCGCCGCCGCAACCACCACCACCAACCACCACTACCACGGCGTCAACCACCGCCACCACCACCACCACCACCACCACCACGGCGTCAACAACGCAACCACCACCACACGGCGACCACCACCCACCAAAGCAACCACCACCACCACCGCCGGCCGTCGCAACCACCACCATGACCACCACCACCACGGCGTCAACCACCACCACGGCGTCAACCACCACCACCACGGCGTCAACAACGCAACCACCACCACCACGACCACCACCCCGAACTACCACCATCGCGGACCGTCGCGGAAATTTTTTTGTGCTCCACGGGAGCGGGGTAACGGATGAAAAATCCGTTGCCCCAATGGATGCAACGGATGAAAAAACCGTTGCCTCCACGAGGCAACGGATGAAAAACCGTTGCCTCTCGTGGAGGCAACGGAAAAAAAGCAATTTCCATTACCTGCTCGGTGGAGCACAAAAAAAATTTCCGCGAGTCCGCGATGGTGGTAGTTCTATGGTGGTGGTCGTGGTGGTGATGGTGGTCGGGTGGTAGTGGTGGTGGTGGTCGGTGGTGGTGGTGGTCGGGTGGTAGTGGTGGTGGTGGTGGTAGTTCGGTGGTGGTGGTCGGTCAGTGGTGGTGGTCGGGTGGTGGTGGTGGTGGTCGGTGGTGGTGGTGGTCGGGTGGTAGTGGTGGTCGGGTGATGGTGGTGGTGGTGTGGGTGGTAGTGGTGGTGGTGGTCGTGGTGGTGGTGGTGGTGGTGGTGGTGGTGGTGGTGGTGGTGGTGGTGGTGGTGGTGGTGGTGGTGGTGGTGGTGGTGGTGGTCGGGTGGTAGTGGTGGTGGTGGTGGGTGGTGGTGGTGGTCGGGTGGTGGTGGTGGTGGTGGTGGTCGGGTGGTCGTGGTGGTGGGGTGGTGGTGGTGGTGGTGGTCGGGTGGTGGTGGTGGTGGTGGTGGTGGTGGTGGTGGTGGTGGTCGGGTGGCTGTAGTGTGAGAGGTGAGAGAGTAAGAGTGGGGTAAAGGGTATGGGGGGAATTTTAAGGAAAAAATACGGACGATTTTTAGTAAATACGGACGGTAAATAGCGATTGGGTTTGGGAATTGGTGAGGACGTATAGTATGTACTCCATTATCTAGTCAGCAAAAAAGAGGTAAAGCTATTAATATCTTACAGCGGGTCCACCGCCCATGCTTTGAATTGAATGACCATTGTCTTTTTGCCACGTAATATTGATTTCGACACGCGCCAATCACATCCGATGATCCGAGGTCGTGCTTGGTAGGCTGGGTTCTTCTTATTTTGTTTTCCTGGATGGGGGTTGATTTCTTTCCTTTTTTTTTTCTCCTTACATAATGTTAGGAAGATAAATGATACTCACGTTACGCCTAGTAGAAAATAATTCTCTTCATACTGTTCACGTAGAACCCAAAATGCAACATACTTTTAGGAATACTCTTCAAAGTTCTTTGTGAAGAAGAAAAGTTTTAGAGAGAGAAACTTTGAGATTGGCTACTAGTCACCTACGAGAAAAGGTACTTCTTGCGTTTTTGCAACACGCATTGCACTCAGGAGTCAGGCTAAGTTTGTGGTGTTTTGGCTACAAGTCAAAGTTTGTGGTGTGGGTGCACCGAAGTCATAGTTCATGGTGTTGAGGCCAATTTTACCGAGGATAAATGACACTCACGTTACGCCAAAATAAAAGAATAATTATCTTCATACTGTTCATGTAGAACTGAAAACGCAACATACTTTTAAATTTTCATTTTAGCAAAATTGCTAAACTAAATATGTGTTACTTTAAAGAACCTAAAACTAATTTTTGCTTATATAAAATTCTATTTTTAGTACATTTTTTTCTCATTTGGATGATTTTAAATGAACAATAAGCAAAAAAATAGCCTTGGGTATATCATAATCACGATACACCCGGGTGTATGATAAAATTTGTAGTGAATTGCCGGTTCACTAAAGAAAGACCGTTGTTTAAAATAGCATTTTGATCCATTAATATTCACTCAATCTTCTCACACTTCTCAATCAAATAAGAGGAGCCTCAAGCCTTTCCCTTTTCTCTCTAGTCATTGGAAGACCAAACCGATTGTTCTCTAATCTTTCTCCTACTTCGTCTCCTTATACCTACCATAGGAGAATTCAAGAGTTTAAGGTTGATATTATTTGTTATTTACGGAGCCGTATTGATGAGGGAAAAGAAGATCTAGAGGTTTTATTTTTTTGGTTCAATAATGGCTTTGAGGGGCCATGGGTTATCATCTGATCATGATGAAAATTGGCGGCTCGAAATGGTTTGTCCATCTATGTTTGGCGTTCTTCTGTTTTATAATTGATTTTGTAACTTTTGGGATTTCACTCATCTGAATAACTTCCCTAATTTTGTAAGTTTTTCTTTTTTGTAACTGATTTTCTAGGTTTAAAGATTTTAACTCTGATTTTGTATCGCTAATTGTGTAAGTGTAGGCGTGATTTTATTTGTCTACACGATGTGAGTGCATATTTGACTACCTAATTGTAAAAGTTTTATTGAAAAGTGTTTTGAAATAGAGAGAAGTCGCCAACCAGTCTTTAAAGGAAGACTCATAAACCTAATTGGATATTGGAAAATTGTAGGGACAACTTAGAGCTTATCCAATGTAAATTTCCCCGTTATGACTCCATTAATGGTCAATGAACCATAGATTGAGTTTAGGGGTGAGGGTACGAATAAGATCAAGAATCAAATTCGCCCATTAATGGCCTCTACTTAAATATCGATTCATATATATATAGTTATGCAAATAAATAACCACTAATATTTTGATGCAATATAATAATTAGTCTACGTTGGTTCAATAAACACATAAAAGACTAATTTTTAAGTGACATGTTTAACAATCATATTACTGGGTTCCTAGCAGGTTGTCCATATTATTTGATTAGGCGTTCGAACAGTTCTTTAGGTCTTTGATTAGCAATAATAATAATCATGTAAGGTGATGAAAGCATTAAAACATACAATCATGCATATGAAAACTAAAGAAAATAAATAAAAAAAGAAGTTTTAGGAAAGAATGTACAAGGGGAACGTTAATTCCTTCAAGATCTACATTGTGACAAGTAAATTGTTAGTAAGAAAATGAATTAAATTGGAATTGACCCTCAGGAATTATACTTTTGTCGCCTAGGTCTTGTATTACGGTCTGCAGGATGTGTAATCTTGAAGCTTGAAATAAGAAATTTGAAGGTATGAACGTGTTTTTGAATGTGTTTGAATATGAGTTTGAGTGTTTGCTATTAGAGATGTCTAGGTATTAAGGCATAGGAGAGCATTGTCAAAAGTCGTTCGAAGAAACGAGGTATTTATAGGCAAATGAAATCGAAAATCGAGCGAAAAGATAAAATGAAACTGTGCGCCTGGCGCACAGGTTTGCGTCAGGCGCACAGCATGTACGTCACGGTTTTTTGATTGTTTAAAGATTTTTTTTATCCTTTGAAAAAATATATCCTTTGAGATCCAAATCAACTATCTTAGGAATAAAAATCTAATTTTCGAAACATCCTTTAAAAAAATTTAATTATCACCAACAATTAATATTATAATATTGAAATTACAATGAATTATCAGGAACAATTAATCGGGCCTTTAAAATTGGGCTTGGATTTAATAAATAGACTTTATATTTTCGAAATGCTTTTGAACTTAGCTTGTTCGATTGCCCTTCCTTTGGACGGACCAATTAGGACGACGGTATGTTTCATCATTGGGTACTTAATGGGGAGACACGATTCTGTGTCTACAGAAACCCCCACTTTGACTGAGGTTCAAGAAACTGAAAGTCACATAATACGGTGTTGGGACGGAGAATGATTTTAAACACTCTGCAGTTTAGAACTGATCTATATATATCGTCGGTTTCTACAAAACAAAGTTAGTATGCAAGATGATAACTACAAGTAATCTGATTACCTGCAGGAGAAGATGTCAACAGATAGGTGCAAACAACTTAGATAATAAATGCACATAATGATGCAAAGATGTAAACTTAGATTCTCTAAGGATGCATGAGACGCTATGCAAAAATAGGGGTTATGCAAAGCTAATGTATAAATGAAACCTTATGCAAGGTCGGGGTTATGCAAGGATAAGAAAGATGAAATGTAATGCAAGGTGAGGGTTATGCAGGGTTAATAAATCTGGATAGGTAGAGAGATAGAATGGTTTTCGAAAACTATTTTGGCAATGAATCGGGGTCCGCAAGTGAGATCCGTAGATTACAACTCTGTGGGAGTTTGATTTGGAGGAACAACCACATATATAGGAGGCCCCCACTTTGGGTAAGCTTGTCTTGAATTAGGCATTTTGAGCCTAGATTGAAATGTACTTAATTTGTATTTAGCATTTAGAGTTTTTCACTAGGGATTCTTCTTTGGGAAGTTGAGACAGACAAAGTTAAATATCACCAAAGACCATGGAATTATCGGGAGTCCTTCAGGGAAAATAAGAGTTTGGATTGAAAAATAAAAGGTTTAAATTGCCGGGAGTATGCTCCTGAAATCTAGAAAGTCAAATCATGAGATCTTGATTAATTTTTTTTATTGAAGCGGTCGGACCTCGAGATGAGGATTCCTACGTATCCTTGCGGAATCAAACCAATCGTAGTTTTAGATCTGATTTTGGGTTTGAAGTTTTGATGAAGGTTTAATTGGTTGAGCTAAGGTAAGGATCATGGACTTGGATTACATGGTTAAGGTTTTGATGGATTGAAGGATTTTAGAGTGAGTGGTAGAACTTGTGTGGAAGCCCCCCATCTTGAATTTTCTTTTTGCCTTTGGTTTTTTCTTTTTTGCTTTTGCATTTGCTTTGTGCGCTTTCTTTCGCTTTTTCTTTTGCTTTGCTTTTTTTTCGCACTTTGAGCTTTTTCACTTTTTTTTGCCTAGCATTGATTTTTTATGTACTGAGGCTTGCACACAAGTTTTTATGGCTTAGAATATTAGTAGGTTTGAAGGCTATTTGTGGAGCATTGAAAGGTTATTTCGATAAGGATCATAGAGATGATGGTTAAAGAGAATTCTTTTTATTTTTCTTGGTTGCATGGAGATAGTTTATGGCTGATGGCTTATGGGAGGTGATGTATTTTTGACGATGATGGATGGAAGCGGAAAATAACTCATAGTCCAAAGTATGTCAATTTTTTTTTGTTAATCAAGGTCATTAGAGAGCATCTGATTCGAGTTTCATCATCGAATTAGAAGCATAAATGAAATGATGGAAGGCCAATGAAATATAAAAATAAAAATAAATTGAAACAAAAAATAATGGAAATGCTATGATAAATGATGTCCTAAAGTGACATAGACTCGATGGGAAAAGACAGAATTGGCTGAGGGTAAGGACTCTCTAACTCAACCGAAGAAACTGGAAATAAAAGACTAAACCCTTTTGGATTGGGAATACACTGCGCAAAAAGTTATTGGTGATGCAGGTTCTCATTGTAGGAAGTATTAGTAGTCTATCATCATCGACCATATTTTGCAGTGTATTGTAGGATCCAACACTAGATGCAGATGTTCATATTCCATTGGAATTTATGGTAGAAATGTAGGTTGCATCTTTTGAATCTTCTTTTAGGTGCAAATTTGGAGTAGACCCTGTGGAAGTGATCGCGCCTCTATTGTAAAGGCGGTCAAAAGTAATCTTCATGAGTCTAAACGAAGTCGGGGTGGTGATACTACACTTGATGAGCTTTAAAGTAGGCTCACATTTTGTTCCTCCATAAGGCGCTCCTAAATTGTAATCTCTTGACCGGTCATGAACATAATCGAGTGGACCTTGCTTGTAAGGTATTAGAAATGAATTTCGAAATAGGAAATGGAATGAGAAATGAGAATGGGAATGGGAAATGAGAAATGATTATGGGAAATAGATATGGGAAATTAATTTTGAAATGGAGTAGTATGGGTTTGATCGTGATGTTGACATGGGCCTAACTATATGCATATGCAGACATAGACTAGACTGGACTATGCAAACATAATTGTAACAGCCCACTCCAAATAGCAACTTAATTAAGACTTAATAGTGCTAATTACGGAGTTAGCTGCTAATTAGAGAGACTGTTATGGTGGACTTCCGCAACTTCCCTACTAGGGAAAATTAGGGAATTCCATAGTATCCAAGCATCTTACAAAAATAAGTTAAAGTAAAATAGTTATTACAACATGACTTAAGTACTTAGGTTATAAAAAGAAAATACATGTTTAACTTGCTAAGAATCATCATATAAATTAGATTATCTCATAGCAGCGGACTAACACATTGATCATGACTTCACATTTGCACACATGAGCTAATCTGAATATTCTCTCTAATCCTGTAAAAAAGATGAATCTGCCCCCACCAGGATAGGTTCAAAGAATAAAACGTGTCAGCTTACGCTGGTACACAAGTCCCACCGATTCCAAAATAGTAGGGTGGCTGAAATTACTCAATCGTTTCTTATACTCAAAATTACTCAAAATTAAAGGTAATTAATGAACCAAAGAAACATGACTAATCAACTCGAGAAAACAACTAAGCAAAATTCGAGTTTTAGGTGTTCTTTTAGTCAATGAATTGAGGTTGCGTGTTAAATGAGGTGAATGAAGCAAAGGTTTATTTGATAATCAAGACATAAACGTTGCAAGGGAATATCATGAAAGTTTAGCTACAACAAGATCTTCAATCAAAATGAAATCGAGATAATAGCAAGGGTTAATAAGTGTTTGAGGAAACTTGTTATGCATACAGCAACTTCCGGACAGCATAACTTTTGATGTACAACTCCAAATGGAGTGATTTTTTGGTCTAGATTTACAACTTCCAAGATACACCAAGACGAAAAACAGAATGGAAAAGGAAGATATTTGGCAGGGAAAGTCACGGCAGCATAGCTCAAGAGAAATGGATCGATAATCACTTTCTTACTCTGTTATTCAGGGAGTCTTAGGGAACTTCACATGCAAGAGGATTTTAACACAATATCTTCCATAAGAAAACACATGCAAATAAGTTTTTATACACATTCAAACATAATCCAAGTATTCACAATTCCACAAACAAATTCCATGATTAAAGCTAGAAACAAAGTTAAAGTGGTGGAGCTTGTGTACCTTAATCCGATGTTTAGGAACTAAATATCCTTTACCCATACTTAGATCTCCTCCAGCAACTCCTAATACCATACACAACATGCATGGCTTAAAATTCAGTAATTAATCAAGTTTATAACCTAAAGACCTCATAGTTGCAATAACTCAACCACATCTTACCTTCCTTGATTTTCCTTGATGCTAATGATCTAAAACCTCAAATTTTATACTTGCCCAGTAAGGAGGACATCTCGGGGAGTCTCGAACAAGAATTATATGCAAGATTCAGAGCAAAATCTGGTGTGATTCACGCCAGAATCACGAGAGAAAAAGAGGATGATAATTGAAATGTTTTGGGAACCTTGGGTCCATATATATAGAGGATGGGCAATGGCAATCTTGTAGTTTCGGGTTAGTAATGAGGGCAAAATCATCTTTTTATTCCCTTAGGAATAATCTAGAATTTTGTTGCTTCTAATGCCTTAACTATCTTCTTAATCTCTTTCTAATCCTTAATTTCTCTTAACTGTATCCCAAAAATATATTTTTTTACTCTAATGAAAGTACTTTGTCTTAATTATCCCATAACCTTAATTTTCAAGGTAACTTACATCCAATACCGATAATAACTCCATATCTCAAAACTCCGGAACGATACTCAACGTTCCGAGCGTAATTCACAAATGAATTATCTTCATTCATAATTCACATAGGTCAACACATAATAAGACATAATATTCACATTACCGGCAAAAATTCACATAAAAAGCTATTCGCAAAATTTTGATTCCAAAGAAAGTCATAAGAGATTACGCATCGATTAGTACGTTAATAATGTTAATAATCCTTATTTATCAAAATAATCTTAGCTTAAAAAGTGGGCTTTTACACTCTACTCCCCTTAAAGAAGTTTCGTCCCGAAACTTTAAAAGACACATATCATAACAACTAGGAGTAATACAACACATACATTAGAATAATTAAGGGTAATGCTTTCCTAAATTAATCGCATTTGCTCCATAGTTTCATGGAATAACTTAGGCGCTACTGGAACTCCTGTTCCCGTCATCCTCACGAATAAGTGTTTGATAATTACATCCATATAGAGCTTGAGACATAACCATACTCAATTGGTAGCTATCGGTATAGAAGAATTTCGTCCATGCTAATTTATCCTTCCTTGAACCCTTAAACTTCAATACACAAGGTTGCAACATATATCTTCCAATATTTGAATAAAACACTTTGTTTGCGCATGCAACTTCTCTGAGTAATGCGAGTATCCCGATCAGAATAATAGTCGTTGGAACTCCGTGCAATCGCACAAATCCTGTAGTATATGCATCAGCTAACTGCTCCTTATTTCATGCTATCCATGAAAATATATCAAGTTGTTTTTTTGCCAACTTATTCTCAATTACTCGAACAGATACATTGCCTCTTCTTGAATTGGGCATTCTAAGTACTAAATCCATTGAGATTAGTTCCATTTATATTACGTGCGGCAATAGTTGCCACAACCCCGAGTATCTTCCCCCGCTCAATCTTTACTTCTGGCAGATTAAACATTTTATAACATATTGCGATACATATCACTTCAACCTTTCCACCAGAAGTACTTCTTGATATCCCGAATTATTTTATCTCTTCTAGGATAAATCGAGTACGCACCTTTATCTGCTTTCCTCGAAACTTTTGTTTATTTTTATTTAGCTCCGAATTGTCGAAAATAAATGACCACCCATTTATTCGTATGCTTTCACTAACATATACTTGAAAATCCGTTGTCTCATTCTTTTTTCTATCTTTAACCTCAGTTCCTTGATAACTTAGCTTGAACTTATTTAGCTCAAATTTCTTCAAAAGGTATATTTTAATCACAATCATTAATCCGTCCTTGCAAATATCTTTTCTTAATCACATTCAACTCAGTTGCCTTAGTTACTTATATAACTCTTCTGGTATTGAAATGATGGAATCAACATTCTGATGAGGTCTCCCGTTCACATCGTCTACTACCTCATCTGCCTTTCCCAGGCGGTACTAAATATCTACATTATAATCCTTGAGAAATTCTAGCCACCTTCGCTGTTTCACATTCATCTCTTTCCAACTAAAGATATACCTTAAGCTTTTATGATCAGTATAAACCATACAAGTTAATTAATTTAATAATGCCTCCACAATTTTAAAGCAAATGTCTCAACTTCCACCCTATATCATGCCCAACATAATTTCTCTTATGAGCGTTAGTTGCCTGGAAGAATTCACTGATGCTACATCAATACACGTCCAAAACCTTCCTGAGAAACATCACTATATACTTCAAATCCTTTATTTGTCCACGAAGGCAAAGGTATAGCTGGGGTATTAGTTAACCTTTTCTGCAACTTGTAGAAAGCTTTCTCGAAATTTTCCGTCCACTAAAACTTCGTTCCTTCCTCAAAATTCCTAATACTTCTTTAAGATGCGTTTTATGCTCTTCTTGATTCTTCGAGCATACCAAAATATCATCTATGAAAATTGTTATAATTTGCTCTCACAAAATTTAAAAGATCACTACATCATGTCTACGAATGATGCGGGTGTAAGACTGAACTTAAACAGTATTTTTACAAACTCATAATGACTATATCTCGTCCTAAATGTCATCCTCGGAATATTTTCATCCGTCACACGCTTCTAGCGATATCCCGATCTCAGATCTATCTTCAAAACATACCGGCTCCTTTTAACTGCTCGAGTAAATTATTTATTCGATATAAAGATTTCCTATCCCTAAACTGTAACTTTATTAATCTCCCAATGACCTATACATAGTCTCATTAATCCGCTCTTTTTCCAAATATCACTGGTGCTCTCCCTATGGTGAAACACTGGATCAACTATAACATTTCTGCAACAATTCTCTTAACTGCTTCTCTAACTCAACCATCTCAACCCTAGAGGCAGGCGTATTGGCACCTATTCTATACACAAATCGACCACTCTACTTGGAGACTCATTAACCGCCGAAAATTTTCCATCTTAATTACTTCCTTGTAATTTCCTAGCATATGAGTTTTATAACAAATACCTTCGCTATTTATTACTTTGCTATTTTATTCTGAGCTTGACGATACACCATGGTATACAAAATATTATCTCACCCGGTGATTTCAATCTAATAACATTTGATGATCGCTCAGTTCTTGCTCAACCAATACATCCCCAAAATTACATTATAGTACTCTAGAATGAAACACATTAAATCCACCTATATCAACTCTGCTATCCCAATTACACAATCGTTGAATAACCATTTACAACAACTCGGCTTCCTATTAGGCATATAAAATGTTATTTTAAATTTTAATAAAATACATTGAAGATAAACAATTGCGAAACTCCCAGATCCCACATTATTTTAGCTACGGCTTACATACAAGAACTTCCTTGGAATCACATCACCTGAATATCTGCAACTTTGGTGCATCTTCTACTTCCCATTTAACTAAAATAACAACTTCTCTGGAGCTCTTCCTTGATTGGTAAGTTGATCTCCTTTTCCGCCATGTCCAAAGCTACCCCTTTCCGGCCATCAGCAATAACGCAACTCCAGGTTCATTATTACCTCCTGATCTTCTACCATTAGTCAATAGGATATTTGCTATCCGAAAACCAATATTTGTATACATCAAAACAGATCATTTGACATATGCAATTCCAACCATAGTGTTTTTATTTATTTTTTTCACAATAATTTTTTATTTCCATTCTGACTTCTTACGTTTAACATTTCCATTCACTTTTTTTCTAGACCTTGACCATATATTTCCCAAAGGTTCGAATAAGACCTAATTCTTTTAAGATTCAGTTACTTGAAGATACACATAATTTTTGCCAACATTGCATGACAATATTCAACATAAATACTGGAGGTTCCTCCTTAGCATTTTTATTTTATTATTACGCCATCCACCTAATACACAAGCCATGCTTTCTTAAATAATATTGGCGTAGTTACTTCGAGTAAATTCACGCATATACATACTCTTCTTCTTATTCGTAGTTCATATCATAAACAACATACTCACTCATAATTACATACATAAAAGAAATTCTAACACAAAGTTTTAGAACACAACCAATCTCATATGACTTCCTTTTTCTCCTTCTACTAATTATGCGTTCATATGCCGCTCTCTGATAGGGACTGTTTGAGTATACCTAACCTCGCCTCTGGCGCTTTAGAGTGATATCATTGTTAAGTATAACCTCTTCCACAATGCCTTTCCACTTGAACAGGCTCTTATCTTTTATTTCCATAATTACGCCATAACTCCAAATAGCTTAAATAGCCACATACAATTCCTAACAGACTATAATAATCTTGACGAAAGTTAGCCTAGGGCTCACAAGTCAATAGCGTCTTAATAATCACATTGGCCTGAGTCTTAGGTCACCTTTAGTGGTTCCTACAAGCATCCATAGTCTATTTCCATTCTCGAAATGTGACCTAGCGCCTCATTAACGTGGTCCATCACATCATCTTACCATTTATCGACAGTAGAATAGATATTTGGGTCCTCTTATATAGGAAGATCCTTACTTATGCTTTCACTGAATCTACTCGGAACCAGGTACACCAAAATTTCATAACATTCACATATTCATACACATAAATTCATACACCATACACATAATCACACACATGAACACATGTTCACAAATATTTTGAAAACTTTTACGTATATATGAAATTAGTTTAAGTTTTCTTTCCTTAAGAAAATACTTGTATGTATACCATGTACTTGTTACCTTAAGAACTTGTAAATTAGAAATACTTAATTTTGAATTTTGAAAACCTAAGCTCTAATACCACTTGTAACAGTCCGCTCCAAATAGCAACTTAATTAAGACTTAATAGTGCTAATTACGGATGTAGCTGCTAATTAGAGAGACTGTTAAGATGGACTTCCGCACCTTCCCTGCTAGGGAAAATTAGGAAATTCCATTGTATCTAAGCATCTTACAAAAATAAGTTAAAGTAAAATAGTTATTACAACATGACTTAAGTAATTAGGTTATAAATCGGAAATACATGTTTAACTTGCTAAGAATCATCATATAAATTAGATTATCTCATAGCAGCAGACTAACACATTGATCATGACTTCACATTTGCACACATGAGCTAATCTGAATATTCTCTCTAATCCTGCAAAAAAGATGAATCTGCCCCCACTAGGACAGGTTCAAAGAACAAAACAGGTCAGCTTACGCTGGTACACAAGTCCCACCGATTCTAAAATAATAGGGTGGCTGAAATTACTCAGTCATTTCTTATACTCAAAGCATAAACTTATAACTTTCATAATTTCATTTTTCTCTTGCTCAGAAATTCATTGATGCATCGGAAATTTTTATTCTTATTAAGAAAATACGTTTATACTTGCTCGGAAATACGTTAATTCTTTCCTTTAACTTCCATAGAAATACATTTGCATATACGGGAGAGATTTTCCAATAATTATCTCACAATATCACATATCATTCTCAATACATAACACAAATAATAATCATAAACTCATCTCAAAACATAGCATAACTCCAGGGAAGGAACACGAATGAAGGGCTAAGCCACAACTCCAGACTTTTAAGGGACGTCTCCCCACCTTTCTTATTTCCTACTTGCAAGGTTTCTAGGTCATGACCCTACATAACAGAGCAATACCCGCTCCGGAGCAATACCCGCTCTAAACTCATAATGAGCAAACCCACTCTGTGAGTGTTGTTCATCACTGCTTACGTAGCTACTTCCCTTATAACACAAAACTTGTACTTATAACGAAATACTTATGCTCAATACTTATACTGAAATTCTCATACTCAAATACTTTACTTAAATACTTATTCGTAATCAATTACAACAACTTCTAAAGCAAACTTAACTCATGAAAACAAGTTCCGAAAAACAAGCTTGCTATGTCAAGTTCCACTATTTCGGAGAAGTGACTTAATAACAAGGTTTCGGAAACGACGTCATGGTTATCCAAAGTGGTTAATGAGGTGATCGACATGATATGGCAGCCTGAATAGGTTTCACAAAGAGGTTCTTAAATATATGAAAAAGCGACGCCGCGCAAGTACTCGAATGATCAATTTCATGGTTAGGTGTTATTATCAAAATATGGTGGTTTAGGTGTGAATTTATATCGTAACTTCTATGCTTGGCTAAGGTTTAGGTAGGTAAGCCAATAAGTAGATACATTCAGTAGGTATTCAACATTTAAAGGTAATTAATGAACCAAAGAAACATGGCTAATCAACTCGAGAAAACAACTAAGCAAAATTCGAGTTTTAGGTGTTCTTTTACTCAATGAATTGAGGTTGCGTGTTAAATGAGGTGAATGAAGCAAATGTTTATTTGATAATCAAGACATAAACGTTGCTAGGGAATATCATGAAAGTTTAGCTACAACAAGATCTTCAATCAAAACGAAATCGAGATAATAGCAAGGGTTAATAAGTGTTTGAGGAAACTTGTTATGCATACAGCAACTTTCGGACAGCATAACTTTTGATGTACAACTCCAAATGAAGTGATTTTTGGGTCTAAATTCAATAAATTTTCAAGATCTACAACTTCCAAGGTACACCAAGGCGAAAAACAGAATGGAAAAGAAAGATATTTGGCAGGGAAAGTCACGGAAGCATAGTTCAAGAGCAATGGATCGATAATCACTTTCTTACTCGGTTATTTAGGGAGTCTTAGGGAACTTGACATGCAAGAGGATTTTAACACAATATCTTCCATAAGAAAACACATGCAAATAAGTTTTTATACACGTTCAAACATAATCCAAGTATTCACAATTCCACAAATAAATTCCATGATTAAAGTTAGAAACAAAGTTTAGGTGGTGGAGCTTGTGTACCTTAATCCGATGTTTAGGAACTAAATATCCTTTACCCATACTTAGACCTCCTCCAGCAACTCCTAATACCATACACAACATGCATGGCTTAAAATTCAGTAATTAATCCAAATTAATCAAGTTTATAACCTAAAGACCTCATAGTTGCAATAACTCAACCACATCTTACCTTCCTTGATTTTCCTTGATGCTAATGATCTAAAACCTCAAATTTGATACTTGCCCAGTAAGGAGGACATCTTGGGGAGTCTCGAACAAGAATTGCATGCAAGATTCAGAGAAAAATTCCACAAGAAATCAGCTGCCAAAATCTGGTGTGATTCACGCCAGAATCACGAGAGAAAGAGAGGATGATAATGAGATGTGTTTTTGTGGTTTTGTGAAATAAGAATTAGCTGAAATGTTTTGGGAACCTTGGGTCCATATATATAGAGGATGGGCAATGGCAATCTTGTAGTTTCAGGTTAGTAATGAGGGTAAAATCGTCTTTTTATTCCCTTAGGAACAATCAAGAATTTTGTTGCTTCTAATGCCTTAACTATCTTCTTAATATCTTCCTAATCCTTAATTTCTCTTAACTGTATCCCAAAAATATATTTTTTTACTCTAATGAAAGTATTTTGTCTTAATTATCCCTTAACCTTAATTTTCAAGGTAACTTACATCCAATACCGATAATAACTCCATATCTCAAAACTTTGGAACGATACTCAACGTTCATAGCGTAATTCACAAATGAATTATCTTCATTCATAATTCACATCGCTCAACACATAATAAGACATAATATTCACATTACCGGCAAAAATTCACATAAAATGGTATTCGCAAAATTTTGATTCCAGCGAAAGTCATAACAAATTATGTACTGATTCGTACGTTAATAATGTTAATAATCCTTATTTATCAAAATAATCTTAGCTTAAAAAGTGGGCTTTTACAATAGTGGACTCAATGACTGGGTTTTGATAAGGAATGCTAGCTTCTCTGGACTTAAGGAGTTGCTTATATGGACTTAGGGGTAATTGGCTTCGCCAGACTTGATGACTTTGGTAGTTATGGACTTAGGATGGACTACCTTCGCTAGACTCAAAGGTTTTGGGCCATAATGGACTTAGGGTAAACTTGCTTCGCTTGACTCGAGGATTTGGGCTGCTATAGATGTAAGGTAGGAGTATCTTTGCTAAACTCGGAGGGTGGCTTTATAGTCTTAAGGGTAACTAGCTTCGCTAAGGGTGCCATTATGGTCTTAAAAGGTGAGTAGCCTCGCTAAACTCAGTGTGTCATAGTCTCAGGGATGACTAGCTTCATTAGGTCTAAGGTTGCCATTATGGTCTTAAAGGGTGAGTAGCTTCGCTAAACTCAAAGGGTGCCTTTATGGTCTTAAGGTTAACTAGCTTCGCTAGGTTCAAAGGGTGCCATTATGGTCTTAAAAGGTGAGTAGCTTTGCTATACTCAAAGGGTGTCGTTATGGTCTTAGGGTTGACTAGTTTCGCTAGGTCTGATGGGTGCTATTATGGTCTTAAAGGGTGAGTAGCTTCGCTAACTCTAAGGTTGCATATGTGGTCTTTAAGGAATGCTAGCTTCGCTAGACTTAAAGGTTTGAACTTTGTCCTATATGGGTTTGGAATTGGACTTGAATAGACTTAGGACATGAGTTGGACCTTTATAGCCTTAAGTTTTAGACTGGGTTCTATATTGGTTTGGAATTAGACTTGACTAGGGCTTATATAAAGATGCAAACTAGCCCTAGGATTGGAATTGGGCTTTATATGGACCTAACTTTGGACTGAGTCCTATATTTGGTTTGAAGTTAGACTTGGAAATGCATATGGGCTTGACATTGGAAATGGACTAGCATTGGACTTAGACTGGAATGGACTGGGATTAGACTTAGATTGGGCTTGACATAAACTAGGGTTCACATAAAGATGCAAATGGGCCAATATTTTGACATGGGCTAAACTTATATGGGCCTAAGATGGACTCTAATGCTAGTGGGCCTAATATGAATGTATGGACTCAAATTTAGATGGGTCTAGGATGAATGCAAATGGATTTTAATGTACATGGGCCTAAAATGAATGCAAGGACTCAAACTTAGATAGCCCTAGGATGATCGCAAATGAATTGGAATTCGGTTGATTGGATTGGATTATAAGTATTTGGACTAGGCTTAGAATTTTCGAAATCCGTTTTTGAAAGGAACCCCTTTATTTTTTCTTTTATTGGGAAAAGATGATAGATTAATCAAAAATTGATTAAATTTTTGAGAAAGACTTATTTTGTACATGTGGTAGGATGATGATAATAGATGTTTGTGAAAAAGATAGAATACAAGAGGGTGTAGGATGATAGATTTTGAAATAGATATGTTTTTGAATGAGATGGAATATGATTGGGTAGGATTAATAGGGAAGATCATTAGTTGGATAGAAGGGATAAAATGGGAGGAGGACATGAGGTAGACATGCATGACGACTTCAACTCTACTATGATCATTTTTCCAGATGCACTTTTTAGGGTAGACTCGACCTAAGATGACATGTATGAAAAGATTGATTTTAATGTTTAAATTAGGTGAGTTTTGTTTGAAAAATATGTCCTAAAAGTTATCATGAACGACAACTGGCGGGCGCGGATGTGTCGTTGTGCACCGCACCCGGCCAAAGATAAAATTTCTCCTACTCTCTTTTACACTAAGCTAGTATAATGGAAGTAGGGGTCGTATCCACAGGGAAACAGGGACGAGTTTAATACTTAGCGTGATTCAAAACCTAGATTAAGCTAAGGGCCGAGAAACCTAATAATAAGGGGGGTTTCAAGTAGATGATAAACAAACTATAATTAACTAGCATAATTAAATAAAATGAGAAATCAATATGGAAAGATCTTGAATCCGATTAACATCCACTTCAATTCATTATCGATCCTTGAACCTCCACTCTAATTATTTCCATAATTATCTATTGCTGAGAATTAATCTCGTGTTCTCCTTATTCTTAGTTGAATAGCACAATCAGCGTGACTATAAAACCCTAACTAAAGGATAACCTAGTCCGATAGCGTCTAAGTTCAATCCAATAGCAGCAATAAACACAGAGAACCAACAGACCTGCTAACGTCATACAAGCGATAAACATTCAACAGTTAATTCAATTTCCCCAAGAAATAACCAAGACGATCTGCATCTAAGTTACTCCCTAGTTTGCTACCAATTGATAAAAGAATAAAACAATCCGATTCTATTCTTAAATCTAGCATTAGATTAATTACACAATCAAACTAGTAACGTTCCTAGCATAATCATGCAAAAATCATAGAAAGCAAGCATAGAAATTAAACCATAATCAAAGAAACTAAATAGAGAGAAAAGATCTCACAATAATGCTTGAAGCTCCATATTAATCTCGTTCAAGAACGGTTCAAGCTACAATCGGCATAGCATAAGCCAATCCCATAATTGAAATCTACAAAAACTAAACTAGAAAATAAAAACTAAAAAGAGAAGACAACAAGAGAGGAGTGGAGTTTTGGAGACTCCCTCTCCTTGTGGCTGCTGCCCCCTAGGTCCAAAAATAGAGTTTAGTATTTATACTAAAGCTCAAAAGTCAGCCGACAATTACACCGACCTAGGGGTCGCGAGGTGCTAGTCTGGTCGCACCGTGCGAAGAGTGCTCTGTCTACCGCAAACTTGGCTGGGCAACGCTGGTCGCGAGGTGCGAAGGAACTCGCGAGGTGCGAGCAAGCTGGTCGCGAGGTGCGACCTAGCTCGCGAGGTGCGACCTGCGAGCTGCTGGGCGTGCGGTGCTTCGAGCGCTGGGCGAGCATGCGCGAGAGCTGGGCGACGAGCGCCCGGGTTGGCATGGGTGTGCGATGCTTGCGTGTCTTCTTTGGATGGACGAGGCTGCTGGGCAGACTTGCGGTAATGCTTGTGTGCTGGCTTGGCGATGCATGGCTTGGGCTTGCGATGATTGCAATTATGCTACGATGCTACATTTCCCGAGCACTCCAAAGACAACTTCAATCACAACATCATTCAAATGCATTTCACCTTGAAAGCTCGGAATACATGACGTTAACACAAATTATCTCGCAAAGCTCCGAACTTCCGCTAAGGGCTAAATAAAACACGAATGTTAACAATTACAATCAAACCCCTAGCAAAGTGCACCCAAAATAACGTACATACACCGTATAACATGAGCGTATCAAATACCCCCACACTTGAACTTTACTCGACCTCGAGTAAACTCAAAATGAGGATCACCAAAAAGATCTTCACCCAAATTATCAACACCAACCTACACTCTCCATCAACTATATCATCATCATCACATCTTAACAACATCCGCTCAAAACCTAAACGTAAGGGACGATGATTCCCCCACACTTAGATTCAAGCTCACCTGAAATATATAAAGACGTAACAACAACAATAACCAGCAACGCCAACAAACATCAAAATGTCAGCTCATGACACACTAAACTATCAGCTCTCCCAAACCTCCAAAAGATGATCTAAAACTACTACTACTACAACTAACTTAGAATAGCAAGCCATGGAACAAAGACAAAAAGGGATAAATTCCATGCTTACTCCCAAAAACAAACAATCAACCAAAAGAATGTGAAAGCCAAAATAAATCTTCACAAAATCAAGGATGAATTCACCAACCATAACCGAAAACGCTTTCCACCTTATGACACCAACTCCGGCAATGAGTTTTCAAAATACAAAATTCTCTCTTAATCTCTCATTTTGCCTAGGAGCCCTTTTGGGTTTTCATCCTAGCTTCTCACATTTTTTTTTATCTCACCATCTTACCCGCTCAACTAGCTCTTTTTTGCATAGGCCGCCCTTTCGGGTTTTCGACCTATCCGAGCCCCCAATTTTGCCCGAGTCGCCCGCCCTTGCGGGTTTTCAACTCAGCGGGATTCTTTTCATCACTTTTTTTTATATTCTTTTTTTTTTCATTTTTTTTTTCATTTTCATTTTTTTTTCAAATTGAAAGTAATATATACAACATAGATACACGAGAATGAGAATACCCTCCCCCCTACTTAAACTACACATTGTCCTCAATGTGTCGACAATTAAAAGAAAAAGTAAACTGAAAATGGGGGGGAAATCGAAAATCGGGTAAATCGAAGATCGAATGCTCAAAACTCATGAAAAGCAAACCGTCAAACTCAAATTTCTTAACAACACCAACTCAAATCTCCTAACTCAACTCACAACCCTCTCCCTCGAATCACTCAAACAAATGACAAGTTCAAAAGTTTTGAATTTGTGAGATTTTCACCTAGCTCAAGAGATCGAAAAGATACATTAACAATCTCAATCCTCTAGTGTTACCAACTCCTAGCTATTGAAGTCCTCCCAACGGGTTTTCTTTTGTGGATTTTGGTTCCAAGCGGATTAAGATTGGTTGTGGATCTTTTTAGTGGGTGGGCGGTGGGTGAAAGAAAATTTGTTGTGGTGGTGGAAATTTGATGAGAAAATAAAGGAAAAGAAAGAAAATAAAAGGGATCTCGGGTTGCCTCCCGAGAAGCGCTGTTGTTTAAAGTCGTTAGCTCGACTTAGTACCTTAAGCTCAATCATTGGGTTGTGCTCCATGTGTGACAATGGTGGTTCCATGTCAATCTCCACTTCAAGTACCTGCAAAACTGATTGAGAAGAACCCTTGCAATGCATTGTTAGCGCTATGACACTACAAGAAAATCACAAAATAACAACGGCCTATCAGCGACGGCTAACAAAACAGTCGGTATAATAAAAAAAAGCGACGGCTTGAAGCCGTCGTGGATCACCGACTGCAGTTGTAGCATATAACGACGGTTTAGCTGTCGGTAATTAATAACGACGGCTAAAAGCCGTCGTTGATTTTGTGGAAGTAAAGCAGAATTTTTTTGTAGCTTGGGCGACGGTCAGAAACCGTCGTTGATTTCTAAAGGGGGGGGGTTTAATTTAAGTCTTTCAGTCGGGTTTTTTTTTTCAACAACAAAAAGGAGGGAATTTGGGCGATTTTGCAGCGACGAACTTGGGCGAC
Organism: Beta corolliflora; assembly: GCA_947648045.1. Taxonomy (NCBI): domain Eukaryota; kingdom Viridiplantae; phylum Streptophyta; class Magnoliopsida; order Caryophyllales; family Amaranthaceae; genus Beta; species Beta corolliflora. Next base: position 470,068 of record CANSZD010001765.1, read on the forward strand.
TCCACCTCCACCTGCCTCTCCTCCTTCCTCCAGCCAACGTCAGCGACCCATCTCCACCTCACTTCGCCGGCGGTAAGCTTTATTTTCTCTTTTTTTAAATTTTTTTTTTGTACTCATCAACCAAACCCTAACAGTTGGGTTTTTTTTTTTTTGGGAGAGAAGTGAACTTCAGGCGACGAACTTGGGCGACGAACTTGCATCGACTCTTGCCGGACCTACATTTCGCCTAGGTGGTAGCGGTGGTAATTTCTTTTTTTTTAACAATTTGTGTAGTGATGAAACTAAACCCAAAAAATTGAGTCTTGCTTTATATTATGTATATTTCTTCATGTAAGTGTTTGATCTTATAATATATCATTTCTTTAATCAAAGTTCATACTACTTATTATTTTTTCAGATAATTTTATAGTCAGATTTTAGTGATTTGGTGAGTGAAATCAGTAACAAGAAAGAGCATGTGGGTATTTTTGTTTTCTAACATTTGGTGGAAAAAAAGAATGGGTGAAAGTAACCCAAAATTGTTGGACTTAATATCAAAGGAAAAACAAAGGATGATGAATAATGAAGAAAGAAGATATGGTTCCTTCAAAAAAAAAAAAAGAAGAAGATATGGGTGTTGTTCATCTGATGAAAACAAGCTTGAACTTAGGCTATTATTTTTTATTTTAGAGATGATGCATCTATGTGTGTTCTGTATGGATGATGATTTACATCCATTTGTTTGTTATTTGGTAATGCAAATGTAAACGTTTATGTTTTTTATCATATGCATTGTACTTTCTGGTGAACATGTTGAGAATTTGGAATTAAGTTTGTTCACAGCGTTTATAACCATGCTTGTGAAATCCATGATTGAATTTTTTTTTAGTCATTAATTGGAATCTTATTTTAAGTCAAAAGGGGTGCTTGTGAACTTAAATTCGTAGTTACTTATTATTGGAGTTGCTCGTTTAGTAGAAATTGACGCTTAAAGGTGCCGTTTAATAATTGATTTTCTACATGATGTAGGATTACGTAACACTTTGGTGTTTCTCTTTGGCTTAATTGTAAGGTTAGTAGCACTTTTTGTCTTCAATTTATATTGTTTTCGTTCATGTAAATTCTATATTTTAATTTTTGTGTAAGTTTTTCATCATGAAATATAATGTATTAAAAAAACTTTTGTTTAGAGAATGTTAAAAACTATATAATTTTTTAGTTTATATTACTTTGAAGATTAAGTTACTTTAATTGTATAAGTTTAAGTTACTATATAATTATCACAATAGTTTTTATAGTGGTTCGTTTATTAAAGGTTATAAAAGTTATAAACTATATAATTATCACAATAATTTATTTATTGCACATTCCTTTATTTATGGTTCTTCTTTGACATCATTGTACTTTTTCTTGATGTATGGTTCTTCTTTGACATCATTGTACTTTTTCTTCCCTATATTTGGCAAGTTTTTATCCTATGAATTCAACTCTCATGGCAAACAAATTATATATTGGGGCGTGTGTAGGGGGGGTCGGGGAGGGGGAGGGGCTGCGGGGGGTCGGGGGGGGGAGGGGCTGCGGGGGGTCGGGGAGGGGGCGTGGGGGGGGTCGGGGAGGGGGAGGGGGCTGGGGGGGTCGGGGCTTTGCGGGGGGGTCGAGGAGGGAGGAGGGGCTGCGGGGGTCGGGGAGGGAGGGGGAGGTCGGTGAGGGAGGGGGGAGGGGCTGCAGGGGGTCATGGAGGAGGGGGGAGGTCGGTGAGGGAGGGGGAGGGGCTGCGGGGGTCGTGGGAGGGGGGCTGCAGGGGTCGGGGCTTTACGGGGGGTTAAGGAGGGAGGAGGGGCTTGAGGGGGTCGGGGAGGGAGGGGGAGGTCGGTGAGGGAGGGGGAGGGGCTGCATGGGGTCGGGGAGGGGGCAGTGCGGGGGGGTCGGGGGAGGGGGAGGGGCCGCAGGGGGTCGGGGCTTTGCGGGGGGGTCGGGGGGAGGAGGGGCTGCAGGGGGGGTCGGGGAGGGAGGGGAAGGTCGGTGAGGGAGGGGGAGAGGGTCGCAGGGGGTCGGGGAGGGGAGGGGGAGGTCGGTGAGGGGGGGGGAGGGGCCGGGGGGGTCAAGGGAGGGGGCGGGGGGTCGGGGGCTTTGCGGGGGGTCACGGAGGGAGGAGGGGCTGGGGGTCGGGGAGGGGAGGGGGAGGTCGGTGAGGGAAGGAGGAGGGACTGCAGGGGGGAGGGGGGGGGAGGGGGAGGTCGGTGAGGGAGGGGGGGGGGGCTGGGGGGGGGGGGGGGGCTGCAGGGGGTCGGGGAGGGAGGAGGGGGGCGAGGGGGTCGGGGAGGGGAGGGGGAGGTCGGTGAGGGGGGGGGGGGGCTGCAGGGGGGGTCGGGAGGGGAGGGGGAGGTCGGTGAGGGAGGGGGGGGGCGCAGGGGGTCGGGGGGGGGGGGGTGCGGGGGGGTCATTTGTCATGCATACTCATTTGTCATGCATGTAAGTTAGTATTATCTCCAATCTATCTATGTTGTTTTTGGATTATTCTTGGATTATTCATACTTTAATGTAATTTGTTTAATCTTGCGCATTTTTAATTTCTTGCATTTTAGGTAATCATGTCTAATCCTAAGGGCCGCGGAGGTCGAGGTGGCTTAGGTGGAAGCCAAGGTCGTGGGACTTTGATTCGATGCGGCTTTTTCGGTCACCGAAGTAGAAGGAAGTCGAACCCGTAGCGAGAGACACGGGGAGATGATTCACGAGGCAATGGACATTGGTAGCCACGTCAGGAGACTCGAACACTCATACGGAGGAAGGTGAAGGTTCGAACCGTGCACCAAGAAAGGTTTTAAGCCCTCTTGGATTATGGTAAGTTCGTAAGCTACTATATGCTTCATGATACACAAATATGCAATGGTATTCACAATTCACGTGTTTGTTTGGTTTTCAATTTAGGTTCGATGATAACAAGGTTAGTGGGTCCATCACCGACATTTTCCAGGGGCCATTTTCGACAACCTTGGTTCAATTACGGTGAGGTCGACAATGCAACAAAGACGCATTGGTGGAACATTTTCACGGTATGTATGAATCGAATTATGAAAAATTTCATTGATTATATTACTTTATTAATATCTTTGTTTAATGTTTGACTAAAGGGTATTTACGAATGGGCTCCCGAGTTAAGCGGCCTAGTGAGGAAGGATTACAAGAAAAAAGCTTCATCTCGTCCCGAGAGACTTGCGATACTGGGTGGTTATGAAAGCCAAAGAAAGGCCGAAATGGTTGGGGGAGACGATCTACGAAGACATGAAGAAGAGAAGTGAAGAACCAACATTTCGGGAAAAATCTCAAAAGGCGAAGAAGAACCGAAGAGGTGGCTCCCTGTCTAATCCAATTGAGCCGTCACACTTTCAGGGTTCTATTTCGGCGGCACAGCATGCTAGGAAGATGGTAAATATGTTTCATATCTACTACTTAGTGTAATTTACATTTCATTTTCGGTATGAGTAAAAAATAAAGCCTTTGTTCAACAATGTCTACGAGCAAAGAGTAGAGGAGGAGGAGTACTCCCTCTTGCTCCCGAGTTGTTCTTGAAGACTCATTTCAAGACTGCTTTCTGGAAAAGGAGAAATCCCAAGCAAACAAGAAAGCAAAGCAAATCTCGGTACATACTTCTAAACATATATTTATAGGCAAATATGATTGAAAAGTTTGATGCAAGTTTAGTTAGAATCAAATATAGGCCAATTTAGGCCATTTGACTTGAAATTGAATGAATACGAGTAGTTTGATGCTAGTTTAAGTTGTAAACACCTCAAACATCATATATATAGTTAGTTTAATGTGATTATAAGTTGTTTTGATTGAAAATACACAAAATAGGAAAGATAGAACCAAATATAGGCTAATATAGGCCATTTTAGGCCATTTCACTTGAAATTGAATGAATACGAGTAGTTTGATGCTAGTTTAAGTTATAAACACCTCAAACATCATATATATAGTTAGTTTAATGTGATTATAAGTTGTTTTGATTGAAAATACACAAAATAGGAAAGATAGAACCAAATATAGACTAATATAGGCCATTTTAGGTCATTTCACTTGAAATTGAATGAATACGAGTAGTTTGATGCTAGTTTAAGTTATAAACACCTCAAACATCATATATATACTTAGTTTAATGTGATTGTAAGTTGTTTTGATTGAAAATACACAAAATAGGAAAGATAGAACCAAATATAGGGTAATATAGGCCATTTTAGGCCATTTCACTTGAAAATGAATGAATACGAGTAGTTTGATGCTAGTTTAAGTTATAAACACCGCAAACATCATATATATAGTTAGTTTAATGTGATTGTAAGTTGTTTTGATTGAAAATACACAACATAGGAAAGTTAGAACCAAATATAGGCTAATATAGGCCATTTTAGGCCATTTGACTTGAAATTGAATGAATACGAGTAGTTTGATGCTAGTTTAAGTTATAAACACCTCAAACATCATATATATAGTTAGTTTAATGTGATTGTAAGTTGTTTTGATTGAAAATACACAAAATAGGAAAGATAGAACCAAATATACGCCATTTTGGCCAATTTAGGCCATTTGACTTGAAATTGAATGAATACGAGTAGTTTGATGCTAGTTTAAGTTATAAACACCTCAAACATCATATATATAGTTAGTTTAATGTGATTGTAAGTTGTTTTGATTGAAAATACACAAAATAGGAAACATAGAACCAAATATAGGGTAATATAGGCCATTTTAGGCCATTTCACTTGAAAATGAATGAATACGAGTAGTTTGATGCTAGTTTAAGTTATAAACACCTCAAACATCATATATATAGTTAGTTTAATGTGATTGTAAGTTGTTTTGATTGAAAATACACAACATAGGAAAGTTAGAACCAAATATAGGCTAATATAGGCCATTTTAGGCCATTTGACTTGAAATTGAATGAATACGAGTAGTTTGATGCTAGTTTAAGTTATAAACACCTCAAACATCATATATATAGTTAGTTTAATGTGATTATAAGTTGTTTTGATTGAAAATACACAAAATAGGAAAGATAGAACCAAATATAGGCTAATATAGGCCATTTTAGGCCATTTCACTTGAAATTGAATGAATACGAGTAGTTTGATGCTAGTTTAAGTTATAAACACCTCAAACATCATATATATAGTTAGTTTAATGTGATTATAAGTTGTTTTGATTGAAAATACACAAAATAGGAAAGATAGAACCAAATATAGGCTAATATAGGCCATTTTAGGTCATTTCACTTGAAATTGAATGAATACGAGTAGTTTGATGCTAGTTTAAGTTATAAACACCTCAAACATCATATATATACTTAGTTTAATGTGGTTGTAAGTTGTTTTGATTGAAAATACACAAAATAGGAAAGATAGAACCAAATATAGGGTAATATAGGCCATTTTAGGCCATTTCACTTGAAAATGAATGAATACGAGTAGTTTGATGCTAGTTTAAGTTATAAACACCTCAAACATCATATATATAGTTAGTTTAATGTGATTGTAAGTTGTTTTGATTGAAAATACACAACATAGGAAAGTTAGAACCAAATATAGGCTAATATAGGCCATTTTAGGCCATTTGACTTGAAATTGAATGAATACGAGTAGTTTGATGCTAGTTTAAGTTATAAACACCTCAAACATCATATATATAGTTAGTTTAATGTGATTGTAAGTTGTTTTGATTGAAAATACACAAAATAGGAAAGATAGAACCAAATATACGCCATTTTGGCCAATTTAGACCATTTGACTTGAAATTGAATGAATACGAGTAGTTTGATGCTAGTTTAAGTTATAAACACCTCAAACATCATATATATAGTTAGTTTAATGTGATTGTAAGTTGTTTTGATTGAAAATACACAAAATAGGAAAGATAGAACCAAATATAGGGTAATATAGGCCATTTTAGGCCATTTCACTTGAAAATGAATGAATACGAGTAGTTTGATGCTAGTTTAAGTTATAAACACCTCAAACATCATATATATAGTTAGTTTAATGTGATTGTAAGTTGTTTTGATTGAAAATACACAACATAGGAAAGTTAGAACCAAATATAGGCTAATATAGGCCATTTTAGGCCATTTGACTTGAAATTGAATGAATACGAGTAGTTTGATGCTAGTTTAAGTTATAAACACCTCAAACATCATATATATAGTTAGTTAAATGTGATTATAAGTTGTTTTGATTGAAAATACACAAAATAGGAAAGATAGAACCAAATATAGGCTAATATAGGCCATTTTAGGCCAACAAAGGAAAGATAGAACCAAATATACGCCATTTTGGCACTTTATATTATTTGAATATGAGTATATTTAACCAAATGCAGGAGACATACAATAAGAAGCTGGATCATTGTACGACTCAGGGGTCACAGCCGAACCCTGATCTGTTGTATTGGGAGACAGTTGGGGGGAGGAACAGAGGAAAAGTTCAGGGGTTGGGTCAGGGAGATCATTTGTACTACAACTCTGCATCAGGCCGAGGAGATGGTGGCTCTTCACAACCATATTAGCTGTCCATTTTTTCTCAGATTGAGGCGCAAGTGGAGGCAAAGGTCGCTGCACGGATGGGAGAGGTGGAGGCAATGGTCGCAGCACGGGTGGAAGAGTCACGTCGGGTCCTCATAGAGGAAATGATGAGGAACATGTCTAGTTTCGGCCACATGTTCTCAGGTTGCAACCCAGGCCCCACTCCACAACGCAGACCAGAAGATGACCCAGGGTTTGGTGGTGGCGGTAGTGCTACAGAGCCACCCTTGACAGTGTAGTTTTTTTGGTTTTGGCACTAGGTAACTAACTTATAGTTGGATATAGTTAGTCTAACTATTTTCTTGTAGTGTAAATACTTATCGGCATCTCGCTTCGTTTCTTGATGTGTCGGGTTATTTTTTTTTCAACCCGACATCTACTTTATTTCCCGACACCGGGATCTATTTTTGCGTACATATATTTAGTGTCTATATTTATCGGCATCTAGCTTATTAGTTTCTAGCTTTGTCGATATATATTTTTTGTAAACACCGACATCTACTTTATTTCCCGACAACGGGATCTATTTTGTGTACATAAATGTAATCTATTTCATGTAATTATACAAGTATCTATGTAAATTTTAATATATATCAAAATTGCATATTTTTGTAATTGAAAAAATTGAATACGATGGAGAAACAGCTTTAGCGTGGTATATTTAGATGCAGCTGTGCAGGTACATGTTTAATTATTATTAAGAACAATAATTGAATTTTAAATAATATTATTTTTGTAACAACAGCGACGGTAAAACATTAAATCAACGACGGCTAGGCAGTCGCTGTAAGGTTCTCTATGTGCCCATGGACACGAAATCAACGACTGCTTTAACAACTTAGCGACGGTTTTTAACAGACGTTATTTGATCGAAATCAACGACGGTTTTAAACGGTCGGTGAATCAGCGACGGTTTTAAACGGTCGCTGATTCACCGACCGTTTTAAACCGTCGCTGAATCACCGTCTGCTTTAAACAGTCGCTGACTGGCCATCAACGACGGCTATAGTAAACCGTTGGCCGATCGTCATGAAACCGTCGTTAAATATATCACCGACGGCTTGACGGTCGTTGATTCTAGTATCAGCGACCATCTTTTTACCGACGGCCTATTAACGACGGTTGGCCGTCGTTGATTAATTAGAGACGGCTTTTAGGGCAATCACCGACGGCTTTTAGCCGTCGTTGATTTCCACTTTTCTTGTAGTGTGAGTGCCAACCAAAAACAAAGAGCACAAGCAATACCATCCAAAAATCACGCTAAATACAAACAAGTAACACCGTTTCCCCGGCAACGGCGCCAAAATTTGGCGGGCGCGGATGTGTCGTTGTGCACCGCACCCGGCCAAAGATAAAATTTCTCCTACTCTCTTTTACACTAAGCTAGTATAATGGAAGTAGGGGTCGTATCCACAGGGAAACAGGGACGAGTTTAATACTTAGCGTGATTCAAAACCTAGATTAAGCTAAGGGCCGAGAAACCTAATAATAAGGGGGGTTTCAAGTAGATGATAAACAAACTATAATTAACTAGCATAATTAAATAAAATGAGAAATCAATATGGAAAGATCTTGAATCCGATTAACATCCACTTCAATTCATTATCGATCCTTGAACCTCCACTCTAATTATTTCCATAATTATCTATTGCTGAGAATTAATCTCGTGTTCTCCTTATTCTTAGTTGAATAGCACGATCAGCGTGACTATAAAACCCTAACTAAAGGATAACCTAGTCCGATAGCGTCTAAGTTCAATCCAATAGCAGCAATAAACACAGAGAACCAACGGACACGCTAACGTCATACAAGCGATAAACATTCAACAGTTAATTCAATTTCCCCAAGAAATAACCAAGACGATCTGCATCTAAGTTACTCCCTAGTTTGCTACCAATTGATAAAAGAATAAAACAATCCGATTCTATTCTTAAATCTAGCATTAGATTAATTACACAATCAAGCTAGTAACGTTCCTAGCATAATCATGCAAAAATCATAGAAAGCAAGCATAGAAATTAAACCATAATCAAAGAAACTAAATAGAGAGGAAAGATCTCACAATAATGCTTGAAGCTCCATATTAATCTCGTTCAAGAACGGTTCAAGCTACAATCGGCATAGCATAAGCCAATCCCATAATTGAAATCTACAAAAACTAAACTAGAAAATAAAAACTAAAAAGAGAAGACAACAAGAGAGGAGTGGAGTTTTGGAGACTCCCTCTCCTTGTGGCTGCTGCCCCCTAGGTCCAAAAATAGAGTTTAGTATTTATACTAAAGCTCAAAAGTCAGCCGACAATTACACCGACCTAGGGGTCGCGAGGTGCGAGTCTGGTCGCACCGTGCGAAGAGTGCTCTGTCTACCGCAAACTTGGCTGGGCAACGCTGGTCGCGAGGTGCGAAGGAACTCGCGAGGTGCGAGCAAGCTGGTCGCGAGGTGCGACCTAGCTGGCGAGGTGCGACCTGCGAGCTGCTGGGCGTGCGGTGCTTCGAGCGCTGGGCGAGCATGCGCGAGAGCTGGGCGACGAGCGCTGGGCTGGCATGGGCTGTGCGATGCTTGCGTGTCTGCTTGGATGGACGAGGCCGCCGGCGGGGCTTGCGGTAATGCTTGTGTCTTTGGCTTGGCGATGCATGGCTTGGGCTTGCGATGATTGCAATTATGCTACGATGCTACATTTCCCGAGCACTCCAAAGACAACTTCAATCACAACATCATTCAAATGCATTTCACCTTGAAAGCTCGGAATACATGACGTTAACACAAATTATCTCGCAAAGCTCCGAACTTCCGCTAAGGGCTAAATAAAACACGAATGTTAACAATTACAATCAAACCCCTAGCAAAGTGCACCCAAAATAACGTACATACACCGTATAACATAAGCGTATCAACAACGCGCATATCGATCGAAATCCGGCAAATAAACCGACAAAACCATAAAACCGCGCGGTGTTATTGCACAGATAAAAGTTACGTGTCACACAAGCTGCTTGCGCCACACACAACAGAGTTGTGTGCCCCGCAAGCATCTTGCACCACACGCAACAAGCTTGTGCCACACATTCTAGTGCATCAGGCGCAAGCTTCTTGCGTGAGACGCAAGATACTTGCACTTGGCGCTGCTCTGGCAATGCACTTTTTCGTTTTCGACGATGTAATGGTCGTTTTTCGATGATTTCTAGCCTAATTCGAGTGGAAATTCAAGGGTAAGCAGGTTGAAAATAGCAAACAGGCAATCAATGATGTCATATAGGCAAAAATAGTATGCAGTTCCAGCCTAAAGTCAAGATCTATGTTTGTACTATGGTCAGGCTTTGGTTAAGGCTTGAAAGGGTCCATGACTAAGAGATTGATCCCATGCTTCGTACCTTTTCTTAAAAAGGGGGCCACGTGTAAGACACACTCCAATTCTCAAGTCAGGAACAAGAGAACAATGCCATGGTTGGGTAGGTTTGCTTATGACTAAGATCCAACACTATCGCTCAGGAAGCTTTAGAAAAGACAAAGCACAAACCTCCCGGGGGTGGCCTCAAGCAAAGAACATGCGCTAATGAGGTAGGGATGATTGTCCTTATAGTGGCTTAAATCGGTAGCCATGTGGTACGTGTCGTTTACCGTATAAATTAAAAACCTATTTTTAGACCTCAAAAATATTAACAAGTAGAAAAGGGTAAGAAAGGGTCGATCCCTCAGAGAGATTACTAAATTTCTTAAACTCAAAGTTTAACTAAGAAAAATACTATTCACGCAAATATGCGAGATTATATAACTATTTACATATTTACATAGATTTAGGGGGGTTTAAGATAATACTAACTAATAGAACTAAGTAAAAGTAAGACTAATCTAAGTGATGACTAGCAAGTCGGAAAATATCTACCACAATAGGCTTAAGCAACTAGCCATGATTTCCAATATAACTACTAAACTCAAGATTGGTATAACCGATTAATTGTAGAGATTAAGATAGCAAAATCTCCCTATCCTTCATATTAATAATTAGTATTGAATTAGGCCGATACTAACTCTAAACTAGACTCTACATCGTAAGTATGATTGCAACCTACAATGGCTAAATCTAGAAGCATTTGGAGTAGGACTTCATTAATCATATTCAAATTAAACCCATAGAAGTTTAACATGAATATTATCAAATTACATTCTAACCTTAATTCAGACAATTTGCATGATTAAATTAAGATTAGTACTACCAATAGTATATAATTTAAACTAGGCCCAATTATACACTTATCATTCAATCGTAACCTAAACACAAAAAGATAGCAAATCATGCCTAAATTACGATTGTGGAACTGAAATTCAATGTAATTGGAAAATTAAACCAAACCTTGAGTTCATATAATTAATCTAAAATCATACGACTAATACAAAAATCAACCAAACTACAAACTCATTGAATTGAGAATTCTAATAACAAAATTAAGAGATACAATAATAGGAGAATACCACTTAAGCTCACTGAGTATTCGCCGATGAATCAAACCTCCGTGAACAGCAGTCTTCTCGCTCAATTGAACTCCCGATTTCGCTATCACGGCTTCACAAAACTCCCTTGTAGTACTCTCCTTATTTTCTGACTATACTTGCATTACCCTAAATTGGAAGAAGGGATTCCAATTTATACATAGTTCACGCCGAAACAACGACCACGAGAAACTTCCCAAAATTCGTCGAATGACAATTTGGGACCGATTTTGTAGGATTTTTAGTGTGGAAGAGAAAAAGGAAATTTGGGTAATTTGGTTTCCTTCCATTCTTATGATGCACAAAAGGAAGCAAGTTAATAGAAGCTCCCTGGTTGCTTGTGTTGATCGCATAGTAGGTTAGAGAAAGAGATGAATTTGGGTTATTTGAGTCGTTTGACTTAATGGCCCAAGAAGACGAAAACTTGCGGTGTTTTTACTCTTTGCTGCTTGTGCTACATTTCTCCTTGTTTCATCCTTTTCTTTTATCTATTTTCCTTGATTGTTTTGTGACATAAGACATTGTTAGTCTTTGTTGACTCCATAATAACCTAATGCAAATAAAAAAAACTAATTAGTGCAATTTAAACTAAATTTTAGCAAAGGCAATATATGATCTAACATTATTAAAAGTAATCTAAATACCTAAAACATTAACCAAACAATGACATAAAAGACCAAATAAGGGAATAAAAAATATACTCAATTATGCACTTATCAAATTCCCCCACACTTAGCTTTTGGTCGCCCTCGATCAAAATACTACTAAGATTAACTATATGCTATCTAAAAACTAAATGCAACTATTACCTATGATATAATAAATACTTCTACTTCAGAATTCTTTATTTTAAATGACGAAATGAGTATCCCGATCAGAATAATAGTCGTTGGAACTCCGTGCAATCGCACAATTCCTGTAGTATATGCATCAGTTAATTGCTCCTTATTTCATGCTATCCATGAAAATATATCAAGTTATTTTTTTTGTCAACTTATTCTCAACTACTCGAATATATACATTGCCTCTTCTTGAATTGGGCATTCTAAGTACTAGATCCATTGAGATTAGTCCCATTTATATTCTGGTACTGGCAATAGTTGCCACAACCCCGACATCTTCCCCCGCTCAATCTTTACTTTCTGGCAGATTAAAAATTTTATAACATTTTGCGATACATCTCACTTCAACCTTTCCACCAGAAGTACTTCTTGATATCCCGAATTATTTTATCTCTTCTAGGATAAATCGAGTACGCACCTTTATGTGCTTTCCTCGAAACTTTTGTTTATTTTTATTTAGCTCCGAATTGTCGGAAACAAATGACCACCCATTTATTCGTATGCTTTCACTAAAATATACTTGAAAATCCGTTGTCTCATTCTTCTTTCTATCTTTAACCTCAGTTCCTTGATAACTTAGCTTGAACTTATTTAGCTCAAATTTCTTCAAAAGGTATATTTTAATCACAAACATTAATCAGTCCTTGCAAATCTCTTTTCATAATCACATTAAACTCAGTTGCCTTAGTTACTTATATAACTCTTCTGGTATTGAAATGATGGAATCAACATTCTGATGAGGTCTCCCGTTCACATCGTCTACTACCTCATCTGCCTTTCCCAGGCGGTACTAAATATCTACATTATAATCCTTGAGAAATTCTAGCCACCTTCGCTGTTTCACATTCATCTCTTTCCAACTAAAGATATACCTTGAGCTTTTATGATCAGTATAAACCATACACGTTACTTAATTTAATAAAGCCTCCACAATTTTAAAGCAAATGTCTCAACTTCCACCCTATATCATGCCCAACATAATTTCTCTTATGAGCGTTAGTTGCCTAGAAGAATTCACTGATGCTACATCAATAAACGTCCAAAACCTTCCTGAGAAACATCACTATATACTTCAAATCCTTTATTTTTCCCCGAAGGCAAAGGTATAGCTAGGGTATTAGTTAACCTTTTCTGCAACTTGTAGAAAGCTTTCTCGAAATTTTCCGTTCACTAAAACTTCGTTCCTTCCTCAAAATTCCTAATACTTCTTTAAAATGCGTTTTATGCCCTTCTTGATTCTTCGAGCATACTAAAATATCATCTATGAAAATTGTTATAATTTGCTCTCACAAAATTTAAAATATCACTACATCATGTCTACGAATGATGTGGGTGTAAGACTGAACTTAAACAGTATTTTTACAAACTCATAATGGCTATATCTCGTCCTAAATGTCATCCTCGGAATATTTTCATCCGCCACACGCTTCTAGCGATATCCCGATCTCAGATCTATCTTCAAAACATACCGACTCCTTTTAACTGCTCGAGTAAATTATATATTCGATATAAAGATTTCCTATCCCTAAACTGTAACTTTATTAATCTCCCAATGACCTATACATAGTCTCATTAATCCGCTCTTTTTCCAAATATCACTGGTGCTCTCCCTATGGTGAAACACTGGATCAACTATAACATTTCTACAACAATTCTCTTAACTGCTTCTCTAACTCAACCATCTCAACCCTAGAGGCAGGCGTATTGGCACCTATTCTATACACAAATCGACCACTCTACTTGGAGACTCATTCACCGCCGAAATTCTTCCATCTTAATTACTTCCTTATAATTTCCTAGCATATGAGTTTTATAACAAATACCTTCGCCATTTATTACTTTGCTATTTTCTTCTGAGCTTGACGATACACCATGGTATACAAAATATTATCTCACCCAGTGATTTCAACCTAATAACATTTGATGATCGCTCAGTTCTTGCTCAACCAATACATCCCCAAAATTACATTATAGTACTCCAGAATGAAACACATTAAATCCACCTATATCGACTCTGCTATCCAAATTACACAATCTTTGAATAACCATTTACTACAACTCGGCTTCCTATTAGGCATATAAATTGTTATTTTAAATTTTAATAAAATACATTGAAGATAAACAATTGCGAAACTCCCAGATCCCACATTATTTTAGCTACGACTTACATACAAGAACTTCCTTGGAATCACATCACCTGAATATCTGCAACTTTGGTGCATCTTCTACTTCCCATTTCACTGAAATAACAACTTCTCTGGAGCTCTTCCTTGATTGGTAAGTTGATCTCCTTTTCCGCCATGTCCAGAGCTACCCCTTTCCGGCCATCAGCAACAACGCAACTCCATGTTCATTATTGCCTCCTGATCTTCTACCATTTGTCAATAGGATATTTGCTATCCGAAAACCAATATTTGTATACATAAAAACAGATCATTTGACATATGCAATTCCTACCATAGTGTTTTTATTTATTTTTTTCACAATAATTTTTTATTTCCATTCTGACTTCTTACGTTTAACATTTCCATTCCCTCTTTTTCTAGACCTTAAAGGTTCGAATAAGACCTAATTCTTATAAGATTCAGTTACTTGAAGATACACATAATTTTTGCCAACATTGCATGACAATATTCAACATAAATACTGGAGGTTCCTCCTTAGCATTTTTATTTTATTATTACACCATCCACCTAACACAGAAGCCATGCTTACTTAAATAATATTGGCGTAGTTACTTCGAGTAAATTCACGCATATACATACTCTTCTTCTTATTCGTAGTTCATATCATTAACAACATACTCACTCATAATTACATACATAAAAGAAATACTAACACAAATTTTTAGAACACAACCAATCTCATCTGACTTCCTTTTTCTCCTTCTACGAATTATGCGTTCATATGCCGCTCTCTGATAGGGACTGTTTGAGTATACCTAACCTTGCCTCTGGCGCTTTAGAGTGATATCATTGTTAAGTATAACCTCTTCCATAATGCCTTTCCACTTGAACAAGCTCTTATCTTTTATTTCCATAATTACGCCATAACTCCAAATAGCTTAAATAGCCACATACAATTCCTAACAGACTATAAGATTATGAAAGTTAGCCTAGGGCTCACAAGTCAATAGCGTCTTAATAATCACATTGGCCTGAGTCTTAGGTCACCTTTAGTGGTTCCTACAAGCATCCATAGTCTCTTTCCATTCTCGAAATGTGACCTAGCGCCTCATTAACGTGGTCCATCACATCATCTTAATATTTATCGACAGTAGAATAGATATTTAGGTCCTCTTATATAGGAAGATCCTTACTTATGCATTCACTGAATCTACTCGGAACCAGGTACACCAAAATTTCATAACATTCACATATTCATACACATAAATTCATACACCATACACATAATCACACACACACATGTTCACAAATATTTTGAAAACTTTTACGTATATATGAAATTAGTTTAAGTTTTATTTCCTTAAGAAAATACTTGTATGTATACCATGTACTTGTTACCTTAAGAACTTGTAAATTAGAAATACTTAATTTTGAATTTCGAAAACCTAAGCTCTGATACCACTTGTAACAGCCCGCTCCAAATAGCAAATTAATTAAGACTTAATAGTGCTAATTACGGATGTAGCTGCTAATTAGAGAGACTGTTAAGGTGGACTTCCGCACCATCCCTGCTAAGGAGAATTATGAAATTCCATAGTATCTGTAGGCGTGTTTTTATTTCGCCTACGCGGTGTGAGCGCGTATTAGATTTGACTACCCCACTGTTAAGGTTTTATTGAAAATTGTTTTGTATTGAAAGAAGTCGCCAATAATTCTTTTTAGGAAGAATTATAAACCCAATTGGATATGGGAAAAACATAGGGACAAATTATCCAATGTAGATTTCCCCGTCCTGACTCCATAGATGGTCAAAGTGAACCAAAGATTGAGTTCGGGGGTGAGGGTATGAATATAGTCATAATGAACCACATTCGCCCAAAGTTGGCCTCTACTAAATATCGATTCATTGTAGAATTTATGCCAAAGAATAATCAAATAATGTTTTTTATACACCCTAAAAATAATTAGTCTAAGTAGGTTCAGGAAACACATAAAAAGACTAACTTTTAGTGACATGTTATTAGACAATCAAATTACAGGGAACCTAGATGGTTGTCCAAATTAATCTGATTAATGTTAGAACAGTTCTTTAGGTCTTATTTAGCAAAAATAACACGTGGGGTGATAAAAGCATTGAAACATGACAATCATATAATAGGCATAGAATGATCAGGCAGGCATATAATATACAAAGGCATGAATAAATATAATATGAATATGTAATAAAAGGAAGTATAGAAAAGAGGTTAGAATGTACAAAAGAACGATTATTACTTAAAGATCTACATCATGAAATAAATTGTTAGTAACTTCAAAGCTATAAATATAATTGATTATTCAAGGATCCTCAGGAATTATACCTATGCGGCTTAGAATGAAGAGCGCAACGATCTTTAGGCGGAGCAATCGTGAAAGCAAGAACGCAGTGTGAAAGTATTGATTGATTGAAAGTATTTGAATGTATTTGAGTGTTTGAAGTATTCGAAGTGTTTTGTAGAGGTCTTCGTAAGTATATTTGTGTTCGTGAAATAATAATAAAAAACCCTCCGTAATTCGGGAAAATACTGGTATTTATAGGAAAAAGCAGCCTTGCGCTCCATGCAAGCCTTGCGCCAGGCGCAAGCCTACGTGGCAGGCGCAAAGCCACGCGTCAGGCGCACATTGGTGTGCCTGACGCAGCCAGCCCAATCAGAGATGCACATGTGTAAACGCGTTTTGAAAAGATAGAAAAGTATGTTGCGTCTCACACAAGACTTGCGTCTGACGCAGGACTCTGTGTGAGTCACAAAACCTACGTGTCAGGCGCTCATTGGTTCGCCTGACGCGATATGGCCAATGTGCTGGACGCACGTGGCGCACTGAGCGCAGCCCCCACGTCCGGCGTATATTCTGGAATATTCGAGCATGTTCCAGTGCGCGTCTTTCGATGATACTTTTTTATCCCTAAATTTCTTGAGATGGAATTTTACGGATTAAAAATCTTATTTATTTATCAATGATAATAAAATATTTATGAAAAATATCCATTAAAATAATAAATATTTAATTGGGCTTTTAAAATGGATTTAAAACATTTTATGGGCTTGAAATACAATTAATCATCATGAACAATTAATTAGGCTTTAGTATATCATTTCGAAACACATTTTAGAATGGTTCTTTAGATTGCTCTTCCGTTGGGTCGTGCCAACTAATGCCGCGGTATGTTTCATCATTGGATCCTTAAATGGGGAGACACGATTATGTGTCTACAGGAGCCCCCACTTTGACTGAGGTTCAGGAAACCGATAGTCAAAGTATACGGTGTCGGGACGGAGAACGATTCTAAACGCTATGCAGTTTAGAACTGATCTATATCCACCGGTCTCTGCAAAACAAAGTTAGTATGCAGGACAATAATTACAAGCAATCTGATTACCTGCAGAAGAAGATGTTAGCAGATAGGTGCAAACAACTCAGATAAGAACATAATGATGCAGTAATGCAAACTTAGACTCTCTAAGGATGCATGAGACGCTATGCAAGGATTAAGGTTATGCAAAGCTAAAGGGTGACATTTCATGCAAGGCCAGGGTTATGCAAGACTAAAATGTATGAAATGAAATGCAAGGTCAGGGTTTTGCAAGGCTAGAATGGTGTGGATATGTAGAATGATAGAATGATCAGAAATAGATAGAATGATTTTCGAAAATCATTTTTAGTAAACAATCGGGGTTCGTAAACGAGGTCCGCGGATTACAACTTCTCGGGAGTTTGATTTGAATTGGAGGAACCACCACACATAGGAAGCCCCCACTTTGGGTGAGCTTGCCTTGAATTAGGCATGAGCCTTAATCGAAATGTACTTGATCTGATATTGCAATGTAGTTGATCTGATATTGAAATGTAGTTGCTATGTCTTGAACATTAAAAAGTGTTCATTGGGGATTGCACTGGGGATTTTTCTTTGGGAAATTGATATGGGCAAAGTCACATATCGCCAGAGACCATGGAATTGTCAGAGAGTCCTTCAGGGAAAAGGAGAGCTTGGATTGAAAAATAAAAAGATTGAATTTGTGACTTAAATAAATGTAGGTGGGAAAAGGCTTTAACGAGGCTAGGTACAGACTCGAGTCCATGTCGGGATCTAGAAAGAGATTATGGTCCTAAATTCTAGAAAGTCAAATCATTAGACCATGACAAATTTTATTTTATTGAAGCGGTCGGACCTCGAGATGAGGATTCCTACGTATCCTTGCGGAATCAGACCATTCGTAGTTCTAGATCTGATTTTTTTTATTATTCTTTTTTGTGCCCTAACTTTTGCCTAGGCCGCCCTTTCGGGTTTTCAACCTAGCGGGCTTGGACATACCTTGGAGAAGGAGTTAGGATTTGATGAAAGGATTATGAATTTGGATTATATGGATTAGAGGTTTGATGAATCGAAGGGATTTGAATGAGGGGTATAACTTGTGTGCAAGCCCCCTACCTTGACTTTTATTTACCTTTGGCTCTTTCTTTTTAAATCTTTTCTTTTTGTCCTGTGCGTTTTTGCTTTTTTTTTTTTCATTTTTTTGCACTTTGAATTTTTTCACTATTTTATTTTGCCTGGCATTAATTTTTTTTGTAGTGAGGCTTGCACACAAGTTTGGTTTAGGGTACTGGAAGGCTTGAAGGATGTTCGTGGAGCTTTGATGTTGAAGTGATTGTTTGGTTTATGATGGTTTAAGGATGATGGCTCATGGAAGGTGATGGAGGAAGAGGGAATAACTCCTGATCCAAAGTATGTCCATTTTTTTTCATTTTTCTCTTTTTATTTTTATTTTTTTTTTTTTTATTTCAGATCTTTTTTATTATTATTAGTCAAGTTCATTAGGTGATTTAAGTTTCATCATTGAATTAGAAGTATAAATAAAATGATGGAAGGCCAATGAAAATGAAAATGAAAATGAAATTCTTTTATTAATTAGAAATAAATAGAACAAGACTTATTAGAAATAAAAACCTAAATGCCATAGACTGGACAAGAAAGGAAATGAAGGAGCTAGGGGAGGGACTCTCCGACTCAACCTAGAAAACTAGCGTTAAATGACTAAGCCTCCCGCTTGTTGAGATTATTCCCAAGGGGTTCTTGTTGTTATTGACTTTTCTTTGCCTGGTGGGATCGGAAGTCTGCCACTTTCAATCATGTCTTGCAGAGTATTCCTTAAGGCCCAACACGTAGATGTTGGGTGTCCATTCCCTCGGTGGTACTTACAATAGGCATTAGGGTTCCACTTCTTGTGCCTATTTTCAAGTGCAGGGTCTGGAGTGGGACCGATGGCTGTATTGCTCCTCTTGCATGAAGCCTAGTGAAGGCTTCTTCTAGAGTCATGCCCAATGGAGTGAATGTTCGTTGAGGCTTTTGATAACCTCCCTTTTCAGTAGTCAGGGCATTGACATTTGAGCTAGAAGGGTTGCTACTACTCTTCTTGAAAGAGTTGTTGTTGTTAGAACCTTTGTTCTTGTTGGCCTGTACCTCTTCTTCAATCAGCATGCCTACCTTATAGAGCTTCGTGAAAGACTCTATGGGTTGGAACTTGATATGATCCCCATACTTGGGCTGCAGGTTACGGATCACCAATCGGACTTGATCCTCTTGGGATGGCCTGTTAGTCATTTGCGCAGCTTTTTCCCTCCATCTGTTAAGGAAGGTGACAAAGTCTTCGTTGGAATTCTGCTTAGTTAATTCCAACTCACGAAGGGCAATGGGAAGCTGAGTATTGTAGATGTATTGCTTGTGGAACTCTTCTCTGATGTAGTCCCAATCGTTCAGCTTAGCTTTGTTCAATGATCTGAACCACTTGGATGGATGTGTATCCAAGGTTAAAGGAAAGACATAAGCAAACAGGTCCTTGCTCATGCCCTTGAGAGCCATAGAGATGGAGAAAGCTCTCAAGTGGTCATCTGGGTCTTCGACCCCCTTGAATTTTGGGAGGTCACCCAATGTTACCTTTTTAGGGAGTTTGTCCCTCAGTTCAGGATCAATGATGTCATGGCCATGAGCCTGACCCTCAAGCACAGGAATTGACTGGATTAATTGCTCGAGTTTTTCAAACCGTAAATCTGTGTTGGTTTTGAATGGTGGTGGAGTGTCGCCTTGCTCGTCTTCTTCAGTTAGCTTCTCCCTTAGTGCCTTAATCTCTTTGTCTTGTTCCTCAAGACGTGAGTTCATCAGTTGAAGTTGGGTCATAATGGCACTAAGTTGTTCATTAGTGTCCCCCATTTCAAATGACGATTCGGAAGAGTCGGAGGATTCGTCTGAAAAAGTGAGGATGCGCTTGACGAGTCTGGGAGTAGGTCGACCTTGTTGCCTCTCTGTTGGACGTTCCCAAGTTATAATCTCACGACCTTTCCTGAACAGAAATCGGATGGACCTCGTAAATTTTAAGAAATAATGTTTTCGAAATGATGAATGGAGATGAGAAAATGGGAAATGAGAGATGAGGAATGAAAATGGAAACGGGGAATGAAAATGGAAAATGAAAATGGAAACTAATTATGGTTATGGTGGCGATATGGGCCTAGCTATATGCAGATGCAAATGTGGACTGGACTGGACTATGCAAACAGACTGAATGATTTCCTATGCTAGCTTCGCTAGACTTAGGGGATGAACTATAGTTCGAAGACTGACTTTTATAGTCCGTAGACTGACTAGGGTTTGCATATAATGCGAACTAGACCTAGGGAAATTTTATAGTCCTAAGACTGAGCTTTTATAGTCCGTAGGCGACTTTATAGTCCTAATGCGAGCTTTTATCGTCAGGTATCTTGACTAGGGTTTACATGTAATGCAAACTAGACCTAGGAAACTTTATAATCCTAAGAATGAGTTTTTATAGTCCGTAGACTGACTTTATAGTCCTAAAACTGAGCTTTATTATAGTCCTAAGACTGAGCTTTTATAGTCCGTAGACTGACTAGGGTTTACATAAAATGCAAACTAGACCTAGGGAAATTTTATAGTCCTAAGACTGAGCTTTTATAGTCCGTAGACTGACTTTATAGTCCTAAGACTGAGCTTTTATAGTCCGTAGACTAACTGTATAGTCCTAAGACTGAGCTTTTATAGTCCGAAGACTGACTTTATAGTCCGTAGACTGACTTTTATAGTCCGTAGACTGACTTTATAGTCCTAAGACTGAGCTTTTATAGTCCGTAGACTTATTAGGGAATGAATTGGGCCTAAATGGACCTAAGATTTGGATTGGACTAGACTTAGACTTAGATTGGAATTGATTAGGGATAGACTTGGACTAGACTTCACATAAAGATGCAGATGGGCCTAGATTTTGAAATGAACTAGACTTATATAGGCCTAAGATCGACTCTAATGCTAGTGAATGTATGGACTGAAATGCACTTGGGCCTAAAATGAATGCAAAATGGACTTCTAATGCATATGGGGCTAAAATGAATGCAAGTGAATTGGATTGAATTTGGATTGATTGGGTTGAATTGGATTGGATTGAAGGTGTTTAGACCGGGCTTAGAATTTTCGAAATTCATTTTTGAAAGGAACCCCTTGTTTTATCTTTTGTTAGGAAAAGATGATGGATTAATTTTGAAAAATAATTTTTTGAAATGTCGTGGTATTATGATGATTAGTAAATGTTTTCGAACAAGGTAGAATAGAATATGGTGTAAGTTTTTGAAATTGATTGAATATGGTAAGGTAGGATTGACAGGGATAGCAGGGATGAAATGGAGAGTATGGATGCAATGAAACGCCTAAGAACTCTAGTTATGCATGAAGTGTATGAAAGATGGACTATGCAATGTAGAGGGACTCAAGTATGAATGCAATCTTAATTGACATGAAACTCTAATGACTTTAGAATCCTAGACTTGATAGACTTCTAATGACTTTAGAATTCTAGATTCGACGAACTTTTGAGGATGCTAGACTCCTAATATGCATGAAACTCTAGTGGACCTAGACTCCTAAAATGAATGAAACTCTTGTGGACCTAGACTCCTAAAATGGACGGAGTTCTAATGGATTTAGACTCCTAAGATGGATGAGACTCAAGTGAATTAAGAGTCCTAACATGGATAGAGTTATATGAGGTGAAGAACTCTAAATGGAGTGAAACTAGATGAACCTAGACATATGAGGTAGATGAACTTCTAATGAAGTTCGAATCCCTAGGCGGACGAGACTTTTACAACAAGACGGACACTAAGAAGAATCCTAAATTATGTACACAAATGATGGATAATATACATAGAAAGATAGGATAGAGAAAAGGATGAATTTTCGAAAAAAGATAGGTGATAGAAAAAAGATGGATAGATTTTTTTTTTGAAAAAAAGGTGGAGATAGAATTTTTGAAATAGATAGGAGATTAAAGATGGGATAAATTTTTTTAAAAAAGATGAGGATGAAATTTCAAAAAGGATGGGAGATATAGTTTTTGGAAAAAGATGATAGAAATTTGGAAATAGATAGGAGAAATGAGGAGAGATTTTTTTTATTTTTTTTATTTTTTGATAGGTTTTCTTTTTAAAATAAAAAAGGAGATATTTTTTTGACGATGAAGAAGGATTGTAGGAGAAGAAAAGGAATCATAAAAGAATCCTAATCATCCGAGGACCTAGATATTGGTAAGAAAAAGGGCAAGACATGTGTTAGGCCATGTACATCCCACATAAGACAATGGCTGCCACGCGAAGCTAAGGGCAACCAGCTGACTTAGATATAGCACACAGGAAATGAAAAAGAAAATCCGTGTTGAACGCAAGGAAAAGAAAGCATCAGACGCAAATACCAGCGCTGGACGCGGGCAGTAAGCGCTGGACGCAGAAGTAAGCGCTGGACGCGGGGAGTAAGAGTGCTGAACACGGATAGGTTGCGCCAGACGCGGTAAACTGCGCTAAGCGCTGGACGCGGGAAGTAAGAGTGTTGAACACGGATAGGTTGCGCCAGATGCGGTAAACTGCGTTAAGCGCGTCAAGCTCGACATCTCATCTTTTGCTATTTCGATCACGTAACTTCGATTGACGAATTATTTTGAAAATTACGCAACACATAGCAATTAAAGGCACGCAACACACAAATATGCACAATTAAGATAATAATATGCAAAGTTCCAACCTAAAAGTCAAGTTCTACGTTCAACTATGGTCAGTTTTAGGCTAAGGCTGAAAGGGTCCATGACTAAGAGATTGATCCCACGCTTCGTACCCCTGCTTAAAGAGGTGGCCACGTGTAAGACGCACTCCAGTTCTCAAGTCAGGAACAAGAGGACAATGCCATGGTTGGGTAGGTTTGCTTATGACTAAGATCCAACACTATCGCTCAGGAAGCTTTTTGGAAGGACAAAGCGCAAACTCTCCGGGGGTGACCTCACACATAGAACATGTGCTAATGAGGCAAGGTAGATTGTCCTTATGGTGGCTGAACAATAGCCATGCATATGCAAAATAGTATATTATTCTAAGGCATAAAAAATAAGAGTGAATCGTATTTTTTAAGTTTCACCAACTCATTTAAAAAAAAATTAATTTTTTTTTAAAATCCTCCCCAGTGGAGTCGCCAAATTGCAGGCGTGTTTTTATTTCGCCTACGCGGTATGAGCGCGTATTAGATTTGACTACCCCACTGTTAAGGTTTTATTGAAAATTGTTTGTATTGTTTTAGGAAGAATCATAAACCTAATTGGATATGGGAAAAACATAGGGACAAATTATCCAATGTAGATTTCCCCATCCTGACTCCATAGATGGTCAAAGTGAACCAAAGATTGAGTTCGGGGGTGAGGGTACGAATATATAGTCAAAATGAACCACATTTGCCCAAAGTTGGCCTCTACTAAATATCGATTCATTGCAGAATTTATGCCAAAGAATAATCAAATAATGTTTTTTTATACACCCTAAAAATAATTAGTCTAAGTAGGTTCTGGAAACACATAAACAGACTAACTTTTAGTGACATGTTATTAGACAATCAAATTACAGGGAACCTAGCAGGTTGTCCAAATTAATCTGATTAATGTTAGAACAGTTCTTTAGGTCTTATTTAGCAAAAATAACATGTGGGGTGATAAAAGCATTGAAACATGACAATCATATAATAGGCATAGAATGATCAGGCAAGCATATAATATACAAAGGCATGAATAAATATAATATGAATATGAAATAAAAGAAGGCTATAACTTATTACTTAAAGATCTACATCATGAAATAAATTGTTAGTAACTTCAAAGCTATAAATATAATTGATTATTCAAGGATCCTCAGGAATTATACCTATGCGGCTTCGATTGAAGAGCGCAACGATCTTTAGGCGGAGCAATCGTGAAACCAAGAACGCAGTGTGAAAGTATTGATTGATTTAAAGTATTTGAATGTATTTGAGTGTTTGAAGTATTCGAAGTGTTTTGTAGAGGTATTCGTAAGTATATTTGTGTTCGTGAAATAATAATAAAAAACCCTCCGTAATTCGGGAAAATACGGGTATTTATAGGAAAAAGCAGTCTTGCGCTCCACGCAAGCCTACGTGGCAGGCGCAAAGCCACGCGTCAGGCGCACATTGGTGTGCCGGACGCAGCCAGCCCAATCAGAGATGCACATGTGTAAACGCGTTTTGAAAAGATAGAAAAGTATGTTGCGTCTCACACAAGACTTGCATCAGACGCATGACTCTTTGTGAGTCACAAAACCTACGTGTCAGGCGCTCATTGGTTCGCCTGACGCGATATGGCCAATGTGCTGGACGCACGTGGCGCACTGAGCGCAACCCCCGCGTCCGGCGCATATTCTGGAATATTCGAGCATATTCCATTGCGCGTCTTTCGAAGATACTTTTTTATCCCTAAAATTCCGGAGATTGAATTTTACGGATTAAAAATCTTATTTATTTATCAAAGATAATAAAATATTTATGAAAATATCTATTAAAATAATAAATATTTGATTGGGCATTTAAAATGGATTTAAAACATTTTATGGGCTTGAAATACAATTAATCATCATGAACAATTAATTGGGCTTTAAAATATCATTTCGAAACACATTTTAGAATGGTTCTTTAGATTGCTCTTCCGTTGTGTCGCGCCAACTGATGCCGCGGTATGTTTCATCATTGGATCCTTAAATGGGGAGACACGATTATGTGTCTACAGTTCCAAGCATCTTACAAAAATAAGTTAAAGTAAAATAGTTATTACAACATGACTTATGTAATTAGGTTATAAATCGGAAATACATGTTTAACTTGCTAAGAATCATCATATAAATTAGATTATCTCATAGCAGCAGACTAACACATTGATCATGAATTCACATTTGCACACAGGAGCTAATCTGAATATTCTCTCTAATCCTGCAAAAAAGATGAATCTGCCCCCACCAGGACAGATTCAAAGAACAAAACAGGTCAGCTTACGCTGGTACACAAGTCCCACCGATTCCAAAATAATAGGGTGGCTGAAATTACTCACTCGTTTCTTATACTCAAAGCATAAACTTATAACTTTCATAATTTCATTTTTCTCTTGCTCAGAAATTCATTGATGCATCGAGAAATTTTTTATTCTTATTCAGATTATACGTTTATACTTGCTCGGAAATACGTTAATTCTTTCCTTTAACTTCCATAGAAATACATTTGCATATACGGGAGAGATTTTCCAAGAATTATCTCACGATATCAGATATCATTCTCAATACATAACACAAATAATAATCATAAACTCATCTCAAAACATAGCATAACTCCAGGGAAGGAACACGAATGAAAGGCTAAGCCACAACTCCAGACTTTTAAGGGACGTCTCCCCACCTTTCTTATTTCCTGCTTGCAAGGCTTCTAGGTCATGACCCTACATAACGGAGCAATACCCGCTATGGAGCAATACCCGCTCTAAACCCATAATGAGCAAACCCGCTCTGTGAGTGTTGTTCATCACTGCTTACGCAGCTACTTCCCCTTATAACACAAAACTTGTACTTATACCGAAATACTTATGCTCAATACTTATATTGAAATTCTCATACTCAAATACTTTACTTAAATACTTACTCGTAATCAATTACAACAACTTCTAAAGCAAACTTAACTCATGAAAACAAGTTCCGGAAAACAAGCTTGCTATGTCAAGTTCCACTATTTTGGAGAAGTGACTTAATAACAAGGTTTCGGAAACGACGTCATGGTTATCCAAAGTGGTTAATGAGGTGATCGACATGATATGGCAGCCTGAATAGGTTTCACAAAGAGGTTCTTAAATATATGAAAAAGCGACGCCACACAAGTACTCGAATGATAAATTTCATGGTTCGGTGTTATTATCAAAATATGGTGGTTTAGGTGTTAATTTATATCGTAACTTCTATGCTTGGCTAAGGTTTAGGTAGGTAAACCAATAAGTAGATTCATTCAGTAGGTATTCAACATTTAAAGGTAATTAATGAACCAATGAAACATGGCTAATCAACTCGAGAAAACAACTAAGCAAAATTCGAGTTTTAGGTGTTCTTTTACTCAATGAATTGAGGTTGCGTGTTAAATGAGGTGAATGAAGCAAAGGTTTATTTGATAATCAAGACATAAACGTTGCAAGGGAATATC
Organism: Beta corolliflora; assembly: GCA_947648045.1. Lineage (NCBI taxonomy): Eukaryota > Viridiplantae > Streptophyta > Magnoliopsida > Caryophyllales > Amaranthaceae > Beta > Beta corolliflora. The sequence goes on from CANSZD010001765.1 coordinate 496,681, forward strand.
ATGAAAGTTTAGCTACAACAAGATATTCAATCAAAACGAAATCGAGATAATAGCAAGGTTAATAAGTGTTTGAGGAAACTTGTTATGCATACAGCAACTTCCGGACAGCATACCTTTTGATGTACAACTCCAAATGAAGTGATTTTTGGGTCTAAATTCAACACCTCTTCAAGATCTACAACTTCCAAGATACACCAAGGCAAAAAACAGAATGGAAAAGGAAGATATTTGGCAGGGAAAGTCACGGAAGCATAGCTCAAGAGAAATGGATCGATAATCACTTTCTTACTCGGTTATTCAGGGAGTCTTAGGGAACTTGACATGCAAGAGGATTTTAACACAATATCTTCCATAAGAAAACACATGTAAATCAGTTTTTATACACATTCAAACATAATCCAAGTATTCACAATTCAACAAACAAATTCCATGATTAAAGTTAGAAACAAAGTTTAGGTGGTGGAGCTTGTGTACCTTAATCCGATGTTTAGGAACTAAATATTTTTTTACCCATTCTTAGATCTCCTCCAGCAACTCCTAATACCATACACAACATGCATGGCTTAAAATTCAGTAATTAATCAAGTTTATAACCTAAAGACCTCATAGTTGCAATAACTCAACCACATCTTACCTTCCTTGATTTTCCTTGATGCTAATGATCTAAAACCTCAAATTTGATACTTGCCCAGTAAGGAGGACATCTTGGGGAGTCTCGAACAAGAATTGCATGCAATATTCAGAGAAAAATTCCACAAGAAATCAGCTGCCAAAATCTGGTGTGATTCACGCCAGAATCACGAGAGAAAGAGAGGATGATAATGAGATGAGAATTAGCTGAAATGTTTTGGGAACCTTGGGTCCATATATATAGAGGATGGGCAATGGCAATCTTGTAGTTTCGGGTTAGTAATGAGGGCAAAATTGCCTTTTTATTCCCTTTGGAACAATCCAGAATTTTGTTGCTTCTAATGCCTTAACTATCTTCTTAATCTCTTCCTAATCTTTCATTTCTCTTAACTGTATCCCAAAAATATATTTTTTTACTCTAATGAAAGTATTTTGTCTTAATTATCCCTTAACCTTAATTTTCAAGGTAAGTTACATCCAATACCGATAATAACTCCATATCTCAAAACTCCGGAACGATACTCAACGTTCCTAGCGTAATTCACAAATGAATTATCTTCATTCATAATTCACATAGCTCAACACATATTAAGACATAATATTCACATTACCGACAAAAATTCACATAAAATGCTATTCGTAAAATTTTGTTTCCAGCGAAAGTCATAACAGATTACGTACTTATTCATACGTTAATAATGTTAATAATCCTTATTTATCAAAATAATCTTAGCTTAAAAAGTGGGCTTTTACAATAGTGGACTCAATGATTGGGTTTTGATAAGGAATGCTATCTTCTCTGGACTTAAGGAGCAGCCTATATGGACTTAGGGGTAATTGGCTTTGCCAGACTTGATGACTTTGGTAGTTATGGACTTAGGATGGACTAGCTTTGCTAGACTCAAAGGTTTTCGGCCATAATGGACTTAGGGTAGACTAGCTTCGCTTGACTCGAGGATTTGGGCTGCTATAGATGTAAGGTAGGAGTATCTTTGCTAAACTCGAAGGGTGGCTTTATGGTCTTAGGGGTAACTAGCTTCGCTAAGGGTGCCATTATGGTCTTAAAAGGTGAGTAGCCTCGCTAAACTCAGTGTGTCATAGTCTCAGGGATGACTAGCTTCGTTAGGTCTATGGTTGCCATTATGGTCTTAAAGGGTGAGTAGCTTCGCTAAACTCAAAGGGTGCCTTTATGGTCTTAAGGTTAACTAGCTTCGCTAGGTTCAAAGGGTGCCATTATGGTCTTAAAAGGTGAGTAGCTTTGCTATACTCAAAGGGTGTCGTTATGGTCTTAGGGTTGACTAGTTTCGCTAGGTCTGATGGGTGCTATTATGGTCTTAAAGGGTGAGTAGCTTCGCTAACTCTAAGGTTGCATATGTGGTCTTTAAGGAATGCTAGCTTCGCTAGACTTAAAGGTTTGAACTTTATCCTATATGGGTTTGGAATTGGACTTGAATAGACTTAGGACATGAGTTGGGCCTTTATAGCCTTAAGTTTTAAACTGGGTTCTATATTGGTTTGGAATTATACTTGACTAGGGCTTATATAAAGATGCAAACTAGCCCTAGGATTGGAATTGGGCTTTATATGGACCTAACTTTGGACTGAGTCCTATATTTGGTTTGAAGTTAGACTTGGAAATGCATATGGGCTTGACATTGGAAATGGACTAGCATTGGACCTAGACTAGAATGGATTGGGAATAGACTTAGATTGGGCTTGACATAAACTAGGGTTCACATAAAGATACAAATGGGCTAATATTTTGACATGGGCTAAACTTATATGGGCCTAAGATGGACTCTAATGCTAGTGGGCCTAATATGAATGTATGGACTCAAATTTAGATGGGTCTAGGATGAATGCAAATGGATTTTAATGTACATGGGCCTAAAATGAATGCAAGGACTCAAACTTAGATAGGCCTAGGATGAACGCAAATGAATTGGAATTCGGTTGATTGGATTGGATTATAAGTATTTGGACTAGGCTTAGAATTTTCGAAATCCGTTTTTAAAAGGAACCCCTTTATTTTTTATTTTATTGGGAAAATATGATAGATTAATCAAAAATTGATTAAATTTTTGAGAAAGACTTATTTTGTACATGTGGTTGGATGATGATAATAGATGTTTGCGAAAAAGATAGAATATAAGAGGGTGTAGGATGATAGATTTTGAAATAGATATGTTTTTGAAAGAGATGGAATATGATTGGATAGGATTAATAAGGAAGATTAGCTGGATAGAAGGGATAAAATGGGAGGAGGACAGGAGGTAGACATGCATAACGACTTCAACCCTATTATGATCATTTTTCTAGATGCACTTTTTAGGGTAGACTCGACCTAAGATGACATGTATGAAAAGATTGATTTTAATGTTTAAATTAGGTGAGTTTTGTTTGAAAAAGATGTCCTAAAAGTTATCATGAACGACAGCGCGCATATCGATCGAAATCCGGCAAATAAACCGACAAAACCATAAAACCGCGCGGTGTTATTGCACATATAAAAGTTGCGTGTCACACAAGCTGCTTGCGCCACACACAACAGAGTTGCGTGTCCGTCAAGCATCTTGCACCACACGCAACAAGCTTGTGCCACGCATTCTATTGCATCAGGCGCAAGCTTCTTGCGTGAGACGCAAGATACTTGCGCTTGGCGATGCTCCGGCGATGCGCTTTTTCATTTTCGACGATGTAATGGTCGCTTTTCAATGATTTCTAGCCTAATTCGAGTGGAAATTCGAGGGTAAGCATGTTGAAAAAAGTAAACAGGCAATCAATGATGTCATATAGGCAAGAATAGTATGCAGTTCCAGCCTAAAGTCAAGATCTATGTTTGTACTATGGTCAGGCTTTGGTTAAGGCTTGAAAGGGTCCATGACTAAGAGATTGATCCCATGCTTCGTACCTTTTCTTAAAAAGGGGGCCACGTGTAAGACGCACTCCAATTCTCAAGTCAGGAACAAGAGAACAATGCCATGTTTGGGTAGGTTTGCTTATGGCTAAGATCCAACACTATCGCTCAGGAAGCTTTCGAAAAGACAAAGCACAAACCTCCCGGGGGTGGTGTCATGCAAAGAACATGCGCTAATGAGGCAGGGATGATTGTCCTTATAGTGGCTTAAATCGGTAGCTATGTGGTACGTGTCGTTTACCGTATAAATTAAAAACCTATTTTTAGACCTCAAAGATATTAACAAGTAGAAAATGGTAAGAAAGGGTCGATCCCTCATAGAGATTACTAAATTTCTTAAACTCAAAGTTTAACTAAGAAAAATACTATTCACACAAATAAGCGAGATTATATAACTATTTACATATTTACATAGATTTGGGAGGGTTTAAGATAATACTAACTAATAGAACTAAGTAAAGGTAAGACTAATCTAACTGATGACAAGCAAGTCAGAAAATATCTACCGCAATAGGCTTAAGCAACTAGCCATGATTTCCAATATAACTACTAAACTCAAGATTGGTATAACCGATTAATTGTAGAGATTAAGATAGCAAAATCTCCCTATCCTTCATATTAATAATTAGTATTGAACTAGGCCGATACTAACTTTAAACTAGACTCTACATCGTAAGTATGATTGCAACCTACAATGGCTAAATCTAGAAGCATTTGGAGTAGGACTTCATTAATCATATTCAAATTAAGCCCATAGAAGTTTAACATGAATATTATAAAATTACATTCTAACCTTAATTCAGACCATTCGCATGATTAAATTAAGATTAGTACTACCAATAGTATATAATTTAAACTAGGCCCAATTATACACTTATCATTCAATCGTAGCCTAAACACAAAAAGATAGCAAATCACGCCTGAATTACGATTGTGGAACTGAAATTCAATGTAATTGGAAAATTAAACCAAACCTTGAGTTTTTATAATTAATCTAAAATCATACGACTAATACAAAAATCAACCAAACTATAAACTCATTGAATTGTGAATTCTAATCAAAATTAAGAGAAACAACAATAGGAGAATACCACTTAATCTCAGTGAGTATTCGCTGATGAATCAAACCTCCGTGAACAACAGTCTTCTCGCTCAATTGAACTCCCGATTCCGCTACCACGGCTTCACAAAACTCCCTTGTAGTACTCTCCTTATTTTCTGACTATACTTGCATTACCCTAAATTGGAAGAAGGGATTCCAATTTATACAGAGTTCACGCCGAAACAAAGACCACGAGAAACTTCCCAAAATTCGTCGAATGACAATTTGGGACCGATTTTATAGGATTTTTAGTGTGGAAGAGAAAAAGGAAATTTGGGTAATTTGGTTTCCTTCCATTCTTATGATGCACATAAGGAAGCAAGTTAATAGAAGCTCGCTGGTTGCTTGTGTTGATCGCATAGCAGGTTAGATAAAGAGATGATTTTGGGTTATTTGAGTCGTTTGACTTCATGGCCGAAGAAAACGAAAACTTGCGGTGTTTTTACTCTTTGCTGCTTGTGCTACATTTCTCCTTGTTTCATCCTTTTCTTTTATTTTGTTTCTTCTTTTATTTTCTTTCCTTGATTGTCTTGTGACGTAAGACATTGTTAGTCTTTGTTGACTCCATAATAACCTAATGCAAATAAAAATAACTAATTAGTGCAATTTATACTAAATTTTAGCAAAGGCAATATATGATCTAACATTATTAAAAGTAATCTAAATACCTAAAACATTGACCAAACAATGACATAAAAGACCAAATAAGGGAATAAAAAATATACTCAATTATGCACTTATGAAATTCCCCCACACTTAGCTTTTGGTCGCCCTCGATCAAAATACTACTAAGATTAACTATATGCTATCTAAAAACTAAATGCAACTATTATCTATGATATAATAAATACTTCTACTTCAAAATTCTTTATTTTAAATAACTAAATGAGTATCCCGATCAGAATAATAGTCGTTGGAACTCCGTGCAATCGCACAATTCCTGTAGTATATGCATCAGCTAACTGCTCCTTATTTCATGCTATCCATGAAAATATATCAAGTTGTTTTTTTGTCAACTTATTCTCAACTACTCGAATATATAAATTTCCTCTTCTTGAATTGGGCATTCTAAGTACTAGATCCATTGAGATTAGTCCCATTTATATTCTGGTACTGGCAATAGTTGCCACAACCCCGACATCTTCCCCCTCTCAATCTTTACTTCCTGACAGATTAAAATTTTTATAACATATTGCGATACATCTCACTTCAACCTTTCCACCAGAAGTACTTCTTGATATCCCGAATTATTTTATCTCTTCTAGGATAAATCGAGTACTCACCTTTATGTGCTTTCCTCGAAACTTTTGTTTATTTTTATTTAGCTCCGAATTGTCGGAAACAAATGACCACCTATTTATTCGTATGCTTTCACTAACATATACTTGAAAATCCATTGTCTCATTCTTTTTTCTATCTTTAACCTCAGTTCCTTGATAACTTAGCTTGAACTTATTTAGCTCAAATTTCTTCAAAAGGTATATTTTAATCACAAACATTAATCCGTCCTTGCAAATCTCTTTTCTTAATCACATTCAACTCAGTTGCCTTAGTTACTTATATAACTCTTCTGGTATTGAAATGATGGAATCGACATTCTGATGAGGTCTGCCGTTCACATCGTCTACTACCTCATCTGCCTTTCCCAGGCGGTACTAAATATCTACATTATAATCCTTGAGAAATTCTAGCCACCTTCGCTGTTTCACATTCATCTCTTTCCAACTAAAGATATACCTTAAGCTTTTATGATCAGTATAAACCATACAAGTTACTTAATTTAATAAGGCCTCCACGATTTTAAAGCAAATGTTTCAACTTCCACCCTATATCATGCCCAACATAATTTCTCTTATGAGCGTTAGTTGCCTAGAAGATTTCACAGATGCTACATCAATACACGTCCAAAACCTTCCTGAGAAACATCATTATATACTTCAAATCCTTTATTTGTCCCCGAAGGCAAAGGTATAGTTGGGGTATTAGTTAACCTTTTCTGCAACTTGTAGAAAGCTTTCTCGAAATTTTCCGTCCACTAAAACTTCGTTCCTTCCTCAAAATTCCTAATACTTCTTTAAGATGTGTTTTATGCTCTTCTTGATTCTTCGAGCATACCAAAATATCATCTATGAAAATTGTTATAACTTGCTCTCACAAAATTTAAAATATCACGACATCATGTCTACGAATGATCACTAGTGGAAAAAAAAGCAAGGGCTGCGGTGCAAGGGCTGCGGTCTATTGAAAATCGCAGCCCTTAATGTGAAGGGCTGCGGTTAACCCTAAAACCGCAGCCCTTTAAGATTAAGGGCTGCGGTTTTTGGTCTAACCGCAGCCCTTTGAGATAAAGGGCTGCGGGTTTGGGCTAACCGCAGCCCTTGAGGGCCCAAATATGAAATAAACTCATTCAATCTGTTCCCACGCACAAATTGACTAACCTATATTTCTAAATCTCTCACCGTCTCACCCCTCCCTCTCTCTCTAACCTCTCCCTTCCTCTCTCCTCTTCGGTGCCAGTGACGCTCAACCGGCGACGCTTCAGTCTTTCCATCTCCGGCGACGCCTGCGAACAAGCACCGAGCGGTTCCCCCCTCCTCCCAGTCTCCCCAAGCACCCACAAATTTTCGACCGCGCGCCCACCTCTTCTCCATCCTTGCGACGCACAGTTCACCTCCGGCATACCATCGGCGTCACCATAAACCAGCCCCGAAGACGGCGGTGAGACCACCACCATCAACCAACCTCGCCTCTCCCTCTGTTCTTTTTCCTTTCTACCCGCATCATCGTTGCCGAAATCCGCCACGTTCTTCGCCCGCCAACGAAGTCGCCATCCTCGCACCACTCCACCGCCCAGCGCCTCCACAATAATAGTTCCACTTGGCCAGATTCTGCCTCCAGACCCCCGCCACACTTTTCCCCTCTGTTATGTTCTTTCATCTTTCTTTCACCTTTTTTCTTTTATTTATTCTTTTTCTTTTCTCTTTCTTTTGTATTAAATCTGATTCTGTTCTTTTCCCTTTTTAATTTTCTGATATTATTATTTTTCCCAACTTCTAATTTTGTTTTTTTCCTATAAATGGTTGTACTAGATTCATTCAAGGTGGCACAAGTTGGTTCAAGTTGGCCAATTTTCGCAAATTGGGTTTGCGAAAATTTCTCCGGCAACGAAGATAAGATGACGACAACATTTCTCCGGCGAGGGTTCCTAACCGTTGGTGTTTTACCGGCGAGGGCTCTTCTACATTCTCTCTCTTCGTGGCTGTTCAAGAAGTTTTCTCTCTCCTGTTCTGCTGGTGGTGCGCCGGTCTTGTTGCTACTGCCTCAACCTCTGCTTGGTGGTGCGCCGGTATTGCTGCTTGGTGGTTCAAGAAGTTGACAGCAGCAACGTCTCTCTTCTCCTCTCGCCTCCGCTCTTCTCCACCATCTTTTTCGTCGTCGCCTTCTACTCCCTTCCTTGCTCGAGTTTGTCCTTCATTTCCTCTTTTTCTTTTTTATATTAATTAACCATGATTTATGATTATACAATTCAGTGTTTAATTTTAGCTTTATTTTTTACTGATTCTATTGATTGAATTCGATTTTGTATGATTGAGTTTGAGTTATGTCTATTTTTTTGTGTCGATTTGGATGCGTTGAGACAGAGGAGAGATAAGCCTAGCATTGTTGATTATGGACATGAAGTTGTGATGTTGAAGATTTTGAGTTGATTAAATGCAGGGTATTGATGGCGAAATGGCGCAATATTTGAAAAGGCTTGCTAGAAAGGATCCTATAACTAAGGTAATCATCATCAATTTTCTGGGATCACTCTGAAATAGTTAAAGAAAAGATGTTTCTGTTTTAGTCTTGGGAAAGATGAAGAAATTTGATGTTGGATTACTAACATTGACAAACTATGACTATAAAGCACTAAGAAACTCTAAATGTTGCAAATTAAAGCCGGCTAAGCAGTTGATCATGCTGATTTACCAAGTAATTGCTCATTGTGATGATTAGTAGAGTTTGGATTGGATGTTTGGATTTTGTGCTAAATAAGAGAATTGCTTACTGTGCCAACTATTTGTCGTGGAATCGTTATGCATAATAAATGTGACTACAAAATAATTGAGCAAACTTTCTCCAGTGATCTCACTGTTCTGAGTTTGTGACATGAACTGGAGCACATTGCCATATATTAATGCTTGCTTTGTCTTTTAAGCTTTCAATGCTCCTACAAATTTAGTGAAGTTTACCTAGCACTCTGGAACTTGGATTCATGTTCCATTCCAAGAACAAGTTCACATATATTAGGGAGTGAGTGTAGACTGTAAAAGTTTGGCGAGTATGCTAGTACCCATGCCCCCCTCCCACCCCCTCCCCACGGCCCCCGCACACTCCCCCCTCCCACGGCCCCCGCACACTCCCCACCTCCCACGGCCCCGCACACACCCCCCCTCCCACAGCCTAGCCCCCCCGCACACACCCCCTCCCACGGCTAGCCCCCCGCACACACCCCACCTCCCACAGGTCCCTCGCACACACCCCCTCCAACGGCCCCGCACACACAAGTATGCTAGTACCCATGCTTCATGTCCCATGCCCCGCACACACCCCCCTCCCACGCCCCGCACACACCCCCTCCTACGGCCCCCGCACACACACCCCCTCCCATAGCCCCTTGCACACACACCCCCTCCAACGGCCCCTCGCACACACGGTATGCTAGTACCCATGCTTCATGTCCCACGCCCCCGCACACACCCCCTCCCACGGCCCCGCACACACCCCCTCCCTGCCCCCTCGCACACACACCCCCTCCCCACGGCCCCTTGCACACACCCCCCCTCCAATCGCCTCGCACACACACCTCCCTCCCACGGCCCCCTGCCGCAAACACCCCCCCGCACCCCTCGCACCCCCTCCCACAACCCCTACACACCCCCATTCTTATTTTCTTCATTCTTATTTTTTAATGTTGTAATTTGATTTCATTTTGATTTGGAAAATGTGAATACATGTTGATGAATTGGATGATGTTAATGTCTTTTGGATTATTTCGGTGATAATGTTTGCATGTAATAATTTGTAAAATGAGTTATAGTATGATATTATGTTGGGAGTGTGGTGAATCTTGGTGTTTTCTTGATGGTAAGTTTTAGTGTAATCTCGCTCTGATGTGTAATATTGGGAGTTGTAAAGCTGTAATTGGACTTGAGATACTAGGAGAAGTGCTTATGTGATTCTCGTTGTTCTAAGTTATTAGATCCGTGCAAGTTCTTTTTCGGTTTGTTTGGTTAATTATTAGATCCGTGCAAGTTCTTCACACCATCTCCAAGCTATTGTTTTTTTTCCCTCCATGTTGATGTTTTTAGTTCCCGTTCTTCTTGATTTAGGTACAAAGCATGGGGTTTTCTTCTTGGATTCCAGGTTGCGCGAGAGAGACATCATAGTGGCCTCGCCTTGACTATAGGTAAGGAGTTTATACATAACCATAAGACATTGATTTATATTGTTGATATGTTTAAAGATCACACTTTTAGTTTATACATTGATTTATATTTGCCGATATGTTGATAATGGATATATCTTTCTTACGTGGAAAGTTCATTTGTTAATAGCATGATACATGGTTATAATGCTTTTCAGGTGCGTTGCGATGCGAGTATACCATGGCTAATATTATTATTGGAGATGGTGTGAAGAAACCAAAGGGAGACAGGTTAGAATTCTTTTTCCGATTATGTTTTAGAAATTAGAACCCTTTTATCCGAAGTTGATTGTTCGAGGATGAACCTTATTTATCCCCCTTTTCCCCTTAGTTGAAGATGATTGTTCGAGGAATTAGTATGGGCATTGTAGCCCCTTTGGGATCATGGTGCTTGGTTTTATTGAATTGTTTTAACCTTGATTGTTTGCTTCATGCATAAAGTTGGTGAATATTAGTTAGTTATTGATTTTTGTGGGATTTCTTGGCCTAATATGCATCAAAGTGGTTATTTTAGGACTTTAATTACTTGATCCATGGATAATGAAGTGGTTATAGCTTGATATTTGTGTGATTTATTGGCCTAATAAGCAATTAAGTGAATGTTTTCATGGGTTTTTTGTCCATTGATTCATGCAAAAACATGGTGGTATAATGTAATTGTATGCATTTAGTGTCATCAAATATAATTTGACAAACTATTATAATCATCTAAGTTTGTTGATTCATTTTTAACTACATTTGGGATAAGAAGAGAACATTTTAGGCTATTTTCGACCATTGTGAACCTTTTAACACATTTAGGATCATATAATGTAATTTGGCCATATATTTGGCAATAATAATTAGTTTACAAACAATTAGGCTTATATAACATCATTTATTTGTTTCTAAGTACATTTTGAGTAATTAAAAGGCCGTTTTAGGACATTTTCGATTCTATAGGAAAAATTTTACGCATTTAGGATCATGTAATATAATTTGATTATACATTTGATAATAATAGTTAGTTTACAAACTATTACAGTCATTTAACTTTATTTTTTATTATTTATTATTTATGATTAGGTTTACTTGCTTTGGATGTATGTTAGGATCATATAATGTATGTATGGTAGTTGAACTTAGATGTAATTATTTTATACCAAAAAATCAATATAAGAATCACTAAAAGAAAATCTTCACTAGTAATAATTTGGTGGTTGTTGCTGTCAATGGTGAGAATCATGTTATAGCCTTAAAGGTCCTAATAACTACTTTGGTGGTGGGGAAAGAGGATAATCTAAGGATGCCAGTTCCTCTTGCTCCATATCCTACACCTCCAAGACCTTTCACTCCACCACCCCGCGTAACCCCACCCCACCCAGCCCCCCGCTACCCCCCCGTCGCCCTCCCTGCTACACCCCTAGCACGGCCCGGCACCCCCCGCTTCCCTCCCCCTGCCCCCCACCCCTTGCCCAGACTCCTGCCAAGACCCCCGCTTGCCCCGACCCCGCCCCCCCCGCTAACCCCCCACCCCACCCCGGCGCCCCCTGCTGCCCCCTACGCCCCCTGCTACACCCCTAGCACGGCCACCAAGACCCCCTGCTTCCCCTCCCCGCCCCCACCCCTGCCAGCCCCCCCGCGCCCTGACCCGCAACCCCCCCTGCTAGCCATTTGTTTAGCCATTTGTTGTTGTATTGTAAGCTGCCATGTACTTACAACATCAACAAATTGAAAGTTGTTCTTGTGGAGTGGGTCTGTCCAGCTTCTGCTTTGTAGTACTTGCATAGATATAGTTTCAACTCCAAATTATAGCGGTTTTGGTTTTATTTGCCAGGTTCTATCATCTCTAGAAAAGTTGCTTTTGAGGGATTCGGATGCTGATCTTGGTGGAGTTGTTGTAATGTCTTCATGGCTGTTCTTTGGTTGGTTATTTTTTGATGGTTGTGATCCTGCTCATATATTGCAATTCGAACATTCGAGGGCAGCCTCGAACTAATGTAATTTAGTTATTATTTTCTCTATATTCGTGTAAAATCCATAATTTATAATGAAAAATGATACTTATATATATATATAACTGTTTGGGAACATTTAGGACAAAAAAATTCAAAAAAAAAAAAAATTTTTTTTTTTTATTTTTTTGGGTCACAAGGGCTGCGGTTTTTGGAAAAACCGCAGCCCTTAGTGGGTTAAGGGCTGCGGTTAAGGGCCAAAACCGCAGCCCTTAACTCACCAAGGGCTGCGGTTTTGGCCCTTAACCGCAGCCCTTAACCCACTAAGGGCTGCGGTTTTTCCTTGACCGCAGCCCTTAACGCGCTAAGGGCTGCGGTTAAAAACCGCAGCCCTTCCTAAATGTCAAGGGCTGCTAGTCTAATGGCTGCGGTCAAAAAACGCAGCCCTTGGGCCCTTTTTGACCGCAGCCCTTGGGCTTTTTTCCTCTAGTGGATGCGGGTGTAAGACTGAACTTAAACAGTATTTTTACAAACTCATAATGGCTATATCTCGTCCTAAATTTCATCCTCGGAATATTTTCATCCGTCACACGCTTCTAACGATATCCCGATCTCAAATCTATCTTCAAAACATACCGGCTCCTTTTAACTGCTCGATTAATCCGCTCTTTTTCCAAATATCACTGGTGCTCTCCCTATGGTGAAACACTGGATCAACTATAACATTTCTGCAACAATTCTCTTAAATGCTTCTCTAACTCAACCATCTCAACCCTAGAGGCAGGCGTATTGGCACCTATTCTATACACAAATCGACCACTCTACTTGGAGACTCATTAACCGCCGAAATTCTTCCATCTTAATTACTTCCTTGTAATTTCCCAGCATATGAGTTTTATAACAAATACCTTCGCCATTTATTACTTTGCTATTTTCTTCTGAGCTTGACGATACACCATGGTATACAAAATATTATCTCACCCGGTGATTTCAACCTAATAACATTTGATGATTGCTTAGTTCTTGCTCAAGCAATACATCCCCAAAATTACATTATAGTACTCCAGAATGAAACACATTAAATCCACCTATATCGACTCTGCTATCCCAATTACACAATCTTTGAATAACCATTTACAACAACTCGGCTTCCTATTACGCATATAAATTGTTATTCTAAATTTTAATAAAATACATTGAAGATAAACAATTGCGAAACTCCCAGATCCCACATTATTTTTGCTACGGCTTACATACAAGAACTTCGTTGGAATCACATCACCTGAATATCTGCAACTTTGGTGCATCTTCTACTTCCCATTTAACTGAACTAACAACTTATCTGGAGCTCTTCCTTGATTGGTAAGTTGATCTCCTTTTCCGCCATGTCCAGAGCTACTCCTTTCCGGCCATCAGCAACAACGCAACTCCATGTTCATTATTACCTCCTGATCTTCTACCATTAGTCAATAGGATATTTGCTATCCGAAAACCAATATTTGTATACATCAAAACAGATCATTTGACATATGCAATTCCTACCATAGTGTTTTTATTTATTTATTTCACAATAATTTTTTATTTCCATTCTGACTTCTTACGTTTAACATTTCCATTCGCTCTTTTTCTAGACCTTGACCATATATTTCCCAAAGGTTCGAATAAGACGTAATTCTTATAAGATTCAGTTACTTGAAGATACACATAATTTTTGCCAACATTGCATGACAATAATCAACATAAATACTGGAGGTTCCTCCTTAGCATTTTTATTTTATTATTACGCCATCCACCTAATACACAAGCCATGCTTACTTAAATAATATTGGCGTAGTTACTTCGAGTAAATTCACGCATATACATACTCTTCTTCTTATTCGTAGTTCATATCATTAACAACATACTCACTCATAATTACATACATAAAAGAAATACTAACACAAAGTTTTAGAACACAACCAATCTCATCTGACTTCCTTTTTCTCCTTCTACTAATTATGCATTCATATGTCGCTCTCTGATAGGGACTGTTTGAGTATACCTAACCTCGCCTCTGGCGCTTTAGAGTGATATCATTGTTAAGTATAACCTCTTCCACAATGCCTTTGCACTTGAACAGGCTCTTATCTTTTATTTCCATAATTATGCCATAACTCTAAATAGCTTAAATAGCCACATACAATTCCTAACGGACTATAATAATCTTGACGAAAGTTTGCCTAGGGCTCACAAGTCAATAGCGTCTTAATAATCACATTGGCTTGAGTCTTAGGTCACCTTAAGTGGTTCCTACAAGCATCCATAGTCTCTTTCCATTCTCGAAATGTGACCTAGCGCCTCATTAACGTGGTCCATCACATCATCTTACCATTTATCGACAGTAGAATAGATATATGGGTCCTCTTATATAGGAAGACCCTTACTTATGCGTTCACTGAATCTACTCGGAACCAGGTACACAAAAATTTCATAACATTCACAAATTCATACACATAAATTCATACACCATACACATAATCACACACACACATGTTCACAAATATTTTGAAAACTTTTACGTATAAATGAAATTAGATTTAGTTTTATTTACTTAAGAAAATACTTGTATGTATACCATGTACTTGTTACCTTAAGAACTTGTAAATTAGAAATACTTAATTTTGAATTTCGAAAACCTAAGCTCTGATACCACTTGTACCAGCCCGCTCCAAATAGCAACTTAATTACGACTTAATAGTGCTAATTACGGATGTAGCTGCTAATTAGAGAGACTGTTATGGTGGACTTCCGCACCTTCCCTGCTAGGGAAAATTAGGAAATTCCATAGTATCCAAGCATCTTACAAAAATAAGTTAAAGAAAAATAGTTATTACAACATGACTTAAGTAATTAGGTAATAAATCGGAAATACATGTTTAACTTGCTAAGAATCATCATATAAATTAGATTATCTCATAGCAGCAGACTAACACATTGATCATGACTACATTTGCACACAGGAGCTAATTTGAATATTCTCTCTAATTTTGCAAATAAGATGAATCTGCCCACAAGTCCCACCGATTCCAAAATAGGGTGGCTGAAATTACTCACTCGTTTCTTATACTCAAAGCATAAACTTATAACTTTCATAATTTCATTTTTCTCTTGCTCAGAAATTCATTGATGCATCGAGAAATTTTTTATTCTTATTCAGAAAATACGTTTATACTTGCTCGGAAATACGTTAATTCTTTCCTTTAACTTCCATAGAAATACATTTGCATATACGGGAGAGATTTTCCAAGAATTATATCACGATATCACATATCATTCTCAATACATAATACAAATAAAAATCATAAACTCATCTCAAAACATAGCATAACTCCAGGGAAGGAACACGAATGAAGGGCTAAGCCACAACTCCAGACTTTTAAGGGACGTCTCCCCACCTTTCTTATTTCCTGCTTGCAAGACTTTGAGGTTATGACCCTACATAACGGAGCAATACCCGCTCTAAACCCATAATGAGCAAACCCGCTCTATGAGTGTTGTTCATCACTGCTTACGCAGCTACTTCCCCTTATAACACAAAACTTGTACTTATACCGAAATACTTATGCTCAATACTTATAATGAAATTCTCATACTCAAATACTATACTTAAATACTTATTCGTAATAAATTACAACAACTTCTAAAGCAAACTTAACTCATGAAAATAAGTTCCTGAAAACAAGCTTGCTATGTCAAGTTCCACTATTTCGGAGAAGTGACTTAATAACAAGGTTTCGGAAACGACGTCATGGTTATCTAAAGTGGTTAATGAGGTGATCGACATGATATGGCAGCCTGAATAGGTTTCACAAAGAGGTTCTTAAATATATGAAAAAGCGGCGTCACGCAAGTACTCGAATGATAAATTTCATGGTTCGGTGTTATTATCAAAATATGGTGGTTTAGGTGTGAATTTATATCATAACTTCTATGCTTGGCTATGGTTTAGGTAGGTAAACCAATAAGTAGATACATTCGGTAGGTATTCAACATTTAAAGGTAATTAATGAACCAAAGAAACATGACTAATCAACTCGAGAAAACAACTAAGCAAAATTCGAGTTTTGGGTGTTCTATTACTCAATGAATTGAGGTTGCGTGTTAAATGAGGTGAATGAAGCAAAGGTTTATTTGATAATCAAGAGATAAACGTTGCAAGGGAATATCATGAAAGTTTAGCTACAACAAGATCATCAATCAAAACGAAATCGAGATAATAGCAAGGGTTAATAAGTGTTTGAGGAAACTTGTTATGCATACAACAACTTCCGGACAGCATAACTTTTGATGTACAACTCCAAATGAAGTGATTTTTGGGTCTAAATTCAATGACTTTTCAAGATCTACAACTTTTAAGATACACCAAGGCGAAAAACAGAATGAAAAAGGAAGATATTTCGCTGGGAAAGTCACGGAAGCATAGCTCAAGAGAAATGGTTCGATAATCACTTTCTTACTCGGTTATTCAGGGAGTCTTAGGGAACTTGACATGCAAGAGGATTTTAACACAATATCTTCCATAATAAAACACATGCAAATCAGTTTTTATACATATTCAAACATAATCCAAGTATTCACAATTCCACAAACAAATTCCATGATTAAAGTTAGAAACAAAGTTTAGGTGGTGGAGCTTGTGTACCTTAATCCGATGTTTAGGAACTAAATATCCTTTACCCATACTTAGATCTCCTCCAGAAACTCCTAATACCATACACAACATGCATGGCTTAAAATTCAGTAATTAATCAAATTTATAACCTAAAGACCTCATAGTTGCAATAACTCAACCACATCTTACCTTCCATGATTTTCCTTGATGCTAATGATCTAAAACCTCAAATTTGATACTTGCCCAGTAAGGAAAAAATCTTGGGGAGTCTCGAACAAGAATTGCATGCAAGATTCAGAGCAAAATTCCACAAGAAATCAACTGCCAAAATCTGGTGTGATTCACGCCAGAATCACGAGAGAAAGAGATGATGATAATGAGATGTGTTTTTGTGGTTTTGTGAAATGAGAATTAGCTGAAATGTTTTGGGAACCTTGGGTCCATATATATAGAGGATGGAAAATGGCAATCTTGTAGTTTTGGGTTAGTAATGAGGGTAAAATCGTCTTTTTATTCCCTTAGGAACAATCCAGAATTTTGTTGCTTCTAATGCCTTAACTATCTTCTTAATCTCTTCCTAATCCTTCATTTCTCTTAACTGTATCCCAAAAATATATTTTTTTACTCTAATGAAAGTATTTTGTCATAATTATCCCTTAACCTTAATTTTCAAGGTAACTTACAACCAATACCGATAATAACTCCATATCTCAAAACTCCGGAACGATACTCAACGTTCCTAGCGTAATTCACAAATGAATTATAACAGATTAAGACACATATTAAGACATAATATTCACATTACCGGCAAAAATTCACAAAAAATGCTATTCGCAAAATTTTGATTCCTGCGAAAGTCATAAAAGATTACGTACTGATTCGTACGTTAATAATGTTAATAATCCTTATTTATCAAAATAATCTTAACTTAAAAAGTGGGCTTTTACAATAGTGGACTCAATGACTGGGTCTTGATAAGGAATGCAAGCTTCTCTGGACTTAAGGAGTTGCCTATATGGACTTAGGGGTAATTGGCTTCGCCAGACTTGATGACTTTGGTAGTTATGGACTTAGGATGGACTAGCTTCGCTAGACTCAAAGGTTTTCGGCCATAATGGATTTAGGGTAGACTAGCTTCGCTTGACTCGAGGATTTGGGCTGCTATAGATGTAAGGTAGGAGTATCTTTGCTAAATTCGGAGGGTAGCTTTATGGTCTTAGGGGTAACTAGCTTCGCTAAGGGTGCCATTATGGTCTTAAAAGGTGAGTAGCCTCGCTAAACTCAGTGTGTCATAGTCTCAAGGATGACTAGCTTCGTTAGGTCTAAGGTTGCCATTATGGTCTTAAAGGGTGAGTAGCTTCGCTAAACTCAGAGGGTGTCTTTATGGTCTTAAGGTTAACTAGCTTCGCTAGGTTCAAAGGGTGCCATTATGGATCCGTTTTTGAAAGGAACCCCTTTATTTTTTGTTTTATTGGGAAAAGATGATAGATTAATCAAAAATTGATTAAATTTTTTAGAAAGACTTATTTTGTACATGTGGTAGGATGATGATAATAGATGTTTGCGAAAAAGATAGAATATAAGAGGGTGCAGGATGATAGATTTTGAAATAGATATGTTTTTGAAAGAGATGGAATATGATTGGGTAGGATTAATAGGGAACATTAGTTGGATAGAAGGGATAAAATGGGAGGAGGACAGGAGGTAGACATGCATGACGACTTCAACTCTATTATGATCATTTTCCTAGATGCAATTTTTAGGGTAGACTCGACCTAAGATGACATGTACGAAAAGATTGATTTTAATGTTTAAATTATGTGAGTTTTGTTTGAAAAAGATGTCCTAAAAGTTATCATGAACGACAACGCGCATATCGATCGAAATCCGGCAAATAAACCGACAAAACCACAAAACCGCGCGGTGTTATTACACAGATAAAAGTTGCGTGTCACACAAGCTGCTTGCGCCACACACAATAGAGTTGCGTGCCCCGCAAGCATCTTGCACCACACGCAACAAGCTTGTGCCACGCATTCTAGTGCATCAGGCGCATGCTTTTTGCGTGAGACGTAAGATACTTGCGCTTGGCGCTGCTCTGGCGATGCGCTTTTTCATTTTCGACGATGTAATGGTCGTTTTTCGATGATGTCTAGCCTAATTCGAGTCGAAATTCGAGGGTCAACATGTTTTAAATAGCAAACAGGTAATCAATGATGTCATATAGGCAAGAATAGTATGCAATTCCAGCCTAAAGTCAAGATCTATGTTTGTACAATGGTCAGGCTTTGGTTAAGGCTTGAAAGGGTCCATGACTAAGAGATTGATCCCATGCTTCGTACCTTTTCTTAAAAAGGGGGCCACGTGTAAGACTCACTCCAATTCTCAAGTCAGGAACAAGAGAACAATGCCATGGTTGGGTAGGTTTGCTTATGACTAAGATCCAACACTATCGCTCAGGAAGCTTTCGAAAAGACAAAGCACAAACCACCCGGGGGTGGCCTCAAGCAAAGAACATGCGCTAATGAGGCAGGGATGATTGTCCTTATAGTGGCTTAAATCGGTAGCCATGTGGTACGTGTCGTTTACCGTATAAATTAAAAACCTATTTTTAGACCTCAAAAATATTAACAAGTAGAAAAGGGTAAGAAAGGGTCGATCCCTCAGAGAGATTACTAGATTTCTTAAACTCAAAGTTTAACTAAGAAAAATACTATTCACACAAATAGGCGAGATTATATATCTATTTACATATTTACATAGATTTGGGGGGGTTTAAGATAATACTAACTAATAGAACTAAGTACAAGTAAGACTAATCTAAGTGATGACAAGCAAGTCGGAAAATATCTACCGCAATAGGCTTAAGCAACTAGCCATGATTTCCAATATAACTACTAAACTCAAGATTGGTATAACCGATTAATTGTAGAGATTAAGATAGCAAAATCTCCCTATCCTTCATATTAATAATTAGTATTGAACTAGGCCGATACTAACTCTTAACTAGACTCTACATCGTAAGTATGATTGCAACCTACAATGGCTAAATCTAGAAGCATTTGGAGTAGGACTTCATTAATCATATTCAAATTAAGCCCATAGAAGTTTAACATGAATATTATCAAATTACATTCTAACCTTAATTCAGACCATTCGCATGATTAAATTAAGATTAGTACTACCAATAGTATATAATTTAAACTAGGCCAAATTATACACTTATCATTCAATCGTAACCTAAACACAAAAAGATAGCAAATCACGCCTAAATTACGATTGTGGAACTGAAATTCAATGTAATTGGAAAATTAAACCAAACCTTGAGTTCATATAATTAATCTAAAATCATACGACTAATACAAAAATCAACCAAACTACAAACTCATTGAATTGAGAATTCTAATAATAAAATTAAGAGAAACAACAATAGGAGAATACCACTTAAGCTCACTGAGTATTCGCCGATGAATCAAACCTCCGTGAACAGCAGTCTTCTCGCTCAATTGAACTCCCAATTCCGCTACCACGACTTCACAAAACTCCCTTGTAGTACTCTCCTTATTTTCTGACTATACTTGCATTACCCTAAATTGGAAGAAGGGATTCCAATTTATACAGAGTTCACGCCGAAACAAAGACCACGAGAAACTTCCCAAAATTCGTCGAATGACAATTTGGGACCGATTTTGTAGGATTTTTAGTGTGGAAGAGAAAAAGGAAATTTGGGTAATTTGGTTTCCTTCCATTCTTATGATGCAAGTTAATAGAAGCTCCCTGGTTGCATGTGCTGATCGCATAGAAGGTTAGAGAAAGTGATGAATTTAGGTTATTTGAGTCGTTTGACTTTATGGCCTAAGAAGACGAAAACTTGCGGTGTTTAACTCTTTGCTGCTAGTGCTACATTTCTCCTTGTTTCATCCTTTTCTTTTATGTTGTTTCTTCTTTTATTTATTTTCCTTGATTGTCTTGTGACGTAAGACATTGTTAGTCTTTGTTGCCTCCATAATAACCTAATGCAAATAAAAAAACTAATTAGTGTAATTTTTACTAAATTTTAGCAAAGGCAATATATGATCTAACATTATTAAAAGTAATCTAAATACCTAAAACATTGACCAAACAATGACATAAAAGACCAAATAAGGGAATAAAAAATATACTCAATTATGCACTTATCAAATTCCCCTACACTTAGCTTTTGGTCGCCCTCAATCAAAATACTACTAAGATTAACTATATGCTATCTAAAAACTAAATGCAACTATTATCTATGATATAATAAATACTTCTACTTCAAAATTCATTATTTTAAATGACTAAATTAGTTAGTCATAAGTCAAGAAACTAAAACTCTTTTAATGTTAATCATAAGAAAAACGCTGGAGAAAGTATTAGTAGGAATGTTAATTTTGGCTTTCGAGCAACAAACCATCAAAACTCATAATATTGCATGAACAAATATTTCTTCACTATAACACAAACTTACAATAATAACTCAATTTAGAAACTCCCCTTAGCCGAGCTTGGGTAAATCATGTAGGAGGCCGCAGGTTTATAATGTATGGTTAACGAAGAAATAAGGATTTTAAGGCTCAATAGGGCTAAACAAAGGGTAATATTATATAAAAGAAAAAGCTATGAGGCTAAAATATATGAAAAGAACGCCTAAATCATTTCTTCATACGCATTTGTCACAAAAGTATCAAAGAGTACCAAGTCAAGTTCAAGAGCCACACTTCATTGAGGAACTATCACACATGAAAGAAAAAAATGAGACTGATGCAAATGTGTCAGTCTAATAGGCTCAAAAGCTCACAAGGTTTTGCTCTATCTATCTAGCTAACTAATTATGAGAAACAAGATACTTTGTTTCTTCAATTATATTATGTATCTGTCAAGTTCGACTATCCATTTCCAATTATATAACATTCCCAAAATCTTTGATTTCAAAATTTTTTACTTTGAAACATTTAGATTAGAGTTTCTTATCAACTTTTACTAATAATCATTCATTTGCAAATTTAAGAAGTGGAATCCTAACTTAAATATAAATAAAAACATATAATAATGCTAATAAAATATACATTTTTTTTTGTTTTTTTATTGACTCAATAAAATTGTAAAGAAATTCGGCAGCACTTCCCCTAATGTTGAACATATCCCAATATTTCATGACTTAAAACCATGGAGAACATAACCTATTTTCCGCATATAAATCACATACTACTAGCACAATACACAGCCCATCCTCAGGTTTCGCCAATTACTAAATTTCCAGCTCAAAATTGAAGATTTTCATAATTCCCCCCACACTTAGAATCAACATTGTCCTTAATGTAGAAGAAGTAAAGAGATAGAACGTTCTTATATGTACCCGGAGAACAAATTAGGGAAATGACTAACCGTATTTCACTTAGAATCAAAGAATCAACACACATTCACGTCCTAAGTGAGATGTGACGTTTAAGAACAGTCCCAAAACGGAGACTATTCAAGACTTACTCCTAATGAGTAAGTCTTGAATGGGTATCTAGGCATTATGATGTACATAAAAACAATCGCATTCAAGCGATTCCAAGTCATCACCAAAAAGCAAATGCCAAACCATTCCATAGATTTCCCTTCCCCTCCCATTGGTGAGTCTATCAATATGAAGGCATTGCAAAAACAATCGCATTATACATACAAACAATCGCATTCAAGCGATTCCATGTCATCACCAAACAACAAGTACCAAACCATTCCTTAGATTTCCCTTCCCCTTCCATTGGTGAGTCTATCAATATGAAGGCATTGCAAAAATAATCCCATTGTACATATCACTTCAAATAAAGAACTTTTGCAAAACAATCCCGTATAACATTTTAGGGCATATAAAAACTTAACCAAAATCATCACAAAATTAGTTTTTAATCCTCAAATCTTATAACTAATCATATATATACATTATATTGAGCATTTTTAACTACTATATAAGCTAAATTTTCGATTAAAGCACTGTTAAATAAGAAAACAGAAAATTAAAAAGAAATTATGAAAAACTAACCTCCTATGACATGGGGAAGGTGGTGCCGGCGGAGAAGAATGGTAGTGGCGGCGGTGAACGGAGGAGAGGAGAGGGGCGAAAACCCATCGGTGGAGGAGAGGGCCGAAAACCCGTTGGTGAAGGAGAAAACCGCAAGAAAACCCGTCGCCCAAACCCAGATCTGAAAAAAACGAAAGCCTTGTCGCCGAAAACCACCGATTTTGGGCTGGAAATCGAACACTTGTCACCGGAAAACACCGGTTTTGGGCCGGAAATCGAACACTTGTGTGAGAGAGTGCGAGAGTAGAGAGAGAGAGAGAGAGTGAGAGAGTCGAGAGAGAAATAGTGTGAGTGTGAGAGAGAATAGAACACCCGTGTTTCTTTTCTTCAGATCTGGCGCAGATCTATTGCTGCGGTTGCTGGCAAGAACCGCATCAATAGATTAAAATATGATTTTAATATTATTTTAATCTATTGCTGCAGTTCTTGCCGAAACCGTAGCAATATCTTTATTTTATATTTTACCTTTTCTTTTCACGTGATTTATTGCTGCGTATGGATACCACCGCAGCAATAAGTAATTATTCTACTAGTAAACAAGAAACTTAGATGGTTATGGAATGAAAGTGATAGTGGTCACGGAACCACAATATGATAATTGCATACGAACTTGAACGCCAAGTATATACTAGCTTGGTTGATAAGTTCAATAAATACTGTGGTGTATTCTTTTGCTACTGCACGAATTCCTGCCAACATAGTATGACAAACGCAAAACTGCAATGTGAATACATTAAAGTGTTGCAAACAAGCACATACGCGGTTTAGCGAAATCACAACAGAATTTTATATGCACACAGATCCTTATTAGCAATAATATTGTAAGTAATCCAGCATGAGCAGCCTCTATATGAGGGAATATTGAGAACTCTAATTGCAGAAGTCAAATAACTAAAGTAAATTAAAAAAAACTTCAAAGCAAAAAGTGTAGCTTGGGTTGCCTCCCAATAAGCGCCTTTGGTTCACGTCGTTGGCTCGACGTACTCCTATTTCGTCTAGAGCTTCTCAAAGGAGATTTCTTCTATGCCCATGACCTGTACTTGATCATAAAACGGTTTCAACCTGTGACCATTAACCTTAAAAACCTTATTAGTATCCAAACTCTTTATCATAACATCACCATGAGGAAAAATTTCAGTCACAAGAAAGTCTCCAAGCCATCGAGATTGAAGCTTGCCAGGAAATAATCTCAAACGAGCATTAAATGACAAGACTTTCTGTCCAACTTGGAATATTTTCCTAGCTATCATTTTGTCATGGAAAGCCTTAGTCCTTTCTTTATAATTTTTAGCGTACTCATGAGACTTTAGCCTTAATTTCTCTAATTCTAGTAGTTGCAACTTTCTATATTTTCCAGCAGCATCATAGTCTAGGTTACATTGCTTTACTGCCCAAAATGCTTTGTGTTCGATTTCTACAGGCAAGTGGCACGGTTTGCCAAAAACAAGTCTATAAGGAGACATGCCTAGGGGGTTTTATAGGCAGTTTTATATGTCCTTAACGTAGCACCTAGTCAAAGACTCCAATCTTTCCTATTTGCGTTGACCATTTTTTCTAGAATAGCCTTTATTTCCCTATTAGACACTTCCACTTGGCCACTAGTCTGTGGGTGATATGCAGTAGCTACTCTATGGGTCACCTGGTATTTTTCAAGCAAAGCACCAAATGTTTTATTGCAAAAATGAGTCCCTCTGTCACTTATAATAGCCTTAGGCATGCCAAATCTATTAAAAGCGCGACTCTTAACAAATTTCACCACTGTTTTAGCATCATCAGTTATGTAGCCTTTGCCTCTATCCATTTAGTTACATAGTCAACAACGAGAACAATATAAAGTTTACCAAAAGAGGAAGGAAAAGGGCCAATAAAATCTATACCCCATACATCGAAGATTTCACAAATTAGAATACCAGATTGAGGCATGTCATTCCTTTTAGACAAATTTTCAGTCTTTTAGCAACATTCACAAGACTTATTAAACACATAAGCATCTTTATAAATTGTAGGCCAATATAAACCACATTAAAGAACCTTATGAGCTGTCCTTTGAGGACCAAAATATCCTCCACTTTCAAGACTATGATAGAAAGCAAGAATCGAAGCATATTCAGATTTGTCTACACATCTCCTAATTACTCGGTTAAAGCATGATTTCCACAAGTAAGGATCATCCCAAAAGTAGTACTTTGAATCAGATTTAATCTTTTCTTTTTGAGCTCTAGAAAAAGTATGAGGGAATGTGCTAGTCACCAAATAATTAACCATATCAGCATACTAAGGAGTTTCAACATGATGCATTGATAGCAGTTGTTCATCAGGAAAGAATTCAGTCATTAAAGGCCAATCATCTCTAGGAACAATTCTACTGAGGTGGTCAGCAACTAGATTTTCAACACCCTTCTTATCTTTAATTTCTAAGTCAAACTATTGTAACAAAAGCATCCACCTAAGCAAGCGAGGTTTTGATTCTCTCTTTTTCAAAAGATACTTTAGAGCCGAATGGTCAGAACAAACAATCACATGTGTGCCTAGTAAATAAGGTCTAAACTTTTCCAAAGCAAAAATGACAACATACATCTCTTTTTCAGTTACATTATAATTGCATTGGGCAGAATCAAGTGATTTAGAAGCATAATGGATCACATAAGATTCTTTATCTTTCTTTTGACCTAGAAAGTCACCTATGGTCTTATCAATAGCGTCACACATGATTTCAAAAGGTAAAGTCCAATCCGGTGGTCGAATCACAGTTGCGGTAGTCAATTTTTCTTTCAACTCATCCAAATCCTTTATACATTAATCATCAATAAAGTCAAAAGTGACATCTTAATCAAGCAAAACACACAAAGGAGATGCAATTTTTGAGAAATTCTTAATAAAGCGTCTATAGAAGCCAACATGCCCTAGCAATGATTTAACTTCACGAACGCATGCGGATATAGTAATGAACTAATGACATCTATTTTAGCTTTATCAACCTCTAAGCCCTTAGCACTTACAATATGTCCAAGCACTACACCTTGTTCTACTATAAAATGGCATTTTTCAAAATTCAACACAAGGTGAGTTTCAACGCATCTTTTCAAAACATAAGACAGACCATGGAGGCATCTGTCAAAAGAATCACCTAAAATAGTAAAATCTTCCATAAACACTTCCATATATTGTTCAATAAAATCAGAGAATATACTCATCATGCAACGCTGAAAAGTTCCAGGGGCATTGCATAATCCAAAAGACATTCTCCTAAAGGCAAATGTACCAAAAGGGCAGGTAAATGTGATTTTATCTTGATCTTCAGGGGCTATAGGTACTTGAGTATAACCAAAATAGCCATCAAGAAAGCAATAGAACGATTGACCAGCAAGTTTTTCTAGCATTTGGTTAATAAAAGGCAAAGGGAAATGATATTTTCTAGTAGCTTGATTACGCTTGCTATAGTCAATGCATACCCTCCATCCATTACACACTCTAGTTGGAACAAGCTCTGCTTTAGTATTTTCAACAACAATTATTCCACTCTTTTTAGGGACCATATGAACAGGACTCACCCATTGAGAATCAGAAATAGGATAAATCACGCCTGCATCTAACCACTTAAGAATTTCCTTTTTAACTACCTCCATCATGGAGGGGTTTAACCTACGTCGAGCCTCTCTAGTGGGTTTAGTATCTTTTTCAAGAAAAATTCTATGCATGCACACGGTGGGACTAATTCCTTTTTTGTCAGCTTATGTCCATCCTATAGCCTCCTTGTGGTGCACATTTATCAATTTATCTTCTTGAGATTGATTAAGAGCATTTGAGATAATCACAGGTAAAGTCTCATTATCACTTAAATAAACATATTTCATATTAGAGGAAGGGGTTTCAACTCTAATTGAGGTGCTTTGACAATAGAAGGGATTAGTTTTGGCACAGACAATGGCTAAGAAAGGTCAAAATTATCTTTTTAGCATTCCGCAAATCAAGATTAGCCACATCAGACAAGGCTACTAAAGAATTAGACATTTTGGTTTCCTTGCTATCATTAAAATCATCAGTCTCAAACAATTTTTCACACCACTTATCAAAAACTTCCTGAGCCATCCAGTCAAAAGCATCAAAAGAATCAATAGAACTAACATTATTGATATCACTTGGGAATCTCATAGTATCAAAAATATTGAACTTAATTATTTCACCATCAAATTCCATCGTTAAATTACCTTCATGAACATCAATTTTAGTCTTAGAAGTTTTCAAGAAAGGTCTTCCCAACAGTAAAGGAACATTATCAGTTCTATCACACATATCAAGTACATAATAATCAGCAGGAAAGACTAATTCATTTACTTGAACCAATACATCTTCTAGGACTCCAATGGGGAATGCATTCGACCTATCAGCTAACTGAATAACAACATCAATTTTAGACAAAGATCCCACATTAATGTATCATAGACGGATTTGGGCATAACATGAATTGAAGCTCCTAAATCTAGCACGCATCTTTCAAATTTCGAATTACCAATTTTGCAAGGAATAAAAAACATGCCATGATGTTTACATTTAGGGGGAGATTCTTTTGAATCACAGCTGAAATATTTTCTCCCACACATACCTTTTCAGAAGGTTAAAATTATCTTTTGTTAGTACAAAGTTCCTTAAGAAACATTGCATAACGGGGAACCTGTTTAATAGCATCAAGTAAGGGAATATTGACTTCAACTTTCCTAAAAGTCTCAAGAATTTCGTTGTCAAGAGCCTCTTTCTTAGCTTTAGCAAATCTAGACGGAAAAGGGGGCACATCTTTAAAACGAGAAGCATCAATTTTAGAATTACCCTTCCCTTCATGATCTTTTCTACTCTCTTTCTCTCCATTTCCTCCTATATTAAGTTCATCTTCAGGTTTAACCTCTATCTCTTTTTCAATCTCTCGAATTTTTACCTTAGGTTCACCCAACTCCTTCCCACTCCTAAGGGTCACAACCTTGGTATTTTCTTTTGGGTTAGGAAGTGGTTGAGATGGTAGTTTACCTGAAATTTGAGTTTCTAGGTTACTTAGAGAAGTATAAATTTGTCCTATTTGAATATCTATGTGATAAAGGTGATTATCAGTTTTCTTTTGATACTCGACACCATGGTTGTGGACATGACCTATTTGAGTAGTTAATTGCTTAACTAAATCTTCTAATGACGAGCCATAAGATTGGGGTGGAGGGTTTTGCTGACCAAATTGCCTTGGTTGATTAATTTGTGAAACTTTGGTCTAGTTCCATACCTAAAATTTGGGTGATCTTTCCAAACTTCATTATAAGTCTGTTAATTAGGATCATATTTTGTTTGACTTGAAAAACCACCTAAGGCATTAACATCTCCAGTTTGCAAAGTAGGACAAACATCAGTAGCATGAGAAAAATTTGAACATATACCACATACTCTAGCTTTAGACTCATTACCAACAATAATTATAGACACTAAATTGGTCAAAGTAGCAATTTGTTGAGCATTTTCTTGCAATTGAGATTTAACACCACTTAAGTCAATTTCATTTACTCTTTTAACATAATATCTAGTGCTATGTTGTTGAGTGTTTTGGGCTATGTAAGCAATTAAATTCCTAGTTTGAGTTTGTGTCTTGTCTACTAATGCGCCACCACTAGCAGCATCAATCATACCTCAATCATTAGACAACAATCCTTCATAAGAATATTGAATTAACATTTGATCACTTATTTGATGCTGTGGAAATGAAGTACATAATCTTTTAAAACGTTCCCAATATTCATAAAGTGATTCTGAAGCATGTTATCTAATTCCACATATTTCCTTTCTTATGGATCCAATACGATTTGCAGGAAAGAATTTTTCCAGAAAAGCTTTTTGTAAGGCGTCCCAAGTCGTTATGGAACCAGAAGACAAAGTATACAACCAATGTTTACCTAAATCATGTAGGGAAAATGGGAAAGTATGCAATATTACATGATTTTACTCAATTCCTTCAGGTTTCATTGCTGAACAAACAACTATAAATTCTTTTAAATGTCTATGAGGATCCTCACCTGCATTCCCATATAATTTGGGAAGAAGATTAAGAAAACCTAACTTCAGCTTCAAGGTTCTTTCATCACCCATCGCTGAGTTTTCGATTAGTCTAAGTTCTAGAGAAGTAAAGGTTTTTTTCTAAGTATACATTATATATATACATATATAAGAGGTAAAATGATTATTTTCAATTTTAGAACTCCTTAAACAAGTTCAAAATATTTACAACAATTAGATGGTTCTTTCCTAAAATATTCGAAATAAGGTTTTAGTTCAATACCTTTTGAAACATCTTTATACCAATTCGAAATTTTAGTGAATAAAATATTCCATTACTTCACCTTTTTTTTAAGGAAAAATTGACAGAAATAATCCCAACAATGACCGGTCCGCTCAAAATAATCCCAACTTTGGGTTATTCTGGAATAATCCAAACTATTTGGGGTACCTTCCCAAAATAATCCAAACTTTTATTTTTCTTGCCTTCAATGATCCCTTTTGGGTCTATTATATATAGGATAATTAAAAGTTTGGATTATATTGAGAAAGTACTCCCAATAGTTTGGATTATTCTAGAATAACCCATAGTTGGGATTATTTTGAGCGGAACGGTAATAGATTGGATTATTCTTGTCAATTTTTCCTTTTTTTAAAGAAGTCGAGCAATTTCAATATCTAACTAAAACATTTTAAAAGTTTATAAACCAAAGAGTATCCCCTCTATGCCCGAACTCATGCAGCAACATCAACATATCTAATCTGCTCCCCATTGAAATATCAGTGGTTCATCACAGGTCACCAAGCAAACACAAATAACAAACAATTAGCTATGCTGAGTACGTACTTAAGTAGTTAAATATTACACTAAACATAAACAGAAGAGTAATAATAATTCCTAAACATGTTACTACCAAAAACATTAAATTTCGTTTTTATAATTTATTTAGCTTCGAACGGGCACCGTCATCTTTCTAGAATTATACGGGCTACTTAATCCTTAATAGACAACTTGGTCTATTAGATGGAATGTAAATACGGTTTCGTTCCGTTCCACATCCATCACCTTAGTATGCATACCCCCAAGATCGTACGGAACCTTCCGCCTACTTGAGTTATCAAAATTTATAAGGACACTACTATCGTCACAGTAGGCCTGCGTAGGAGTGTAGAACAAGTCCCACACTCCCCCCATTGTTCATACTTGTAGGGATTCCAACTACACGTTTATCGCCAAAGATCCTTCTTAGTGATATTCATTCATACAACATTAAGCATATAATCACTTAATTTTCCTTCTTAGGTTATTGTCTTTAGTTTAGGCAACCTCTTGTAACATCCTTGCTACAACAATAAATCATGGGATTCCAATCCAATTCATTTCATGCTTGTGATGCGATAGAATTACGCATTCCAATAATAATTCAATCCAATTCACAAGTCATACAACAAGGAAATACATATAATTTCCAATTGATTTTATGTTACCAAACAATCTCATCAATCATAACCATACAATTGTTCCCTATCATGATTCTAGGTTCCAATGAAAGAATTCATAACCTAACATGATACGAACGTATCTAATTGCACTAGTACGCGTACGTACCTTGTAACGGAGAATCTTCGCTGACTACTTAAAACGTTTCGCTTATGAAATTGGGACCTAATCGAATAATAAAAGTATTTCAGTGCTAAGTCCTTGATATTATTAAAATAAAAAAATCAGCTTAACTAAATAACTTTGTAAAACTTAGTGTTTCGAATAATAAAATAAACGTTCTTGTTGTTTAAACTTTCTTTTTATAAACTTTATTAAAACTGACATATTTAGGACTTAATAATCTTTGCAAATCTGATTTCTTCTAACTTATATTATACTTGTTCATAACCACAAAACTTAAACAACTATATATAAGTATTATAAAATCAGAATTAAGAAATAACATCAACCTAAGAACTAATAGTATACTCATAAATCTGATTTCCCTTAACTTTTACTATCCTTTATTTACAAAACACTTAAACAACTATATATAAGTATTATAAAAATCAGATTTGAGAAATAGCATTATCATAATAACTAAAAACATAATTATAAATGTGATTTCTTTTACTTCTTCTATACTTTATTTATTATCACAAACCTTAATCAAAGATACATAAGAAAAACAAAATCAGATTATATAAATTAATTTAAAGAAGAAAGAGAGAGAATGACCACCGGAAGAACACCGGCGACCACGAACACGCCGACCACCACACGTCTCCGGCGAGCCTCGAACAACGCCTGGACGGCGACCTGCTGCGAGAAGAATCACGTCTGACTTGCGCGACTCGAACCGCAACCCAGCACAACACCCTCGAACCCGTGCGACACGAACCTGCACCCTCGGACCTCGCACGCGACCTCCGGCAGAAGATAGCAACTCTGGCCGACTTCTGTCACCTTCGAACGTTGGCGAGTGTAGGTTCCCAGATGCAAGGGAAGAAGAAAGAGAAAAGTAGAGGAGGGTAGGAAGGAAAAACGTAGTAGAGAAGAAAGAAGGAGGAGAGAGAAAAGTTTCTCTTGGGAAAAGCAAACACACGGCTGACTTGAGTAAAAGGAATAGGGTTTTTATTTTTTTTCCTTTTCTTTTTCTTATTTATAGCATGAGAAACCTAGGTTTAATAGGATTTGTTTCCAAATCAAATTCCTGTTTCTTATTTTATTTAATTTGGAAAATAATACAAAACCGAATTATAATATAACTGTAGGCTTACCCAAACTATATTTTTCTGTAAATTATATTAAAAAATACTTTCAACTTTATTCTTTATATTTTCTTATTTATAAAACTAACTCCCAAAAATACGGAGTATTACAGGCTTCCCCCCTTAAAAGAAGTTTCGTCCTGAAACTTTGAGGTAGCCAGTCTTAACGACGATCTTTTGCACTTCTAAGTCCCAATATTTCACGAGCGTTTTCTAGTTTTCGCAAGTCACATAAGCGATAAATACACATAAATAACATACGAAACAGATTTTAGTAACTTTAGGGTGGAAGCGCAAAATTTTATCGCATTCTTCCCCCCTTAAAAGAAAAGTTATGTCCCCGTAACTCACCTACCTCTTGAAAAAGCTCAGGGTACCTCAAACGCATCGCATCTTCTGCTTCCCATGTAGCTTCTTCAGTTTTCTGATTTCTCCACAACATACGCACCTTGTGGTCTTGGATCTTAATGGGTTTCTCCTAATAGGACAAGGTTTCGTTCAACTCGACGGTTTCGGGTTATAGGACATCCGACTCGTCAGGTACGTATTTCTGGAGTTGGGATATGTGAAACACGTTGTGGACCCTTTCTAATTCGTTGGGCAATTCTAAGCGATAAGCCACTTTGCCTACTCGTGCCAAAATCTCATATGGTCCTATGAACTTAGGGCTTAGTTTCCCTTTCTTCCTAAATCGTATCACTCCTTTCATTGGGGACACCTTAAGCAATACTTTTTCACCACTTCATAATTCTCTTCCCTTCGCTTCTGATCCGCGTAGGACTTTTGTCTGTCCTGTGCAGCCCTAATCTTTTCTTGAATAACTCGTACTTGATCAACAGTCTCTTGAATCATTTCAGGACCTAACACCACAGTCTTACTAATGTCGTTCCAGCACAAAAGACTACGACACTTCCTCTCATACAACGCTTCAAATGGAGCCATTTTGATACTAGCATGATAACTGTTGTTGTATGAGAACTCTATGAGGTCCAAATGGTCTTCCCATGATCCCTGGTATTCTAAGGCACAGGCTCTTAACATGTCTTCCAAGGTTTGGATGGTTCTTTCTGTTTGACCGTCTGTAGCTGGGTGAAAGACTGTACTCATCAATAGCTCACTACCAAATGCTTCCTGGACCTTTTTCCAGAAATTCGAAAGGAATTGTGAATCCCTATCAGACACTATGCTCGTGGGTACTCCATGTAATCGAATGACATATTTAACATATCATTTGGCTAGGGCTTCCATACTCCACGTGTCTTTCATGGGTATGAACCTCGCATTCTTGGTCAATCTGTCCACTATTACCCATATTGTGTTATTGCCTCCCCGACTCCAAGGCAAGGCTACGACGAAGTCCATGGATATCGAATCCCACTTCCATGTTAGAATGTCCAGGGGTTGGATTTTGCTTTGAGGTCTCTTGTGCTCACTCTTAACCTTCTGACACGTCAGGCATTTGGAAACAAACTCGGCTACTGCCCTCTTCATTCCTGGCCACCAAAACATCTTTTTGAGGTCCTTATATAACTTATCCCCCCCTGGGTGGACGGAATAATTCGTATTATGACCTTCACTCATTATCTTTTGCTTCAACTCCTCACATTTTTACGGTACACACCACCGACCCTTGAAGCATATACTCCCATCTTCATGGATTTCAAACCTTTCTGCTTTTCCCTCCTTAAGTTTCGCTTTGACTCGCTCAAGTTTCACATCCCCGGGCTGGCCCTCTCTTATTTCATCTAGGAAGTTGGGCTGGATGGTTAGGGCACTCAATAACCTTTCCACTTCCCCTTCATCAACCACTTCATTTTGGAGTTTAGAAAATTCTTAACAAAGTTTGTCGGCAAATACCAAGGTATTCAGGCTATGGCTACACTTACGACTCAATGTATCAGCAATAACGTTTGCTTTACCCTCATGGTATTGTATGTCTAAGTCATAGTCCTTAATGAGTTCTAACCACCTGCGCTGTCGCATATTAAGGTCTTTCTAGGTGAAGATGTATTTAAGACTTTTGTGGTCGGTGAAAATTCAACAAGTCAACCCGTAAAGGTAATGTCTCCAGATTTTTAAGGCAAACACAATTGCGGCCAACTCTAGGTCATGTGTTAGGTAATTAACTTCATATGGTTTCAGTTGACGGGATGCATAAGCTATGACTTTCCCATTTTGCATAAGAACACAATCCAACCCATTCTTTGACGCATCACTATAGACATCATACCCCTCATCCCCATTAGGCAAGGCTAGAATAGGTGCTGAGGTTAATCTCTCTTAGAGTGTTTGAAAGGCTTTCTCAGTGTCTTCAGTCTAGTTAAACTTGCAATCTTTCTTCATTAAGTTAATCATGGGTTTTGCTATCTTCGAAATGTCTTTAACAAACCTCCTATAATAACCAGCTAAACCCAAGAAACTCCTTATATCTGTGACATTCTTTGGTGTAGGCCATTCACTCACAACTTTTATCTTTGCAGGATCTACTGACGTACCCTCCTTAGAGACGAAATGACCCAAAAATGACACTTTTTCTAACCAAAATATACACTTCGAAAACTTTGCATACAGTTGGTTCTCCCTAAGTGTCTGTAAAATAAGCCTCAAATGTCCCTCATGTTCCTCCTTGCTCCATGAATAGATCAATATATCGTCTATGAACACGACTATGAATTTATCGAGGTAGGGTTGAAAAATCCTATTCATGAGGTATATGAAAACAGCAGGTGCATTGGTTAACCCAAAAGGCATGAATGTAAACTCATAGTGTCCATACCTAGTCCTGAAGGCAGTTTTAGGTATATCTTGATCAGCAATCCTCAATTGATGGTAGCCAGACCTTAAGTCAATTTTAGAGAACATCCCTGCACCCTGAAGTTGGTCAAACAAGTCATCTATCCTAGGTAATGGATATTTGTATTTCACAGTGACATTGTTCAACTCACGGTAGTCTATACACAACCTCAAACTACCATCCTTCTTCTTCACAAATAAGACAGGGGCTCCCCATGGTGACATACTAGGTCTAATGTACCCCTTCTCTAGTAGTTCCTCTAACTGGTTTTTCAACTCGTTCATTTCAGCTGGAGCCATTCGGTATGGAGCTTTTGAGATAGGTCCAGTTCCAGGTACTAGGTCAACAGTGAACTCTACATCTCTCCTTGGCGGCATACCAGGTATCTCTTTAGGAAAAACATCCTGAAATTCTCTGACTATAGGCACATCCTCAGGTCTTAATGGATCATCCACAACCCTTCTCGCGGAACACATAAATTGAGGTCATCCTTTGTCTATATAACTCTTAAGTTGCTAGGCATTGATTACTTTAAGCCCTGGTTCTCGAGGTATTCGCCTATATGACACCCTTTTCCCGAAGGATCTCTCAGTTCCACCTTTTGTGCATCACAGTCTATCTTAGCCTTATACTTCCCCAGCCAATCCATTCCCAAAATGACGTCTAGGTTCGATAGGTTAACCTCTATTAGATCGGAAGGAAAGAAGCCCTCCCCAATTTTCAGTGAGACATTTAGGAATTTCTTAGAGCAAATTACAGTATCCCTAGACGGAATAACAATTGGCATAGAAATTGACTCGGACTCAACCAGTGCTAGAGTTCTAACAGTTGTATGGGCAATAAAAGAAAAAGATGCTCCAGAATCGAACAATATTTTAACAGGAATTGAGTTGATAGTGAAAGTACCCGTGACAACATCTCTACGAGCTTCCTCTTCGCTAGCCGTCAGCATATACAACTTCCCTTTGCCCTTATTATCATTGTTGTTGGTCACATGGTTCCCATTTGGTGCCTGATTATTTGCATTGGTTGGTGGTTTGGAGTAATTAGAGTTCCCTGACCCATTGAATGCATTTCCACCATTTCCATTCCCATTCCTAGGCTTGTCTCCATAGTTCCCTTTCTTCTGACCGTTGGGGTTAACCTTATTCTTCGAATAGCACTCGTACGCTCTATACCCCATTTTCCCACATTCACGACACTCCACCTTATTATTCTCGCAATCCCTCCCAAGATGGTTGTTTGGGCACTTCTTACACCTGTACACACGCTCAGGTTTGCGGTTGTTGGTGTTATTGTTGCGGTTATTGTTATTGTGGTGAGTGTTGTTGTTGTTGGGTCCCTTACCAAACTTTCTTTGGGAGGTTTGGTTGTTCTGGTTCCCGTAGTGTTTCTTTTCAAATCTCTGAACCTCGGGGTTTGGATTCTCTTTTCGCTTCTCACCTTGTTTACCTCCTACCTCTCGTTTCCTTATTGCATATAGGTGGGCAGCTTTGCCAAAAACATGGTCCAACGAGGTAAAAGTATCTCCCCCGGTCTCCCTTGCAGGGCAAGGGTGAGCCGTAATTCAAAACGTGAGGCCTTAGCTTCCTCAGTAGAGGCAATTTCAGGAGCAAATGTCATCAGCTCAATAAATTTGCGGTAATATTCCTCAACAGACAAGTTCCCTTGCTCTAGCATCATAAACTCCTGGGCTTTCTGCTTTTTGAGGTATGGTGGGTAATACTTATACCTCAGAGCTTTCATGAATGTTTCCCACCCAAAGTCAGGCTGTTTTAGGAGGTTGTCCTTAGCTTGAGTCCACCAAAAGTGGGCATCCCCATGTAGGTAATAGCTTGCTAAGGGCACAATCTTGTCATCTGGACAGGTGAGGGTAAAGAAAAGCTTATCGAACTCCCCAACCTAGTTTTCCAATTCTTCGGGCCCCCCTTTCCCATTCAGTACTGGTGGGTTCCTCCGAGCAACCTTTTCAGAGAAGTCCCCGTCCCGGTTATGTCCTTGGGCTAGGTTAGCTGTGATCTGCACTAAGTCACGAATCGATTGCTCGACATTCAGAGAGGTCTCAGGCGTTGTGCCCTGAGGAACCATTCTGCGCTGAAAAATGACACATCGGTTGTCTCAGTGACATACACATAGTCGTTTATTCACTTAACTATCACACATTTGCACGTTCATACAACACGTTATTATTGCGAAAAATCATTAAGTCTCTATTGACTTGCAATATAAATATCTCAAATAAGACGTTACATCAAATAATAAAAGAATGAAAATATTGTATTATTATTGAAAAGGGGAAAATTTATTGTTTCCAAGGAAATCATAATATGAATAAATAAAGGAATAAAAGAATGCTAATTTGCTACTTGGCATGCAAGCCTTATTAAAACTAAAATAAACAAATAAAATAATATTCTAATCCTAATTATACTTTCAAAAGAAACTAGGGACTATAATGGTGAGATTCGTCATCTGAGTTAGGATTTTCTATTCCTTCTTCCATGTCAGCTTCGTCCTCAAAAGGCTCGTCATCCTCTATAGGTTCATCTTCATCCAGGGGTTCTTCCTCTTCTTTAATGGGCTCTTCTTCTTCTTCGGGGTCATTTTCCTCAATCGGATCCCCTTCAACAGGCTCATTTTCGTTAGGATCTCCCTCTTCCTCATTTTCTAAGTCAAGTATAGGTTCAACATGATCTTCCCCAATTACTGCGATGAATGTCCTATTATTCCC
The DNA here is from genome assembly GCA_947648045.1 of Beta corolliflora. Classification (NCBI taxonomy): domain Eukaryota; kingdom Viridiplantae; phylum Streptophyta; class Magnoliopsida; order Caryophyllales; family Amaranthaceae; genus Beta; species Beta corolliflora. The sequence goes on from CANSZD010001765.1 coordinate 533,773, forward strand.
TTCATCATCGGAAATATAGGTAACAGCTCTAAGGTTTGACGCTATGTAGTAGTCCTCGGGTATGAACTCATAATCAAAAGTTTGGTACCTGACTCTTTTTGCAGCTCTAGGTGACGTTGGTGGCTCAGTTTTAACTCTAGGGTTCTCAGAATTCACATTACTTCCCGAGCTTACCCCCACATGATAGGTTCCTCTAACTGGAGGTGATGAGGTAGAGGGCTCCCAACTTCCTTTCTCACAAATTCTCTATTCATTTTCACAGTATTTAAGATCAGCGAAGAAATGCCCTATAGTAGGAAGGTATTGGTTCCAGTAAGTGTGTTTGGCTGCATTAAAACCTCCATTTTCTGACCATATATCCCCATATCTACGGTGTACGAAAAGGTAGGGTTCCTCCTTAGGGACATACTGCAGCATAAAGTATATTTTCTCCATTTCAGTCCTTAGTCTAGTATCCCCCTGTAAGGTCCTATATTCCATAGCAGCTTTCATCTTATAGGCCCAGATGTCCTAATCTGCCGCTATTCGGTGTTTCATTAAGTACTCCTTAGAACCTATGTCGTAAACCATCTATGAATTAACATAAAGAAAATAGTCTAAGTTCTAGAGAAGTAAAGGTTTTTTTTTTGTAAGTATACAATATATATATACATATATAAGAGGTAAAACTATTATTTTCAATTTTAGAACTCCTTAAACAAGTTTAAAATATTTACAACAATTAGATGGTTCTTTCCTAAAATATTCGAAATAAGGTTTTAGTTCAATACCTTTTGAAACATCTTTATACCAATTTGAAATTTCAGTGAATAAAATATTCGAGCAATTTCAATATCTAACTTAGTGCTTCTATAAAATATCACTATCTATGTACCTATCCTTGTACATCCTCCTAATCTATTCATACTTCGAAGATTTCAAAGAATCTTTCACAAATTCAATCAAGCAACCAACACAAAATTTCATATAATCAGAACATGTGATTCATTCCACAGTATTTGCATACGTGCTATAAACATATTAGACATGTAAGGCAAGAAAATGGATTACAAATAAAATCATTCCTATGATTTAATGCACGTAAAAAAAAGCTATATGCTCCAATCCCATACTACCCATTTCAAAAATCTTTTGAAATATCTTTGAAAATAGGAACTTTTGGCTCTGATACCAGTTTTGTAACACTCCCAAAATCCATACAAGTCCAAACTATGTTGCATCGACTTTGGGAGTGTTACCGCTGCGGTGAAACGCAAGGTTATTGAAATTAAAACATTAACTTACTCTTTCTTATGAAAACTAAATTGCAGCGGAAATAAAATGTTAACTTAACTACAACTCGGGAATCATCATTGCCCCCTTTTTATTTCAAACCATTAATTAAGTAAATCATAAACAAACTCTAGAAGGTTCAACTAAAACTTTTTAAAAGTTTATAAACCAAAGAGTATCCCCTGTATGCCCGAACTATGCAGCAATATCAACATACCTAATCCACTCCCCATTGAAATATCAATGGTTCATCACAGGTCAACAAGCAAACACAAATAACAAACAGTCAGCTATGCTGAGTACGTACTTAAGCAGTTAAATAGTACACTAAACTTAAACAGAAGAGTAATAACAATTCCTAAACATGTTACTACCAAAAACATTAAATTCTGTTTTTTCAATTTATTTGGCATCGAACGGGCACCGTTATCTTTCGAGATTCATACGGGCTACTTAATCCTTAATAGACAACTTGGTCTATTAGATGGAATGTAAATACGGTTTCATTCCGTTCCACATCCATCACCTTAGTATGCATACCCCCAAGATCGTACGGAACCTTCCGCCTACTTGAGTTATCAAAATTTATAAGGACATTACTATCGTCACAGTAGGCCTGCGTAAGAGTGTAGAACAAGTCCCACACTACACCCATTGTTCATACTTGTAGGGATTCCAACTACAAGTTTATCGCCAAAGATCCTTCTTAGTGATATTCATTCATACAACATTAAGCATATAATCACTTAATTTTCCTTCTTAGGTTATAGTCTTTAGTTTAGGCAACCTCTTGTAACATCCTTGCTACAACAATAAATCATGGGATTCCAATCCAATTCATTTCATGCTTGTGATGTGATAGAATTACGCATTCCAATAATAACTCAATCCAATTAACAAGTCATACAACAAGGAAATACATATAATTTCCAATTGATTTCATGTTACCAAACAATCTCATCAATCATAACCATATAATTGTTCCTTATCATGATTATAGGTTCGAATGAAAGAATTCATAACCTAACATGATACTAACATATCCAATTGAACTAGTACGCGTACGTACCTTGTAACGGAGAATCTTCGTTGACTACTTAAAACGTTCCGCTTATGAAATTGGGACCTAATCGAATAATAAAAGTATTTCAGTGCTAAGTCCTTGGTATCATTAAAATAAAAAAATCAGCTTAACTAACTATGTAAAACATAGTGTTTCGAATAATAAAATAAAGGTTCTTGTTGTTTAAACTTTCTTTCCATAAACTTTATTAAAACTAACATATTTTGGACTTAATAATATGTTTGCAAATCTGATTTCTTCTAACTTATATTATTCTTGTTCATAACCACAAAACTTAAACAACTATATATAAGTATTATAAAATCAGAATTAAGAAATAACATCAACCTAAGAACAAATAGTATACTCATAAATCTGATTTCCCTTAACTTTTACTATCCTTTATTTACAAAACACTTAAACCATTATATACACAAGTATTATAAAAATCAGGTTTGAGAAATAGAATTATCATAAGAACTAAAAACATAATTACATATCTGATTTCTTTTACTTCTTCTATACTTTATTTATAATCACAAAACTTAATCGAAGATACATAAGAATAACAAAATCAGATTATATAAATTAATTTAAAGAAGAAAGAGAGAGAATGACCACCGGAAGAACACCGGCGACCACGAACACGCCGACCACCACACGTCTCTGGCGAGCCTCGAACTGCAACCCAGCACAGCACCCTCGAACTCGCGCGACACGAACCTGCACCCTCGAACCTCGCGCGTGACCTCCGGCAGAAGCTAGCAACTCCGGTCGACTTCTGTCACCTTCGAACGCCGACGAGTGTAGGTTCCCAGATGCAAGGGAAGAAGAAAGAGAAAAGTAGTGGAGGGTAGGAAGGAAAAACGCAGTACAGAAGAAAGAAGGAGGAGAGAGAAAAGTTTCTCTTGGGAAAAGCAAACACACGGCTGACTTGAGTAAAAGGAATAGAATTTTTTTTTCCTTTTCTTTTTCTTACTTATAGCATGAGAAACCTAGGTTTAATAGGATTTATTTCCAAATCAAATTCCTATTTCTTATTTTATTTAATTTGGAAAATAAAACAAAACCGGATTATAATATAATTAGGTACAAAAATAGGTTGTAATGTTAAAATTATAACTGTAGGCTTACCCAAACAATATTTTTCTGTAAATAATATTAAAAAATACTTTCAACTTTATTCTTTATATTTTCTTATTTATAAAACTAACTCCCAAAAATACGGAGTATTACAGGCTTTCCCCCTTAAAAGAAGTTTCGTCCTTAAACTTTGAGGTAGCCAGTCTTAACGACGATCTTTTGCACTTCTAAGTCCCAATATTTCACGAACGTTTTCTAGTTTTCACAAGTCACATAAGCGATAAATACACATAAATAACATACTAAATAGATTTTAGCAACTTTAGGGTGGAAGCGCAAAATTCTATCGCATTCTTCCCCCCTTAAAAGAAAACTTACGTCCCCGTAACTCACCTACCTCTTGAAAAAGCTCAGGGTACTTCAGACGCATCGCATCTTCTGCTTCCCATGTGGCTTCTTCAGTTTTCTGATTTCTCCACAACACCTTCATAATTTTGACATCCTTATTTCTCGTACTACGCACCTTGTGGTCTAGGATCTTAATGGGTTTCTCCTCATAGGACAAGGTTTCGTTCAACTCGACGGTTTCGGGTTATAGGACAAGCGACTCGTCAGGTACGTATTTCTGGAATTGGGATACGTGAAACACGTTGTGGACCCTTTCTAACTCATTGGGCAATTCTAAGCGATAAGCCACTTTGCCTACCCGTGCCAAAATCTCATATGGTTCTATGAACTTAGGGCTTAGTTTCCCTTTCTTCCCAAATCGCATCACTCCTTTCATTGGGGACACCTTAAGCAATACTTTTTCACCACTTCATAATTCTCTTCCCTTCGCTTCTGATCCGCGTAGGACTTTTGTATGTCCTGTGCAGCCCTAATCTTTTCTTGAATGACTCGTACTTGATCAACAGTCTCTTGAATCATTTGAGGACCTACACCACAGTCTTACTAATGTCGTTCCAGCACAAAAGACTACGACACTTCCTCCCATACAACGCTTCAAATGGAGCCATTTTGATACTAGCATGAAAATTGTTGTTGTATGAGAACTCTATGAGGTCCAAATGGTCTTCCCATGATCCCTGGTATTCTAATGCACATGCTCTTAACATGTCTTCCAAGGTCTGGATGGTTCTTTCTGTTTGATCGTCTGTAGCTGGGTGAAATACTGTACTCATCAATAGCTCACTACCAAATGCTTCCTGGACCTTTTTCCAGAAATTCAAAAGGAATCGTGAATCCCTATCAGACACTATACTCGTGGGTACTCCATGCAATCGAATGACATATTTAACATATCATTTGGCTTGGGCTTCCATACTCCACGTGTCTTTCATGGGTATGAACCTCGCAGTCTTGGTCAATCTGTTCACAGTTACCCATATTGTGTTATTGCCTCCCCGACTCCTAGGTAAGGCTACGACGAAGTCCATGGATATCGAATCCCACTTCCATGTCGGAATGTCCAGGGGTTGGATTTTGCCCTGAGGTCTCTTGTGTTCACTCTTAACCTTCTGACACGTCAGGCATTTGGAAACAAACTCGGCTACTGCCCTCTTCATTCCAGGCCACCAAAACATCTTTTTGAGGTCCTTATATAACTTATCCCCCCCTGGGTGGACGGAATAGTTCGTATTATGACCTTCACTCATTATCTTTTGCTTCAACTCCTCACATTTTACGTTACACACCATCGGCCCTCGTAGCGTATACTCCTATCTTCATGGATTTCAAACCCTTATGCTTTTCCCTCCTTAAGTTTCGCTTTGACCCGCTCAAGTTTCACATCCCCAGGCTGACCCTCTCTTATTTCATCTAGGAAATTGGGCTGGATGGTTAGGGCACTCAATAACCTTTCCACTTCCCCTTCATCAACCACTTCAATTTGGAGTTTAGAAAATTCTTCACAAAGTTTGTCGGCAACTACCAAGGTATTCAGGCTATGGCTAGACTTACGACTCAATGCATCAGCAACAACGTTTGCTTTACCCTTATGGTATTGTATGTCTAAGTCATAGTCCTTAATGAGTTCTAACCACATACGTTGTCGCATATTAAGGTCTTTCTGGGTGAAGATGTATTTGAGACTTTTGTGGTCGGTGAAAATTCTACAAGTCACCCCGTAAAGGTAATGTCTCCAGATTTTTAAGGCAAAGACAATTGCGGCCAACTCTAGGTCATGTGTTGGGTAATTAACTTCATATGGTTTCAGTTGACGGGATGCATAAGCTATGACTTTTCCATTGTGCATAAGAACACAACCCAACCCAATCTTTGACGCATCACTATAGACATCATACCCCTCATCCCCGTTGGGCAAGGCTAGAACAGGTGCTGAGTTTAATCTCTCTTAGAGTGCTTGAAAGGCTTTCTCAGTGTCTTCAGTCCAGTTAAACTTGCAATCTTTCTTCATTAAGTTAGTCATGGGTTTTGCTATCTTCGAAAAGTCTTTAACAAACCTCCTATAATAACCAGCTAAACCCAAGAAACTCCTTATATCTGTGACATTCTTTGGTGTAGGCCATTCACTCACAACTTTTATCTTTGCAGGATCTACTGACACACCCTCCTTAGAGACGAAATAACCCAAAAATGACACGTTTTCTAACCAAAATTCACACTTCGAAAACTTTGCATACAGTTGGTTCTCCCTAAGTGTCTGTAAAATAAGCCTCAAATGTCCCTCATGTTCCTCCTTGCTCCTTGAATAGATCAATATATCGTCTATGAACACGACTACGAATTTATCGAGGTAGGGTCGAAAAATCCTATTCATGAGGTATATGAAAACAGCAGGTGCATTGGTTAACCCAAAAGGCATGAATGTAAACTCATAGTGTCCATACCTAGTCCTGAAGGCAGTTTTAGGTACATCTTGATCAGTAACCCTCAGTTGATGGTAGCCAGACCTTAAGTCTATTTTAGAGAACATCCCTGCACCCTGAAGTTGGTCAAACAAGTCACTATCCTTGGTAATGGATATTTGTTTTTCACAGTGACATTGTTCAACTCACGGTAGTCTATACACAACCTCAAACTACCATCCTTCTTCTTCACAAATAAGACAGGGGCTCCCCATGGTGACATACTAGGTCTAATGTACCCCTTCTCTAGTAGTTCCTCTAACTAGTTTTTCAACTCGTTCATTTCTGCTGGAGCCATTCGGTATGGAGCTTTTGAGATAGGTCCAGTTCCAGATACTAGGTCAACAGTGAACTCTACATCTCTCCTTGGCGGCATACCAAGTATCTCTGCAGGAAAAACATCCTGAAATTCTCTGACTATAGGCACATCCTCAGGTCTCAATGGATCATCCACAACCCTTCTCGCATAACACATAAATTTAGGTCATCCTTTGTCTATATAACTCTTAAGTTGCAAGGCATTGATTACTTTAATCCCTGGTTCTCGAGGTATTCGCCTATATGACACCATTTTCTCGAATGATCTCTCAGTTCCACCTTCTGTGCATCACTGTCTATCTTAGCCTTGTACTTCCCCAGCCAATCCATTCCCAAAATGACGTATAGGTTCGATAGGTTAAATTCTATTAGATCGGAAGGAAAGAAGTCGTCCCCTATTTTTAGTGAGACATTTAGGAATTTCTTAGAGCAAATTACAGTATACCCAGACGGAATAACTATAGGATAGAAATTGACTCGGACTCAACCAGTGCTAGAGTTCTAACAGTTGTATGGGCAATGAAAGAAAAAGATGCTCCAGAATCGAACAATACTTTAACAAGAATTGAGTTGAAAGAGAAAGTACCCGTGACAACATCTCTACGAGCTTCCTCTTCGCTAGCCGTCAGCATATACAACTTCTCTTTGCCCTTATTATCATTGTTGTTGGTCACATGGTTCCCATTTGGTGCTTGATTATTTGCATTGGTTGGTGGTTTGGAGTAATTAGAGTTCCCTGACCCATTGAATGCATTTCCATCATTCCCATTCCCATTGCTAGGCTTGTCTCCATAGTCCCCTTTCTTCTGACCGTTGGGGTTAACCTTATTCTTCGAATAGCACTCGTACGCTCTATACCCTATTTTCCCACATTCACGACGCTCCACCTTATTACCCTCGCAATCCCTCCCAGGATGGTTGTTTGGGCACTTCTTACACCTGTACACACGCTCAGGTCTGCGGTTGTTGGTGTTATTGTTGCGGTTATTGTTATTGTGGTGAGTGTTGTTGTTGTTGGGTCCCTTACCAAAGTTTCTTTGGGAGGTTTGGTTGTTCTGGTTCCCGTGGTATTTCTTTTCAAATCTCTAAACCTCGGGGTTTGTATACTCTTTTCGCTTGTCACCTTGTTTACCTCCTTCCTCTCGTTTCCTTATTGCATATAGGTGGGCAGCTTTGCTAAAAATATGGTCCAACGAGGTAAAAGTATCTCCCCCCAGTCTCCCTTGTAGGTCAAGGGTGAGCCCTAATTCAAAACGTGAGGCCTTAGCTTCCTCGGTAGGGGCAATTTCAGGAGCAAATCTCATCAGCTCAATGAATTTACGGTAATATTCCCCAACAGACAGGTTCCCTTGCTCTAGCATCATAAACTCCTGGGCTTTCTACTTTTTGAGGTATGGTGGGTAATACTTATCCCTCAGAGCTTTCATGAAAGTTTCCCACCCAAAGTCAGGCCGTTTTAGGAGGTTGTCCTTAGCTTGAGTCCACCAAAAGTGGACATCCCCCTATAGGTAATAGCTTGCTAAGGGCACAGTCTTGTCATCTGGACAGGTGAGGGTAAAGAAATGCTTATCGAACTCCCCAACCTAGTTTTCCAATTCTTCGGGCCCCCCTTTCCAATTCAGTACTGGTGGGATCCTCCGAGCAACCTTTTCAGAGAAGTCCCCGTCCCGGTTATGTTCTTGGGCTAGGTTAGCTGTGATCTGCACTAATTCACGAATCGATTGCTCGACATTCACGAACCATTATGCGCTGAAAAATGACACATCGACTGTCTCAGTGACATACACATAGTCGTTTATTCACTTAACTATCACACATTTGCACGTTCATACAACACGTTATTATTGCGAACAATCATTAAGTCTCTATTGACTTGCAATATAAACATATCAAATAAGACGTTACATCAAATAATAAAAGAATGAAAATATTGTATTATTATTGAAAAGGGGAAAATTTATTGTTTCCAAGGAAATCATAATATGAATAAATAAAGGAATATAAGAATGTTAATTTGCTACTTGGCATGCAAGCCTTATTGAAACTAAAATAAACAAAAAAAATAATATTCTAATCCTAATTATACTTTTAAAAGAAACTAGCGACACTAATGGTGAGCTTCGTCATCTGAGTTAGGATTTTCTATTCCTTCTTCCATGTCAGCTTCGTCCTCAAAAGGCTCTTCATCCTCTATAGGTTCATCTTCATCCAGGGGTTCTTCCTCTTCTTCTATGGGATCTTCTTCTTCTTCTATGGGCTCTTCTTCTTCTTCGGGGTCATTTTCCTCAATCGGATCCCCTTCAGCGGGCACATTTTCATTAGGATCTCCCTCTTCCTCATTTTCTAAGTCAACTATAGGTTCAACATGATCTTCCCCAATTACTGCGATGAATGTCCTATTATTCCCTTCATCATCGGAAATATAGGTAACAACTCTAAGGTTTGACGCTATATGGTAGTCCTCGGGTATGAACTCATCCTCAAAAGTTTGGTACCTAGCTCTTTTTGCAGCTCTAGGTGACGTTGGTGGCTCAATTTTAACTCTAGGGTTCTCAGAATTCACATTAGTTCCCGAGCTTTCCCCCACATGATAGGTTCCTCTAATTGGAGGTGATAAGGTAGAGGGCTCCCAACTTCTTTTCTCAAGAATTCTCCATTCATTTTCACAGTATTTAAGATCAGTGACGAAATGCCCTATAGTAGGAAGGTATTGGTTCCAGTAAGTGTGTTTGGCTGCATTAAAACCTCCATTTTCTGACCATATATCCCCATATCTATGGTGTACGAAAAGGTAGGGTTCCTCCTTAGGGATATACTGCAGAATAAAGTATATTTTCTCCATTTCAGTCCTTAGTCTAGTATCCCCTGTAAGGTCCTATATTCCATAGAAGCTTTCATCTTATAGGCCCAGATGTCCCAATCTTCCGCTATTCGGTGTTTCATTAAGTACTCCTTAGAACCTATGTCGTAAACCATCTTTGAATTAACAAAAAGAAAATAGTCTAAGTTCTAGAGAAGTAAAGGTTTTTTTCGTAAGTATACATTATATATATACATATATAAGAGGTAAAACGATTATTTTCAATTTTAGAACTCCTTAAACAAGTTCAAAATATTTACAACAATTAGATGGTTCTTTCCTAAAATATTCGAAATAAGGTTTTAGTTCAATACCTTTTGAAACATCTTTATACCAATTCGAAATTTTAGTGAATAAAATATTCCATTACTACACCTTTTTTTTATAGAAGTCGAGCAATTTCAATATCTAACTTAGTGCTTCTATAAAATATCACTATCTATGTACCTATCCTTGTACATCCTCCTAATCTATTCATACTTTGAAGATTTCAAAGAATCTTTCACAAATTCAATCAAGCAACCAACACAAAATTTCATATAATCAGAACATGTGATTCATTCCACAGTATTTGCATACTTCCTATAAACATATTAGACATGTAAGGCAAGAAAATGGATTACAAATAAAATCATTCCTATGATTTAATGCACGTAAAAGTAAGCTATATGCTCCTATCCCATACACTAGTGGAAAAAAACGCAAGGGCTGCGGTGCAAGGGCTGCGTTTTTAAAAAAACGCAGCCCTTAATAGTGAAGGGCTGCAGTTAGCCAAAAAACCGCAGCACTTTTAGTGACGGGTTGCGGTTAGCCCGAAAACCGCAGCCCTTTATCAATATAGGGATGCGGTTTCTGGGCTACCCGCAGCCCTTTTGGGCCTTAAGTTCTCTATCATTCTATTTGCCCTAGCCCCTAAACTCCCTCCAATTCCCATCTCATTCCCTCGCTGATGAGTCCCCCCCCTCTCTCTCCTCCCATTTCATCTCCTCTCTTCCGTCTCTCGGCGCTCACCGTATCAGCAACCTCGCCGCCACTTTCGCTCGGCGTCCTTATCGTCTCCTTGATCACCGCGACACGAGCAACGCCTGTTCGTATTCAGTAATTTCTCTCTCCTCTCCTTGTTTCGAACTGCAAATGGAATTATGCTTCCTTTTTTTTAGGATTTTGTGTGATTTCGTTTGATTGTTTGCTTGTTTAGGAAAATGATGCTTTTTTTTAGGATTTATTCATCTTTCGATTGATTTTTGTGGTTGGTGTTCAATTTCTTCAGATTTGGATGTCGAAGGACTCGGAAATTCTTCTACCATTGTAGCAGCAGCAGTGACTTCGTGGCTCCCTCTCTCTCTCCTCTTCATCTTTCTCTCTCCTGCGCTTAGTAAAATTTCGCAATCTTTTCGTTCTGATTTAATTTAACTTCCGCTTATATTATCGATTAAATCATTGTTGAAAATTACATTGATTGATTGATTGATTTTCGATAACTCTTGGTTCGAATTGTTACTATTCATTTGATTATATACTATTTCATCAGTTGTAATTTTCAATTTCAGTTGTTGTTTTTGGATGTTGATTTTGTCTGATAAATTTTCAATTTTTTTGTTCAGTAATTGATCGAAAATGGGTGCTTAGACTCTTTTCGATGCTGAGGATGGACATTAACTTGATCTATTCTCACCTCGGCATTCATGAGGAGATGATTAAGGTCTCTTTCTTTCATTTCTTTTTTCTTCTGCTTTTTTTATTTTATTTTTAAAGATTGTATTGTTCATGATCATCCAATTCAGCTGAGATATGAGTATCTTTTTTAAATTGGAGCTTTGAGAAATTAATTAATGGTAATGTTATAGGCAACTAACCTAATTCTCAAATGTGATAATTTGCACTTAAAGAAAGTAATGGCTGGTCTTCTCGACCCCTTATGTTGATCTTATAATGGCTTTGTTTGATAACCTTGCGAATTCGCGTAGAAATTTAGCACTACACTTCGGATATTATATAGCCTCTCCTAGATTTTTGAATGTATTTAGAGTTAGTGTTGATAAGATTGGATAATTCACTTAGTGTTGATTGGACTCCATTATACTAGGTGTGTTTTCTCGAATTAACGGATACCAGATTTTTTGGGGAGAGGAGGGCAAGTTTTCAGTTATTTGAGATGAGACTAGATTTGAATTTTGAACCTAAGATCAAACATACTATAATCCTCACTTATTATGTGAATGTCCCATTAAATTCTTGATCGTATATGTTCTATATTTATGTGAATTAGCTTGATTTGTGACAATTGAGAAAATAGTTTTTGGACAAATAGAAAACTGGAATTATGAAACAGCTGTGGGATTTTGCATCACCTTATTAAATGATAGCATGATTGGATCTCATGTTGTATTGATGGTTGATAAATCATATGACGCCCAATTCCATTATCCAACACTCATCTATATATAATAATAATAAATTAATGTCAAACAATGGATTTCTTGTGCGTGAATTGAAGTTGTATTCAGTGGTATTGTCTTTCGGATTCTGAATTGAAGTTGTATTCAGTGTATTGTCTTTAGAGTGCGTAGTTGGCTACTTGATCTTCTCAAGTTTTCTTATGTTTATATTTGAATGGTCAAGCTTGGAGAATCATGGTTTGGACCCCAATGTTGAAATTGTCGTTTATCTATAGAGTTGATTATTATATCCTTTCCTTTTATCAAAGAAACAATACATAATTAAAATTTCGGATATGCCTTATAATTTCGGATTCGAAAACTAGTATATTGTTATAATGTTGAAATGGTCAAGCATTGTCATATTGTTAACTAGTATATGCCTTATAATTTGGGATTCGAAAACTAAAAATTGACAGTGATATTGAATATGTTCTTTCGGTTGAACAAAACATTATTGATTGAATATTGGGGTTGTTTTCGATGCAGACGTTGCAGGGGTTAACTTCATTAGAGTAAGGCGTTTTATATTGATTTGTATTAATCTCTGGAGTATGAGAAAAGGTATGTGTTATTCTTTCTCTTTTTTTGTGCTGCTTTTGATCGAGTTATGTTTTAGAAATTAGAACCCTTTTATCCGAAGTTGATTGTTCGAGGATTAACCTTATTTTTCCCCCTTTCCCCTTAGTTGAAGATGATTGTTCGAGGAATTAGTATGGGCATTGTTGCCCCCTTTGGGATCATGGTGCTGGTTTTGTTTAATTGTTTTTTGCCATCATTGCTTACTTCATGCTTAAAGTTGGTGAATTTAGTTAGTTATTGATATTTGTGGGATTTCTTGGCCTAATATGCATCTAAGTGATTGTTTTTAGGGCTTTAATGGTTTGATCCATGGTCAAGTAGTTGTTTTTAAGACTTTAATTGCTTGATCTATGTATCTAAAACTCTATGCTATTGTAAAATTAATCTAATTAACAAGACTTTATAAATCCATGATCTATCCTAATACGAATGTCCAATTTTCCAACGATGCCAGACATTGTCATGCTCATGATCATTACTTGCTATGTTAATTGGTAGGATCAGAGGTGGCTTCGCAAGTGTCCCTATCTGAAATCTAATTGTTTATGATAAAGAAAATAGAGTAACAAAGTAGCAACACCTACGATGTCTTTAGGAATTGAGATTGTAGATGTTTATTTACATCAGGAACCCAAACTATTGTTGTTGCGATTCGCAAAGATGCCGAGCTGGACATCTGATGATCTGAACTTTGTTCGCAACACTTATTTAGAGAGATATTTGAATGTCCACCAATATCCATTTATTGCGTAACTTAATGGATACAACATCCTAGAATTATGGGTAAAACCAAAATATAAAGCCGACACAAACTGAATTATGAAAGCTATAGGATAGAAACATGTCAATTTAGTAGATGAAGTTCTTACCAAGTACCGATCCCCACCTAAATAATGGATTCTTCGAACAGTGATAATGCATATGTTGATTGTTTGAAACAGAATTACAACTACGTCTGCACTTCCACCTAATACGTGTCTAGTGCACTTTACATGTTCTGGAAGTGGCAAGAAGGGCGCTTCAGGTAATATGGCAGAGAATTTCATGTAGCAACAATAGGTGGTTGGGTGGTAGTGGAAGTGACCTTGGGAGATAATATTGTGTCATAAGTTAGTTATGCAATTACTATAAATAGAGAGAATTTTATAGGTGGAGATCGTTCAAAAATTATGTATTGATTGTGCTTTGGGAGAGTCTCACCAGTCACCTCCCGAACATTTTTGCTCACTGATTAATACAGACTCTCTCTCTTAAGCTACTTACACTTTTCTACAGCAATATCTCTCTTTCTCTCCTTATTCTTCCTCTTGAATTCATCTGGGCAGCTCTGATATCTTCCAAGAGAGGTAAACAGATCCAGTTTGCAGCTTGGTAACTGTGTCCTGTTCTAAATCCTATGTACATTTTATAAAAAAAATGATAATTTCTTTTTTAGTTCGATTATACCAATTTTTGAGTCTGAGTATGATCTCTCTTGGATGAGTTGGAATCGCGTTTGGTGAGTCAATGTGCTGAAGTGCCAAGCAGTTTTTTTGCCCTTATGACTTAATCATCCTCACATGTTGGCTCGTGGTGGGTAAATGCAGTTTATAAGATAGCTCTTTTATGGATTCTCCGCTAACTTGAGTGTCAGAATGATTGCAATGTGAATTCCACCTCTTTGCTTTTTCTTCTCTACCTTTATCATTTAATGTCAGGGTGTGTCAAAAGATTTGAGAAATGGGAATGTTTCTGTTGGTTGACAGTATGATGAGTTAAGATCTCAAGAATTAATTTGAGCGAAATTAACAAAGAGGGGTTGGGGGTAATTTAAGGGATTATTTTAGTAATCTTATATTAGAGGGATAATTATATTGGAGGGAGTAGTTAACCATGGTTAGTAAATTCTGAATTTGGTAGTGCTTTTTAAAGTTGTTCCACTTATAAGGTAGTTTTGTAAAATAAACATGATATAAGGTAGTTTTTTTAAAAAAAGTGTCTTTAATAGGTACAATATGACAATTTTTCCTTTTTTTTAACATGAATTTCATAAATCTATGTGGTGAACTGAATGTATGGTACATGAACCTGTGTTTATTCATGTATGTTTATTCGTATTTTTCTTACTTTCTCTATTTTTGTATAAAAAACATAATTCGTAATGAAAAATGATACTTTTATATATATATAACTGTTTGGGAACATTTAGGATTAAAAATATGCAAAAAAAAAATTTTTTTTTTTTGGGTCACAAGGGCTGCGGTTTTTGTCTTGACCGCAGCCCTTAACACGCTAAGGGCTGCGGTTAACAACCGCATCCCTTCCTAAATGCCAAGGGCTGCTAGTCTAATGGCTGCGGTCAAAAAACGCAGCCCTTAGGCCCCTTTTGACCGCAGCCCTTGGGCTTTTTTCCTCTAGTTATACTACCCATTTTAAAAATCTTTTGAAATATCTTTGAAAATAACAACTTTTAGCTCTGATACTAGTTTTGTAACACCCCCAAAATCCATACAAGTCCAAACTACGTTGCATCGACTTTGGGAGTTTTACCACCGCGGTGAAACGCAAGGCTTATTGAAATTAAAACATCAACTTACTCTTTCTTATGAAAACTAAATTACAGTGGAAATAAAATGTTAACTTAACTACAACTCGGGAATCATCATTGCCCCCTTTTTATTTAAAACCATTAATTAAGTAAATCATAAACAAACTCTAGAAGGTTCAACTAAAACATTTTAAAATTTTATAAACCAAAGAGTATCCCATGTATGCCCGAACTCATGCAGCAATATCAATGGTTCATCACAGGTCAACAAGCAAACACAAATAACAAACAATCAGCTATGCTGAGTACGTACTTAAGCAGTTAAATAGTACACTAAATATAAACAGAAGAGTAATAACAATTCCTAAACATGTTACTACCAAAAACATTAAATTCCGTTTTTTAATTTATTTGGCATCGAACGGGCACCGTCATCTTTCGAGAATCATACGGGCTACTTAATATGTAATAGACAACTTGGTCTATTAGATGGAATGTAAATACGGTTTCGTTCCGTTACACATCCATCACCTTAGTATGCATACCCCCAAGATCGTACGGAACCTTCCGCCTACTTGAGTTATCAAAATTTATAAGGACACTACTATCGTCACACTAGGCCTGCGTAGGAGTGTAGAACAAGTCCCACATTCCCCCCATTGTTCATACTTGTAGGGATTCCAACTACAAGTTTATCACCAAACAATCTCATCAATCATAATCATACAATTGTTCCCTATCATGATTCTAGGTTCCAATGAAAGAATTCATAACCTAACATGATACTAACGTATCTAATTGAACTAGTACGCGTACGTCCATTGTAACGGAGAATCTTCACTGACTACTTAAAACGTTCCGCTTATGAAATTGGGACCTAATCGAATAATAAAAGTATTTCAGTGCTAAGTCCTTGATATTATTAAAATAAAATAATCAGCTTAACTAACTATGTAAAACGTAGTGTTTCGAATAATAAAATAAACGTTCTTGTTGTTTAAACTTTCTTTTCAAAAACTTTATTAAAACTAACATATTTAGGACTTAATAATATGTTTGCAAATCTGATTTCTTCTAACTTATATTATACTTGTTCATAACCACAAAACTTAAACAACTATATATAAGTATTATAAAATCAGAATTAAAAAAAACATCAACCTAAGAACTAATAGTATACTCATAAATCTGATTTCCCTTAACTTTTACTATCCTTTATTTACAAAACACTTAAACCATTATATACACAAGTATTATAAAAATCAGATTTGAGAAATAGAATTATCATAAGAACTAAAAACATAATTATAAATCTGATTTCTTTTACTTCTTCTATACTTTATTTATAATCACAAAACTTAATCAAAGATACATAAGAATAACAAAATCAGATTATATAAATTAATTTAAAGAAGAAAGAGAGAGAATGACCACCGGAAGAACACCAGCGACCACGAACACGCCGACCACCACATGTCTCTGGCGAGCCTCGAACAACGCCTGAACGGCGACCTGCTGCGAGAAGAATCGCAGCTGACTTGCGGGACTCGAACCGCAACCCAGCACAACACCCTCGAACCCGCGCGACACGAACCATCACCCTCGAACCTCGCGCGCGACCTCCGGCCGAAGCTAGCAACTCCGGCCGACTTCTGTCACCTTCGAACGCCAGCGAGTGTAGGTTCCCAGATGCAAGGGAAGAAGAAAGAGCAAAGTAGAGGAGGGTAGGAAGGAAAAACGCAGTAGAGAAGAAAGAAGGAGGAGAGAGAAAAGTATCTCTTGGGAAAAGCAAACACACGGCTGACTTGAGTAAAAGGAATAGGGTTTTTATTTTTTTTTCCTTTTCTTTTTCTTAATTATAGCATGAGAAACCTAGGTTTAATAGGATTTGTTTCCAAATCAAATTCCTATTTCTTATTTTATTAAATTTGGAAAATAAAACAAAACCGAATTATAATATAATTAGGTACAAAAATAGGTTGTAAAGTTAAAATTATTACTGTAGGCTTACCCAAACTATATTTTTCTGTAAATAATATTAAAAAATACTTTCAACTTTATTCTTTATATTTTCTTATTTATAAAACTAACTCCCAAAAATACGGAGTATTACACTAATTCCTTTTTTGTCAGCTTATGTCCATCCTATAGCCTCCTTGTGGTGTTATAGCACATTTATCAATTTATCTTCTTGAGATTGATTAAGAGCATTTGAGATAATCACAGGTAAAGCCTCATTATCACCTAAATAAACATATTTCATATTAGAGGAAGGGGTTTCAACTCTAATTGAGGTGCTTTGACAATAGAAGGGATTACTTTAGGCACAGACAATGGCAAAGAAAGGTCAAAATTATCTTTTTAGCATTCCACGAATCAAGATTAGCCACATCAGACAAGGCTACTAAAGAATTAGACATTTTGGTTTCCTTGCTATCATTAAAATCATCAGTCTTAAACAATTTTTCACACCACTTATCAAAAACTTCCTGAGCCAGCCAGTCAAAAGCATTAAAAGAATCAATAGAACTAACATTATTGATATCATTTGGGAATCTCATAGCATCAAAAATATTAAACTTAATTATTCACCATCAAATACCATCGTTAAATTACCTTCATGAACATCAATTTTAGTCTTAGAAGTTTTCAAGAAAGGTCTTCCCAGCAATAAAGGAACATTATCAGTTCTATCGCCCATATCAAGTACATAATAATCAGCAGGAAAGACTAATTCATTTACTTGAACCAATACATCTTCTAGGACTCCAATGGGGAATGCATTCGACCTATCAGCTAACTGAATAACAACATCAGTTTTAGACAAAGATCCCACCTTAATGTATCATAGACGGATTTGGGCATAACATTAATTGAAGCTCATAAATCTATCACGCATCTTTCATATTTCGAATTACCAATTTTGCAAGGAATAGAAAACATGCCAGGATCTTTACATTTACGGGGACCTTCTTTTAAATCACAGCTGAAATATTTTCTCCCATACTTGCCTTTTTAGAAGGTTAAAATTATCTTTTGTTAGTACAAAGTTCCTTAAGAAACATTGCATAACGAGGAACCTGTTTAATAGCATCAAGTAAGGGAATATTGACTTCAACATTCCTAAAAGTCTCAAAAATTTCGTTGTCATGAGCCTCTTTCTTAGCTTTAGCAAATCTAGACGGGAAAGGGGGCACATCTTTAAAACGAGAAGCATCAATTTTAGAATTAATCTTACCCTTCCCTTCATGATCTTTTCTACTCTCTTTCTCTCCATTTCCTCCTATATTAAGGTCATCTTCAGGTTTAACCTCTATCTCTTTTTCAATCTCTCGACTTTTTACCTTAGGTTCACCCAACTCTTTCCCACTCCTAAGGGTCACAACCTTGGCATTTTCTTTTGGGTTAGGAAGTGGTTGAGATGGTAGTTTACCTGAAATTTGAGTTTATAGGTTAGAGAAGTATAAATTTGTCCTATTTGAGTATCTATGTGATGAAGGTGATTATCAGTTTTCTTTTGATACTCGACACCATGGTTGTGGGCATGACCTATTTGAGTAGTTAATTGCTTAACTAAATCTTCTAATGACGAGGCAGAAGATTGGGGTGGAGGGTTTTGCTGACCAAATTGCCTTGGTTGATTAATTTGTGAAACTGTGGTCTAGTTCCATACCTAAAATTTGGGTGATCTTTCCAAGCTTCATTATAAGTCTGTTAATAAGGATCATATTTTCTTTGACTTGAAAAACCACCTAAGGTATTAACATCTTCAGTTTGCAAAGTAGGACAAACATTAGTAGCATGAGAAAAATTCGAACATATACCACATACTCTAGCTTTAGACTCATTACCAACAATAATTTTAGACACTAAAGTGGTCAAAGCAGCAATTTGTTGAGCATTTTCTTGCAATTGAGATTTAACACCACTTAAGTCAATTTCATTTACTCTTTTAACATAATTTCTAGTGTTATGTTGTTGAGTGTTTTGGGCCATGTAAGCAATTAAATTCCTAGTTTGAGTTTGTGTCTTGTCTATTAATGCGCCACTACTAGCAGCATCAATCATACCTCTATCATTAGACAACAATCCTTCATAAGAATATTGAATTAACATTTGATCACTTATTTGATGAAGCACATAATCTTTTAAAACGTTCCCAATATTCATTAAGTGATTCTGAAGCATGTTATCTAATTCCACATATTTCCTTTCTTATGAATCCAATACGATTTGCAGGAAAGAATTTTTTCGGAAAAGCTTTTTGTAAGGCGTCCCAAGTCGTTATGGAACCAGAAGACATAGTATACAACCAATGTTTAGCTAAATCATGTAGGGAAAATGGGAAAGTATGCAATATTACATGATTTTACTCAATTCCTTCAGGTTTCATAGTTGAACAAACAACTATAAATTCTTTTAAATGTTTATGAGGATCCTCACCTGTATTCCCATAGAATTCGGGAAGAAGATTAAGAAAACCTGAGTTCAGCTTCAAGGGTTCCTCCAAGGTTGGAAAGACAATGAAGAGAGGTTCATCATCTAGCTTGGAAGCTCCCAATTCCTTCAAGGTTCTTTCATCACCATGAGGACATGGTTGGCATCAACCCTGAGGTAATAACGCATAAATTAAATGTTAGTCCTGATCACTTGCCTGTCAAGTAAAAACGCAGGAAGTTTGCACCTGAGCGCAACCAAGTCATCAACGAAGAAGTACAAAACCTTCTAGAAGCAGGCAAGATACGAGAAGCAAAATACCCCGACTAGCTTGCAAACGTGGTGGTGGTGCCAAAGAAGAATGGGAACTGGCGAGTTTGCATTGACTTCACGGATCTCAACAAAGCATGCCCAATGGATCCTTTTCCACTACCTCACATCGACGCCATGGTGGACGCAACTGCTGGTCACGAGATGCTCACCTTTATGGACGCATTCAGCGGGTACAACCATATCCTTATGCATCTTGAAGATCAAGAAAAAACGGCATTCATCACTGATCGAGGCATCTACTGCTACAAAGTAATGCCCTTTGGCTTGAAGAACGCTGGCGCAACTTACCAAAGGTTAGTAAATAAAATGTTTGAAAAGCAGATTGGGGACACCATGGAAGTATACATTGACGACATGCTGGTCAAGTCCAAAAAAGCCAACGATCACATTCAGCACCTTGAAGAAGCATTTGAAATCCTAAAACGCTACCAAATGAAGCTGAATCCCAGCAAATGTTCCTTCGGCGTCACCTCCGGCAAATTCCTGGGTTATGTCGTAACCCAAAGAGGCATCGAAGCAAGTCCAGAGTATATCAAAGCCATTGTTAATTTGCAGTCTCCAAGATGCGTCAAAGATGTGCAAAGGTTAACCAGGCGAGTTGCAGCGCTTAACAGATTTATATCCAAATCGTTAGATAGATGCAAACTGTTCTATTATGTGTTAAGGAAGAACAAATCATTCGAATGGACCAGCCAGCATGAAGAAGCATTCCAAAACTTGAAGACCTACATGATGACGCCACTACTTCTCACAAAGCCAAAGGACAAAGAAGAGTTGCAACTTTATCTAGATGTTACGCATGCAACTGTAAGCGTCGTTTTGGTAAGAGAAGAAGATGGAATCCAATCTCCCATATACTATGTAAGTAAAACTCTTGTAGACGCTGAAACAAGGTACACTTCATTAGAAAAACTTATACTTACCTTGGTTATGCCCTCTATTAAATTGCGCCCTTACTTTGAATGTCATCCTATTTGCGTTAAAACTAACTATCATATAAGATATGTGATGAACAACCCTGAGTTGTCAGGCAGAATGGCCAAATGGCTAGTGCACCTAAGTGGCTATGAAATCAGGTACGAACCAAGGACATCCATTAAGTCGCAAGCTTTGGCAGACTTTGTGGCTGATTTCAGTCGAAATATGCAAACTGAAGCCGACGAAGAACTCTTGCAATTGGTGGAGCAAACCGCAAGTCCCACATGGACACTATGCACTGACGGAGTATCAAATACAAATGGAGCAGGACTTGGATTTGTACTAAAATTGCCACAAGGGGACATCATAGCCCAAGCTGTGCATTGCGAATTCAAAGTAACTAATAATGAAGCAGATTACGAAGCTTTGATTGTTGCCCTCAACGCAGCGGCAGATTTCAAAGTAAAACGTATAGAGGTAAGTTGCGACTCCTTACTAATTGCCAATCAATTTAATGGATCCTATGCAGCAAAAGATCAGAAGATGGTGAAATACTTGAACGTCGCCAAGAGTGTTGCCAGCAAGTTCGATGAATTTACCATAAAGCAAATACCAAGGGAGCAGAATGTAGAAGCAGACGCCTTAGCCATCCTAGGCTCGGTTTCAGCAGCGCTCAACTTGAGCAACATTCCCATTGTGCATATCCTGCAACCTATGATAGACAGACATCAAGTAAACGAAACCAACATTGAAGTTGCCTGCGAAGACGCGGACTGGACAGAGGAGTACGTTCAATGGCTAAAAGAAGGCATCTTACCCCAGCAACTCGGGAAATCTGCGAACTTTCAAGGTAAAAGCATCCCACTTCACCTTAATCGATAATGTACTGTTTCGCAAGCCAGTTGCAGGTCCCTACTTGAGATTCCTCAAAAGGCAAGATGTACCCATTGTCTTGCGCGAACTACACGATGGCGAGTATGGCAACCACGCTGGGGGAAGGAGTCTATCTAATAAAGCACTTAGAATGGGCTATTTCTGGCCTACTATGAGAAAAGATGCCATGGAGTATGCTAGAAAATGTGATGCTTGCCAAAGACACGCTGCAGTCTCACACCAGCATGCTGAGCAACTTCACCCAATCCTGGCGCCCTGGCCGTTTATGAAGTGGGGAATGGATATCGTTGGCAAACTTCCGCAAGCTCCAGGGCAACGCGTATTCATGCTAGCCATGATAGATTACTTCTCCAAATGGATTGAAGCGGAAGCATATCGAAACATCACCGACACTGAGGTAATATCTTTTATAAAACGCATCATATTATGCATGTTTGGCATCCCTTCAGAGATAATCTGCGATAACGGATCACAATTCATAAGCGGCAAGACGAAAAAGTTCTGCCAAAAATGGAACATCAGGCTAGACACTTCAACGCCAAGATACCCGCAAACTGATGGGCAAGCTGAATCTAGCAACAAAATCGTCGTCAACAACATCAAAAGGCGCATCGACGAAGCAGGTGGCATATGGGCTGGCCAGTTGCCTCTAATCCTCTGGGCAGACAGGACAACTCCCAAGAACGCAACTAATCAAACTCCTTATTCTTTAGTTTTTGGTTGTGAAGCAGTTATCCCAGCTGAAGTGTACATGCCAACTGCAAGGTTTGGCCTCATGACAGAAAGCAGGAATGATGCAGAATTAGCGCATAACTTGGATACCATCGACGAAATCAGAGATCACGCCAAGGTAAGAATGGCAGCTTATCAGCAAGCAGTCGCCAGAAGTTACAACAAGCACATCAAGGTCAAGCAATTCCAAGTTCCTCAGAAAGACATTTCAAAATACCAAAGATCCAAAGGTAGGCAAACTTGCTGCAAATTGGGAAGGACCATACCAAATCGAAAAGGTAGTAGGCAACGGAGCATACAGGCTGATCACTAGAAATGGCGTGCAAATTCCACGCAGTTGGAACGCAACTCGCCTCAAACAGTATCACTTCTAAACTTATCATTCTACTTTTTGCAATTTATTTCTTTTCCTTCATAAACATTTACTGACTTAAGCATCGGAGGGCCGTTGGCAAAAAGCCAACGGTTTAGGTTCGCTAGATCACCTCGCAAGGGGCTGCAACCTGCCAAAACGCGACTTGGCAGTCACCCAGGTAACATCTAAATACAAAAGGCTTGGCAAGAACACTTCTGGTAACATCTCCTAATACCATTCTTTTGTCGCACTTACTTTCCATTTTATCCTACAAATACACATACTGACTTAAGCATCGGAGGGCCGTTGGTAAAACGCCAACGGTCTAGGTCTAACAAACCATTTTGCAAGGGGCTGGCACATCAGGAGCAACTTTCTAGGCAACTTCTCCAGCAACTTCCTAGGCAACTTCTCCTGCAACTTCCTAGGCAACTTCTCCAGCAACTTCCTATGCAATGTTCCTCAACAACTTACCAGGCAACCTTCACAACAACTCCTTTGGCAAACTTTCCAACAGCCCTTGGGCAAACATGGATGCAGCAACACAGAAAGCAATATGGATCGGGCCTTAGTCAGATACGTGCAATCAAAGACCAAGCGACTTCAGAGTGGCAACTTAAGGAGCAAGATGCTAGATTGACTAGATTGTGATTCCTAACCGAGACACTTTGCCAATACTTTTGAAGAACATTCTTTGTAAGCAAGTTACTTCTTTCATTCATTACTTGTAATCTTCAAGTTCTATTAATAAAACGCGCAATTCATTTAAAATTGTCCAAATACAAATTATTGTCTTCTTGCAAGTTATGCCAATTATTGAAAAGGTTATAACACGGCAGTTGCAAAATAAATGGTTTCGAAAAGTAACTTCAAAACGGGTCGACGTTTTAGTTTGCTACAACATGCATGCATGAGACAAAATCACACAAACATAAGCTATTCTCAAAGGCAGAATGGTGGTAAACAAAATAAAGCAAATTTCATAAAAGTTGCCTCCCTTAGGGGAAGAAAAAAAGTGAATTCCTAACATTCTGCTCATAGCAAGCAGAATAAGCATGCAAATTAAAACCGCTCCTATGAGCAAATACAAAACACACCAATATGTCTTAAACCTTTCTCCCATGAGCAAGTAAAGCAATACACAAAGCAAAATATTATTTTAGAACCTAAGCAAAAGGCATTAACAACTAAGCAACATTATTCTGGGGCTTGTCGGCATCAATATCAATGGGCTGGGAAAACACGCCAGTAGCAGGAGCCGCCACGTGAGTAGATGCATCATCCGCAACTTCTTCAAGCATGGTAGCGGCATCAGCCGTGTCCTTCTTGGCGTCTTGGAGTTTCTTGGCCTCCTCATAAGCCAACCTTTCCGCAACAGGGTTCCACTCCAAATGTTTACCAGCAGCATACTCCTCCATCGCCTCAATCCTCGCCAACCATAGCTGCATGCCAAAGACATCAAGATGCTCATTATACTTCTTCTCTGCTTTCTCATCAGTCCTTTCTACTTCCCCCTTTAGACGTTGCACCTCCTCCTGCTCCACCTTTAGTTGGTCCAACCAGTACTGGCATCTCCCCTCAGCATCTCCCAACTCCTTGGTAAGGGTGGCGACCTTGGTTGTCAACTCAGACAGATTCTGGTGTGTGGCAATAAAAGCTTGCAAGCACTGGAGACAAGATGCATTAGGAATCGACATATAACGAGGCAAGAACATTAAAAGACGGAAGAAAGGCAAACCTAGACGGACAAACTGACGCCTTCAGATGCGATAGCAACAGGCGTCATAGTGTCATGGCGCACCTTGGCAGCAGGGAACCATAAGTTCTTGGCACTTGGCCAAATGGGAGTTGCTTCAGCAGAGATGGAACAGAAATCCTCAGGAACTTCGATCTCCACACTCTTTCCTTTATGCCCAGCCAGAGTAGGGGCAACAGGTGTTATAATTGGGCGAGAGGTCTGAGGGACAGAAGGGCGAACCGTCGCGGAAGGTGCAGGAGAAGTGGCGAAAACCCCGCTCCTATTGCGCATCCTTGCAATCAACTCAGAGTTCGAAATTGAAGCGGTTCGTTGAGACGCAGAAGTTTCTGCCAAAGAGGAAAATAAGGTAAACAACTTATAAAAAGATGTCAGACGGAGAAAATGGAAAAAAAAACGGCAAACTTACCAGAAGACATGTTAGAGGTCGAGCGAGTTCTGGTACTTCTTCTTCTTGGAGAGTTGGATGAATTTGCTTGTGCATGCAAGTTGGCACCAGGATGCGAGGAAACAATAGGGCAAGTTCTATCTTCAGCACTGAGATCCAAGATCAAGTCCGTAAATCCGGCCGACTGTTTGCGCCCAGAAGAGTGCACGGAAACGCCTTCCCAACAAAAAGTGTAAGCAAATTGTCAAAAATCAGGATGCAAAATTCACAACAAATTAGGCAAATTACCTTCAGATCTCCAAGTATCCTTGAAAAAACCACCAAAATCACCCACAAAATCTGCTCTTACAAAAAAGTATCTTGCGGCCCAGCCCCTGTCTCGACCCTTATCGGTTTTCTCTACCAGTGCATCTTTGCCTTCGTTAGTTTTGAGGGTGAATCTCCCTTTCCCAAAAGTTTTGATTTGGTAAGTGAAGGCCAAATCATCTATTGTGAAGTCAATACCCAAATTCTTGCTTAGAGTTTCTATACTCGTCAAGACCCTCCATGCCCCAGGGAGAAGTTGGCAAGGTGCCATGTCAGTTGCAGCAAAAATTGGCGGATTAAAGGCGAAAAGGGGAATTTCAGTCCTAACTTGGCAAAAGGGTAGTCATAGAAAACCAACCAACCTGGGCAAACCCAATCCATTCTTTCTTGATTTATTGGCAACCTAATCACGGCACCAGGGGGAAAACCATAGTTCTTTCTAGCGGATTGCAAATCGGCTGCAGTTAGCACGCTAGGGTAAAGGTTCTTGTCTTCTAAAATTTCTAAAGGGCGAAAGATATTTGCTCCATCAGGGGAGGAACTGTTTCTTGAAGAAGACCTAGGATTTGCTCTAGTCATGGCGAAAAAGGAAGAAAAAGACAACAAAGGCACAATTTTGCAAAATCGAAAAATAACTTGAAGGAAAAAACGCAAATGAAACCAGAAGGGGAGATGAAGTATTTACCTGGATAAAGGAAGGAGTTGAATTGTGCAAGAAAGCTAAAGGAATTTTATCTCGAAACAATGTCCTGTATTTATAGAAGAAGGGAGAAGTTAGATGTCGAATCACTCCATGCAAGAAACTGTCATAATTACGCGCGTTCTCCAAGGCAGTTTTCTTTTTAAAATCTAAAAAAAAAATTGTCCTTAGTTTGCCGCCCAAGCAGGAAAAATTTGGAGCTATTGTTATGGGGTGAATTATTCTTACGTGGCAACAAGTTACAAAGTCATATTGTGTTAGTGTGAACGGTGAAGTGGCAGCGTTCAAGTGGACAGTTGAAGAGGAGAAGGATTAATTATGTGGCTAGGCAGTTTGAAGACCCCTATTTCGTAGGAGGATGTGCGCAGCGTTGAGGAAGACGTGGGATAAGAGTTTAACCGCTTGATGATATTTCTGGGCAATCCCATCAAAATAGGATCTCCACCAATCAGCGCCTAAGGGAAAAACGGCTAGCAAGCAACGTCTATATTGTAACATAGTATAAATAGTCTACTAGTTCGTGCATTGTAAATCACTACACACAGCTCTCTCAACTCTCTCTAGCTAATACTTGTACTCTCTCAAAAACTCGAGCAACTTAGTGAATTGGCAGAATACAAATCCTCCCGTGGTTTTTCCCTCATTTCCAAAGGGTTTTCCACGTAAAACTTGTTGTGTTCTTTCCTTTATTTCTCGCAACTTTACTTTGTGCAATTTACTTTTATTCGCAAGTTAATTATCAACCCCCTCTCCAAGCAAATTAGCCTTAGTGTGAAATCTGCCCTAAACATATATATATATATATATATATATATATATATATATATATATATATATATATATATATATATATATATATGAAGTTTAAAGCTTGAATTATACCGCCGATGGGGTAAAATGATCAACTACCGCCGATGATAGAAAGAAGGGTACTAAGTATACTTTGCCAAGCTATTGAAATTTTAGGATGATACTCATAATCTGAAATCGAAATTTGTCTAAATTATAGTATATAATACTTTTAATTGCTTAATATATTGATACTACTATGACAAATTTGCACCTTCATTAAAACAATTAAACATACTTATTCAAGCTGGACAACAGAGAAAAACTTTTGATTCATGACAAATTTTATCATGGAAATGAGTTATCTGATAAGCGCTGACCATGTGTGAAATTGTTCGTCAGAACATCAAAAGGGAGGAGTTGGTCATAGTAGTACATCCCAGTTAAATCCAAATTTCATTTTTGCTCGTTGGTTTTCAAAGACTAATTTCTGGCAATTTAGAAATAATCATTTCTTAAAATCTATGACATTTTTTCCGTAAATGGAGTTGGTCATAGTACAACTTTTTTTTTTTGTTAACAGTTTGTTTGGTTGAAAGGATTTGGAAGGAAAATAAAGGAATGAGAAGGAAATTTGTTACATTTCAATGTTTGGTTCATTTAAGAAAATTTAAGTGAAAGGAAATGGAAGGAATTTGAAGGAAAGACTCCTTAATAAAATTTCGCTTTCCTTTCCTTCCAAAAGTGGGGGAATCTGGGAGGAAAGAGAAAATGTATACCAAACAGGAGAAGCTTAGTTTTTTTGCTTTCTCTTCCACTCTTTTCCTTTCGCTTCCCTTCCTTTCTCTTCTCTTCCTTTCCTTTACTAAGAATGAACCAAACATTTTTGTTAAATGTCAAATACAGTACATTAGTATCAGTATGACACATCATAAAACATTAAAACCCTTGATTGTAAGCAATGATGAGTGATTTTATCTCAAAACTGGCCATAACTAAAAGCAAGATTCTTTCACAAGAATCACCCTACCAATAAAGAAACCTAAAAAATGCCACTATATATCATATGTCAGAAGGATTTTTTTTTCCCGAATGCAGCATTTTAAAGTGGTCACTTTGTTAGTTACGACTCTTTTATTTCAACTTTGTCAATTGTAGCCTTAAATAAATAGAAATTTTTTAAATTGAAGCCCTCAGCTATCTTGAGGCCAAATTAGCCTACAAATGATGTGGCATGTTTGACTAACTTAGAATTTTCAGGCCAAATTAACATGTTTCACTAATTAGCCATTTTAAGTTACAACTCAAGGCCATTTTCAGGCCAAATCAGCTTAAAAATGACGTCATATGTGAAGAAAAAAAAGGATATCTTTGATATTTTCATGCTAATTTTGCCAGAAAATGGCTGAGCTGCAACTTAAAATGGCTGATTTATTCAAACATGTTAATTTGGACTGAAAATTCTAAGTTAGTCAAATATATGATGTCATTTTCAGGCTAAAGTTTTGGACTACAATTTAAAATTAATTTATTTAACGCTGCAATTGACAAACTTGATATTAAAGCAGTGAAATTAACAAAGTGGCCACTTTAAAGAGTTGTATTTGGCAAAAAAATCCTATGTCATAAGATAAAAGCTACCATGAAAGCATAACTTATCATCTTTCTCATGTTCCCCCAATTAAGAAGAAAAAAAAAAGATAAAAGGTACCATGAATGCATTCGCATTAAGATGGAACAAACAAACAAACAAAAAAGTAGAAAAAAATCAAGCAAGATGGAAAACGTTACCCAACAGCCTCATGGCCCAATATCCTTGGAAAATACCCAGGAGGTTCCTTCAAAAATAAAAATTATAATATGATTAGAGTTTGATACATACTATATAGTTAAATGAAAAATGATAAATAAACTAGAATGAATTAAAAAAAATGCTAGATATAATACTTCTAAGCTCCATAAGGTAAGATCGTTGTGACAAAGAGATGTATAGAGGATTTTTACGCGAACTTCATGAACACTTGGTGGAGCTACTATCACTTCTTCTATTACCAACGGTTTCCCTGCTTCCCTCGCCACAACAGCTGCATCGTTTCATCCATCAGAATTATCAAACGGTGCGCTTAACGTAAGAGGAGTCAGGAGATATCAGAATCATAAACTTCAAAAAAGAAAAAAAATGAGATTTACCTTTACAATGAATAGGCTTCCCAACTGATATAGACATGATTTGGAAGACTTCCGATCTTTGACTTCTGAGTTTATAGAGAGCTTCGTTACTTTATTTTAGTTTTAGAAAAAAAGTATAGTTGGGCATATGAGTAGAACTGGTACATTTCTTGTTGGGGAAATTACAAAAACAACAAGTGTCACAAGATGAGTACTAGAAATAACAATGAACAATATTCTAGGCGCGATTTGCTTTTCCAAAAGTAATATTTCGACCCAATTCGTAAAGCACGGGTTACACGGAATTCACCTTCGAGATACAAAGAAGATTAATAGTGGTCACGCTTACTATGAACACTATCAATTAGAAATGAGTTTTGTGAGATTTGTGAATGATGAACAATTTCAGTTTTTTTGATCTTGAGAGTTGAGAGAAAATATGAAAGATAGAGTTTCTTTTCATTATCCTTCATCATATGTGTTGACCCAATATGGTTTTGATGATGACAAACTAAAGTAATAACTAACAAGGTTTATAAGTTTTATGTGTGCAAGGTTCGTGAATTAATAATGGTGTTTTATAAAGATAATAAGTGAAGTTCCTGAGTTGGAACTCCAAGAGAAGAATTAAGTTCTTGAGTTGGAACTCCAAGAGAAGAAGAGAATTTCTTTTCATTATCCTTCATCATATGAGAGAATCATATATATATATATATATATATATATATATATATATATATATATATATATATATATATATATATATATATATATATATGCATGCTATGACCTTTCGAGAAAACCGAAACATCAACAGGCACTAAATGTCACGGACGGTAGGCGCTCATGAGGTGCAACCCACGTAGCGAGTCGCGAAATGGCCTTGCCTTAGCAGGTCGCGAGGTGCGACCAGGGTCACAGCCCGCGAGAACTTTCTGCCTCGCTTGCTCTCACTTGCTGCTGGCCTGCACTGGTTTCATCGCGTGGTGCGATAAGCTTCATGGGGTACGAGCTCTTGCTGCTACCATTGTACAATACAACGCAAATGCAAAGCACTCTTGCCTACCTTTGTACAATGCAATACAAATGCAACACACACACACCATGATTCATATAGCTTACTATATATCATATATTACTCAAGTTACAACACCATAACCAAGCAACTTTAATAATATATCATGAAGCAAATCATAATACTCTAAATCTCCAACAATCCTGCCCTATTTAGAGTATATAAACGATTTATTGCTCAAACAACATCATTACAAAACAACCTCATGCATAAATGAAAGTTTACAAAGACTTGAACTTCCACTTAGTATAATACACATTCCAAGTATTCGTATCCAAATGGTGTCGTATAAACGATTGAACCATTAGCAACACATAATGAAAACTTGAAGATATTAAACGCACAAGATTAACTACTCATTTACAATATATACTTGACACTAAATAGCCATGTGTCCATATCATTTTATAAGTGCATCAAAGCTATGCCCCACTAGCTCATTGAAGCAGCCAAACTTCACACTTACATATGTAGATCTCTTAGAAAAACATGCTCCTGTGACAAAGCACAAAGTCAAGAGACCTATTTAGATTAAATAACCTCTTAAACCATCATAAATTTAAAGAACTTTACCTTGGATGATTATATAAGTTCTTCAATCATCAAATAAGGGAATTAATCTTATTGAACTCAAGACCCAACATCTTATTGGGCGCTAAGTTAAGATTCCCTTAGTCGTGATTTCCAATGGGCACCAATCCTCAACCGATTGCCATCCTCTTTACCGTATCTCTAGCTAATGCCTTTGTGAAATAATCTGCTAGATTATACGTAGTTCTCACATAGTCAACAGTGATAGCACTATTTTTGATAAGTCCTTGGACATAACTATGTCTCACACCAATGTGCCTTGACTTACCATTATACACTTGACTATAAGCTCTTGCCAATGCAGCATCACTATCACAATGTATAGCAATAGGTGATATTAGTTTTGGCAACAAAGGTATCTCAAACAAGAGATTCCTTAACCACTCGGCCTCTTTGCTTGCCGATGATAGAGCGATAAACTCTGATGTCATTGAAGAATCCGCGATGCAAGTTTGTTTCTTGGAAGCCCAAGATATATCACCTCCTCCAAGGAGGAATACCCATCCACTTGTGGAGGAATGATCTTCTCTATTAGAGATCCAACTTGCATCCGAGTACCCTTCTAAAACCGAAGGATATCCACTATAGGACAAACCATAATCCATCGTTTTCCTCAAATACTTTAACACTCGACGAATAGCTTGCCAATGTTCCATACTAGGATCACTAGTATATCTACTTAATTTCTCCACCGCAAACGCGATATCCGGCCTACTACTCGTTATAGCATACATCAAACAACATATAACCCTCGCATACTCAAGTTGAGACACGGCATTGCCATCATTTGGTAACAATTTTTCACTTGGGTCCATAGGAGTTGAAACAGGAGAGCAATCACTAACATTAAACTTCTTGAGCACTTTCTCGATGTAATGAGATCGTGACATGATCAATTTTTCATTGGATCTCTTAATTCTTGTACCTAAGATGACATCCGCCTCCCCCAAATCTTTTATGGAGAATTTTGAAGATAGAAAGGATTTTGTCCACTCAAATTGTGACAAATCCGTTCCAAAAATCAACATGTCATCTACATATAGACAAATCATGACACCATTACCGTGGTCATCAAATTTGCTATATACACACTTGTCTGAATTATTCAATTTGAGACCATTAGATAACACAACCTCATCAAACTTTTGATGCCATTGCTTTGGTGCTTGTTTTAGCCCATATAAAGATCTAACCAACTTGCATACTTTATGCTCTTGATCTTTCACGATAAACCTTTTCGGTTGTCGCATGTAAACCTCTTCCTCTAGTTCTCCATTCAAGAACGTCGTCTTGACATCCATTTGATGGATCACAAGCTTATGAATAGCCGCAAGAGCTATTAATAACCTTATTGTGGAGATTCTAGCAATGGGTGCATATGTATCAAGATAATCAATACCCGGTTTTTGTGAGAAACCTTGAGCCACTAGACGGGCTTTGAACTTATCAATAGTCCCATCCACTTTCATTTTCTTTTTGAAAATCCATTTACACCCAATTGATTTACACTTAGGAGGTAAATCAGCTAAAACCCAAGTGTTATTTCCCATGATGGAATCCATCTCATCATCAATTGCCTCTTTCCAAAAAGCAGCATCTTGAGACCTCATAGCCTCATTAAACGTTAAAGGATCCTCTTCCACATTAAATATAGGATTTTTTGCGAAAAACTACCTTATAAGTTCAGTTTTTTGCGAAAAACTACCTAATAAAAAAATGTTGTGAAGAACTACATAATAAATTATTTTTTGTTGTGAAAGACTACCTTGCACCGGAATTGGGGAGTTGGCATCTATGAAAACCCACGCCCTCAAACTTGTCTAGTTTGTGAAAATTCGCTTTCATTTCACGAACCGTAGCCATCTTCGATAAATATTACTTTTGGATTGTTAGGGAAATTATAAAAACAACAAGGGTCACAAGATGAGTACTAGAAATAACAATGAACAATCTTCTAGGCGCGATTTACTTTCCCAAAAGTAATATTTCGACCCAATTCGCAAAGCACGGGTTACACGGAATTCACCTTCGAGATACAAAGAAGATCAATAGTGGTCACGCTTACTATGAACACTATCAATTATAAATGAGTTTTGTGAGATTTGTGAATGATGAACAATTTCAGTTTTTTTGATCTTGAGAGTTGAGAGAAAATATGAAAGAGAGAGTTTCTTTTCATTATCCTGCATCATATGTGTTGACCCAATATGGTTTTGATGATGACAAACTAAAGTAATAACTAACAAGGTTAATAAGTTATATGTGTGCAAGGTTCATGAATTAATAATGGTGCTTTATAAAGATAATAAGTGAAGTTCCTGAGTTGGAACTCCAAGAGAAGAATGAAGTTCTTGAGTTGAAACTCCCAGAGAAGAAGAGCTTAGTTACATAAGGGTGTAATTAGGTTTCTTATGTAAGAAACAAAGATCTTCATAAGGTAATGAATTGGAACTATGGAGTTGTTCCTTTGAATAAAGGAATTGTTCCAATGGAACTATGTTAGTGGAACTGGTATAGGAAACATGTGTCTAAAACTAACGAACTGGCACTGTCATGTTAAGTTAAAGGAACTAACAATGTAAAAGGAACTAGACATATGTAAATAAGTATAACGGTTAAATAAAGTCGCTTGAGTGATTTATGCCTAGATTCTAGGTAACCGTTTTTATTTAGTAAAAATCTGATTTTATGGAAAATCTTTTTAAGGAAAAGATTTTATTTTCATAAGATAATAAATATCATTTTCGGTTTTTAAGTACAATATTTTTAAAGATAATATTTTGGTAAAAGTATTTTATTTCGATTTTAATAATTAAAATAATTTTTATCAAATCAAATTTTTGATGTACTGCTTTAGTGGCTGCTAAAATTAAGGAAGTAGTAACATTTCCATCTCCCACGTTTAACAGAGATCATGGAGATCATGGGTGTAAAAAAAGGAACGTGTTCCTCTAGTTGAGGAACATCATGGGAAAATGTTTTTACCACTTACACATGATTTAATCCCGCATTCTAAGTTATCACTACTATAAATACTTATGTCTAATTAAGTTCCAATTTGTGACTGACCAAGTGAATTAGTGAGTTTAACTAAGTAAAGTGTCAGTGCCTTCATTCTCTCATAAAAGCCATATGTTCTTTGCCCTCTTACTCTAATTCCACTAAGTTTATTGATCATTGTATTTTGGTTTTTGGGGTAAGGGATTTTGAGTGAAGTCTTGTAAGAGAGAATGTTTTGAGTAAAGCGAGTTAAAGTGAGAAAGATTCAAGTGAAGTTGAGAGCAACAACTGTTAAGGGAACAGTTGTTCAAGAACTTGAGTTTAGAAACTCAAGGTGTGGCCCGTGAGTAGAATTAGGTTGTAACAAAGTTGTTTAGCCCGTGAAAGTGTTGAGTTGAAAATCCCTAGTGGTCGAGGTTGTTTCTTCTTGTTGGGCCCAAGAAGTTTTTTCCTCGTAAAAATCCCTTGTGTTCCTTTAGCTTGTTTCTTTGTTTAAGTTTTATAATTCCGCAAAAAGTTACGTTTATTTCTAGACATACAATTCACCTCCCCCCCCTTTTGTAGTGTTCCTAGTAACAATTGGTATCAGAGAAGGATCTCATAAAAACGTAGGAAACCCTATTGACAAAAATATCCTGAGAAACATGAACACTATGGAAAAGCTCGAAGAAGGTTACTCATCATTACGACCTCCAATGTTAAACGGGAAATTCATCACATACTGGAAGAATCAGATGGACATCAAGGCAGAGAACTATCAGGTATGGAGAGAAATAGAGGTTGGAGATTTCAAAGTCACAACCAAAAATGAAAGGAACGAGTATATTTATTTGAGGAACAGGTTCGCAAAATTATAAGGAGCTTGCCAAAGGACAAAATGGATGGGCAAAGTAACTGCTCTCCAAGAAACCAAAGATTTCACCAAGTTCAATCTAGAGCAGCTAGTTGGTTCATTGTTGACCCATGAACTCCAGTTAGGAACTCAATATGGTGAAAGTTCCATAAATAGGGCACTTGATCTAAAGGCTGATAAAAAGGAAGAAGAAGAGGAAGACTTTGATGTAGAAGAAACAATGAAGCTTGTTCGAAAATTCAAGAGGATGTACAAAAATCTAAAATCGAACAAAACCAAAGGTAAAAGGTCTTCTAATTCGAAATTCGAATCTGGTTGCTATAAATGTGATAGCTTAGATCACTATATTAAAGAGTGTCCCTCTTGGGAACAAGAATCTGAATCTGAATCTGAAGAGGAACTTTGGGACAAAGGAACTGCTCAGTTATGTCTAATGGCGAAATTTGATTTTAAGTCTAAAACTGAGTTGCGTATTTAAAAGTCTAATGTGTGTTCAAGAAAGGAACTCAAGAAAATGTGGGTTCCTAATTCTAATAATTAGACGTTATGAATGCCTTAGTGAGGGGGAATAATTTATGGCACCTATTGTTCCTTGCGTTTATCTAATGAAGTATTTAAATTTCTCTCACTCAAAAGGCATATAAAAATTGTAGAGATGATTTTGTTAAGTAAGTTATGATGTCTTGTTTTTCTCTAATTGGCAAATTCATCTACCGTGCATATGTAGAGTTTTTGTGAAATATTTTCCATATGAATGTGTGTCACCACAATTGTTTCTATGTTTTATGCATAGTCATGAGTTAAATTTAATAGATGACTCACTAATTTCATTGTAATATTACTCTTACTGTCCATATTGCTGATTGTTAGTCAAAAGGAAGAGGAAGTAAAAAGTGTAGTTCCTTTCATTCAAGGAACTCATTTGTTATACATTCCACCTACACCGAGTGCATTACATGTGAATGTCCAATTATGTGTATAAACGAGCAATATCATTCTGTAAATTATCAAACCTCTAATTCCATCATTTATTTTTAAAGATCTCAAAAATCCTCCAAACCTTTCATATCACACTTACATACCTTTTTCTTTCTAATCAGTTCACCATATATCCAAATCTTTCAATTTGTGTTTCTCCACTATAACTTTAAATATTGATGATGATGCAACATTTGAGGGGGAACTAAGGAAAGAAAAAGAAAAGTTTGAGGGAGAATAAGTTGATATTGGGATGAAAAAGGAGAGATTGAGCTAGGGAGACAAAGAAGAAATATAAATATGAGAGCAAACAGGAGAATAAAAGGAGATATGTGTGAGAGGGAGATAGTGAAGAGATTCAACGTTCCAAAAGTTATTCAAGTTCCTACTTCTACAAAGCTGTCATAAAATCTATGTGTTCTAGTAGTCCCATGTATATTCCTTTAGTATCAAATAAGAAGTAAACAAAAGGAATTAATTAGTTCCTTGAAACTTAAAGCAAGGAACAGACAACGGATTTCCATTCAAAATATCAAAAAAGAAGTAAGGCACTGCATGTTTTTTGAAAGGAACTGACGTGTGTTTTCAAAGGCAAATCGCAAAGTAAACTGCAAGTTTAGGATAGGTAATGGTCGAGGAACAAGTGACCAATTCATATATATATATATATATATACATATATATATATACATATATACATATATATATATACATATATACATATATATATATACATATATATATATATACATATATACATATATATATATACATATATACATATACATATATACATATATATATATATATATATATATATATATATATATATATATATATATATATATATATATATATATATATTTCACTTAGCCTATTCCAACCATTCTTTCATAAAAATGAGCCTTTGATCTTCTCTTTGAATTTTATTGGACATCTATTTGTTATCTACTCTATGGATTGCACTTTGGTAAAGTGGTGGTTTATGTTTAGTATGCTTTAGCTTCATTAACTAATTGATTAACATGTGCATGAGGATGGCTAATATTACTAGATTGATGTTTGAGCAAATTAAAAAATTTAAACTCATGTTTGACCATTAATTATATATTTATGGTGGTGTAGTGTCACTATAAGTTTGGAAGATTGATCATAAATTCTTGAAAAATAATACGCTTTTTGATGATGTCAAAAGGGGGAAGATAATGGCAAAGTAGCTTATTTATTGTTCTTATTTGGTTCATTCTCTACTTAACATGATCTTGCATTGTTATATTATATTTTATTTGTGTTAGTTTTTATATTACTTTGCTTTGGTTTGTCATCACCAAAAAGGGGAAAATTGTTGACCCCATATGGTTTTGATGATGACAAACTAAAGTAATAACTAACAAGGTTTATAAGTTTTATGTGTGCAAGGTTCATGAATTAATAATGGTGCTTTATAAAGATAATAAGTGAAGTTCTTGAGTTGAAACTCCAAGAAAAGAATAAAGTTCTTGAGTTGGAACTCCCAGAGAAGAAGAGCTTAGTTACATAAGGGTGTAATTAGGTTTCTTATGTAAGAAACAAAGATCTTCATAAGGTAATGAATTGGAACTATGGAGTTGTTCCTTTGAATAAAGGAATTGTTCCAATGGAACTATGTTAGTGGAACTGGTATAGGAAACATGTGTCTAAAACTAACGAACTGGCACTGTCATGTTAAGTTAAAGGAACTAACAATGTAAAAGGAACTAGACATATGTAAATAAGTATAACGGTTAAATAATGTCGCTTGAGTGATTTATGCCTAGATTCTAGGTAACCGTTTTTATTTAGTAAAAATCTGATTTTAAGGAAAATCTTTTTAAGGAAAAGATTTTATTTTTATAAGATAATAAATATCATTTTCGGTTTTTAAGTAAAATATTTTTAAAGATAATATTTTGGTAAAAGGATTTTATTTCGATTTTAATAATTAAAATAATTTTAATCAAATCAGATTTTTGATTTACTGCTTTAGTGGCTGCTAAAATTAAGGAAGTAGTAACATTTCCATCTCCCACGTTTAACAGAGATCATGGAGATCATGGGTGTAAAAAAAAGGAACGTGTTCCTCTAGTTGAGGAACATCATGGGAAAATGTTTTTACCACTAACACATGATTTAATCCCGCATTCTAAATTATCACTACTATAAATACTTATGTCTAATTAAGTTCCAATTTGTGGCTGACCAAGTGAATTAGTGAGTTGAACTAAGTAAAGTGTCAGTGCCTTCATTCTCTCATAAAAGCCATATGTTCTTTGCCTTATTACTCTAATTCCACTATGTTTATTGATCATTGTATTTTGGTTTTTGGGGTAAGGGGATTTTGAGTGAAGTCTTGTAAGAGAGAAAGTTTTGAGTAAAGCGAGTTAAAGTGAGAAAGCTTCAAGTGAAGTTGAGAGCAACAACTGTTAAGGGAACAGTTGTTCAGGAACTTGAGTTTAGGAACTCAAGGTGTGGCCCGTGAGTAGAATTAGGTTGTAACAAAGTTGTTTATCCCGTGAAAGTGTTGAGTTTAAAATCCCTAGTGGTCGAGGTTGTTTCTTCTTGTTGGGCCCAAGAAGTTTTTCCTCGTTAAAATCCCTTGTGTTCCTTTAGCTTGTTTCTTTGTTTAAGTTTTATAATTCCGCACAAAGTTACGTTTATTTTTAGACATACAATTCACCCCCCCCCTTTTGTAGTGTTCCTAGTAACAATTGGTATAAGAGCAGGATCTCATAAAAACGCAGGAAACCCTATTGAGAAAAAGATCCTGAGAAACATGAACACTATGGAAAAGCTCGAAGAAGGTTACTCATCATTACGACCTCCGATGTTCAACGGGAAATTCTTCACAAACTGGAAGAATCGGATGGAGATCTTCATCAAGGCAGAGAACTATCAGGTATGGAGAGAAATAGAGGTTGGAGATTCCAAAGTCACAACCAAAAATGAAAGGAACGAGTATATTTATTTGAGGAACAGGTTCGCAAAATTTTAAGGAGCTTGCCAAAGGAGAAATGGATGGGCAAAGTAACTGCTCTCCAAGCAACCAAAGATTTCACCAAGTTCAATCTAGAGCAGCTAGTTGGTTCATTGTTGACCCATGAACTCCAGTTAGGAACTCAATATGGTGAAAGTTCCATAAATAGGGCACTTGCTCTAAAGGCTGATAAAAAGGAAGAAGAAGAGGAAGACTTTGATGTAGAAGAAACTATGAAGCTTGTTCGAAAATTCAAGAGGATGTACAAAAATCTGAAATCGAACAAAAACAAAGGTAAAAGGTCTTCTAATTTGAAATTCGAATCTGGTTGCTATAAATGTGGTAGCTTAGATCACTATATTAAAGAGTGTCCCTCTTGGGAACAAGAATCTGAATCTGAATCTGAAGAGGAACTTTGGGACAAAGGAACTGCTCAGTTATGTCTAATGGCCAAATTTGATTTTAAGTCTAAAATTGGGTTACGTATTAAAAAGTCTAATGTGTGTTCAAGAAAGGAACTCAAGAAAATGTGGGTTCCTAATTATAATAATTAGACGTTATGAATGCCTTAGTGAGGGGGAACAATTTATGGCACATATTGTTCCTTGCGTTTATCTAGTGAAGTATTTAAATTTCTCTCACTCAAAAGGCATATAAAAATTGTAGAGATGATTTTGTTAAGTAAGTTATGATGTCTTGTTTTTCTCTAATTGGCAAATTCATCTAGCGTGCATATGTAGAGTTTTTGTGAAATGTCTTCCATATGAATGTGTGTCACCAAAATTATATCTATGTTTTATGCATAGTCATGAGTTAACTTTAATAGATGACTCACTAATTTCTTTGTAATATTACTCTAACTGTCCATATTGTTGATTTTTAGTCAAAAGGAAGAGGAAGTAAAAAGTGTAGTTCCTTTGATTCAAGGAACTCATTTGTTATACATTCCACCCACACCGAGTGCATTACATGTGAATGTCCAATTATGTGTATAAACGAGCAATATCATTCTGTAAATTATCAAACCTCTAATTCCATCATTTATTTTTAAAGATCTCAAAAATCCTCCAAACCTTTCATATCACACTTACATACCTTTTTAGTTCTAATCAGTTCATCATATATCGAAATCTTTCAATTTGTGTTTTTCCACTATAACTCACTAGTAGAATAAATGCTTATTGCTGCGGTGGTATTGCTGCGGTTTTACCCATACGCAGCAATATATCACGACAAAAGAAAAGGTAAAATATAAAATAATCATATACTCACTAGTAGAATATGGTTCCAACGGAAACTTTTTGCAAATAGTTGACCATTTGACCAACCATCTGACAGAAACCGCAGCAATATCTGTGCCAGATCTGGAAAAAAAACACGGGTTTATTTTGTTTTGCTTCACTGTTTCTCTCGACTCTCTCTCTCTCTACTCTCACACTCTCTCTCTCTCTCTACTCTCACACTCTCTCACTCTCTTACAATTTCCGGTGAAAAGGTTTCGATTTCCGGCAACAAGGGTCACATTACTCGCGTTTTTCCGGCGAGAAGGGTTTTCACCCCTCTTTGGTGCGCTTTTCTTCTCCACCGACGGGTTTTCGCCCTTCTTTTCCACCGACGGGTTTTCGCCCCTCCCCTCTACTCCGTTCACAGCCGCCACTACCATTTTTCACCGCCAGCGCCACCTTCCCCTTGTCATAGAAGGTTAGTTTTTCATAATTTCTTATTAATTTTCAATTTTCTTATTTAATAGTGCTTTAATAAAAAAATTCGCTTAAATAGTAGTTAAAAATGCTCAATATAATGTATATATATGATTAGTTATAAGATTTAAGGATTAAAAACTAATTTTGTGATGATTTTGCTTAAGTTTTTGTATACCCTAGAATGTTATACGGGATTGTTTTTGCATAAGTTTGGTGAATTATTTGAAGTGATATGTATAATGGAATTATTTTTGCAATGCCTTCATATTGATAGACTCACCAATGGGAAGGGGAAGGGAAATCTAAGGCATGGTTTGGTATTTGTTGTTTGGTGATGACTTGAAATCGCTTAAATGCGATTGTTTGTATGTATAATGCGATTGTTTTTGCAATGCCTTCATATTGATAGACTCACCAATGGGAAGGGGAAGGGAAATCTAAGGCATGGTTTGGAATTTGTTGTTTGGTGATGACTTGAAATCGCTTTAATGCGATTGTTTGTATGTATAATGCGATTGTTTTTGCAATGCCTTCATATTGATAGACTCACCAATGGGAGGGGAAGGGAAATCTAAGGAATGGTTTGGTAATTGTTGTTTGGTGATGACTTGGAATCGATTGAATGCGATTGTTTTTATGTACATCATAATGCCTAGATACCCGTTCAAAACTTACTCATTAGGAGTAAGTCTTGAATAGTCCCCGTTTTGGGACTGTTCTTAAACGTCACATCTCACTTAGGTAGTGAATGTGTGTTGATTCTTTGATTCTAAGTGAAATACGGTTAATCATTTCCCTAATTTGTTCTCCGGGTGCATATAAGATAAGCAATTATCTTCATCGTGTACTTGGAGAACTGAAGGGAAATGCTGCCGAATTTTACTTAGAATCAAAGATGATACATGCATTCACTAGTGGGATTGGACGTTTAAGGATGGGTTAGGTTGGAGTGATAAGGACCCAATGGAAGCATGCATTGAATATTAGCTTGTTGTGTTATATTTATGTGAATTTTTTAATTGATAATAATTTTTTATGTATGTATGTATGTGTGGGGGTATTTAGAAATGGATCGAAGTTGGATGTATGGAAAGAGGAATACGTTGGAGTTCGTACAAGGTGTGAATGAGTTTTGTAAATGTGCTGTAGAGCATCAACAACTTACTTGCGAGGATGAGATTTATTGTCCATGTGTTGATTGCTACAATGTGAATACGATTTCTGATATTAGGTTAATAAGAGATCATATTATTCGTCGAGGATTTAGGGCTGAGTATTATATTTGGTTATGGCATGGTGAGAAGGGAAAATATACTCAGAATAGGGTTATTGTTGATGATGGCACTAGTAACTCATTAGAGATTGATATGTCGAATGTTGGGGCTGAGAATGAAGTTGTGATTGAAGATCATGTTTGGATTGAAGGTGATGATGTAGTAGGTAATGAAAATGACCACGGAGATTATAGTGACAATGAGGATGAAGAGTCTGGTGATGATCGATTAGGTGAGATGTTGGAAGGGGCCCGTGACCATTTTAATGAGCGGCCACGAGTGTTTGACGGTTTGTCTGAAGCTGCTGGGAAACCCCTTTATCCAGGGTGTACAAAATACACTCAATTGAGTGGGGTTTTAACCCTTTTCAACATCAAAGCGAAACATAATTTGACTGATGTAGGCTTCACAGAACTCTTAGAAGCTTTACAAGATATGTTTCCTGAGGGTAATTTATTACCAAAATCCACCTACTATGCCAAAAAATTAATGTGTCCTTTGGGTTTAGAATATGAGCGGATTGATGCATGTCCGAATGATTGCGTGTTGTATCGAAATGAGTATGCGGACCTTTATGAATGTCCGAGGTGTGGTAAGTCCCGCTATAAATTGCCGGATGGGGTTGAGCCTGGGCCGGGCAATACGGGTCCTTCTGCGAAAGTGTTGTGGTATCTTCCAATTGTGCCAAGGTTTAGGAGGCTCTTTTCTATCAAAGAAGATGCAAAGAACCTAAGATGGCATGCCGATCGGAGAAAGAAAGGCATCCAGCAGATTCTCCTCAATGGAAGGCTATAGATTCTAGATATAGGGAATTTGGTCAGGAAGCTAGGAACTTGAGACTTGCATTGTGTACGGACGGAATGAACCCTTACGGTACTTTGAGTAGTCAACATAGTACTTAGCCTGTTCTTTTAGTGATATACAATCGTCCTCCATGGTTGTGCATGAAGCGGAAGTATATTATGTTGTCTCTTTTAATTTCTGGGCCTAAGCAGCCGGGAAATGATATAGACATCTATCTTGCACCTCTCATTGAAGATCTCAAAAAGATGTGGGACGAAGGTGTTATGGTGTTTGATGCGTATTCCAATGAAGATTTTAGGCTTCGTGCTATGCTATTCTGTACTATAAATGATTATCCTGCTTATGGCAATTTGTCGGGGTATAAGGTCAAAGGAAAAAAGGCATGTCCCATTTGTGAGAATGGTATGGAGGCTACACATTTGCCACATTGTGGGAAACATGTCCATATCATTAATAGGCAATTTCTACATAATTCTCATCCATATCGAAAGAAAAAAGCACCATTTAACGGGTTAGTTGAAAATGCTGCAGCTCCTAGACCGTTGACCGGAAAAGAAGTTTATAATCGTGTTAAGGGGATGGGCACAATATTTGGTAAGGAGGTTAAACCTTCGGAAGACGATGGTGTCATTTGGAAAAAAGAGTCTATATTCTGGAGACTTCCTTATTGGAAATACTTACCAGTTAGACATTGTCTCGATGTAATGCATATTTAAAAAAATATTTGTGATGCAATTATTGGTACTCTGTTGAATATGCTGGGAAAGACTAAGGATGGTCTGAAGGTTCGCAGAGATATGGAGAAATTGAAGATTCGGCCTAATTTATGGCCAAAGGTTAAGGAAAAAGCTAAGAAATGAAAGGGAACAACAACGTATTTGCCTCCAGCTTGTTATACATTGTCTAGGCAAGAGAAACGATTGTTCTGTGAGTGTTTATACGGTATTATGGTTCCCACTGGATACTCATCTAACATGAGAAGACTTGTTTCTTTGACTGATCTGAAATTAATTGGGCTGAAGTCCCATGACTGTCATGTGTTGATGCAAGTGTTTTTGCCGATTGCAATACGCTGGATTCTTCCAAAACATGTCAGGCTTGCCATCACGAGGTTGTGTTCATTTTTCAATACCATATGCAACAAGGTACTTGACCCTGATAAGTTGGATGCTTTGCAAAATGAGGTGGTGATAACACTTTGTCAATTTGAGATGTATTTTCCACCTTCTTTTTTTGACATTATGGTTCACTTAGTCCTTCATTTGGTAAGAGAGATTAAACTGTGTGGCCCTGTGTTTTTAAGATGGGCATACCCTTTTGAGAGACATATGGGTTCTTTGAAAAAGAAAGTGAGGAACCCAGCAAGACCAGAGGCGAGTATTATTCAAGGGGTAATTGCCGAAGAGGTTGGAGGATATTATTCTTCTCATTTTGCTAAGGCTGTGACGATAGGTCTTCCAAAGTCCAGACACGAGGGAAGGTTAGAAGGCAAGGGTGGTGTCGGAATGCGACATATTTCGCCTTCATTGAGTGAGTTGAATAAAGCTCATCTTTTCGTGTTGCACCATGTTACTGAAGTTAATCCATACTTAGAGAGACATATGCATGAATTGCGCCAAAAAAACCCGTCAAAAGGGGATAGGGCGTTGATGAATGAGCATAACAGGTCTTTCATTGATTGGTTCCACAATAAAGTAATTGGTGAATTGTCTGCAAACAACCATCATGTACCCGATACAATTTAGTGGGTTGCATACGGTCCATGTGACAGTTTTAAATCGTATGAGGGGTATGATATCAATGGATATACGTTTTACACTGAACGTTAGGACAAGAAATCAAAGGTGGTACAGAATTGTGGGGTTTCAATGGTTGCATCATCTAGGGAGTATGCGAGTGCAAAGGATAAAACTCCGATTGATGCTAAACAATCATATTATGGGATCATTCAAGAAATATGGGAACTCGATTATTGTGACTTCAATATGCCTATTTTTCAATGCAAGTGGGCGAATAATAGACGTGGTTTGCGAACGGATGAGTGTGGTTGTACTCTAGTCGATATGAGTCGTCTGCGTGACACTGAAGAACCTTTTATCCTCGCATCACAAGCAAAACAAGTGTTTTATGTATCTGATCCTGTAGACACTCAGTGGTGCATTGTTGTTAATGGTAAAAGGCGAATTTTAGGAGTTGGTGATGTTGACGATGAAGAAGAATATGATAAGTTTGATGATATCCCCCCTTTCTCAATCCCAAGTGATGATATGATGGATGTGTCTGATACTGAAAATAGTTACATGCGAATGGATCACCAAGATGGTATAACGGTCATCGAGCAACCTATTGACCAAAATTAAAGGTAAAAAATGTTCAATATGAGTAATTTGAATTATAAATTGATGTACTTATAATAGATTTCATTACAATAATGTGTTGATATATATTGTTTTAACTTTTGTTAACACTTTTTGTTGTTTCTATGTATATGTTACAGATATGGCTAGTGACGGCTCAGGCGATCAGTCATCGGATTCCGATGCATCATTTCACCCGAAAAGGAGGCCGACCGGGGGAGGACAAGTGATCGTGCTTGCGATGCGTTTGATGCTTG
The DNA here is from genome assembly GCA_947648045.1 of Beta corolliflora. Lineage (NCBI taxonomy): Eukaryota > Viridiplantae > Streptophyta > Magnoliopsida > Caryophyllales > Amaranthaceae > Beta > Beta corolliflora. Next base: position 578,444 of record CANSZD010001765.1, read on the forward strand.
GATGGAAAGAATGGAACTAGAAGGCGATAGGAATGCTTTACTTGACATTGAGGTGACATCTGATCCACGTCAGCCACCCCCCTCAGGTTCGCGCTTATTTGATTATTGTAATATTGAATATGTCATTTATTTGTTCGTTCTCTAATTTAGTTTCCTTATTTTGATTCTTAGATTCTCGTCAGACCAGTGCATATTATGGTGCACGAGGGAGGGGGAAGAAGTCAGGTGGGAAGACAAAGGCATCTAGAAAGAGTAAAAGAAGTCCCACGATGAATCTCCACAACACTGAAGATATGTACTTACAGTTTGATGAATTGGGGAGACCAACAGGTAATTATTGATTGTAAGATAGTTATAATTTATCATGCTTATGATTTAATGTTTGGATTTCTAATGGTTTTTTCTATTAGGCACGTGGCAAGTCAAGTATGGTATTTGGGTCGGTCTTTCTATACGCAGGCTTAACATCAATTGGAAATGGAAAAACATTTCTCCTGCCCTGTTGGATTTGATGTGGACAGACACTATGGTAAGATATGTTTCATTTACAATTTTGGGATTTATTGTTCTAATGCTGAGCTAACGTGCTTATTTATTTGTTTATGATGGAAAACAGAATATGTTTCACCTTCCGGACGAGATAAGCTATAGGAGGCACTACTTGACTGCTGTGAACTCTAGATGGAGGGATTTTAAGAGCAAATTGGTATCTGGTTGGATCACAATGACCAGAGTCAGATCAAAGAAAGAGAAGCTAGGTGATACTCCGCCAGATGTATACAAGCACATCAAGATGGAGAATTGGCTTACCTTCAAAGAGGCTATGACGTCAGATGAGGCTGTAGTAAGTTTATAATCAAATTAACTTGGTTTTATTAACTTAAATTATATTCTACTAACTTAATGTGTTTTTATTGCAGAAAAAGCGAGAAAAGGCGCTCGAGAGTGCAAAAAAGAATACACATCATCACCACTTAGGTCAAAGGAACTATGGGGATGCTAGAGAGTTGTGGAAGCAGGAGAACTTTTGTCCACCTAGTTTTGATTCTGGATGGTCATCTAGTACACCAACCTCCTCGGTGTCCTCTCATGTTAATCGGGGTGATGACTGGTGGTGCGCGATGCATAAGAAAGATCCAGTCACTAAACAGCGATTTATTCCAGTTGAGGAAACAAAGATTGCAGCTGACAAATACGTATGTATATCACTATAACTTTTTGTTTGACATATATATGTTTTTTCTTTATTAAGTACTTTTTTATTATTTGTAACTTCTTTTTTGGGCAGTTGGAGTACAAGGAGAAGCAAGCCAAGGGTGAGTTCACTCCGGTACGTAACAAAGACGCCCTTTTTATGGCTCTTGGAGAGAAGCCAGATCACTCGGGTCGTTGTTATGGTTTTGGAGGCTACAATGTTGGCTATAGGAAGGCTTTTGGTCGTCCACCTCCTAGGAACTATTGGAGCTCGAGTTAGGAACAAGAGGAAACATTCATGCAGAAAATGACTGAAAGGTGGAGAAATGACATTGCCACATATATATATGCAGAATGTGGCGCTTTCACAGCCCACTCAGCTACATACTCCACCATTTGTTGCACCATTTGTTCCATCATCTGCTTCACCATCTACTGGGCCAGCTACTTTTCAGCCCACTCAGCTACCTTTTCCGCCATTTGTTCCATCATCTGCTTCACCATTTGTTCCATCAGCTGCTTCACCATCTGCTGGGTCATCTACTTCACAGCCCACTCAGCTACGTACCCCCCTATCTGGATTTTCCGACACTCATTCTCCTCAGTTGAAGGTACATATATTTATCATATATACATGTGCTTTATACAAATAATTATCATATATACATGTGCTTTATACAAATAATTATCTTACATAATTAGAACTTTACGTTATTGTTAGGACGAGACTCCATGTCGATTGTATTTGATAGATCCAACTAGTGGAAAGACTTGTCTAGTGGCAGATGCACATTCTTATGCTTTTGATGAGACCACTACAGTTCATGGGTCTAGAATGATGAATGATCACCTTCGAGTGAAAATTCATCGTTTTGTAGAGAAGTATGGTCATTTGCCACTACCTGTCCCCGTCCCTGCATATGAAATCGACACTACAGAAACTGCTTTGGGTACGTGGGTGCAATGGCCAAAAAAATTAGTGCAAATATTAGGTGATGAGGTAATTGTTCAATTTTTATCCATTTTTGTAAAAATAATAGGATTTAATTTAAAAATTACATAATCTTATGCGCGTTCTCAAATATAATTATTAGGTTACACCGACACCTAAAAAATAAAAGGGGATTTCGGGGGAGGCTGTTAGATGTCCTAGCCAGCAGCTTTCAGCCGGTTCGGCTACTCGTTATAGTACAGTTGTCGATGATGTATCGTTCTTGGAATCCCTCACTGAAGACTGTAAGGAGTTAGCAGATACACTTGCCCTTGCCGTCGCAGACGATATGATATTCTTTGTAACCTTGCCGAGCTCATTGTTCCATTATTCAGAAGATGCCACCGCTTATCTGACCAAGGAGGATATTGCTCAATTCCTGAAAGGGGAGATGCTTAATATTTCTATTATCCAAGTGTACATGAGGTAACAATAATCAGAGTTATGATTTTTTTTTACATTTGATTGTATGATAGTTGTATTTTCCACATAAAATTTACATTTGTCTATTTTTTTTAGGGCAACGCAGTCTGACTTGGATGGATTTGGGGCTGCTGTTCGAGTTTATTGGATGTGCCCGGAGAGTACCGCGGATGTGCATGCATTGGAGAATGTAACGACTTACATTCAGTGTGCTTTGACTGGATCCGTCGTTGCTGGTGCTAGTATCATCTTCGCGCCAATCTTTCAAGAGTAATATTCTATCTTAATAGTTTTACAAATATTGATTGTTGCATGACATGTGAATTTTTTAAGTAATTATTATTATTCAATCTTGCAATAGCCGTCATTGGATGCTCCTTGTCATACGTCCCAACCTCGGGATAATTTATGTATTCGATTCCGCTAGCTATCACAAGGAGCGGAAGTTAAAGATTAGACCGCCTATGATAGCGTAAGTTGATCGTTTTGATATATTTTAAATGAATTTAAATTATAATATAAAGCAAATAAAGTGTAAATCATTTGATTTTGTTTTATGTAGTGCTTTTAGGAGGTTTCGGATGAGCGGAAACGAAGTTCGTCGGGACAAGCTTCTTTGGAGCTGTGTTCAGGTATAATAGACTTATTTTATTCAATTAAAAGTATATGTCATTCTCATTATACGATAAATTTCCTCATTTTCTTAAAACTTTTGATAAAGTGCCCACAACAACAAGGAGGCACGGAGTGCGGTTATTTTGTCATGCGCAACATTTTTGACGTACTCACTTTATATTTTGGCTCGGAGGATTTCGATGAAGTAAGTTTTTGTTCACTTATTATTCATTTCATATTTTATATATTTAACTATTTAATGCTAACTTTGGTGAATTATTTTTAGGTTGCTCGTACCTTTACCCGCGATCCTTATACGGAAGATCAAATCAATGAGGTGAAAAATAAGTGGGCAAGATACTTTATTGACAATTGCATTGCGTAGGTTAGTTAATGTTAATTTTCTTTGTTTCTCTTCTCCTTACAACGAATATAATTTAGTGCAACTTGTACTAACCAACATTATCGTATTGACTTGGATTTCATGATATATATATATATATATATATATATATATATATATATATATATATATATATATATATATATATATATATATATATATATATATATATATATATATATGTTGGATTCGCATGATATCTATGTTGGATTGAATCGTATTTATTTTTTGTTGAACTTGGAATTTGGATTGTGCGTGGAAGTTGGAGGAAAATTAGTTCTTAGAGGATGATGGATATTGGTTGTTGGTTGTTGGATGAATTTTGGATTATATGTTGGTTGTTGGATGAATTTTGGATGATGGATGGATGTTGGATGAATTTTGGATGATGGATGGATGGTTGTTACATATAATATTGTACAGGTTAATTCCCAATTATGGGTTTATCCAATTTACAAACGGAGCTCTGCCGAAATTTATGCAGAAAATATTCTGCTTGCTGCATTCTGCTTCTTGCAAGAGGAGGTTGGTGGAACATACGTAAATATAAAATAATTTTTTTTTTAAAAATCAGTATATTGCTGTGGTTTTTCTCAAAAACCGCAGCAATATACTGTATTTTTTATAATAAAAAATGGATATTGCTGCGGTTTCACGGAAAAACCGCAGCAATATTCTTTTTTTTTATTATAAAAATAAAGTATATTGCTGCGGTTTTTTCCAGAAACCGCAGCAATATACTATATTTTTATAATAAAAAAAAGAATATTGTTGCGGTTTGTACCAGAAACCGCAGCAATATGTTGTAATATTGCTGCGGTTTGAAACCGCAGCAACAGTTTAATTACCTATTGTTGCGCCGTTAATTGCTGCGCGGTCAAAACCGCCACAATAGGCCACTTAATGACCGCAGCAATAAGCATTTATTCTAATAGTGACTTTAAATATAAATGATGATGCAACATTTGAGGGGGAACTAAGGAAAGAAAAAGAAAAGTTTGAGGGAGAATAAGTTGATATGGGGATGAAAAAGGAGAGATTGAGCTAGGGAGACAAAGAAGAAATAAAAATATGAGAGCAAACTGGAGAATAAAAGGAGATATGTGTGAGAGGGAGATAGTGAAGAGATTCAACGTTCCAAAAGTTTTTCAAGTTCCTACTTCTACAAAGCTGTCATAAAATCTATGGGTTCTAGTAGTCCCATGTATATTCCTTTAGTATCAAATAAGAAGTAAACAAAAGGAATTAATTAGTTCCTTGAAACTTAAAGCAAGGAACAGACAACGGATTTCCATTCAAAATATCAAAAAAGAAGTAAGGCACTGCATGTTTTTTGAAAGGAACTGACGTGTGTTTTCAAAGGCAAATCACAAAGTAAACTGCAAGTTTAGGATAGGTAATGGTCGAGGAACAAGTGACCAATTCATATATATATATATATATATATATATATATATATATATATATATATATATATATATATATATATATATATATATATATATATATATATATATATATATATATATATATATATATATATATATATATATATATTTCACTTAGCCTATTCCAACCATTCTTTCATAAAAATGAGCCTTTGATCTTCTCTTTGAATTTTATTGGACATTCTATTTGTTATCTACTCTATGGATTGCACTTTGGTAAAGTGGTGGTTTATGTTTAGTATGTTTTAGCTTCATTAACTAATTGATTAACATGTGCATGAGGATGGCTAACATTACTAGATTGATGTTTGAGCAAATTGAAAAATTTAAACTCATGTTTGACCATTAATTATATATTTATGGTGGTGTAGTGTCACTATAAGTTTGGAAGATTGATCATAAATTCTTGAAAAATAATACGCTTTTTGATGATGTCAAAAGGGGGAAGATAATGGCAAAGAAGCTTATTTATTGTTCTTATTTGGTTCATTCTCTACTTAACATGATCTTGCATTGTTATATTATATTTTATTTGTGTTAGTTTTTATATTACTTTGCTTTGGTTTGTCATCACCAAAAAGGGGGAAATTGTTGACCCAATATGGTTTTGATGATGACAACTAAAGTAATAACTAACAAGGTTTATAAGTTTTATGTGTGCAAGGTTCATGAATTAATAATGGTGCTTTATAAAGATAATAAGTGAAGTTCCTGAGTTGGAACACCAAGAGAAGAATGAAGTTCTTGAGTAGGAACTCCCAGAGAAGAAGAGCTTAGTTACAAAATGGTGTAATTAGGTTTCTTATGTAAGAAACAAAGATCTTCATAAGGTAATGAATTGGAACTATGGAGTTGTTCCTTTCAATAAAGTAATTGTTCCAATGGAACTATGTTAGTGGAACTGGTATAGGAAACATGTGTCTAAAACTGACAAACTGGCACTGTCATGTTAAGTTAAAGGAACTAACAATGTAAAAGGAACTAGACATATGTAAATAAGTATAACGGTTAAATAATGTCGCTTAAGTGATTTATGCCTAGATTCTAGGAAACCGTTTTTATTTAGTAAAAATATGATTTTAAGGAAAATCTTTTTTAAGGAAAAGATTTTATTTTTATAAGATAATAAATATCATTTTCGGTTTTTAAGCCAAATATTTTTAAAGATAATATTTTGGTAAAAGGATTTTATTTCGGTTTTAATAATTAAAATTATTTTTAATTAAATCATATTTTTGAAATACTGGTTTAGTGGTTGCTAAAATTAAGTAAGTAGTAACATTTCCATCTCCCACGTTTAACAGAGATCATGGAGATCATGGGTGTAAAAAAAAGGAACGTGTTCCTCTAGTTGAGGAACATCATGGGAAAATATTTTTACCACTAATACATGATTTAATCCCGCATTCTAAGTTATCACTACTATAAATACTTATGTCTAATTAAGTTCCAATTTGTGATTGACCAAGTGAATTATTGAGTTTAACTAAGTAAAGTGTCAGTACCTTCATTCTCTCATAAAAGCCATATGTTCTTTGCCTTCTTACTCTAATTCCACTAAGTTTATAGATCATTGTATTTTGGTTTTGGGGGTAAGGGGATTTTGAGTGAAGTCCTGTAAGAGAGAAAGCTTTGAGTAAAGCAAGTTAAAGTGAGAAAGCTTCAAGTGAAGTTGAGAGGAACAGCTGTTAAGGGAACAGTTGTTCAGGAACTTGAGTTTAGGAACTCAAGGTGTGGCCCGTGAGTAGAATTAGGTTGTAACAAAGTTGTTTGGCCTAATTAGTGAAAGTGTTGAGTTTAAAATCCCTAGTGGTCGAGGTTGTTTCTTCTTGTTGGGCCCAAGAAGTTTATCCTCGTAAAAATCCCTTGTGTTCCTTTAGCTTGTTTCTTTATTTAAGGGTTATAATTCCGCAAAAAGTTACGTTTATTTCTAGACATACAATTCACCCCCCTCTTGTAGTGTTCCTAGTGAAATAACAATATGAGAGAATCATATATATATATATATATATATATATATATATATATATATATATATATATATATATATATATATATATATATATATATATATATATATATATATATATATATATATATGCATGCTATGACCTTTCGAGAAAACCGAAACATCAACATGCACTAATTAGTAAGCGTCAATTTGAGAACAAAATGTCGCGGACCGTATGCGCTCGCGAGGTGCGTCCCACGTCGCGAGCTGGCCTTGCCTCAGCAGGTCGCGAGGTGCGACCAGGGTCACGACCCGCGAGAACTTTCTACCTCGCTTGCTCTCACTTGCTGCTGGCCTGCACTGGTTTCATCGCGTGGTGTGATAAGCTTCACGGGGTGCGAGCTCTTACTGCTACCATTGTACAATACAACGCAAATGCAAAGCACTCGTTGCCTACCTTTGTACAATGCAATACAAATGCAACACACACACACCATGATTCACATAGCTTACTATATATCATATATTACTCAAGTTACAACACCATAACCAAGCAACTTAAATTAATATATCATGAAGCAAATCTTAATACTCTAAATCTCCAACATTTCTAAGACTCTTACTGCTTTCATTGACCTTATATAGTCCATCCTAAAGTAAGTTTGTTGGACAATCATGTAGAAAATGTTTTCCTGGAGTAACTATTGCAGATTTTAGACCCCACCCTCGTTGTTTTGAGGAACCAAATTTTTTATGCCTATGAAGTTGCTCAAGACTTGGCAAACCAGCCAAATTTAACTCAAATGGTATGACTCAAAAGATCTGACTTGATAAATTTCATAGTTTGAAGTTAATCGAAAACTCAATAAAATTTGAAGTCGACCAAAATAATTTATTTCAACTTAGGCTATGTTAAGTTCACCTTAAATTTACTGATCTGAACTTATCTGATCTGATCTGATCTGATCTGAACTTATGATCTTATCTGAACTCATCGTTTATAAAACATATTATTACTAATATTATTATTACTTTGTATTTCATTACTAGTATTACTATTACTATCATTTTATTACTATGTACAACTTTTAATAATAATAATAATAATAATAATAATAATAATAATAATAATAATAATAATATAATATAATATAATATAATATAATATAATATAATATAATACAATATAATATAATATAATATAATATAATATAATATAATATAATATAATATAATATAATATAATATAATATAATATAATATAATATAATATATTATATAATATAATATAATATAATATAATATAATATAATATAATATAATATAATATTATAATAATAATATATTATTATTATTAGTAGCAAAATTAGTTTTTTTCTTTTTTTGAAAGAGAACACATTAGTATATGAACATACAATTACAAATTAAAGAACACATATTTTAGGAAAAAAAAATATATTGTACATGGTAAAGAGAACATATTTTTCATGTCCAAGGTTCGTTTATAATATGAATTTAGGTAGTATTGAAAAGAACATATATTGAAAGAGCATGCAAAATCTATTTAAAGAACACATTCTAAAAATAAAAGATAGATGTTATTTTTATATTGATGACATGTTTGGATTTAACTAACAACATGTTCTTTGTTATAACAATAAATTGTTCTTTTTTATTATAAATAAACCTATAAATATATATAATCATGTGATATTGAACAAAATTGCTAAATATTCTTCTTATATCGTTGTCTTGTTCTATATAAACTTTATTTTTAAAGATAAGTTGAAATCCCTTGTAGGGAAAAAATTTAACGTGATGCCAACACTATTAGGTTATCCCATGCTACTCATGTTTTATATAAACTAGTAACATATACTTTATATTATTCTGCCAAAATTGTTAAATACATAAACATCATATACTATTGTCATGTTCGTTACATGTACAACATCAAAAAGAACATCACATATCAAAATTGTTAATTAGAATAAATATAAAAAAGAACACGTAAAATGACAAAAGAACATTCTTCTTCTTGAACACAAATAGCTTCAAATAGTGATATCAATGACATTTATAATAATAGCAACGGCATTAATAATAATTACCAATATTAATAATTAATAAGTACAACAACGACAATAATAATAATCCTTTTGAATAGATGTACTAGTAAATAGTAATATTAATAGTAATAGTAATCGTATAAAGTAATATTAATAATAATAGTAATAATAATAATAATAATAATAATAATAACAATAATAATAATAATAATAATAATAATAATATTAATATTAATAATAATAATTCAATAATAATAATAGCATTAGTAATACTAATAATCATAATTATCATCATAATAAGTATGAAAACAATAACAATAATAATAAGTTTTTAAATATAAGCATAATCTGAACTTATCTGATCTCAACTTATCTGATCTGATCTGATCTAATCTTATCTGATTTGATCTGAACTTATTTTTTCTGATCTGATCTGATATGATCTGATCTGAAATAAGTAAAAATAACGTGAACTGAACATAGCCTTAAACTAGACTCCATAGATGGTCAAAATGAACCAAAGATTGAGTTCGGGGGTGAGGGTACGAACACAGTCAGAAACTATGTTGCCCATTATTGGCCTCTACTAAATACCGATTCATGTCAATGTTTATGCAAAAGAATAACCAAATAATCTTCTAAGCACCCTAAACATAATTAGTCTAAATTGGTTCAGGAAACACATAAAAATACTATTTTTTAGTGACATGTTATCATGAATCAATATTACAGGGAACCTAGCAGGTTGTCCAAATTAATCTGGTTAATATTAGAACAGTTCTTTAGGTCTTGATTAGCAATAATAACATGTGCGTGATAAAAGCAATAAAACAAGACAATCATATAATATGCATAGAACAATCAGGCAAGCATATAATAATATATAAAAAATAAATAAATAAAAAAGAAAGAAAGATTAGAATATACAGTAGCACGATTTTATATTAAAGATCTACTTCATGAAAGAAACAGTTAGTAACTTCAATATAAAAATAATTAATTTATTTAAGGACCCTCAGGATTATACCGTGGCTTGGGTCTGCGAGATTTCGGGACGAGCAGTCGTGAAGCCTGAAAATCTGAATGTATGAATGTATGTAGATTTAATGTATTTGTGTTTGAAAGGTATGAGTTTTGTAGGGAGGTTTTATAATTCGTAGGGAGATTCATAATATATTCGTCGAGTTCGAAGTGTGTTAATGTGAAAAATCCGTTCCTCAATCTGTACGGAAATCAGGCCTATTTATAGGGAAAACGACATTGCGCCTCACGCGCTAGCTGCGTCTGGCGTAGGCTGACGTGTCAAGCGCATGACGCGGCATGCCCAGTAGAAAGCATACACGTGGTACGCGTTTTGAAAAAGATAAGAAAGAAAAGCCGCGTCTCACGCAGAGAAGTGCGCTTGACCAGGACTCTATATGACACATAAGTCTATGTGGCATTTCTGTGCGCTTGGTGCAGACTGTGCGATAGGCGCAGGCTCATGTGGCAGTCTATGTGTCAAGACACGTGCGCTCGGCGCAGGCAGCTGCGCTCAACACACGTTGGTGCGCTCAGCGCACCGCCTTGTTTTTGACATGTTTTAACTGTTTTTTGATAAAAAAAAACGCGTTTTTAAGATTTTCTTTTATCTTTTAACTATGGACATCTGATTTTACGGGATAAAATCTGATTTTAACTATAAAAAATATCTTTTGAAAATATTTATTTGTTATAAATAAAAAAACAATTAATTGGGCTTTTCAAAGGATTGGGCTCAAAATACAATTAATTATCATGAAAAATTAATTGGGCTTTAAAATAGGACTCTAACACTTTTCGAAATGGTTTTGAATGGCTTTTCATACTGCTCTGCCCTTGGGTCAGACCAATTAAGACCACGGTATGTTTCATCATCGGATCCTTAAATGGGGAGACACGATTATGTGTCTACATAATGGATTAGTGGTTAAACTCTCACATTTCATTTCAAAGATCATGTGTTCGAATCCTAGTAACTATACATTGTTAATATTTTTTATTGAGATTATAAACATGCGTATTAGAAGCTTGAGAAAAGTTCCACGTGGCATCGTTCCTTTGATAGGAACGTCTTTTAATATATTTGTATAGATATAGATGTTAATTGAGATATTATGTTCTTTGTAGTGTTCTACATTTTGTCCTTTTTCATTCTAATATATGATTGTAGAAAAGCATATATAATTGGCGACTATGACACTTGTCTCAATCATTTCATTGAAGATTTTTCTTATTATTTGAATTTCACATCAATGAATCACCAAGTTGTGGAACTTTCAATATTCAAATATTAATTTCACATTTTTTGTTTTGATATTAAGTTTTATATAACTTTTAGAGAAGGCTAGTTATTTTTCAGCATTTTCCATTTGACAAAAAAGTTTTAATTCTTCTAATGAAAATTAGAAATTGTAGAAGAAGTCAACCTAACTAACTCCACATGCCCCCTCAAGTTACATCATGCCTAAAAAAGCTTAAATAATAAGGAATGTGAAACTAAAGAAATAAACAACAAAACTAATTCCATTGGTCTTATAAGAGAACGCATACTGTTAATTTAAAATTAGGCAATGACCCAAGAATATTAAGAAAAGAACGGACCACCGGTCTGAAATATAGTTATTAGTTTAATCTATTTAGTGGTTAGCTTATCCATTCATTAGTCACATTTTTTAATCCATTTCAGGACTACTTTCATCCACTTAGTGACTAGTTTAATCCATTTAGGAAGATTGTCGGGTAATTCTTCATAGTTGTCTATTATAGTTCGAGATTCAAGGAAAACAAGGGAATGAGAAGAGAAATGACGACTAGGTAGGTGCGAGATGTCAAGGGATCTAGTTGGGTTAGAACGAGATAGATGTGCTTGTTAGAATAATGTAGGTTGGAGTTTGTGTAATTTTATGTTAAAACTAGATCGCCTACTCTAGTAATTTGTCCTTGAAATTTAGAGTATTGTCACATATTTCCTTTGCTTCTATATATGTGTGTGTGTGAGCCAGGCCGATGAAAAACTTCCTTTTAAACTTAAAAAGAATACCCGTAGTGGCGATGCCTTTGCTTCTGAGTCACTTCATCTGAACTTTATATTATATATATATATATATATATATATATATATATATATATATATATATATATATATATATATATATATATATATATATATATATATATATATATATATATATATATATATATATATATCTCTAATGTGAGAACACTTTTTTATCTTAGAACAAGTTTAGGTTTAGAACATATGCAATTTTTTTGAACAACATACTTAATTTTTTTAGAAAACATACTTAATTATTTTTACGAAAACAAACTTAAATTTTTAGAACATACGTAAGACTTTTTGGAACAACATACTTATTAATTATTTTTTTTAGGATACATACTAAAGTATTTTCTGGGAAGTATGTACTTAAATTTTTAGAGCATATGTTTCATAACATGTTTTTCTCCCATGTTAATTTTGTGATTATTTTTTTGAAAATAAAAAAAGGATGTTCTACGTGGTTGTTCTTATGCTCTAAATATAGTAAAACATATGTTCTAAATAGTTATTCTAGTGTTCTAAATAGTTCTTCTAGTGTTCTAAATAGTCCTTGTTGTGTTCTCAAATAGTTCTTATTATGTTCCAAATAGTTCTAACAGTGTTCTAAATAGTTCTTGTTATGTTCTAAATATTTCTTGTCGTGTTCTATTTAGTTCTTGTCGTGTTCTAAATAGTCGCACTAGAGTTTTGATGTTCGAAATTTATAAATTTATGAAAAAAATAAATATGAATAGTATTGTATCCTTTAAATCTGTATTTTTGGAATTAAAAAAATAAATAAAAATCAGTTGAAAATTACCAAAAACACACTGAAATTCTCGGAATTATTTGATAATTACTTAGTTTCTTCTGTGGAATATGTTAAAAATAATTTAGAACATACTTGAAATAATTTGGAACACACTCAAAATATTTAAGAACATACTTGAAATAATTTAGGACATAAGCTTGAAAATTTAAAACATATATATATCAATATATGTATACGTGTTGATTAGGTTCTTAAGTAAAAAGATGTGTTCATGTTCTAAAAATCATAGAATATGTTCTAAAAAGTGTTGAATATGTTCTAAAAACTAAAATTTAAGTATGTTCTAAAAGGTATTGCATATGTTCTAAAAAGTGTTGCGTATGTTCTAAACATAAATCTGTTCTCACATATGATATATGTTCTCACATAAGGATCCATTCTCACCTGATCCATATATATGCAATTCATATGCTTAAAAATACACATTTTTTACCATTAATATTTCTAATGATATTTAGTAAAAATTAGAAAAAGTTGGTATTATAAATATGTGCATTGAAACTATTCAAGCCACATTCACTAGTGGAAAAAAGCTCATCTGATGCGGTCAAAATCGGGCTTACTGATTCGGTTTTGGTCCGCATCGGGTGGGCTCGCAGCAGTTTGTAATGATTAACTGATCCGGTCCTAAACCGGATCAGTTAATCATTTACTGATCCGGTTTTGAAGGAAAACCGGATCAGTTAATCATATTAACTTATCCGGTTTTCCATCAAAACCGGATCAGTAAACCCCCCCAAAAACTAAAAAAAAAAAAAAAAATCGTTTTTTCATTATTAATCGATACAAAATCAATAGTATATATCAATACTCATTTTATTAAGCATCTTATGCTTAATTGAAGCATAAGCATAAATAATTCGATACATAAAAATATTAACTAGAAACATAGATGATCCCCTCAAAAAAAAGAAACATAGATGACCTTTCCACCTGATCCCCCCAAAAAAAAAATCTCACAGAATCAACAGCTCAAGGTGAAGGCAAACATTGTCCATATCAAGAGTTGGTATTCCCAAGCATTTAATCCTCACGACCTCAGCTCTCCGCCAATGGTTGTGGATGTCATCCAGCATGTCATGTGTAACTCCATCCAACATGATTCAGGATGCTCCTCCTTGTACACCTTTCGGAACTCCTCCCTGCAGCATCAGAATACAGTAGCATTTAAGCACAAGTTTACAACTCCACCGTCAACAACTCCTCCCATGGAATCAACCTCAGCATTTACAAGGAAAGTAGATCTAGAACTAAATCCATGCATTCCTCTCCAAAAAGCTATAGTTGTTGCCCTTCCATCGCACTAGAATCTGGTCAAGTTTCTGAATGAAAACGTAGAGAAAGTAATGAGATGACTGAAAAGGAAATGGATAGGACATCTAAACAAGAGAACTCACTACTTAAGAAGCTTAGATAGTGGTTCAGTATATAGAGGAGAACAGAAAAACAGAATAAAGTTTAAGCATACTGTATACAACAATGGATTGAGAATGGTCACTCCCCATGTCTAAACTGCTTATAGGTAGGGTTGAATACATCTGCCTGTCCACATCCAGAAACTCTACGACTAAAATCCTCAATAGGTAATTATTGTATACCAAAAAAAGGTAAAAACTGAAAGCATACAGGAGGGTTGTAAACTATGGTCAAGTGATAAAAGCACCAGAGTACAACAAACACTCCTGCCAACAGTAAAGCATAAGCTATCATGGAATGTTAGAAGAATAACAGAAAAATGTGAAATAATTCCCAGCAATTCATCTCAGATTCCTAGTAACATATTGTAAAATTATAGTTGCTCAGCTAAGTTTCCAGAGGTACCACAATTCGTAACATAGAACAAATATCTAAATATATAGACTAAGCCCTAGTATCATTACTTGTTAACCATGTAGACATGTACTAAATTTTAAAATAGAAACATTCATTCCAATTTTAAGCCCACCAGCAGTTAACAGATCAATCTCTGTGTTAAACGCTAATGAAGTAACCCTCATTAAACTTTGAAACACACGTGAAAACACACACATATGGCTAAAGATAAGATCAAACATGGAGGGCAGTTAAGATACAAAGAAGAGTTTTGAAGCATTGGATCAATATATAGTAATACCTACTTATAAGTCCACCTTAGGATAATGGCATAATGGTTAATCTATCCAGCTTTTTATGCTAAATAAACAAACCATCAACTAAAACCTATAAGCCTCTAGAAATCCCTCATCTCTATCCTTAGCAAGCATCCTCTTTGCTCCCTACACAAACAACCTCATCTACCCCTCCCTCTCCCACCTCATGGCCTTATCATCAACAAATCAGTAGCAATAGGTGATATAAATTCACAACTAACTAGCAAATAATCAAGCAATCACAACATCAAGCATTCAAGAATTTCATGACCTCATAATTATTAAACCCTGAGTGAAGAAAATAACAAAATGAGAAACTTAGCAAAAGACCCTTCATTGACAGTATTGAAGGTACTTTGCCTGCAACAATTGGAAAACAAAAGGTAAATGGTCACAGCATAAAATTTTACGCATGTTGAATCTCAAAGACAAAAATGAGAGCTAAAGTTGAACCATTTAGTTCATCATCAACATCAATGACATGAAGCTTGCCCAAAGGGAACAAAAAATTATTAAAAAGCAAGATATCTTACCAATAACTCCAAATAGTAGAAAAAAAATACCTACAGCTCTAAGTAACTCAATGGCCATCTATAGGACCCAAGTTTCCAAGAAAGAGAAATAACAGGGTAAATTGAGGTTTACAACCATAAACCTTGGTCCAAACTACAGATTGGTGGTAGGAAACCATAAAAAATAAGAGGGTCTTCATAGATAAGCATCTATTTAGAGGAGAAAGAGAGGAAATGAGTGGAGTCAGTGGACAACAGAGGCTGGTTTTGTGATTCAGTAGGGAGCAAAAGAACAGGAAAAGCTTGTTAAACCACCAGTGAAAAGCGTGACAGTCATTAAAATAAACTATGCTTGCCAACAACTGCATATATTTCCCGTTAAATAATTTAGAAACATCTCCAATTGCACAAATAATACAAAAAAAAGGAGCTCAATTATTTTGTGAAATAACGATAAAATAGAAACTTATGATTTACACGATAAATTTCGAAGCAAACTCCAATTCAACAAATATGAATTTCTACTAAACACATCTTGAATTACAAACAGAATGAAATTTGCGACAGAAAAATAAAATCGGAACGAACTCAATTGATTAACTAAATCGAACAAAACAGAAATCAAAACCCTAGAAAGAAAAAAAAAATCGAATCCTCGTCATACCTGATGCAGTCGCCATTGATGACGAAACGGAAAAAGTAATGATAGGTGGTGGGTTGTGGAGTAGATACACTATGAAGGCAATCAATAAGATGAAACGAACAAGATCATGTTGCTGCAACAGTAAAATGACAAGGTTTTATAAATGGCAAATAACAAGATCATGTTTTATTTTAGTTGATCACTGCAGGAGCAGGAGAATTAGACACAAATATGGAGAGGAATGGCCTAGTCGAGTGAGTGGGACATGGATCTCACATATTGTAATATACTAATTTTAATTTTTATCATGATTTAACATATCATATATACTAATAACAAGGTGTTCGAATCAAAGCTACATAACATTACTCAGCTCCAGTTACACTTGCTCAAAAAACACACAGAATTCGATTATCTGTGAAACTTTCTAAAACTGTGAAACTTTCTAAAACCTATAACTTAGGATTAACCTGGTTTGAAGCAATTTTACACCATTAAAATGGCTTCAGTGTCAAGCACATGACGGATAACATATCAAACATCGTCCACTCAGACTTATGAAGAAAATCAACACATGAATACATAACACTGAGTCCTGAAAAGAGCAACTAAGATAAAAAAAAAACAATATAAAGCACCTGTCAAGAGGGTTCAGTACATGATGAACTTCATGGAGGTCCAACGTAAATTGTTTTACTTACCTGCAGCAATGTGACTTGTGCAGAAAGAGTAGTTGCTTCCGTCTGCAGTGTCTGTACCCTTCTCTCTAACTCCCCAGTGTATCTGATTTTCCTCCTTTAATCGGGCTGCAGATTGTCTGTTCGCAAGAATCCTATACAGAAAAAGATAAGAGAAAGCAGGCAATGTTGTAGTTGATCAGAAAAATCTTATATACAAGCACGAGGAAAAATGTTGAAAGCATTCTAAAATCATTTTATAACTAGAAAATAAGTCAGGAAAAGGTTCAAAAAGAAACTAGTTGATGGCAAAGCGTATGGAAAATAATAAGCACAAACAGAAGCTCAATTCAAGATTTCAAGGCAACCAGGATGGCAGTGCCATTATCATTAACACCTCAATTGAAAAAACTATCTACTATCATATCTCCTTGAACAAGCAAATCCTTCCAGCTCAATTCAAGGTTAACATGATGGCAGTGCAATCATCAGATTCACCCAATTTGCAATTGACAATCTACTGTCATATCTCCACGAATATAACTGAATCCTTCCTAATGGTAGAAATGGGCATTCACCTTCAACTTTTTGAGCAGTATGTCCATCATTCCACTTAATACACAGAACACTGTTTGAACTTTTATAACATTGCACAGGTGTTCGCCCCTTCAAGACTGGCAAGGTATCGCAACCAAGTGAGATGTATTCAAAGTTCCTTCTACCCCACAGATCAGTGTATGCAAGATCTGGATCCTTGGGCTTGGGCTTGGGCTTGGGCCTGCGTAACATAGTACCCCATAGATGATATTAGGTGATATGGACCAATGTACACATCAATTCTGTAAGTAAGAAACCATTCGAATTGAATGAAATAAGTATATATCAAAGAACCATGATCACAACAATATTACACAAATCAATTACAAAATTAAGATAAAGGCACAATATCACTAATATTATCTAAGCTCCAACCACTGAGTGCCACCATTCTCAATCTTCCAAGTTCCAAATAAGCCTACTTAAGAAATTAATCTTCACCAATAACTGATAATGCTACTTAACATAATATCGCATAATAATCATAAGCAAAACATATACTACTATATTTTCAGCTTCAACTTTAAATATTGATTGTTAATCAAACAAACCACAAATACAGAATTCAATCATATAAAAACAAAGAAGTAAAAATTAACCGCAAAAAGAAAAAAGAAAAGCAATAAACCTGGTTCATAAGAAGGAGAAGGAAGATCTGCATAACGTTCGAGATCAAGCTGAGGTTTGAGACGAGCATCAGGGGGGACACTTCCATGGCCGGTGAGCGTGCGAAAAGAAGCGGGAGGGTTAGGAAGAAGATTACGAACATCGAAACGATCGATTGAGAGGGAATTCCATTCAATTAGGGCATCTTTGGAGTTTACGAAAGCCGCGATTGCGTCGTCGTCGAAGAGCATCGCATGGCCGATGGCGGCCGACTACCTCGATTTCGACCACCATTGTTAAGGAGGAGAGAGAAAATTAGGTCAGGATTAGATGAAAAGTAGGTTTACATTGGAGGATGAGTGAGAGAGGGGTTTAGAATCGGGGATAAGCAGACCGAGGAGTGAGAAATGAAATTTGGGTGAAGGAGGGAAAACGCGGGTTTTCCTTTAGAAAAAATAACGAAAAATCTGATCCGGTTTTCTGAAGCGGTTTTCTAAAATCTGATCCGGTTCACTAAAGACCGGATCAGATTTTCCGCCCAGCTTTCCCTCACTTTTTTTTAGTGATTTTCATATGCGGTTTTGTAAAAACCGAATCTGTTACTAAGTGACAGATAAGGTTTTTTCCACTAGTGATTTTACATAATAATAATATTTTTCTATATTCAGAAAAATATGGTCAATGGTAGTACTCTCTCCATGCCAAAAAGATCCGTATACTTGTTGAAACACGTAATTATAGGTGATAAGAAGTTGAAGTGTCTTTATCAAAAATTATTTTATTAAAAAGTAGTTGTGATAAAAGTTGGTGGTGAAATTTTTTTATTGAAATAGAGAGAAAGTTGGGTGTTTTTTATTGATACAATTATAATGTGGGGTAAATGAGTCTACAAAAACAAATATGATAATTGTAGGTCATACTAAAAATGGAAGTGTTCAAGCTAATTTAGGACAAACAAAAAAGGAAAATGTTCAGACTATTATGGGACGAAAGGATTATATGAGTATTGGTGTTATTTTGTGTGACACTATTTACCAGTGTATAATTACTCATTGTTCTCCGTATTTTTTTATATCGTTCTTTTTAGTTTTCAAAGCCAACCAACACTAGTGGAAAAAAAGGCAAGGGCTGCGATACAAGGGTTGCGGTTATCTGAAAACCGCAGCCCTTCACACTAAAGGGCTGCGGTTAGACTAAAAACCGCAGCCCTTCATACTAAAGGGCTGCGGTTAGCCCAAAACCGCAGCCCTTCACACTAAAGGGATGCGATTTTGGGCTAACTGCAGCCCCCTTGGGCCTAATTAATCCACGTTTATTCTCCCAGCCCCAGTTACTCACCCCTCTCATTCTCTCTCTTTCTCTCGCGTGGTCACCCAAACCCTACCTCTCTTCTTCTCCCCCACCCTGTTTCTTTCTCTTCGCCTGCCGCGCTACCTCCCCTTCAGTTCGCCGGTGCTCCACCTCCCCTCGGCGCTCGCCGTGCTGCTCTCTCACTCTTTCTCCTTCGTTCGGTACTGTTTTTCTCTCTTTCCTCATTCCCGTTAAATAAGTTGAACTGCGCACAAACAAGGTTTCTCTCTCTTTTTTTTTGTTTTGAATTAAGATTATTGTGTAGATCTGTGAAGTATGAATGATATCTCTGCAAAATCTACGAAGAAAAATACCTAATTTCAAAGTTTAAAAATGGCGAAACCTCGAGTTTCAATGGAGGTCGGAAACGATGGAGTTGCTCTTATCACTCTTTCAAATCCTCCTGTTAATTCCTTGGCGATTCCGAGTTTGTTTCTCATTTTTCATAATCGAATTTCGTTTAATTTTCAATTTCAACTGCGAATTACACTTTTTTTCTTTCTGTTTTTTTTTGTTGTAATTGATGGATTGAAAGAGTTATATGATGAAGCTTTGAATAGAAATGATGTTAAAGCTATCGTTATCACTGGTAAGTTGAAAATCATTTGATATTGTGAATTGTAAATTTTCAATTTGTAAAATTGTTATGTAGTAACTGATTTGATTTTGCGATTTAAGTGAATTATCAAGTAGCTGCTCAGAATTATGTAGTATGATTATATTGATTTACCTCGAAATGAGGATGAAGGAAGCTTTTTGACTCTCCTAGGGTTTGAGATTTTAGATTTGACAGGGGCCTTTTATGTAATGGTGTTATCTTGTCAATCTTTTCATATTTTGTGGTGTGTTGATTATACATACCCCATCCCTTACTTTATTGTTGATGGCTAAGCTTTGTGTTAAAGCAATTTCATTATTTCTCCCGTCTTAGATGGCTATAAGCGCTATGAAAATCTTGTTTTTCTCACTTGTTTTAGGCAAATCAGATTTGATTTTGGTAGCATTGTGGTGATTGTAAGCGCTTGTTAAGAATTCTCCTTTTCTTGGATTGTGGTTTAGTGAATGTGCATGGTTTATTTTAACATCCTGCGTTTCATTCTCCTGTCCTGTGGATTGTATATTTAGTCTCTAGAACTGTACCCCATGCGGCTAGGAGGGGGTGGTGGGTGGTGCTAAGTTGGCTTCTTCTCTTGTACAAAGTTGTTTTTCAATTGAACTATGTTTTCCTAACATCTTTGTAATGCATCCACGATTACTTTTGACCAGGTAAAGTTTGCCTGATTAAAATGTTCATAATGATCGGGCTTCTATATATTATTTTATTTGATAGCTAAATGAGCTTAATGTTTCCATCTTTATTGGTCACTAGTCTATATTTGTTTTCATTTTTGTTCTCTAAGACAGCGATTGAAATATGTTGTATGTGTTTTCCTTGCTCTCCATTTGCAGCATCATAGAGAGTTTTTAGATTTTTTAGAAAGTTGTCTGCTCATATTGTATAGGGCAATTAAGCAGGAAAAGAGTTGGTTAACTTAATTAATTGGGGGCATTGTGTTCCTTTGTTAATCTTTTGGGTTTCGGAATCTAGAAGTAGTGATTTTATATTAGGGTAGTATATATGTTTTAGTGTTCAATATTAACATGATTAATATGTGTATATCTATGATTAAGTTAACTAGTATATGACTTATAATGTACAACATGAAATTTCGGATTCGGAAACTAAAAACTGACCGTGAAATTGAATATGTTCTTTCTGTTGAATTAAACAGAAGTGATTGAATATTGGGGTTGGTTACGATGCAGGCGTTGTTTGGCGTTACATATTAACTTGTAATGTATATTTGGAGTACGAAAAAAGGTATGTCTTATTCTCACTCTTTTTTTCTGCTTTTTATTGAGTTATGTTTTAGAAATTAGAACCCTTTTATCCGAAGTTGATTGTTCGAGGATGAACTTTATTTATCCCCCTTTTCCCTCGTAGTTGAAGATGATTGTTCGAGGAATTAGTATGGGCATTGTAGCCCCCTTTGGGATCATGGTGTTGGTTTTGTTCAATTGTTTTTGGCCGTTATTGCTTGCTTCATGGGTAAAGTTGGTGAATTTAGTGAGTTATTGATATTTGTGGGATTTCTTGGCCTAATATGCATCTAAGTGATTGTTTTAGGGCTTTAATTGTTTGATCCATGGTTAAGTGATTGTTTTTTAGACTTTAATTGCTTGATCATCTATCTTAAACTCTATACTATTGCAAAATTAATTCTATTACATTGAAACTAAACACCTAGTCTTTCAAGCTAAAAAAACAAATAGCTGTTTTTTGAGCTCAAAAAATAAAAAAAAATGTAATGTGACAATCATACTCATAATTGTAGCTTCCAGGATTGATTGCAGTCATGCTCCTTCGAAGTTATGCACACTTCCTTCACCGGCCTACACAATCCTACATTGCAGTTTTCTTAGTACCTACTGTTGTTCTGGTGACACAAGTATGGTTCCAAGATTGCTATGGTGCTACTGCTACCTGCTCAAATATATCAGTTTAAATGAATTTTTTTCAAAGGGAACTGACTTGTTGCTTCTTTGATCCTCAATGTATTGGGTGTGTTTGTAGCTTCTTACTGAACTACTTTTTTTTTGTCACATGGCAATATATGGCCTATATTTTGAGTTTTAAGGTGTATTACCTATTTGACTAACTCTATATCAGCAAGTGGGCTAGCATCAGATTTACTAATATTGTTATAAAGATTATTCTGCAGTGCATAAGAGCCACCAGTTAGGTCTTTTTTCCCCGGAGTAGCTTTTGATTATTGTTGTTGTTCCTGTTAGACAATTTCTAGTTCTGTACCCTTTTTTTATATTCTAGTTTTCTACCTAATTGGCTTATGATTTGGCTCTTCGTTGCCATTTGCCACTGAGATAACTTGTCAAGTTACTATCATTGCAATTAAGGGTCTGATTGTCATATTGTTGTCTATATTCTCCTTTATTGTTTTATTTCTTCAGATCTAACTTTTAGCAATTTTTATCGAGTTTTTAGTGCGATTGATATTGAGTTTTTTTGACATTATTGTATAGATTTGAAACAAAGACTCTTCTAACATAATTGAGATTTTATCGGATTGTGTGTTTTCTTTGTGAAAGTCTATGTGTTGAGATTTTTTCAGCTGAATCTGGATGTCTATTTGGGAGGAGGAATTGTTTTGAGGGTAAATCACAAAGTTAAGGACAATTTCATAGTAAAAACTTAGCTTGATAGTTCTATATGCTGCTTCTTGTTGGTTAATTCATAAAATTAGTTTATTATTCCATGAGGGACTAATATTCAAGGTTGGCTTATCACTTATGATATCATGTAGTTACTCCTAGGAATGGTGGTCGGACTATTGTTTACCTAAAGAAAGAGCAACAAGAGTTACAAAGAATGGGAAAAAGTTATATAGTTCACAACAAAAAATAACTCAAAAGTTGAGAGAACAAAGGTAAAAATTTAGCATTCACTTTCTTCTTGATTTGTGCTTTCATGAACGTTATTATTTCTTCGCTTAGTGGACTGATTTATTTTGTTCTAATAAAAATCACTTTGTTTAATTTATACCTTCAACTTCTTTGGCTAAATCCTTTGTGAAATAAAATGTTAGTTTAACATGGTTATTCAATTAGTAGCTTCTAGTTTTATGTATATCTTTATTCTTTAGGTTGATAATGGATATATCTTTCTTACGTGGAAAGTTCACTTGTTAATAGCATGATACATGGTTATAATGCTTTTCGGGTCTTATTTGCGATGCGAGTATACCATCGCTAATATTATTATTGGAGATGGTGTGAAGAAACCAAAGGGAGACAGGTTAGAATTCTTTTTCCGATTATGTTTTAGAAATTAGAACCCTTTTATCCGAAGTTGATTGTTCGAGGATGAACCTTATTTATCCCCCTTTTCCCCTTAGTTGAAGATGATTGTTCGAGGAATTAGTATGGGCATTGTAGCCCCTTTGGGATTATGGTGCTGGTTTTATTGAATTGTTTTGGCCTTGATTGTTTGCTTCATGCATAAAGTTGGTGAATATTAGTTAGTTATTGATTTTTGTGGAATTTCTTGGCCTAATATGCATCTAAGTGGTTATTTTAGGACTTTAATTGCTTGATCCATGGATAATGAAGTGGTTATAACTTGATATTTGTGTGATTTATTGGCCTAATAAGCAATTAAGTGGATGTTTTCATGGGTTTTTTGTCCATTGATTCATGCAAAAACATGGTGGTATAATATAATTTTATGCATTTAGTGTCATCAAATATAATTTGACACACTATTATAATCATCTAAGTTTGTTGATTCATTTTTAACTACATTTGGGATAAGAAGAGAACATTTAGTGTCCTCTTGCTTTATATCCTACACCTCCAGTACCTTTCACTCCACCCCCCTCGCCACGGCCCCTACCCCACCCCAACCCCCCTGCTCCCCCTGCTACACCCCTAGCGCAGCCCAAAGACACCCCCGCTTCCCCTCCCCCCTTGCCAAGCCCCACCCCTCTGCCCGGCACCCCACCCCCGCAACCCCCCCGCTACACCCTGACCCCGCAACTCCCCCGCTACACCCCCGACCCCCGCAACCCCCCTTGACCATTTGTTTAGCCATTTGTTGTTGTATTGTAAGCTGCCATGTACTTACAACATCAACTAATTGAAAGTTGTTCTTGTGGAGTGGGTCTGTCCACCTTCTGCTTTGTAGTACTTGCATAGATATAGTTTCACCTCCAAATTATAGAGATTTTTGTTTTATTTGCCAGGTTCTATCATCTCCAGAAACGTTGCTTTTGAGGGATTCAGATGCTGATCTTGGTGGAGTTGTTGTAATGTCTTCATGGTTGTTCTTTGGTTGGTTATTTTTTGATGGTTGTGATCCTGCTCATATATTGCAATTCGAACATTCGAGGGCAGCCTCGAACTAATGTAATTTAGTTATTATTTTCTCTATATTTGTGTAAAAAACATAATTTGTAATGAAAAATGATACTTATATGTATATATATAATTTGTAATGAAAAATTTTTTTTTTGGGTCACAAGGGCTGCGGTCGGGGCAATAACCGCAACCCTTGGTGGGTTAAGGGCTGCGGTTAAGAGCCAAAACCGCAGCCCTTAACTCACCAAGGGCTGCGGTTATTGCCCCGACCGCAGCCCTTAACGCTCTAAGGGTTGCGGTTAAAAACTGCAGCCCTTCCTAAATGCCAATGGCTGCTAGTCCAATGGTTGCGGTCAAAAAACGCAGCCCTTGGGCCCCTTTTGACCGCAGCCCTTGGGTTTTTTTCCTCTAGTGCAACTATCATCATAACCACCACATGTTGCCATCATCATTACCGGTACCACTGCCACAGCCACCACCACCAGACGTCCACAACTACCCCACCAGTGCCACCTCCCCTCTCTATTCTTCTTCTTCTTCTTCTTCTTGCTCCTCCTCCTTTTCTCCATCATTGATCGACAATTGCTCAACAACAAAAAACATTTTTTACTGTTCATCACATAAGCGCCCAATTTTAGAGTTTTTACCATAAAAACGGTTGGTTCCGACAATGCAATTTTTATTTTACAGTTTTACAGATAAAATAAGTTCTAAAAAGAAGAAATATATGGAATATGTATAAATATATTGGCGGTTTTAGTAAACTACAGACGATAAATAACTAAAAATGCTCTAAGTTTATGGGAGGGGAAAAGAAAAAGAAGTTCTCACTAGTAGAATAATTGCTTATTGTTGCGGTCATTAAGTGGTCGATTGCGGTGCTTCTGGCAACGCAACAATAGGTAATTAACCTATTGCTGTGGTTTTTGACCGCGGCAATAGGACAAGCTATTGCTGCGGTTCTTGGCCAAAACCGCAGCAATAGGTTTATTTTTTATTTAAAAAATACAACGTATTGCTGCGGTTTTGGCTAGATTCCGCAGCTTTGGGCAAAACCGCAGCAACAGGTACATGTACAAGTAAAATATATATATTTTTTTTTTGCATTTGCCATCAAACTTGAAACATAAGAAAGTTAACAAAATATATCAAGGCTCACAACCAGCAGACAAACAACAAAATAGGTAAAAGCTAACTAGATTACAAAAAAAATCTTCATATACAAACAAATTCTAATTACAAATCAAAAAAATTTAAAAGAAAAAAATTAACTAAATTGAAAAAATAAAACCAAAAACCTACTACAAACTGATTTAGAAAAATTGATAAGAAAATAATCTGAAAATAAATAAAAATCACCTCTTATATCAGATCTTGAAAACTAAAAAATGAAACAAAACAACGGCGACGAAGGTGAGGGAGGCGGGGTGAAGGCGGCGACGAACGCGGGGTGAGGGAGGCGCTAAGGTGGAGTTAAAACAACGATGAAAGCGGCGAAGATGGATCTGAATTCACAAATTTAAACAATAAAATGATATATAAATACGAAAAAAATTGAAAAATTGAAAAAAAACGAGCAAAGAATGATAAACCCGTCGAAAACATACCGAGTTACCGGAGGCGGAAGGAAGCTTCGCTCATAGAAATTGAGTGAAGACGAAGAAGAGGAGAGAGAAAATGCTTCGTTCGCTCGTTCTCTCGTTCTCCACGACGATGCGGTTTTGAGAAGCAACGAAGACCCAAGATCTGGTGGTGGTGGAACTTCGGCGCACTTGACATCGTCGACGAAGAACTACCGATGATGGAGAAGGAAGGTCGGCGAAGGAGAAGAACGACTTCCTCGAGCGGATGAGCGACGATTGCTGTTGATACCGACGATTTACTGAGGGAGGATTTCGGTGATGATGCCGACGAGATGATGGCGACGATTTGCTGAGCGACGATTTCGGTGATGATGCCGACGAGATGAGAGGAGAGTGAGAGGATGAGAGGAGAGTGAGAAAAACGGCTGAGAGTGAGAGAAGTTAAAGGTGAGAGAACCCTAATTGATTTTATACTTAGCCAAACTGCTGATAGAGTGGGCGTACGCGTGAATTTTGTTAAATCCTAAAGTTTATTGCTGCGGTTTTTGTAGGAACTGCAGCAATAGATTAAAATATTATTTTAATCTATTGTTGCGGTTTCGGTTGGAAACCGCAGCAATAGAACTGGTCAAACAGTCAACCAAATTTGAAAATTCTTCCCGTTGACATCTCTTGCTGCGGTTTTAGCTGGAAACCGCAGCAATAGGTGTATTTTTTATTTTACCTTTTCTTTTGATGTGGTTTATTGCTGCGTATGGGTAAAATCGCAGCAATTCCACTGCAGCAATAAGCAAAAATTCTACTAGTGTTTATTGTGTGATGTGTGCTTGATAATGAACCATGAGTGGAATATATAGAACATTATAATAATCTCGCTTGTATCTTTATACCAAGAAAAAGATCTCACTTGTTACATGAAACTATCCCTATAATATAACTTTCCAATATTACCAAACACTTAACATGTATATATATCATAACATAGTATTTTATAAGATGATAATATATCATAAAGATATTTATCATATCTTTATCATATACTGTAATATTCTTAATACCCACCTGCAACCGTAACGACGATAACACAAACATAATAATTGGATAAAATAAAATACAAACATTAAAGTTAAGATAGAATAGATGATCCATAATCAATAGTAGGGCTAGATCAATCAGTTGAAGCTGAAATGAAGTATTAGTGGACGAATAATCTAACCAACAAAATCTTCAAGATCAATCAAGATCTTCCATAAATCATCACTGAAGTCCATTTGCACTAAGTCTGTGTCGTTGGCTTGAATGGTTTTTCTTGAGCAAAATCACGCTCACATTAGGTATTGGCTTTTCATGAGCAAAGCCATAGTCACATCAGATGTTGATTTTTCATACTAAAGCTACGGTCACATTATATTAAACCTCTATTTCATGGAATAAGGAGAACCAAACTCTGCTTCATGGTACAAAGGAAACCAATAAACCGATAGCCGAATTGGCAATAGCATAAGACGTAAAGGTTGCGTGCCACGCACTGTGTTGCGCTCAACGCGAAGCTGTGCGTCGGCACATGGCGGTGCGTCTGGCACGCAACTTTGCGCTCGGCGCGGGAGCGAACGCAAAGGGCTGTGCTCCAGGCGCACCGCCCCCCGGCATGCAATTTGTCAATTCGGCGCAAGTTCGGGCTATTTTGAGGATCTTTTAGATGCGGTTTAGGTGCAACACATAACAACAGTTTTGACAAAATAATAGCAGGCAAAAATTGCAATCACAAGGAAATGTCATATAACATGGATGCAATAGTTCTCATCCTAAAGTCCAGTTCTACGTTTGAAACTATGGTCAGGTTTAGGTTTAGGGTAAAAAGGGTACATAACTAAGAGATTGATCTCATGTTTCGTACCTTTGCTTTTAAAGGTGGCCACGTGTAAGACGCACTCCACTTCTCGAGTCAGGAACAAGAGAACAATGCTATTGTTGGGTAGGTTTGCTTATGACTAAGATCCAACACTATCGCTCAGGAAGCTTTCAGAAGGACAAAGGCAAATCCCCCTGGGTGGCCTCACGCATAGAACATGCGCTAATGAGGCAAGGAAGATTGTCCTTATGGTGGCTGAAACAATAGCCATGCATATGCAAAACTGTAATGTCATTCAAAGGCATAAAAACAAGTATGAATCGTATTTTTCGAGTTTCACCCACTCAAATTTAAAAATTGATTTTTTTTAAAATAATCCCCTGTGAAGTTGCCAAATTGTAGGCGTGCTTTCATTTCGCCTACACGGTGTGAGCGCATATTTGACTACCTCATTGTAAAGGTTTTATTGAAAACGTTTTGAAGTTACCAACAAGTCTTTAAAGAAAGACTCATATAACTAATTGGATATTGAGAAATCAAAGGGACAACTGTGGGACTTATCTAAAGTAGATTTTCCCGTTATGACTCCATTAATGGTCAATGAATCACATATTGAGTTCGGGCGTGAGGGTACGAACACGGTCATAATGAACCACGTTCGCCCATTGCTGGCCTCTACTTAATATCGATTCATGTCAAATTTTATGCAAATGAACAACCAGATAATATTTTCATACACCTTAAAAATAAATTAGTCTAGGTTGGTTGATTAAACACATCAAAAAGACTATTTTTAGTGGTATGTTATTAAGCAATTAAAATTCCAAGGTTCCTAACATGTTGTCCAAATTATCTGATTAATATTGGAACAGTTCTTTAGGTCTTGTTTAGCAATAATAACATGTGTGTGATAAAAAGACAAGCAGGACAATCATATATTAATATATATATATAAGAAAATAAATAAAAAAAGAGAAAGAGGTTAGAATGTACAAAGGAACGGTTTTTATATTATTGATCTACATCATGAAAGAAATCGTTAGTAACTTCAATATAAAAATAGGAAATTTATTCAAGGACCCTCAGGAGTATACCTATGCGGCTTAGGTCTGAGAGATTGATGACCTTCGGGACGAGTAATCGTGAAGCCTGAAGAAAGTATGTGTGTATGTCTATGTTTGAAAGTATGAAAGTGTGAGTTTTTAGTGAGGTTACTTAAGTATATTCGTAAAGTCTGAAGTGTAAAGTCGAAGTGTTTTTTTAGATCCGGAAGACCGCAACGTATTTATAGGAAAATACTAAAAAAGATAGAAAAGTAGACTGCGCGTCACGCTGATGAGTGCGTTGAGCGCGGGACTCTGCGTGACGCACAGAGCCACGTGTCAGGCGCAGAGTGGTGCGCCTGACGCGGTTTGTCCTGTGCGCTTGGCTCACGTGGTGTGCCAGGCGCACTGCCTTGCGACTGACACGCTTTGACAGCCTTTTTATAAAACGCGTTTTTGAAGATTTTATTTTATCCTTTAAATCCGGAAATCTGATTTTACAGGAAAAAATCCGATTTTAATTATAAAAATATCTTTGAAAATATTTATTTAAAATAATAAATAAAAACATTTAATTATCATTGAATAATTAAATGGGCTTTTTCAAAGAATTGAGCTCAAAATACAATTAATTATTAGGAATAATTAATTGGGCTTTAAAATAGGATTTTGGATCATTGAAATAAACTTTTATACTCTTAAAATACTTTTGGGTTCTTCGGACTAACTAAGACCGCCGTATGTTTTATCATTGGGCCCTTAAATGGGGAGACACGATTATGTGTCTACACCTGTCCATCCACATACTCTAAATGCCCTATTTTATGCCGCTTAAATATACCTCCATGATATAAATTAATAAAAAATATGTCCTGAACTGAAATTGGAAATTTCCTGCCTCATCGGTTTTATGACTAAGACACGTCTCACAGGAGACCTCTTCTTGACCAAATTGTTGGAGATGTGAAGTTATGTCTAATACGTTAAAGCAAAGTACTACGAACATTGTGAAGTTTTTGGTATACTGGTATTGCAATAGAGTAGTGGAAAAAACTAATAAAACTTAGGAAAATTTGTCAATAAATACCATACTTTGGGCACTTTTTTGAAATAAATACCTAGGTTGTCTGAAATTTTATATAAATACCAAAGTTGACTAACTTTTTTGGGAATCACTACCACTTAAAGGAATCTTGCAACAAACGTTAGTTTTGCTCCATTAGTGGCACATGAAATACGATTTTACCCTTCCCCCACCACCACCACAACCCCTACCACATGCAACAACCATGCTTGCCACCGTTGGCGCCACCACCACCCCCACCCACCCAAAAATCGACCCACCCACAACCACAACCAATACAAAACCACCACCACCTCTACCCACTCAAAAATCATCTCACCCCACCACCCTAACCAACTATGAAACTGCCACCACCTCCATCCACCAAAAAATCGACCCACCCCACTATACTAACTAACTACGAAACCACCACCACCTTATAAAGGTGGTTAGGAGAGAAGGGGGTCGCAAGAGTAGTAAGTTTCGTGTGGTGGTGGTGGTGGTGGAGGAGGAGATTAATAGAAGGTAATAAAAAGGTAATTTCACAAGCTACTAACGGAGCAAAACTAACGGTTTTGCGAAAATCTATTAAGTGGTAGTGAATGGTGATTCCAAAAGAAATAATAGAAAGTTGGTATTTATATGAAATTTCAGACAACCTAGGTATTTATTTTAAAAAAGTATCCAAAATGTGGTATTTATTGACAAATTTTCCTAAAACTCATCCCAAAAATATTAATAATCGTTCATTACCTAAACCATGATCCCATCTAGTGAGTATGTGTAGTCTAGACTCTAGAGTATCCTTTATCTTCTTTCAAAAAGGAGAAGATTAAGAGTGCCCCCACCAATCTACTAATGAGAAACCCACTTATTCTTTCAATGAGGGACTTTACTATTTTCCAACTTGAAACCCCTGGACCTTTGAACTTCCGACAGTTGAAGTCAATGAAGAACAATCGAGGTGCTGTCCATTGAAGAAGATTTGTTATTGATTATGCTATTATTTAACTGGATTATGGAAGGTGTTTGCAAGTAGAGAAGAGCACGCCATCCTTAAAAGATGTTTTTCAAAGGTCCATTGCCAATCGCTAAAAAGCTGGTCACAAAGTATATGCATTTTGGTATTCAGTGACCATATGTGACATTGGACTACAAGATCGAAAGAATTCATGTCGCACAAATCCAATCTCCTCTTTATAGGGAATTTTCCCATGTTATAAAAAATGAAGTCAAATAAAACAAGCACTTGAGAAATGAAAGGTTTACAATTCCATTATTATTTACTAAGCTCACTGTATGTATGCAGAAATTCTCATTTTGATATCGAGAGCTTGTTTCTCATCATGTATCCATCCACAACACGCAGCGAAGAGACTTTCCTTCAAGGAGCAACTCAAAGGCCTTGTTGATGTCCTCGAACTTCATCTCGTGCGTTACAAACTCATCTAGTTGCAGTTTCTGGTACAAGTTATAATATAGCAGGAGTACAAGTGTTAGATTCAAAATCCGGAAACAAAAACTTCAATATGGTAATATCTGAATTTGTAAGATAAACTAGCTGTTCTATAAAAACATAATAGACGATGAGGGAAAGAACTGGAATGCATTACCTTATCTAAGTACCATTTAACTAGAGTGGAAATGTCAGATTTGGCTTTGAGACCTCCAAATAGAGAACCTGTAAGGATCTTCCCATTGTGTAGTACGTCGTGAGAGCTAATGCTCAACTTGGACATAGGCCTATCGACTCCTAAGACGACTGTCTTTCCCCAACCCTGCGGCACTCATGGCAACAACATCAGACTTCATCGATGGCATAAAAAATGCTTAGAAGACATGAGTACTAATGATAAGCTATGTTACTCGGACTCGAGTACTGATTTTATACAAGTTTATGTGTCCAAGTGTTAGATTTTGCTATTATATGGGAAAATTGCATAATTTTGGTCTGAAATGGAGAGCAGCTGTCTAGACAAAGTCATGTTAAAATGTTTATAGGATGCAAAGCAAGAATTTGTGATGAAACAATGAAAAGAGGAGTTCGAGTAACATGGGTTAGTAATGAGTACTAGGGCTTTGGCTAATGTCAAATTTACTTTTGTTTAGTTTTATTGTGTTTGCTTAGTTGAGCTTAAGCCTATCATAAGTTTGCAAATAATTAGGTTAAACAGAGATAAAGACCTTTCGGCAGCAGGCAAAAGCTTCTTCCACCAACGATGCCATGCCCACGCACTCAAAGCAGTAGTCTGCACCCCCATGTGTCATCTCATTAATAATCTGCTCAGTATAAGAGTTTGATGTCAGAAAGGCATTATTTTCTTATGTAATCAATCTTCAAGCAATATTTTGGTGATATTTAACACAAACACCTTTAGAAATTTTTAAGAATCATCGATAAGAATTAGGTAGCTGAATCAAAAATCTAAACAAAGTGAGAACAATCAGAGAAACTGCAAGCATTAACTAGCTAGGTAGGGAAGAGAATCAAGACCTCACTAGCCGATTTAGTTGCATTATCCATAGGATTGACAAATTCTGTAACTCCAAACTTTTTTCCTGCAGAAAAGAGCATGATATAAGCTAAACTACCTTAGAAGCTCAAGTACATAATATCAGAACTAAAAATTCAGAGACAGAAGATTAGTAGGATATTTGATGCAAAACAGACATGGCATGCCAAAGACGGAAGTTACCTGTTTCAAATTTAGAAGCATTAACATCAACGCCAATGATTCTAGTAGCTCCACAAAGTCTTGCTCCCTCTGCAACCTTTATGAAAGCAACGGGAACAAAGTAATCAATTTCTGATTTTTTTCAGAGAAGAGGGAAATGAGTTGCATACCGCTAAACCAATTGCACCTAGGCCAAATATAGCGACTGTTGAGCCTTCTTCTACTTGTGCCGTTCTCCAAGCAGCACCAACCCCTGCAGGTAATATTGCTGTTAACACTTGTTTCACTTGCATCTTTTCATAATGAAGCCTTTACCAGTGAGATAGAGATGACTTGTTTAGTTGTTCATAGATCATTGGGCTTTGCTTACTAGGGAATAAAGATGCTACAAAAAAAAGCTTGAAAAATCTATTATGGTTATAAATGTGCTTGTGATGTAGCCCTTGACAAGAGCATTACTTAGAGACCAGTAGCAAAGAGGCTATTGCATCTGCATGTTGTTTCTTATTGACCGTCGCAAAAATCTTTGCTTCATTTTTTCTTTTTAATCCAACCTAAAATATTTGCTCCATCATATTCTTGGTGAACTTCAAGGCAAACATAATCTTGTCAATTATTTCATTTTCAGTGAAATTTCTGAATAGTAGTATTAACTATGGCTTTAAAATGTTTTAGAAGGATTCTCTAAATCCCTAACCCATTAATCTCATCGATAGATTGTCATTTGTCACTACTAAAAATGTTTCTTTAAGTGGTTGACTAATAACATAGAAGTAAGATCTCTGTTGCCTTCTAATTCGCTGTACAAAAACTACTACGGGGATGCAATTCTCTACATTTTTTTAGGATCAGCCATAAGTATACCACTTGCATGTAACTATTCGCCTATTAGGCATCGCAGTTTGTGTGGAGTTCAGCAAATTAAATGAAGCTCCTAAACTCTATGCCGGTCAAACTATATCGATTAATATGGGAAGAACTGTACATGTAACATTGTCCATGAGACCATGACATGAAGATGCTATAAAAGCTAGAAAAGTGAACAGAGTTACCTGTGGAGACACCACAACTGAGAAGGCAAGCCCTGTTAGGTGGTATTTGTGGATCAACCTTGGTTAAGTGAGCAACATCCACAACAGTATACTGAGTAAAACTTGAGACATGCAAAGTATGGTACAAGGTTTCTCCTTTAGTATCTGTAAATCTGCCAGTCTCATCTCTTGGCATCAAATTTGACAGCTTAAATGGAAGCGTTGAGCATAGATTGCTTTTTCTATGTTTACAGTCACCACATTCCCCACAATTCGCCAAAAATACTGGCATTACAAAATCTCCTTCAGCAAATTCCTTCACATCCTCGCCTACGCTCTCCACTATCCTATAGAATCATTACCAAAAATAAGTTTGTAAATTAGTACTGTTCAGAAACATGATACAGTAGCCATACTAAGCTAGCAAAGCCATAAATTCAAATCCATGCAAGTCGAACAGAGAATGTACCCTCCTTCACATTTATTACAGATAGACTGTCTAAGTAATCACATGACAATGGATGTTTAGAAGAAGACTCTATAGCTAAGGCACGTAAACCTACCCTGCAAGTTTAAAAGAGATATGGAGTTCAAAGCTTGAATATATTATATATCTAAGATATCTGAAGATGAAAAACCCATGTAGTCCATTTTAATTGAACGGTGGGGTAAAATGATCAACTACCATTGATGATCGAAAGAAGGGTATTAAGTATATTTTGCCAAGCAAGTGAAATTTTAGGATGGTACTCATAATTTGAGATCAAATTTGTCTAAATTATTAGCATATAATACTTTTAATTGCTTAATACTTCCTCCGTTCCAAAATAAGTGAAACACTTGTCTCAAAAAGCTCTCACATAAAGGAGATAAGTGTTTCACTTATTTTAGAACGGATGAAGTATAATAATACTACTATAACACATTTGCACCTTCATTAAAACAATGAAGTATCCTTATTCAAAATGACTTATATGATGAGTGTTGAACTGCTGACGAGGTGTGAAATTGTTCTTTAGAAGATCAAAAGGAATGAGTTCGTCATAGTAGTACATCCCACTTAAACTTAGAATTTATTTTTGCTCCCTGGTTTTCGAAGGCTGATTTCTGGCAAATTAGAAAATACAATTTTTTTAAAATAAAAATCATAGTATCAACAATTATCATTTCTTAACCTCTCTGACTTTTTTTTTTCCGTAAATGGAGTTGGTCATAGGTGTACAACATTTTTGTTAAATGTCAAATACAGTACATTAGTACCACTATGACACATCATAAAACATTATAACCGTTGATTTTAAGCAATGATAGTGATGACACCATCTCATCAAAAACTGGCCAAAACTTTAAAAAAAGTTTCTTGCACAAGAATCACCCTACCAATTTAGAAACCTAAAAAAATGCCATTATATATCATGTCAGATGGATTTTTTTTTTCAAAATACAGTGCTTTAAATTGGTGACTCTGTTAATTACAGCTCTTTCATTTTAACTTTGTCAATTGTAGCCTTAAATAAACTAAAAAAAATTAAATTGCAGCCGAAAACCATTTTTCAGGCAAAATTAGACTGAAAATAACTTCACGTGAAAATGACGTCACTTGTTTGACTAACTTAGAATTTTCAAGCAAAATTAACATGTTTGACTAAATTAGCCATTTTAAGTTGCAGCTCAAAGGCATTTTAGGCCAAATCAGCCTGAAATGACGTCACATGTGAAAAAAAGGATATCTTTGAGATTTTCGGCTAAATTTGCCTGGAAATGGCTGAGTTGCAACTTAAAATGGTAATTTAGTTAAACATGTTAATTTGGACTGAAAATTCTAAGTTAGTCAAACATGTGATGTCATTTTCAGGCTAATTTCAACAAAAATTGCTCTGGGTTGGAATTTAAATTTTTTCTGTTTACTTACGACTGCACTTAACAAAGTTAAAATGAAAGGATTGCACTTAACAAAGTTACCACTTTAAAGGACTGTATTTGGGCGTCTTTAAACAAAACCTATCAACTTTCTCATGATCCCCCAAGAAGATAAAGGTACCATGAATGCATTCGCATTTAGATGAAACAAACAAATAAAATAGAAGAAAAAAATCAAGCAAGATGGAAACGTTACCCGACAGCCTCATGGCCCAATATCCTTGGAAAATACCCAGGAGGTTCCTTCAAAAATGAAAAATTATAATATATGATTAGAGTTTGACACATACTTCTCTATATAGTAAAATGAAAAATTATAAATAAACTAGAGTCAATATATATAAAAAAAGCTAGTAATAATACTTTTAAGCTCCATAAGGTAAGATCGCTGTGACAAAGAGATGTACAGAGGATTTTTACGCGAACTTCATGAACACTTGGTGGAGCTACTATCACTTCTTCTATTACCAACGGTTTCCCTGCTTCCCTCGCTACAGCAGCTGCATCGTTTCATCCATCAAAATTATCAAACGGTGCGTTTAACGTAAGAGGAGAGATCAAAATCATAAACTTCAAAAAAAAAATTATGAGATTTACCTTTACAATGAATAGGCTTCCCAACTGATATGGACATGATTGGGAACTCGGAAGACTTCTGATCTTTGACTTCTGAGTTTATGGAGAGCTTCTTTATTTTATTTTAGTTTTAGAAAAAAAGAATAGTTTTACATTTACATATGAGAAGGAGAAAATTTATGTTGGGACCAGCGCCAACAAAAGCGTAGAACTGGTACATATCTTAGACTCTTGCTGAATTCCTCGACCTTATATAGTCCATCCTAAAGTGAGTTTGGACAATCATGTAGAAAAGGTTTTCCTGGAGTAACTATTGCGTATTTTAGACCCCACCCTCGTTGTTTTAAGAGACCAAATTTTTTTATACCTATAAAGTTGCTCAAGACTTGGCAAACCCGCCAAATCTTACTCAAATGGTCCGAGTCAAAAAATCCGACTTAATAAATCTCATAATTTGAATTTAATCGAGTTAAACTCGATAAAATTTGAAGTTAACCTGAATAATTTGTATCAACTTAAACTCGCCCTGCAATTAACCTGACCTGAAATTGATCCAAAACAAATTAAATTCATCCGAACATTAATGAGATACATTCAACGTGTAACACAAAAATGCTAATTGAGATAGTATGTTCTTTTTAGTGCCCTACATTGTGCCCCAATTCATTCTAATGTACAATATTGTAGAAAAGCATATACAATTGGCGACTATGACACTTGCCTCAATCATTTCGTTGAAGATTTTTCTTTTTATTTGAACTTTCACATCAATAAAGATCACCAAATTGTTGATCTTTCAACATGCAAATATTCATTTCACATTTTTTTTGTTATGATATTAAGTTTTATTTAACTCTAGAGAAGGCTAGTTTAGAACTTTTTTTTTCAGCATTTTCCATTTGACAAAAAGTTCTAATTTTTTCTAATGAAAATTTGAAATTGTAGAAGAATTAAACTCAACTAACTCCAGAAGCCCACTCAATTTACATCATGTCTAGAAATAAAAGCTTAAATAATGAGGAATGAGCAACTAAAGAAACCAACAACAAAACTAATTCAGTTAGTCTTGTAAAAGAGCGCCTATGGTTAATTTAAAATTAGGCAATGACCCAAGCCCAATATTAAGAATAGAACGGACCACCAGTCTGAACATAGTGATTAGTTTAATCTACTCAGTAACAAACTTATCCATTCATTAATCACATTCTTTAATTTATTTAGTGACTAGTTTAATCCATTCGGTAAGATTGTTGGGTTGTTTTTCAGAATTGTCTATTGTAGTTCGAGATTCAAAGGAAAACAAAGGAAGGATATAATAATGATGACTAGGTTGGTGCGAGATGTCTAGGGATCTAGTTGGGTTAGAGCGAGATAGAATGGGTTTGTCAGAAAAATGTACTAGGTTTGGGTTTGTATAATGTTATACTAAAACTAGACCGCCTATTCTAATTGTTGTCCTTCAAATTTAGAGTATTATCACATATTTTTTCTGCTATGCAACTATTTGAATTTCACACTTAAAAATACACATTTTTTTATCATTAATATCTCTAATAATCTTTAGTAAGAAATTAGAAAAAGTTGGTATTATAAATATATACATTGAAACTATATGAGCAACATTTTACATAATAATAATAATAATATATTTCTATATTCATAAAAATATGGTCAAAAGTTAGTAATCCTTCTATGCCAAAAAGATCTAAATACTTGTTGAGACACGTAGCTATAAGTGATAAGTTGTAGCGTAGCTATCAAATATCTATATCTATCAATCTATACTAATATATTAAAAGGCGTTACTAAACAAGGAACAACGCCACGTGGCGCTCTGCTCTCCCTTAGGATGTTTTTCTCCATGTAATCCACATACAATAAAAAAAAAGAAAATGCATTATGTAAGATTTGATACCGTGACTTCAAGCTTATATAAGAAAGACTTAACCACTAAACCAAGTGATATTTGATGTTATCATTTCAAAGTAAAATATTATTAAATAAAAAGTTCCTTACTCGTAGCATAGCCTGAGCCTAAAAACTAGTTATATTATTAAAAAGTAGTTGTGATAAGAGTTGGTGTGGTTTTTTTATTGAAATAGGGAGAAAGTTGGGTTCTCTATTGATAGAGATATAATGTGGGGTAAAGGAGTGTACAAAAACTAATATGATAATTGTAGGTCATGCCAAAAATGAAACTGTTCAAATTAATTTAAGACAAACAAAAAAGGAAAATGTTCAGACTATTCTAGGACAAAATGGTTAGATGAATAGTGGTGTTATTTGGTGATGCTATTTGTTGTCTATATTTACTAATTGTCGCCCGTGTTTTTTATATCTTTCTTTTTAGTACCACATGCCGCCACCATCATTGACGGTACCACTACCACTGCCACTGCCACCACCATCATGGTCGGTACCACTGCCACGTCCACAACTACCCCACCAGTGCCACCTCCCCTCCTTCCACCTCTTTGCTTCTTCTTCTTCTTCTTCTCCATCATCGATCGATAATTGCTCAAACAAAAAAAATATTTTTTTACCGTTCATCCCAGGAATGCCCAATTTCAAAGTTTCCACCGTAAAACCGGATGGTTCCGGCCATGCCATTTTTATTTTACAGATAAAATAAGTCCTAAAAAGAAGAAAAATATGGAATACGAATAAATATATGGGCGATTTTAGTAAACTACAAATGATAAATAACTAACAACGGTCTTAAGTTTATGGGAGGGGGAAAAGAATAAGAGGTTATATTGTGTGATGTGTGCTTGATAATGAACCATGAGTACAGTACAATATATACAATATTATAATAATCTCACTTATTTTTTTGTACCAAAAAAAAAATCTCACTTGTTTTTTGAGACTATCCCTATAACATAATTTCCCAATATTACCAAACAGTTAACCAAAATAAATCATAGCATAGTATTTTATAAGATGATAATATATCATAAAGATATGTATCATATCTTTATCATACTGTAATATTCCTAATACCATCCTATAATTGTGACGACAGTAACACGAATGTTATGAATAGAAAAAAAATAAAGTTAAGATGACATAGATCAGTGGCGGATCTTGAAAGATTTGCTACCGGGGGACAGATTTTTCCACAATAACATATACGAAAGTATAAAATTACAAGAACATATGAATATTACTTCCAAATCCAATGCAAAAATTAAATATAGATTATACTATAATATCGGAATAAAATAAATGTAAAAATTTGAATCTACAATAATTTAGATAGCCAAAAAAAAAAGCACACATGATGAATGAATAGCTTTTCAATTGGAAAAATCAAATTCAGAATTGATTCAATGATGATGGATGAATGATGAGTAAGTTGCGCCACTCATGGTCTAATTGCTAAATTGATCGTTCATGATGAGTAAGTTTAATTAGCATGTCTCGATCTAATGATGATAGATTCAAGATTCATAGTAGCAATTAGCAAACATACAATTACTTTTTAATTATTTTTTCAATCAAATCACATCATATGTACTATAATTGAAAAAAAAATAAATCAGAATTCAGATTACCTTTTGCTGCTTTTTGTAAGATGCAGTACGCCCAGTTACCAGTACTTGACTGGTTGCAGTCTACAGTTTCGAGGTTTTGGCTTTTTGAATTTCTCCAACGTCAACGTGTAAAGGAGAACTCTAGGGAAGCGTGTGAAATTTTAGGGAACTTTTGTTACAGTGTTCCTCTGTACTGTGTCTCAATCATGCGTTTCTTTTACCAGTATTAGTAAAGTTGGGCTTTCTTCTTTGGGCCAATAAAGTAGAGACTTCATTAAAAAAAATTAAGCTACGGGGGCCAGGCCCATGCCTGCCCCCACTATAATCCGCCACTGATTAGATGATCCATAATCAATAGTAGCGCCATATCAATAAGATGAAATTTAGGGTCCGTTCTGTTCAACTTATTTTAACTTATATAAGATTTTAAAAGATAAGATAAGATAAGATAAGATCAGATCATATCAGATAAGATAAGATCAGATAAGATAAGATGTTAGACACACACAATAAACTATCTTATAAGATAAGATAAGATAAGATAAGATCAGATAAGATTTTATAGGATCTTATAAGATAAGATAATATATGATAAGATAAGACAAAATAAGTTGAACAGAACGGACCCTTAAATGAAGTATTAGTGGAAGAATGATCTAACCAATAAAATCTTCAAGATCAATCAAGATCTTGCATAAATCATTACTGAAATCCATTTGCACAAAAGCAGTGCCTTCGTCTTCAACTAGTTCTGGTTTAACTTGAGCAAAATCACGCTCACATTAGGTATTAGCTTCTCTTATGTAAAGCCAGACTCACATCACATGCTGGTTTTTCGGAG
Source organism: Beta corolliflora (assembly GCA_947648045.1). NCBI lineage: Eukaryota > Viridiplantae > Streptophyta > Magnoliopsida > Caryophyllales > Amaranthaceae > Beta > Beta corolliflora. The sequence goes on from CANSZD010001765.1 coordinate 618,979, forward strand.
TGAAGCGACAATCACATTGTTTTAAACTTCTATTTCATGGCATAAGGAGAACCAAACTCTTTTCTACAGTACAAAAGAAACCAATGTCTCAGAACACCAGGAGAGCGAATAATTATATTCTCAAGTTTTGATAGGTAAGAAAATCGAGATTACGCCACACTTACAAGTATCATCACTAATACCCATACTCCAATAATAGTCCAATTCTATAATGCCTCACACATGAAATAAATGCTAAAGTTGAGATGAGATTGTTCACAAACAACTTATTCAGGATCGAACAACAATAATGCACCAAACAAAAATCTCGAAGTAGTAAAAAAATCTTTATTTTTGGAGGTAAATGATTGACAAAGTTGAAAAATAATTTAGACGTATTAGATGAATCTGGGCGGTAGATTATGATCACAGAAGCCCACCAGCCGTGGAAATTTATGTTGAAGTGTAAGATGAGTCCATTTCGGATGGCTCGAGCTTGATACCATGTTAAGTTTATGGGAGGTAGAAGTCAAGGATATTTATCAAATAAAGAAACCATATAAAAAAAGTACATTAATTGCAACATAAGATAATAATATATTATAAAGATATTTATCATATATTTACTATATTGTAATATTTCTAATAAGTGCAAAAGTTAAAATGCTGCATTTATCTAGAAATAGAGGAAGTATACAATAATTTGCACCAAATAATAAAAAAGTATAATTTCTTTTAAAAACATATAATATATTTTATGTGCATTTTAATAATCTCATATTCATGATTTTCCAAAATTAAAATTTTGTTCTCAAATCACTAGATTTTTTTAAAAAATCATTTAGAGCATTAATTCGACCTATTTATCACTCGCTGGAACTAGTTCCAAATTTCTAATCGAAGGAAAGTGGGAGAGATTATTAGAGCAACCAAGTAAAATAGTAGGCTACTGTGTACGTACTTTTTAGTTTATAGTTTGGAGAGAGAAAGTGGAGGAATAGAGATTTTGTTTAGTATATCTTGGTGAAAATAATTAATAAGATTTCACCTAATAATATATTTTCTTATTACTGGTGAAAATTCATAACTAAGACTATGTTAAGTTCACCTTATTTTTACTGATCTGATCTGATATGAACTTATATTTTCTGATCTGATCTAATCTGAACTTATTTTTTCCAATCTGATGTGATCCGAACTTATTTTTTCTAATGTGATTTGATATGAACTTTTTTTTTCTGATCTGATCAGATCTGAACTTATATGATCTGATATGAACTGATCTTTTATAAAATATATTATTACTAATATTATTATTACTTTGTATTTCATTTCTAGTATTAATTTGGCGCCGTCTTTGAGGAGACGCAACAATGACTGACTGTCAATCGTCCAATGTAGCTAGAAATCGAAGTTTTCATATTAATGTTGAAGATACAGTAGATCACGAGAGACCGCCTCGAGGAAGGGATAGACGTTCGTCCATCATCAATGTCCTTGGACAAAGCCAACAACCTGTTATTCAGGAGAATCTTGAACGTCCGGTGACTGCTGCCCATCTAGAGAACGTCTTGAATGACTTTCAGACTAAGATGGCAGCAGTCGTCCAAGAACAGATCATGAACAACATGCTGTTTTTCCAAATTAATCCGGAGCCATCACCTAACAATCCAACTCCTCTTAGGGGGCGTTCCCAGGAGAATCGTCCAGGTCCAAGTCGACGTATTCGTCGGGAACCCTCTAGGAGAACGACCAGAGAAAAGCAGCCAGAAGGTAGTAAGCAGCGAAGGAAAATGGACTGGAACCTGGTGGTTAGGACCCTAGATAATGTTCGTCCAGATGGGCATCGTATGGAAACAGATGCTAGGGAATACCTAGAGGCAAAGAAAGCTGCTGCATTACAACGGTCGGCCACTTGTTCTACACCGTACTTGAGAGACCCTCCTTTGAGGATACCATCCAGAACGGAAGGAAGAAGTCTGGGCCCTTCTCTTGTTCGTCCAAGACAAGAGAAAACGGTGGTTCAGTCCATGGTCTATTGGCGTCCAGCCCCTGCAAACACTTCATCCAATCCCGTGTTGAAAGAGTATCGTAAGGAGTTCATACCCATTGAGGGACGGCTGGGAGCCCTCCGGATCAACTGGCCAACCCCATTCTCGGCCAGGATCATGGAGGTGCCCCCCTTCCCAAAGGTAAAACTCCCTACGATAGAGCCTTTTGATGGAACAACTGATCCCGATGATCACCTATCCGCTTATAAGCATCAGATGTACGTCCAAGCAGTAGATGATGCTACTTGGTGTAAGAACTTCCCGACTACTCTAAAGGGAGTAGCTATAAGTGGTTTAACAATCTTCCCCCCAATTCAGTCAACAATTTCACCGAACTCAGTTTCTTATTTACTAGTCACTTTGTTGCCAATCGGCAAGAGCAAAAAACTAGCATGCACTTGGGCAAGGTCGTCCAAGGACCAAAAGAAGCCCTTAGAAGTTTTGTTAAAAGATTCAATCTAGAAGCCCTCCAGATTCAAGATCTCAATGCTGGTGTGGCCTTTGACGCCTTCATCAGGGGGTTGAGGCCAGGAAGTTTTAAGTTTGATCTTGTGAAGAAGAAAATCACCACTCTTACCGAGGCCTTGAAAGAAGCCGAAGCATTTATACACGCCACTGAAGTATGTGCTGAGGCAAAGCACCCTGAGTCCAAGAAGCCTGAAGAGGTAGCTCAACCAAAGAAGAGCAACCCTAAAAAGGCTGAGACTTGGGCTATAACCTCCACAACCACTTCGTCCAGAAGAGGCAAGAGGAAAGAATCTGAATCTTCAGCTATTCCCATTGAATTTAGCAAGGATCAAAACTCCATTCTTATGGAGATAAAGGACCAATATGAGCTAAAGGCTCCGGCTGAAATGAAGACCCCTTACAGGAATAGGGACAAGAGCAAGTACTGCCATTTTCAAAAAGACTGTGGTCATGAGACCAATGAATGTAAACACCTTAAGAGGGCATTAGAGGATTTAGCTCGAAAAGGAAAGATGAACTCATATTTACCCCAAGGGGGAAAGAAGTTTCAGAAGAGAGACGACCGTTAGAGCAAGAAAAAGGAAAGTGAAAGCACTGATGAGGATGTTGTCCTTGTTATCTCGGGAGGATTTGCAGCTGGCGGACCAACCAACAGGGGGCACAAAAACTATCTTAGGGAGCTCGACCAAATTTTGTTGACAGATCAGACAAAGGCCGAGCCCTTTCCCAAAGTAGTAGTCAGTGAACAAGATCGGGGGAAGCTGAGAACCCCCCATGATGATCCCTTGGTTGTGGAGATGAAGATAGCTAACTTGAGAGTAAGAAGGATTCTAATTGACACTGGAAGTTCCACGGACATCATCAGTGCCGACTGCTTATCTAGACTGAAGTTTGATGAGAAGAACTTGGTTCCCGTCCACCACCCAATCATTGGGTTTGGGGCAGGAATAATTCATCCTATGGGGACAGTCACACTGCCCGTCCGAGTTGGAGAGAAGGAGGCCTCCCGGACGTTGTTCATCAAGTTCCTGATCGTCCGAGACTTAAGAGCATATAATGTCATTCTTGGACGACCAACTCTGAATCATGTTAAGGCAGTGATAGTCACTCATTTGATGCTCATGAAGTTTGAATGTGATGGTGGTCAAATTGGCTCCTTGTATAGAGACCAGCAAGCGGCTAGGGAATGTTACATAACTACACTAAAACCATCATCATGGAAAGAAGACAAGCAAGACCAGACAAAGGTCGCTGGCGAAGGAAAAACGTCCGAAATTGTGAAAGACCAAGTGGCCTCCCTGAGAATGACAGTTGAAAGTCCTTAGACGCAGGTCGCTCCCTCAAGGAAAATGTCTGAAAACCTTCCTAGCAAGAAAAGAAAGTATGTGCCTGTCAAGGAAGAGCCACCCTCGTCTGGAGAATTAATGGCCATTATGGGCGTCGCCCTTTAACGTCTAGAGCCAGTGGAGGTCCCGGAAGATGTTTGTTTGGATGAAGCTCGTCCAGTTAGAACTTTGAAGATTGGATCTTCACTCTCCCCTGAGTTGAGGGGCATTTTGATTAGCTTGCTCAAAGAATTTCAAGATGTATTTGCCTACTACGTTGAAGAAATGCTAGGGATTGATCCAGAGATAGCAGTCCATCGGCTAAACGTTGACCCAAGCTTAAAACTTGTTCGTCAGAAGAAAAGACACTTGGGACCAGCCAAAGACCAGGCGGTCGACCAAGAAGTTCAGAAGTTGTTGGAATCTCGGTTTATCAAAGATACTTACTATCCATATTGGATAGCTAATGTGGTCATGGTACCAAAACCCAATGGCACATGGAGAATGTGCGTGGACTACACTGATCTTAACAAGGCCTGTCCTAAGGACAACTTCCCTTTGCCTAAGTTAGATCGGCTGGTAGATTCCACGACTGGCCATGCTTTGTTGAGCTTTATGGACGCTTATTCAGGATTTCACCAAATACCCATGTGGCCGGAGGACCAAAATAACACGTCCTTCATCATGGAGAAAGGGTTGTATGGCTGGCTGAGGATGCCTTTTGGCCTCAGGAATGCTCCAGCCACTTTCCAAAGACTGATCAACACGATCTTCTAGCCATAATTGGGGAGGAACATGGAGGCATACATAGATGACATGATTGTAAAAAGTCAGCAAGAAAAAGACCATGTTGGTGATTTGAGAGAAACCTTTGAAACTCTTAGAAAATACAAGCTGAAATTAAACCCCAAAAAATGCATTTTTGGTGTGTAGGCGGGGAAGTTTTTAGGTTTCTTAGTAGATCAGAGGGGAATAGAAGCCAATCCTGAAAAGATCCAAGCTATTCTAGACATGAAGCCTCCGTCCAAAATCAAGGAAGTACAACGCCTGACGGGTTGCCTAGCTGCCCTTGGACGATTCTTGTCTAAGTCAGGAGATAAGTGTCATCATATTTTCGCTACTATCAAGAAGAAAGCCAAGTTTGAGTGGACAGCAGAAGCTGAACATGCACTTCAGCAAGTCAAAGATCACCTTCGTCAGTTACCTAGGTTGGTCAGTCCAGCCGAGGGGGAAAAACTGTTTGTATACTTGGTCGTGTCTCCTCAGGCCGTGAGTGCTGTTCTACTGGCTGAAAGAGAGTCCGTGCAAATCCCAATATACTTCGTGAGTCATGTGCTCAAGGATGCGAAATGTAGGTACACCCCGATCGAGAAGTTTGGGTTGGCACTCGTCATGGCCAGCAGAAAGTTGAGGCCTTATTTCTTGGCTCACAGTATACTAGTCTACACCAACCAACCTCTGAAGCAAGTCTTACAAAAGATGGAAGCCGCTAGACGAATGCTGAAGTGGGCTGTTGAACTAAACATGTTTGACATATCCTTTGAACCAAGGAAAGCTATTAAGGGGCAAGCTTTGGCAGATTTTATAGTTGAGCTCACTCGGCCAACTATAGAGCCAATATTTAATCCAGCCGAAGGAAGGAAGCACTGGACGCTCATGGTAGATGGATCATCCACTGTTAATGGATGTGGGGCAGGAATCGTTTGCCAATCTCCAGAGGGAGATAAATTTGAATATGCACTAAGGTTCCAATTCCAAGCGTCCAATAATGAAGCTGAATATGAAGCACTTCTGGCTGGGATCAAGATGTGCAAGGCGGCTGGGGCTTTAGAGATTGAGGCCAAATCAGACTCTCTCTTAGTCGTCAGTCAAGTCAATGGAGATTTTGAATGTAAAGAAGCGTCAATGAGCAAATATATGCGTCTGATCAAGGATGAGATTGAGCCCCTAAAACGATTTGTTCTCGACCAAGTGCCAAGGTCAGAAAATCATCAAGCAAATGCTCTCTCAAAATTGGCCAGCTCAGCTGACTGTGATGCACCAAGAACAGTGTTTTGGGAAGTTAAACCAAAAAAGAGTATTGACTAAGAGCAAGTCATGTTTCTTAGCTGAGGGACAGTTTGGATGGATCCTATCATAGAATTCAAGAAGACAGGACGACTACCTTCAGATCCTGTAGAGGCTAAGTACGTAAAAGCCCGAGACAAGTGGTTTAAGTTGTGGGATGAAAATCTCTACAAGAAATCATTCAATCGTCCTCTTCTTAGGTGTATCACTAGGGAAGATGGACTAGAATTACTGAAGGAACTCCATGAAGGAGCTTGTGCATCCCACATTGGGGGAAGAGCATTGGGGGAAAAAGCTTTAAGGACTGGGTATTACTGGCCTACCTTAAAGGAAGATGCTCTTGCTTATGCAAAGAAGTGTGACAGTTGTCAGAAACATGGAAATCTACATCAGAAGCCGCCCAATTACTTAACTCCTATCTTGTTCCCACTTCCTTTTGCCAAATGGGGCATGGATATTCTGGGACCTTTCCCTGTGGCCCTCTGGGCAAAAGAAGTTTGTAATCGTAGCTGTGGACTACTTCACTAAATGGATAGAGTCTGAAGCCATGCGGGGTATAACAATGAATGATGTCAAGGGCTTTATTTGGAAGAACATTATAACTCGGTTTGGCATGTCGCAGTCCATCGTCTTTGATAATGGTCCACAGTTTGAAATGCCTAAGTTGAAAGATTGGTTGGCAGAAAGGGAAATCAAAGCTCACTTTGCTGCAGTCGCCCACCCACAAGCCAATGGGCAAGTAGAGTCATTCAACAAAATCCTATCAAACGACATCAAAAGAAAGACGGACAATGCCAAGGGACTATGGGTTGAAGAACTACAATTGGTGTTATGGTCTATCAGAACCACGACCAAAAACTCTACAGGAGAGACACCATTCATGTTGGTCTATGGTACTGAAGCCGTCTTGCCCATTGAGATTGAAGAACCCACCCTGAGAGTCATGCTGTACACAGAAGAAGCCAACTGGGTTGTCTTGCGCACGGCCTTAGACCATGTACCAGAGGTCAGGGGCAATGCTCTGCTAAGAATGCAATTGTACAAGCTGCGAATGGCTCGGGACTTTAACAAGAGAGTCGCTAGACGACCACTCAAGGTAGGGGATTTGGTTCCAAGGAAGATGGAGGCTGTTGGACGAGCTAAGGAGCTTGGTAAACTGACACCAAACTGGGAAGGACCCTATCTGATCGTCCTGGAAGTGCGAAGCGGAACTTTTCGTCTCCAAGACATGGATGGACGACCAATACAACGCACTTGGAACTCAGATACATTGAAGAAGTACCACATCTGACTCAGACAATCGGCAAGAATTCGGAAGTAGTTTGTAATCCCAAACAAGTGCCACGACACAAAAAAGAGAATTAGAAATGTATATATGTATCTTGACACTTAGTCAAGCAAAATTCATATAATACAATTTCTACTTTTTCCCTATATTGTTCCTTTATTTTCTACTAAGTTGTTCACTTTGGGGCATTTTTATCACCAGTTAGTCTAGTGGTCTAAAAGTGACATTAACTTGGCCAAAATTACACAGAACAATAAAACGTCCAAAGTAAAAGATAAACAATGGACATCACAACAGGGAAAAACCATTTCTCTGACGCACATTGCATCCTCAAAGAGACCGGCCAAAGTGTAATAGACTAAAAAGGTATATCACACATCTGGTTAACCAAATAATGATAGTCTCTAGTAAGAGAAACATCATGGTTCCTAAAAGGAAGCCGACCAGAAATAAACAAGCCTTAGTAAAGGAATCTTACTTTCAAATGCAAGGTCAGCTAAGTAGTAAAGACCCTAGTAAGGGCTCACTACTTCAAGACGAGCATTGCTTCCTCAAGGATGCCGGCCAAAACATAGTCCGTCCATAAACAGCAAAATAAAAATTACATATAAGAATCTTAGCTCGTCCTAAATGTAAGATTTTATGGTGGCTCGGCCAAAGTTGGCCGCTCTCCTTCTTGGTACAAAGCTCGCCCAGAGTACAAGGACGAGCTCAGCCCAAGAAGGGGGGGGGGATGTACAGCTAAAACCTATGGAACTTTTAGGACGAGTCAAGTACGAAGGCTGTCTGGAAAGCAGGACGAGCCACAATTATACTTAGCTTCTTTGAGGAAAGTATGAAGATCGTCCAAAGACAAGGACGAGACTCACCCTTTCCTTAACGAAGCTTGAAGGCCGTCCGAAAAGCAGGTCGAGCCACAATTGTACTTGGTGCAAGGAAAGTTTGTAGATCGTCCAAAGACAAGGACGAGACTCACCCTCTCCTGGACTAAGCTCGAAGGCCGTCTGAAAAGTAGGACCAGTCTCTTTTATACTTAGCTCATTTGAGGAATGTTTGAAGGTCGTCCAAAGACAAGGACATGATGCATATTTTGCTCAATTAAGTTGCAAGGACGTTCAAGAAGAGTTGGACGAGTCTTAGTTATACTTAATGAAAATTCAAGCATTGATGGAAGCAAATACAAGCATTGTTAAGAAGATAATTTCATTATATACCCGTCAAAAGAGGCCTACAACCTAGTCTAAAACAAAAAGGAGACTAAAGCTACAACGGTGAACAAGCCAAGAAACTTAGAAGAATAAACCTAAAACTAGGTACTTCATTCGGCAGGAGTTTCTTAGTCGTCCTCAGGAGTTTCTTCCTCATCATCAACCTCTTCGTCTGAGGAGTCAAGGAAGGTAGGAGGCTCGGCAGTAGTCACCATTGCCCGGTGAACGCTTTCCTGAAACTCCAGGCGGCGCTCAAAGCGGGGAACTTCTTGAGGCGCCGCCAGCATCTCAAAGGCCTTGACAGCCCAGTCCTTGGAAGTCTCAATGACCTGAGCAAGGCCTTCCTTAGCGTCGCTGTAGGCCTGCTCCACCTCCCCTTTCAGTCGAGCATTCTTCGCCCTTAGAAGGATATTTTCCTTTCAAAGTTGAACAACGGCCAGGAGAGCTGTATTCCTCTCCTCCTTCAGTTCGGTCGAAACAACGTCCAAGTTGATCTGCCAGAGATCCTTCTCGTTAAGAAGTTCGTTAATCTTGATGAGGTAATTTTTGTTGTTAGCCTCCAGTGTGGCCGATCGTTTTTCCCAGGCCTCCCTTGATTGGCGGTGAAGAGTCTCCGCCATCTGAATGTCATGCATGGCCTTGTCGCCAGCCGTTGTAGCTTGATGGACGAGATGCTTATTTTCTTTCCTAAACTCTCTCGCCCACTCCTCAGTTAAAATGCTACGAGCAAGAAGCTGAAATAACAAAGATCAAGCAAGTCAGTAGACGAGTTACAAAAAAAAATAGAAATCGTTACAAGTATAAAGACGAAAACGACCGGACAATGTACCTCGGCAGCAAGTTGTGACATGTAGCCCACATGCCCAGCTGATGCTCCCCTCAAGCCCTTTATGTAGGACTCAGGGTAGCACTTGAACAGCTCCTGCTTAAGCCGTTCACGCTCAGCCTTTGACATCTTTGCAAAGGCAGTAGAAGACTCCTCGTCTGAGTCCACGACAGGAGTGGCTGAAGCTGGAGCAGGTTCTTTGCCCTTATCTGAAAGAGGGGGGGAGTCAGTTCTCTTGATAGGGATGACTACTGCTTATCTGTTGGACGGACTCATTGAACGTCCACCGACCCGCAGCGTCCTAACTATGTTAGGATAATATGACTCACCCGAAGATAGGGACGCCGCCCTAATAGATTGCGCCATTTGGGAGACCAGCTTGGCAACCGAGCCGCTGAAGGCTGGTCTGTCATTAGCGGCCGAGTCTGGCTCGTGAACCACCAACGCCAGAGCAGAGTCCGGCTTAACCTCATATTGATCAGTTGTATCCAACTGATCAATAGGAACAGAGTCCGGCTCTTTCTCTCCCATGGCTGGGGCATCGGTGGACGGCTCCTTCATCAAAGCCTTGTCCTTGGGAGGATGGATAGTCTTCCTTCCAACTCCCTTACCAGACGGGGTTGCTTTCTCAGTTTTCCTCTTCACAAAGCTCTTAGGCTTTTTGGTCGGAGGCTGATCACCAGCCGCCGCTAGCCTCTTCTTAGACGAAAAGGACTTCCCAGGCGGGGCCTTGTTGGTCAAGGCATTTTTCTGCACAAATAAACAAAGTCAGAAGAATGATCGTCCGAAGAAGAAAAGGCTAATAAAATAAGTTGACGCCCCCTGATTGCTAAAGGAAGCTTCGTCAAGAGCCAGCATCAAGTTCAAGACGAGGATGGATCGAAGAAGGAAGTCGTCCAAGCATGGGGACGCCTTCCTTCCTCAATGGACCCTCTTCCAAAAATCCAAAATCCAAGATCAAAGGATTTCAGACGAGGATGGATCGAAGAAGGAAGTCGTCCAAGCATGGACGCCTTCCTTCCTCAATAGACCCTCGTCCAAAACAAAGATCAAAGGATTTCAGCCGAGGATGGATCGAAGAAGGAAGTCGTCGAAGCATGGACGCCTTCCTTCCTCAATAGACCCTCGCCCAAACAAAGATCAAAGGATTTCAGACGAGGATGGATCGAAGAGGGACGTCGTCCAAGCATGGACGCCTCCCTTCCTCAATGGACCCTCGTCCAAAACTAAGATTAAAAGATTTCAGACGAGGATGAATCGAAGGAGGAAGTCGTCCAAGCATGGACGCCTTCAATCCGCAATGGACCCTCGTCCAAAGCTTCAAGATCCAAGGATTTTAGACGAGGATGGGCGAAGGAAGCCGTCCAATCCTGGACGACTTCCTTTTGCAAGGGACCCTCGTCCAAAATCCAAAGAACAAAAGGAGGCCGGCCATGTGTGGCCGTTTTCCTTCCGTAAAAGACCCCGTCCAAAGCAAAAAATGTGCTTTCAGACGTCAAAAAAAAAATTTATTATTATTACTGGAGTTTCAGCCCTCTTTTCGGTGCTTGTCTTGGCGAACTCCTTCCACAAGTTATCAGTAAACTTGGACATACTAATATCGCCCGTCCAAGATTTTCTGAGAAGGGCTCTGACTGACTCTGCAAAAAAGAAATGAAGGGGTTAGTTAGATACACATTTTGGACGGGGCTGTTTACTTAGAAGTTTTGAAAATATACCTCTATTCTCGGCCAACCGCAAGCCAACGGCGACCAAGAAGTTATCGTCATAAAACATCTCTTTGAAGGGAATCCAGTTAGCTGACCCTTTAAAGGATGTGTGATTTGGTCTGGAATACTCTTTTATTTTAAAGTATTCCATCACCTCCTCGTCAAATCTATCCTCTAAGTCCAAAAAGGATTTCCCTTGTCCAATATTCATGACGGCCTGGCTATAAAAACGGTACCCCTCAGTGGCAAATCGTTGGCCGCTTTTAGAAAAATGAAGTCGGCTTTCCAGTCATGCATCTTCGAAGGCTTGCCCCAAGAGGTAAGGAAGCCAGGGCGGTTGCAGATGCTGAGCCAAGCTTCGTCCATTGTCCCGGAAACCTTAGACGCATAATGAATCTGAGTGAAGGCCGGGAGAGAAAGGGCCAAGCCGCGCAATTCGCATACGGCTATGTAGAATGTTATGCCAGGCATTGGACGCCAGTTGGTTGTGGCCGATGTTGTAATGCCTTAACACCTGCTCGACAAAGTCATGGAGAGGGAACCTTAAACCCGCGTCCAAAGCTAGCTTGTAGACGGCGAAATGGTTCTTGGGAGCGCTCAAAATTGTAGCGTCCTTATTGGGTATGACGAAAGAAAAGCCCGGCATGGGCATAACAGTGGATAAGTAGCTGGGATCAGGGCCGATTTTTTCTAACCACCTATGGTTGACTAAAATAAAGCCAGGATCAGAGAGGGGACCTAAACGTCTCCTAATTTCAGACGAAGTAGTGGAGGGATCGTCCGATTCTTCAACAGTGCTGGAGTCACCCTCGTTATTGCCTTCGCCGACTTCCTCCATATTGATCTCCCTACCAGACGGACTGGGTTCGGGATTAGCTTCAAGGTTTTCTTCCCCACTATGGTTAGGGGAAGTAGGCACGGCCAATGGCTGAGCAGTTTGGGTCTCCCTCGTCTCATCCGGAACTCGTCCAGTAGATTCCTCCATTTCAGAGCTATATGAAGGGAGAATTATTCTTCGTCTTAGATGGGTCGTTTGCTTGACGCGCGCCAGATTACCTTGCACAGGTAAAGACTGAGTCGTCTGACTTTGCCGGCTAAAACCATAAAAAAATATATTCGGCCAGAATAGGCCCTACTCTATAATGTGCCGAATAAGAAGTACTATCGGTTCTAGTGTCAAGAAAACTCTTGATCGACCAGGATTATTTGACGAAGAAGAGGAATCCATTTTATTGATTTTTAAAGAAAAAATAAAGAATGAAGGAAAACAAAAAAAGAAAGAAAGGATACCTGACGAAGCGCTTGGACGAGTCGGTGAAGAAAACGAAAACTGGACGATCTCACACTCTCTCTAGAAAACAAGAAAATATGTAGAGCCTCTCTCTCTAGAAAATTTCTCTCAAGGTGTGAAATGATTGAAGTAAGGACAAAAGGGCATATATATAGGGGGGGTGAAAAACCTTCTAGACCGGTTACAAAATGACCGGTTATTATTAAACCGGTGACCGGCAAAGCCCAAAAAATGGCGCGTCTTTGCCTCTTTTTTGAAATTGAGGTAACTTCCTCAGGTAAAAGGGTATTAACCGTCTTGGGGCCAACCGTAAAAACCCTTTTAGGGGCAAATGTTGTAGCCTAAATACTCAACGACTCTCTTGGAGACACCTGGATCCATCAGGATCATACACGTGTCCCATCAAATGAAGTCAAACAGTATGATTTAACCACTGGGTTTTATTCAGAGGGAAGTAAAAGCCCACCTTTTGGCCTAAAGGTATCCAGGGCCCAAATCCCTAAAATGGCTGCAGGTGATTGGTTGATGATCAACCCCCAATCATAGCCTGCCACGTGTCATGATTTGATTGCCTAGCCGATCAGGTGCCCCTATTCTAGGGTAACCTAGAAGGGCAACAGTCATATCACAAACACTATAAATACCCCTGAAATCAGGAGAAAGGTAATTCAATTTGAACAGTGTAAACTTACTCTGTGAAAATACTCTCTCACTTTCTCTCTCTATCTCTACTTTTCCTTCTCACTCCTGATACATGACTTAAGCTTCGGAGGGGGAACCATGATGAATCTATTTTATATAGAGTATTTAACCCAATTCCCCTAGCTTTGAGTGCCGGTTTGAGCTCATTTGAGCTCGTTTATGTGTGATTTGATATGTTTGGACTTGTTTCCGTGTGTTAGATGTTTTTTGTGCAGATTAAGCGTTTAGCACCCTCATTTGAGTTGCGGAACGGAAGTCCAACGGACCACATATAGCCCATAGAAGATCCAAGAGATTGCACAAGTGATTCGGACAAGATTACACCAAAAAGAGCGGAAAATTACTCTCGCCCGGTCGACCGGGCGGTTTGGCCCGACCGGGCGAACTACAAAACTCAGCTGTGCATACGAGACTTGTTCGCCCGGCCAACCGGGCGAAAAAGGAGCCAAAACCGTTTGCGCGCCCGACCGGGCGGGCTCGCCCGGTTGACCGGGCGGATTTACTTTTCTGTCGTTGTCCCCTATCACCGTCGCCCGACCGGGCGGATTTCGCCCGGTCGACCGGGCGGTTTCTCGAGACGGGTTTATTTGCCTTTTTTAGCCGGTTTTGTAAAAAAGTATAAATAGGTTTTTAGTATTTTCAATGGATCTATCTTATTTTCTACGTTTTTAGGGATAAACACTTAGTTTCTCTCTCTCTAGTTTGTATGAACTTTTATCTTTGAAGATTATAGAGATCGTTGATTTCGTTTTCACTGTTCCTCAATCATTCGGTATTCCTCTTTACTTTGTTTTATTTAATGAATTCTTTTACTTTGATTATGTTTATTGAGTTTATTATTATCATGAGTGAGTAGACTTTTTCTAGGGCTTAGAGAGGAAAGCCATGTTTATACCTTTTTGATTGTGGTTTAAAGTTCTTCGTTATTTGGATTGAATTAGAATAATTCCTATTGATTTGTTATGCTTGTTTAATTCATGTAATTGCGCAATATCATGAGTTATGTTTAGCTAATAAGAATTAGAATCGAAAGATCATATTCATTAGAGGCGTATTACAATAGGTAGGTTTGATTATGTTGAGCGACCGTACTGGCATATGTTAATCTAAGAGTTGTTAATGCCTGACCAAGGAATAACGAAATACTTTATTTATTTGAACCTCAATCCAAGTATTGTCGAACTATATTGTAGTGATTAAATTGGTATAAGCATGGTGGACCGATCGATTACCCTAGGTTTTTAATTATTTGATAAACTTCCATCTTTTTGTGTTATAGTTTATTCTAGTTTAGTTATTAATTCTTCAATCAATTTCTTCTCTTGAAGTAGTTAGATAATTGAGCATAAACCTGTAGAACTCCTCTCCCTGTGGATCGACCCGTATTTGCCAGTTTCTGCTAAACAGACACCGTGCACTTGCGGTATATTTTAAAACCCATCAAGTTTTTGGCGCCGTTGCCGGGGAGACGGCTAGTTTCTATAGCTTTCTGATTAATTATTTGAACTATTTCTGCTGTCTCATTGGAACTTCAAGTTCCAATTGAGGCCATCTCACTGCACATTTTTCTTTGTTTCTTTTATGCCCAGGTCTAAAAGAACAGGTACTCCAGTTCCAACTGATCCTGATCTTGAGAAAACCATCCGGCAACTCAAAAAGCAACAAAAGAAGAAGAAGCAGTCTGCTAACCCGGGAACATCCACAGAAGGTCCTTCAGAGCCAATCATGCCTCCTAAGTCATTGAAATCTTATGGGTACCTTCTCCTGGTGGCATTTCCACAGGTCCTACTATGCCTGACATTCAAGCGGCCAATTTTGAGATCAAGCCTGCCCTCATCAATATGATCCAACAGAACCAGTTTGGAGGGCATCCATCTGAAGACCCTGCAAATCATTTACAACGGTTTCGACAACTTTGTCGTACCGTTAAGCACCAAGGGGTTACTCCAGATCAGTTGAAGGTCATGGTCTTCGAATTCTCATTAAAGGACAAGGCACAAAAATGGCTGAACGATGTTAATGAAACTGAGTGGAGTGCTATATCTGAAGCATTCCTGAAAGAGTACTACCCTCCTACCAAGACTGCTGAAATCAGACATAAACTTGCTACTTTCCAACAAGAACCCGATGAAACACTGAAGGACGCATGGAATAGGTTCAAGGACCTGCAAAGAGAATGCCCACACCACAATCTAGACAAGTGGTTCATCACTCAGGCATTCTACAATGGTCTACAACCCCATATCAAGAGTATAATTGATTCATCTGCAGGGGGTGTTTTCCTAGACAAGGAGGTAGATGAAGGGTATAGTTTTTTGGCCAACTTAGCAGCAAATGATCATAGTTCTTCTAGGACTATTACAAAGAAAAAGTTGGATGCTGATGCATATTCCCTGTTGTTTGCACAAGTTGCCCAGTTGAGCATGAAGATGGATTCATTTAAATCTTCACAGTCTAATACTCCCCCTATGAGTATTAATGCTATGTCTTCCATGGCTCCTATTACCTCTTCTTTCTGTGAGGTGTGTGGTGTTCAAGGCCACTTTGGCTATGATTGTTCCTATAATCAACCGGATTCGAATTAGATGGAGCATGCGAATGCTTTTCAGCAGAGACCCCCACACAATCCATATTCCAACACATTCAACCCAGGTTGGAGGGATCATCCTAATTTTTCTTACAAGAACAATAATGTTCAAAACCCCCAACCAATGCCACAAATATCCTACCAACCACCTCATCAAAACCCACCACAGCATGCTGCCAGACAACAATATTACCAAGGGGCTCCTCAGAATCCCCCTCCTGGTTTCAATAGGTCTTCACACCAAGGCTATCAGCAGCAAGCTCCTCAGAATGCCAGCTCTCAAGAGCCTACCATGTCTGACCTGATGAAGATGATGGTTTCTATGCAGAAGAGTCATGAAGAGAGCATCAAAGAGTTGAAGAATACTACCAAACATTTGGAGACTCAACTTGCTCAGGTGACCGGAAATAATGCACAGAGGCAACCAGGTCATTTACCGGGGCAACCAATTCCCAAAGAGACTGCTAATGCTGTCACTCTTCGCAGCGGTACACAATACGATGCTCCACCTATGCCTACTGATGATTCGCCACCTTCAAACAACAATGATGCAGTGGATGAAAAGGAAGGTGAAGATAGCTCAAAAGCTGAAATTGAGCAAGGGAAAGTGGATGAAGCAAGGAAGCAAACGGAGAAGGATACTGATTCTCCTACACCACCACTACCTTTCCCTCACAGGATGCAAAAATCCAAGGTTGATCAACAGCTTGATAAGTTCATGTCAATGGTCAAGAATCTTGAGGTAACAGTTCCTTTCACTGATTTAATCTCTCAAGTACCTGTTTATGCCAAATTTTTGAAAGACATGATTACTAAGAAAAAGGATTTTGGTGGTCTAGATAGAGTTGCTCTAACTGAAGAGTGCAGTGCTGTTTTGCAAAACAAAATCCCTCCAAAATTAAAGGATCCTGGTAGTTTTTCCATCCCCTGTCATGTAGGTGCATTGTTTATAGATAAGACTTTATGTGATCTAGGAGCTAGTGTATCTGTTATGCCTCTATCTATCTGTAATAAACTGAACTTGGGAGTTTTAAAGTGCACCCAGATTACTTTACAGATGGCAGATCGTTCTGTGAAATATCCTTTGGGTATTTTAGAGGATGTTCCTGTCAGGGTTGGAAAATTCTATATTCCTGTAGATTTTGTAGTGCTAGATATGGAGGAGGATAGTCAGATCCCCATTATTTTAGGTAGGCCTTTCTTGTGTCACGCCTAGGTCTTGTTATTGATGTTAAATCGGCTCTCGACTTTAAGTGTTGGTGATGATACTATTACTTTTAAACTAACCAATGCTATTAAGTCTCCTATGCTTGAGCACACATGCTGCAGGATTGATGTACTGGAAGAGATTTCTGGAGGTGATTATCACCAAGTTCTGTCAGATGATCTATTGGAGAAAATTCTTGAACTGGATGGTCTTGATACTGATGAGGGAGTCGAATGTGAGGTAATGGAGACTATTTGCTCTACTTCTGAGCTACAGGTAAAGAAGTTAGAACTTAAACCTTTACCTTCTCACCTCAAATATGCATTTCTTGATGATAATGAGGCATGCCCTGTGATTGTCAGTACTAAACTCACAGATAGCCAGCTTTCACAACTTCTTACACTGCTTCGCGTGCACAAAAAGGCTATTGGGTATAGTATTGATGATCTAAGGGGCATTAGTCCTGATTTTTGTATGCATAGAATAAACTTGAAAGAAAATCACCGCCCTTGCATACAACCCCAAAGACGTTTGAATCCTAATATGCAAGAGGTAGTGAAGAAGGAAATAATGAAACTACTTGACGCGGGCATCATCTACCCCATCTCAGATTCTAAGTGGGTGAGCCCGGTTCAAGTTGTTCCTAAAAAGGGGGGGACTACTGTTATTAAGAATGATAGGGATGAACTAATTCCTACTCGTACTGTTACAGGTTGGCGAATGTGTATTGACTATCGCAGATTAAACATAGCCACCTTGAAAGATCACTTCCCCCTCCCTTTTATTGACCAGATGCTAGAAAGATTAGCAAAACATAGTTTTTTCTGTTATTTGGATGGATATTCAGGTTTCTTTCAGATTCCCATTCACCCAGAAGATCAGGAGAAGACGACGTTCACATGTCCTTATGGCACTTTTGCTTACCGCCGAATGCCATTTGGTTTGTGTAACGCCCCTGCCACATTTCAAAGATGTATGATGGCCATCTTTTCTGATTTCATTGAGAATATCATGGAGGTATTTATGGATGATTTCAGTGTCTATGGGTCTGACTTTGATGTGTGTTTGCATAATCTTTCTAGAGTACTTAGACGTTGTACTGATGTTAATTTGGTCTTAAACTGGGAAAAGTGTCACTTCATGGTCAATGAGGGAGTGGTACTTGGTCATCTTGTTTCTGAACGTGGCATCCAAGTTGACCGGGCAAAAATTGAGGTGATTGAGAAACTTCCTCCTCCTGTGAATGTTAAAGGAGTGAGGAGTTTTCTAGGTCATGCAGGGTTCTATCGCAGATTCATAAAAAGATTTTTTTTAAATCGCGAAACCCCTTACTCAATTGTTGCTCAAGGATGCCACCTTTGATTTTACTGATGCTTGTGTGGAGTCTTTTGACAGGATTAAGGAAGCATTGATCACTGCCCCTATCATACAACCTCCAGATTGGAGTGTCCCCTTCGAGATCATGTGTGATGCTAGTGATTATGCAGTTGGTGCTGTACTTGGCCAACGGAAGAACAAGATCCTCCATGCTATTTACTATGCCAGCAAGACATTAGATGAAGCTCAGGTCAATTATGCTACTACAGAGAAGGAGTTATTGGCCATTGGGCGGGCGCGGATGTTGTCGTCGTTGCACCGCGCCCGTCCAAAGATAAAATTTCTCCTACTCTCTTCTACACTAAGGTAGTATAGTGGAAGTAGGGGTCGTATCCACAGGGAAACAGGGACGAGTTTATATTCAGCGTGATTCGAAACCTAGATTAAGCTAAGGGCCGAGAAACCTAATAATAATTACAAAGGGGGGTTTCAAGTTGATTTACGAACAAACTAAAACTAACTAGCATATAAACAAAACGAGAAATCAATTATGGAAAGATCTTGAATCCGATTAACATCCACTTCAATTCATTATCGATCCTTGAACATCCACTCTAATTATTTCCATAATTATCTATTGTCGAGAATTAATCTCGTGTTCTCCTTATTCTTAGTTGAATAGCACGATCAGCGTGACTATAAAACCCTAACTAAAGGATAACCTAGTCCGATCTGCGTCTAAGTTCAATCCAATAGCAGCAATAAACACAAGAGAACCAATAGACTCCGCTAATGTCATACACGCGATAAACATTCAACAGTTGATTCAATTTCCCTAAGAAATAACCAAGATGATCAGCATCTAAATTACTCCCTAGTTTGCTACCAATTGATAAAAGAATAAAACAATCCGATTCTATTCTTAAATCTAGCATTAGATTAATCACACAATCAAACTAGTAACGTTCCTAGCATAATTATGCAATAATCATAAATCACAAGCATAGAAATTGAACCATAATCAAGGAAAAGAGAAAGAGAGGAAAGATCTCACAATAACGGTTGAAGCCTCATGTTAATTGATCCAAGAACAGTTCAAGCTACAATCCGATAGCAAAAACCAAACCCATAGCTGAAATCCCTAAAAACTAAACTAAGAAATGAAAACTAAAACTAGGAAATGAAGAACAAAAACTAAGAAATGGAAATGAAGAACAAAGAGGAACGAAGAAGGAAAGATGAAAAGAGAATCATGAAGAAGGAAGGATGAGGAGAGGAGCTCTCCCCTCAAGCTTGCCACTCCAAGGTCTACATTTCAGCTCTCCTCTTCGTACTTCTCTTCATCTCCCCTCAAAAGTTAGGTTTTAGGAGCTTTAAAACCCCGCACAAAATCGTGGCCCCAAGCCGACTTAACAGTCGCGAGTCGCGCCACTGATCGCGAGTCGCGAAGATCGCATTGCCAAACCGCACAAAATGGCCTGGACAAGGGTCGCGAGTCGCGACATTTCTCGCGAGTCGCGAGGGAATGCTGCTCGCGAGGTGCGAGTAAGCTCGCGAGTCGCGAGCTCGTGGCCGGGCAGCGTGGCTTTGGCCAGGCGCGAAGCTGTCTGCGAGCGCCTGGTCTGTGCGAGGCCGGGCCGTGCGAGCCGAAGCTTGCGGTAGTGCGATGGTCGTGCTGGCCGGGCGAGGCCGCCTGGCCGCCGAGCTTTGGAGGGACGAGGCTTGCGATGCTTGGTTGGTGATGACGCCGGGCTCGCTTAGGCTTGCGGTGGAGCGTAGCTTGCGGTGATGCTTGGGTTGCGGTGATGCTTGGCTTGCGATGATGCTTGGCTTGCTCGGCTCACATGCATTTCACCTTGGAAGCTCGGAATCCATGACATTAACACAACTTATATCGCAAAACTCCGAACTTCCGCTAAGGATGATTTATATGCAAACCTTAACAATTACGAACAAATCCCTTAGCAATGTGCACCTAAAATACCACAAGAACATCGTATAACTTGAGCGTATCAAATACCCCCCACACTTGAACTTTACTCGACCTCGAGTAAACTCAAAAATGAGAAATACCAATTAAATCATCGCCCAAGCTATCGAAACCAACCTACACTCCCCATCAACTACATCATCATCATCACATCTTAACAAAATACGCTCAAAACCTAAACGTAAGGGATGATGATTCCCCCACACTTAGATTCAAGCTCACCTGAAATATACAAAGACGCGACAACAATAATAACCAGCAACCAAAATGTGAGCTCAAATCCTGAAGGATCTCAAAGGAATTGAACTCACTCCAACACCACAATCAAAATGACAGCTCGCCTAAAACCTCAAAAGATAAACAACTACTACTACTACGACCAACCTAGATAAGCAAGCCATGGAACAAAGACAAAAAGGGATAAATTCCATGCTTACTCCCAAAAACAATCAACCAAAAGAAAGCGAAAGCCAAAATAAATAGATCTTCACAAAACAAAGGATGAATTCACTAACCCAACCCGAAAACGCTTTCCACCTTATGACACCAACTCCGGCAAATGAGTTTTCAAAATTCAAAATTCTCTCTTTCATCTCTCATTTTGCCTAGGAGCCCTTTCGGGTTTTCATCCTAGCTTCACACATTTCTTTTTGGTTGCACCTCACCATCTTACCCGCTCAATATAAGCCACTTTTTTTTGCATAGGTTGCCCTTTCGGGTTTTCAACCTATCCGGGCCCCCAATTTTTGCCCGAGTCGCCCGCCCTTGCGGGTTTTCAACTCAGCGGGATTCATTTTCATTGTTTTTTTTTTTTATATTTTTTTCATTTTCATTTTTTTTTCATTTTTTTTTTCAAATTGAAATAAATACAACATAAATACAACATAGATACATGAGAATGAGAATACCCTCCCCCCTACTTAAACTACACATTGTCCTCAATGTGATGACAATGAGAAGAAAAAGGAAACTGAAAATGGGGGGGGAATAGAAAATCGAGCAAATCGAAGATCGAATGCTCAAGACTCATGACCAAACAATCCGTCAAATTCAAATTTCTTAACAACACCATCTCAAATCTCCGAAATCAACTCACAACCCTCTCCCTCAAATCACTCAAACAAATGGCAAATTCAAAAGTTTTGAATTTTTGAGATTTGCTCCTAGCTTAAGAGATCGAAAAGATACAATAATCTCACTCCTCTAGTGTTACCAACTCCTAGCTATTGAACTCCTCCCAACGGGTTTTCTTTTGTGGACTTGGGCTCAAAGTGGATTAAGATTTGTTGTGGTTCTTTTGAGTGAGTGGGCGGTGGGTGAAAGAAAATTTATTTTGGTGGTGGAAATTTGATGAGAAAATAAAGGAAAGGAAAGAAAATAAAAAGGGTCTCGGGTTGCCTCCCGAGAAGCGCTGTTGTTTAAAGTCGTTAGCTCGACTTAGTACCTTAAGCTTAATCACTGGGTTGTGCTCCATGTGTGACAATGGTAGTTCCATGTCAATCTCCACTTCAAGTACCTGCAAAATTGATTGAGAAGGACTCTTGCAATGCATTGTTAGTATCTAGCTTACTACATCATGGTTGAGCATATAACATCAGATTATATCCAAAACCTAGCATTAAGTCAACAACAAACATCAACTAGTAGTACTCCTAGCTAATCCAAGTCATGACCATTAATATAAATGTTTAAAGCTAGACAATAACCAAGATATAAAGTATGAGTCAATCAACCATTCCCAAGAGAGTGGCCAACCAAAAACAAAGAGCACAAGCAATACCATCCAAAAATCACGCAAAATACAAACAAGTAACACCGTTTCCCCGGCAACGGCGCCAAAATTTGGGCGGGCGCGGATGTATCGTCGTTTGGGCACCGCACCCGGCCAAAGATAAAATTTCTCCTACTCTCTTCTACACTAAGGTAGTATAGTGGAAGTAGGGGTCGTATCCACAGGGAAACAGGGACGAGTTTATATTCAGCGTGATTCGAAACCTAGATTAAGCTAAGGGCCGAGAAACCTAATAATAATTACAAAGGGGGGTTTCAAGTTGATTTACGAACAAACTAAAACTAACTAGCATATAAACAAAACGAGAAATCAATTATGGAAAGATCTTGAATCCGATTAACATCCACTTCAATTCATTATCGATCCTTGAACATCCACTCTAATTATTTCCATAATTATCTATTGTCGAGAATTAATCTCGTGTTCTCCTTATTCTTAGTTGAATAGCACGATCAGCGTGACTATAAAACCCTAACTAAAGGATAACCTAGTCCGATCTGCGTCTAAGTTCAATCCAATAGCAAGCAATAAACACGAGAGAACCAATAGACACCGCTAATGTCATACACGCGATAAACATTCAACAGTTGATTCAATTTCCCTAAGAAATAACCAAGATGATCAGCATCTAAATTACTCCCTAGTTTGCTACCAATTGATAAAAGAATAAAACAATCCGATTCTATTCTTAAATCTAGCATTAGATTAATCACACAATCAAACTAGTAACGTTCCTAGCATAATTATGCAATAATCATAAATCACAAGCATAGAAATTGAACCATAATCAAGGAAAAGAGAAAGAGAGGAAAGATCTCACAATAACGGTTGAAGCCTCATGTTAATTGATCCAAGAACAGTTCAAGCTACAATCCGATAGCAAAAACCAAACCCATAGCTGAAATCCCTAAAAACTAAACTAAGAAATGAAAACTAAAACTAGGAAATGAAGAACAAAAACTAAGAAATGGAAATGAAGAACAAAGAGGAACGAAGAAGGAAAGATGAAAAGAGAATCATGAAGAAGGAAGGATGAGGAGAGGAGCTCTCCCCTCAAGCTTGCCACTCCAAGGTCTACATTTCAGCTCTCCTCTTCGTACTTCTCTTCATCTCCCCTCAAAAGTTAGGTTTTAGGAGCTTTAAAACCCCGCACAAAATCGTGGCCCCAAGCCGACTTAACAGTCGCGAGTCGCGCCACTGATCGCGAGTCGCGAAGATCGCACTGCCAAACCGCACAAAATGGCCTGGACAAGGGTCGCGAGTCGCGACATTCCTCGCGAGTCGCGAGGGCATGCTGCTCGCGAGGTGCGAGTAAGCTCGCGAGTCGCGAGCGTGGCTTTGGCCGGGCGTGGCGTCTTGTCGGGCCGTGCGAGCGCCGGGTGGCTGTGCGAGCGCTGGGCCGTGCGAGCCGAAGCTTGCTGGTAGTGCGATGGCCGTGTCTTCTTGGGCGAGGCCGCTTTGGCCGCCGAGCTTTGGAGGGGCGAGGCTTGCGATGCTTGGTTGGTGATGACCCTGGGCTCGCTTAGGCTTGCGGTGGAGCGTAGCTTGCGGTGATACTTGGGTTGCGGTGATGCTTGGCTTGCGATGATGCTTGGCTTGCTCGGCTCACATGCATTTCACCTTGGAAGCTCGGAATCCATGACATTAACACAACTTATATCGCAAAACTCCGAACTTCCGCTAAGGATGATTTATATGCAAACCTTAACAATTACGAACAAATCCCTTAGCAATGTGCACCTAAAATACCACAAGAACATCGTATAACTTGAGCGTATCAGCCATTGTCTATGCTCTTGACAAGTTTTGAACCTACCTCATAGGTTCGAAAGTGATTGTCCACACCGATCATGCTGCACTGAAGTATCTATTGGCTAAGAAGGAAGCCAAACCACGACTTATTCGCTGGATACTCTTATTACAAGAGTTTGATTTGGAGATCCGTGATAAGAAGGGTGCTTGAGAATGTCGTTGCGAGATCATCTCTCAGATTGAGATTTGAGTCAAGTGCCGATGGTCCCATAGATGATTCTTTCCGATGATCATCTTTTTCTTTGTATCTATTCAATCCCCATGGTATGCTGATTTTGCTAACTATTGTGTTGGTGGTTCTCCTCCTCCAGATTTGACGTACCAACAACGCAAGAAGTTTTATCATGATGATAAGCATTACTATTGGGAAGACCCACTTCTATACAAGAAGTGTTCAGATGGCTTGTTCAGACGATGTGTTGCCGACTGGGAGATAGCTGTAATCCTACAACACTGTCATAGTATGCCTTGTAGTGGGCATCTTGGCTCACAGGCTACAGCTTATAGAGTTCTCCAGAGTGGGTTCTACTGGCCTACTATCTTCAAAGATGCCCGTGCTTTTTGCCTCTCTTGTAATGAGTGTCAAAGAACGAGCAATATTTCCAAGAGACAGGAGATGCCGCAGATGGGAATTTTGGAGATTGAGCCCTTTGATGTGTGGGGCATTGATTTCATGGGACCTTTCCCTTCTTCTTGTGGGAACAGGTATATTTTGGTAGCTGTGGATTATGTGACTAAGTGGGTTGAAGTCGTGGTTTCCCTACTAATGATTCTAAGGTGGTAATGAAGCTCTTCAAGAAGATTATCTTTCCTCGTTTCGGAGTCCCGAGAGTCTTGATCAGTGATGGGGGGTCTCATTTTCATCAGAGAACCTTCCAAGCTTTACTGAAGAAATATGGAGTTACTCATAAGGTTGGCTTGGCATATCACCCTCAGACTAGTGGCCAAGTTGAAGTCTCCAATCGTCAGATCAAGCGCATTTTAGAGAAGGTAGTCAACAGGTCAAGGAAAGATTGGTCACAAAAGTTAGATGACACTTTGTGGGCACTGCGAACTGCTTTTAAGACACCTCTCGGCACCACCCCATATCGATTGGTCTATGGCAAAGCTTGTCATTTACCAGTTGAAATGGAGTATCTCTCAGCTTGGGCAGTCAAAGAAATTAACTTGGATTTAGAGGCTGCAGGTGAAACAGGACTTCTTCAGTTGAATGAGTTAGATGAGCTTCGACTGGAAGCATATGAGAACCACAAGCTTTACAAGGAGCAGACAAAGAGGTTTCATGACAAGATGATTGAGAAGCGCGAGTTTCATGTTGGTGATAAGGTTTTATTATACAACTCTAGACTAAGGCTTTTTCCTGGAAAGCTTAAGTCAAAGTGGTCTGGACCTTTTGTTGTCACTGATGTAAAGCCACATGGAGCCATTGAAGTGGCCAATGTAGAGGGGACGAAGTTTAAAGTGAATGGTCAACGTTTAAAACTGTATCATGAGGGCGCTTTCATAGGCCAAGTAGAGGTCATCTACTTCGATGCTCCCTCACTTTGAAATCAGAGGTACTACGGTCGTGCGGGACCTTCTTAAACCAGCGCTTTGCGGGAGGCAACCCGTCTTTACTTTTCTTTTTCTTTACTAGTTTAGTTTACTTTTCTTATTTTTTTTAGAGAGGTGAGAGAGAGTGTACTGACGTTTGGACGAGTTTAGTGTGTGCAGGGGGTCAATATAACAACATGGGAAAATTTTGACGAAAAAAATAGCGCGAAATGCAGCCACCCGGTCAACCGGGCTATTTCGTCCGACCGGGCCTCTCAACTTGCCCTACCGGGCGAGTCTGCCGGACAGGGCGCCCAGCTGATTCCAAGTAGGACGGAAAAATTTCCAGAAAAAATAACGAAGTGATTTTCGCCCGGTCTAGGCCGCCCGCCCGGGCGCGCAAGCATTTTCGGTGATTTTTTCGCCCGGTCAACCGGGCGGATTGCCTTTAGAGTACTAAAGAAGTGAATTTCGCCCGGTCGACCGGGCGAAGTCGCCCGACCGGGCTGCTGAATCTCCTCTCCTGGCTACAGCGCTGCGATGAAATAGAAAAGGAAAACTTTTCGCCCGGTCGACCGGGCGGGAGCCCCGAATCAGTTTTTCCCTTGTTAAATCCGTCGAGGCTTTCTTCCCTCACTTCACTTTTTTCATCTTCTTTCATTCTTATTCATCCTCTCAAACCTCTCTCTCTCTCTCCTAAAAATCTCCATAGCCAAACTCCATCCTACCCTTTCACCATTCACAATTCCCATATTCTCCCAACACTTTTCTTCATCTTTCTCCCATAAAACCTCCATCATCCCACTTCAATTCTCTCTCTCCCAAAAATCTTCTTTTCCACCATGACAAAGCTCAAGAGGGGAATCAAGCGCTCAAATTCCACCAGATTCGACATTCCCACATGTAATTTTCAAATCCCTAGAGCAAAAACAAAGATTTGAAAAGTTGAAATTTCGGAATATCATCCCCACCCGCTTTGTTGATACCAATTCTTTGCATGCTTTAGGTATTTATGGTGAAACTAAGACGCTATTTGAGAAATTGGGATTGGGCACAATGTTTGGCATGTTTTTCTGGACATATAAGCATCTTACACTTGAATTCTTGAGCTCATTAGAAGTAGGCAATAAAAATCAAGTTCTCCGTTTTCGCCTCATGAATGAGGATCGAGAACTCACTTTAGGCCAATTAGCTGCTATTTTTGGCCTCCCTGTCACTGATGATCACCGCCCCCCTCCCACTGTTCGAATTAATACTTTGTGGACCGCATTCACGGGTGATGAGGATGTTAACACCCAGCATATGACTGCAGACCATCTCCATTTTCCCAGCCTTCGCTATTTACAGCAATTTTTGGGATTCACACTGTTTGGGCGTGCTGAGCCCCACTCTTGTCAAAAACAGGAGATTTTTTTGATGGGTAGTTATCTGTTTCCAGCGTTTGATTACTCTTTGTGCCTTCCTTATCTGTTTGTGTCCCAGCTGAAGCGGACTGCCACCAATTTGCCTGCCTTGTTTGATGATGGTAGTGTTAGGGGGCAACCTATTGTTTTAGGTGGCCGCATTACCGCTATTGCTGCTCATTTTGGTTATACTCCTGACATTAGCAATGCTGTAGCTGGTCCCGCTGAGATTGGCATTGATTATATGACCAATGCTAAATGGATAACCGCCCAGTCTGCGAACAAATTTAGGTGGTTCATTGCTAAGAAGGAGTCTAGCCTTCTTCCTGACCCTTCTCAGACCCGCCTAGAACCTGGTGTGGGGTCGTACCTCCTTCCTATGCGGGGTCAAGAGCCCATTGCTCGACGACCTCTGCGGACCTACCACAGGCAGCCCGTTGGGGAAGCCTCCTCCTCCTCCGCACCTATGGATCCTATGATGGCGGTCCTTACCCGCCTCGAGCAGGGACAACAGTCCCTTACCTCACAGATGGGCCGCCTTGATCTTGGTCAGGCTACCCTCCAGACTCACCTGACTTCGTTGGACACACGGTTGACTACCGTGGAGTCCGATATGCTCCATGCGCCATGCCCTGTACCCTATCTACCATGACTATTTTCACCAAGGGCTTGTTGCCCATGATGCAACCCACCCTTCATGGTACACACCACAGGTCCCTGACCCCACTGACCATGCTAGGGATGGTACTTCTGGCCATACTGCTTTTGGTGCTGCAGGTACTACCGGTGACGGTTTTACTACCGATATGTCTGATGATGACGCGTGAGTCCTCTCTTTCCCTCTAGCTGCAATGAGGCCATTGCCGAGTTTAGCTTGGGGGGAGGATTTCTGTAAGTACTTTCTCTCTCTTTACTGCTTTGTAGTGTAGTTAGTTTAGTTTCGGTTTTCCTCAATCAAAAAAAAAAAAAAAAAAAATACGAGCTTGACATGAGTTATTATGAGTTGCATGGTTGTTTCCCTGCGCCCCCCCAAATTTTTGAATGAATTTTTGGACTCTGAATCTATGATAGTTAGCGTGAGTATTTGTTAGTCTTGAGTTGATTTTCAATCTTCCATGACCCTTGATTGCATGATACTTGCGGCACTTGCATTGATTGTAGAGCTAAGTTGGTTAGACTGTGAGGACTCATTCTTGCCAATGGATTTATTTCTATATCCATTCTGTTTCTTGTGTGTTAGTTCCTCATTAGTTGACTGATCTTGACTTTGACAACGTACTTATTGATATCTGATGACTTGTGGCAATTGCTATGATAGAGGCGTCCTTTTGTCTGATTCTTGAGCCTCAAAGTGATTTTTTATTGATATACTATTATCCTCCTTAGCCCCGCTGAGCCTAATGACTATTTCATGTTACTAAACCTCATTACATGTCCATGGCCCTTATTTTGATATTAATCCAAGCCTAGCTTGGGGGAGCATCTGTCGAAGTTAGTATCTGAAATGGTTGCTATGAGTTACTTTGGGTGGAGATGATTGTATTTTGTAAGGTTCAAAGTTCGAGAAAAAGAAGAGAACAAGCAAAGTGAAATAAATGTGATTGTTGGATCGAAAAGATGCAAAGAAAAAGAAAAGAAAGATTGAAAAAAATGAACAAAAGGGTAAAAATTCTTTCCTTTACAAGCGATTGCAAAGAAAAATTCATTACACTGCTTCAAGGATGGGTTTATTGAAAATTTTGTTGATTCATAGAGTTGGGACATTGTTATTGGTTGTGTTTTAGTTGATGCTTCTAGTGACTTTTGCCCACCCCATTCTTGGGTTTTTCCACCACATTTCCTATACATATTCCCTACCCCTACCTAAGCCCCAATACAATCCTGAAAAAGTCCTCTTGAGCTTGTGTTTACATTGTTTATTGGATTGATGTGTAGTCAGTCTGTCAAGGTTAAAGAGTACGTTTGCTACTTGAGTCGACATGATTAGGATGAGTGGCATTATTACCTTTTTAAACACATGAGAGTGTGAGTGGGAAGGGTTGTTATGGTTGGGATGGTGAGTGATCGGGCACATCTTTTGCCTGCCTCAAAAATGAGAGAAGAGTGTTCCCCCTTGTGAGCACCATCTTAGCATTTGCATGATATGTGCAGTGACCTTGCTTGATTGTCTTTCTCGGTGATTGGTCGTTGGCTTGATATAAAGGATTGATGATGATACATGCCTTCTTGATTGATTTTTGAGTCTGCTAATACTTTCGAACTGCATTTTCTATGGGGTGAAACAACTATATCTTGTAACTCATTTGTGTGGTTTTGCTTAGGGACAAGCAAAAGGTTAGCTTGGGGGATTTTAATGAATCTATTTTATATAGAGTATTTAACCCAATTCCCCTAGCTTTGAGTACCGGTTTGAGCTCATTTGAGCTCGTTTATGTGTGATTTGATATGTTTGGACTTGTTTCCGTGTGTTAGATGTTTTTTGTGCAGATTAAGCGTTTAGCACCCTCATTTGAGTTGCGGAACGGAAGTCCAACGGACCACATATAGCCCATAGAAGATCCAAGAGATTGCACAAGTGATTCGAACAAGATTACACCAAAAAGAGCGGAAAATTACTCTCGCCCGGTCGACCGGGCGGTTTGGCCCGACCGGGCGAACTACAAAACTCAGCTGTGCATACGAGACTTGTTCGCCCGGCCAACCGGGCGAAAAAGGAGCCAAAACCGTTTGCGCGCCCGACCGGGCGGGCTCGCCCGGTTGACCGGGCAGATTTGCTTTTCTTTCGTTGTCCCCTATCACCGTCGCCCGACCGGGCGGTTTCTCGAGACGGGTTTATTTGCCTTTTTTAGCCGGTTTTGTAAAAAAGTATAAATAGGTTTTTAGTATTTTCAATGGATCTATCTTATTTTCTACGTTTTTAGGGCTAAACACTTAGTTTCTCTCTCTCTAGTTTGTATGAACTTTTATCATTGAAGATTATAGAGATCGTTGATTTCGTTTTCACTGTTCCTCAATCATTCGGTATTCCTCTTTACTTTGTTTTATTTAATGAATTCTTTTACTTTGATTATGTTTATTGAGTTTATTATTATCATGAGTGAGTAGACTTTTTCTAGGGCTTAGAGAGGAAAGCCATGTTTATACCTTTTTGATTGTGGTTTAAAGTTCTTCGTTATTTGGATTGAATTAGAATAATTCCTATTGATTTGTTATGCTTGTTTAATTCATGTAATTGCGCAATATCATGAGTTATGTTTAGCTAATAAGAATTAGAATCGAAAGATCATATTCATTAGAGGCGTATTACAATAGGTAGGTTTGATTATGTTGAGCGACCGTACTGGCATATGTTAATCTAAGAGTTGTTAATGCCTGACCAAGGATTAACGAAATACTTTATTTATTCGAACCTCAATCCAAGTATTGTCGGACTATATTGTAGTGATTAAATTGGTATAAGCATGGTGGACCGATCGATTGCCCTAGGTTTTTAATTATTTGATAAACTTCCATCTTTTTGTGTTATAGTTTATTCTAGTTTAGTTATTAATTTTTCAATCAATTTCTTCTCTTGAAGTAGTTAGATAATTGAGCATAAACCTGTAGAACTCCTCTCCCTGTGGATCGACCCGTATTTGCCAGTTTCTGCTAAACAGACACCGTGCACTTGCGGTATATTTTAAAACCCATCAAACCACCACCCAAACCTCCACAGTGGATCCCTTTTTTGCAGGTTTGGAACGGAGCTCAATTTCGGACTTACCAGATTCAGACATCGGTGCACAAGTCTCCAAAAAAAGAACATCTTAAGGGAAAATAGTTTACTTGCCAGCCAAGAGGACTAAACAACTAGATTTTAAAAAAAAATCATTTAGAGCATTAATTCGACCTATTTATTACTCGCTGGAACTAGTTCTAAATTTCTAATCGAAGGAAAGTGGGAGAGATTATTAAAGCAACCGGGTAAAATAGTAGGCTGTTGTGTACGTACTTTTTAGTTTATAGTTTGGAGAGAGAAAGTGGAGGAATAGAGATTTTGTTTAGTATATCTTGGTGAAAATAATGAATAAGATTTCACCTAATAATATATTTTCTTATTACTGGTGAAAATTCATGACTAAGACAATGTTTAGTTCACCTTATTTTTACTGATCTGATCTGATATGAACTTATATTTTTTGATCTGATCTAATCTGAACTTATTTTTTCCAATCTGATCTGATCCGAACTTATTTTTTCTAATGTGATTTAATATGAACTTTTTTTTCTGATCTGATCTGATATGAACAGATCTTTTATAAAACATATAATTACTAATATTATTATTACTTTGTATTTCATTTCTAGTAGCAATATTACTACTGTCATTTTATTACTATCACAACTTTTATTAATATTAATAATAATAATAATAATAATAATAATAATAATAATAATAATAATAATAATAATAATAATAATAATAATAATAATAATAATAATAGAAGAAGAAGAAATCATAATAAACCTGTAAATTATATATAATCATGTGATCTTGTGCAAAATTGTAAATGTTCTTCTTATATCGTGGTCATGTTCTATATAGATTTTATTTTTAATGGTTTTTTCACCATATACCCCTAACTAATTTTTTTTTGCACCGTATACCCTCGCAAGTTTCCAAATTCACCATATACCCCTCACGTTTCAAAAAACACATCCACTTACCCTTTTGACTAACGGTGTTAGACTTCCGTTAGTCATTAGGCCCTAATCCTCCCCTAACCCTAATTAACTAACTTAAATCAAACCCTAATCCTAACTCTAACCCAATTTACTAACTTGGGCCCTAACACCTAACCACCCCTTACCCCCCACCGCACCACCACCCCCGTCACCACCACCACCCCCTCCCCCTCCCATTTCCCGTCGCCACCACCACCCCCTCCCCTTCCCCGCCGCCCCCTCCTCCTCCCCCTTCCCCCACCGACCCCCTCCCCCTATCCTTCCCCGTTACCACCACCTCCCTCCCCTTCCCCGGTCGCGAACCCCCTCCCCTCTCCCTCGCCCAGTCGCGAACTCCTCCCCCCCTTCCCTTGTCGCGAACCGCTCCTCCCCTCTCCCCGCCCTCGCGAACCCCCCCCTCCTCCCATCCCCGCCCGATTTTCGCAGCCCTACGGCGGGTGGCTGCGTTGAAAAGAGAACCAATTGCCGCAACGTCGAACTTAGGCGAGTACCTGGGGGGAGATCCGACGGAGGCATCCTAAAGAGACGGGGAGGGGGGGGGGGAGGGTTTGGTGCGACGGAAAGTTGCGGGGGAAGGGGAGGGGAGGGGGTTGCGAGATTGAGGGGGAGGGGCTGCGAGGGGTGGGGATGCGGGGAGGGGGCTGCGGGGTGGGACTGTCGAGGAGGGGGTGCGTGGGGGTGGTGCTGGGGGAGGGGGCTGCGGGGGTTGGGGGCCGCCGGGGAGGGGGGCTGCCGGTGTGGTGGAGGGAAGGGGGTGGGGTGGGGTGGGGTTAGGGTTTAGGGTTGATTAGGGTTAAAGGAGGATTAGGGTAGGGTTTAGGGTTAATTAGGTTAGAGGGGGTTAGGGTTTAAGTTAGTTAATTAGAGTTAAGGGGGAATTAGGGGGTTAATAACTAACGGACGTTAACGCCGTTAGTCATTAAGGGTAAGTGGATGTATTTTTTCAAACGTGAGGGGTATATGGTGAATTTGGAAACTTGCGAGGGTATACGGTGCAAAAAAAAAATTGTCAGGGGTATATGGTGAAAAAACCGTATTTTTAAAGGTAAGTTGAAATCCCTTATAGGGGGAATTTGAAGGTGATGCCAACACCATTAGGTTATCACAAGAATAATGTATAAGGTACAACTTAAAATAGCGAAGGAGATTTGGAATTCAATAGGAAGATATGTATTGGATCTAAATTTAATATGAAAAAAATAACTTATATCTCGTACTTAGCTTACTTTTAATTGTAATCCGAACGTAGTGGATTCGTTGTTATGAATATGAGCTATCATGTTTCTATATACTTCTTATTTTCGCACCAATCTTATGTCCTTAACACGTGACTCTAAAGTTTCTGTATTTTCATAACAACAAAATAGCTTGAAATATTGATAATAATGAAATCTATAATAATAACAACGACATTAATAATAATTACCAATATTAATAATTATTAAAGTACATCAACAACAATAATAATCCTTTTGAACAAATGTACTAGTAAATTATAGTATTAATAGTAATAGTAATCGTGTAAAGTAACACTAATAATAATAATAATAACAATAATAATAACAAGAACAACAACAACAACAACAACAACAACAACAACAACAACAACAACAACAACAATAATAATAATAATAATAATAATAATAATAATAATAATAATAATAATAATAATAATAATAATAATAATAATAATAATAATAATAATAATAATAATAATAATAATAACAACAACAACAAAACAACAACAACAACAACAACAACAACAACAACAACAACAACAACAACAACAACAACAACAACAACAACAACAACAACAACAACAACAATAATAATAATAATAATAATAATAATAATAATAATAATAATAATAATAATAATAATAATAATAATAATAGAAATCATAATAATAACATTAACAATAATTATGATAATCATAATAGCATTAGTAATACTAATAATCATAATAATCATCAAACCAATAACAATAATAATAACAAAAATAATACCAATATATTTTAAATATAAGCATGATCTGAACTTATTTTTTCTGATCTAATATGATCTGAACTTATTTTTTCTGATCTGAACTTATTGTTTCTGATCTGATTTGATCTGGTCTGATCTGAAATAGGCAAAAATAAGGTGAACTAAATATAGCCTAAAATATTTATCCTTAGCTTGTGATGGAGACATTCCAACCATGTATGACAACAAGAAACCAATGAAGTATATATGGTCTTGGATATCAACCCCAACTGAATTTACTAACTAAACTTGTGAGATGGTGTATGGTGTAACTAGGAAGTGATCCAAATTTTGAGGACCATTTTCATAAAACTTCACCAATTAAGTGCAACTCACGTATAATAATTAGACAAATTCTTGGATGTAACTGTTACACCATAATTAATGGTGTAACAACCCACAAACCACCGACTATTTTGCAAAAGAAACTCAAATGACATGAAATAAATAAAAAACTACATAAGATCCATATCATTATTTGTACAGTCCATACATGTCATTCTTGTTGAAATCTATGTCATTATACATGTTACACAAATAGGTTATGATATAATATGTTATACCCAAGATCCACTCATAATAATTAAGTGTTGATACATTTGTTTTGATCTTGGTGGAAGCATAATTTCAATATTGTTGGGGAGAAGGGGGGGTTTGGGGCTTGTTGGACATCTGGATGCGTGGCCCTGTGCGAGGGTAGCCTAGAGGAAATTGATCTTACCACGGGTTCCCCAAAGAAGGCCAAAAACAAAAAAACATTTGTTTTGGCAGTTTCAATTGAGTGACTCTTTCTGGTCTCCCTAATATGACATATATAACATGGAGTCGTAGTCATAGATGATATGTTGACAATGAATATATGTTTTGGCGGTTTCGGTTGTATCAATATCTGTTTGGTCTCATTAATAACAAGATGCTTTGATGCTTTCACAAGTATAATAAATTCAATGGTTGACGTGTCTCGATCAACTGCAACTTTTTTTTTTCTTTCTTTTGGAGAAGAGACCAACTGCAATTCTGAGTAAAGAAGTAATGAACTACCCCATTAAAGACTTCGAAAGCACCACGACTCGCATTGCATTATTGATTACTAGCGTCATATGTACGCGATGCGTGCGTTAATTTCAAAACTTCTTATTCTATTATATAATACATCCGTACTATATTTATAATTAATCTTAAAATGTGAAAGATCAATAAATAGATGAATTTAGATATATTAATTTGCTAATGTAAAAAACTAACAAAGGTTGTGAGTTATTTTTAATATTAATCTTTTGTGAATGAATTTTGAGCAGAACAGAATTAATGAGTTGGTTTGACTGAATTAAAGAGTATCAAAGGTAGTGAGTGTTTCAAATTTTTCAGGTGAATATCATATATACCATATTCTCTTTTTTTAAAAAAGGTCAAGATATTTTGTCCATTTAATTTTTTGATTGAAATATTTGATGCATATATCATTTTTAACTTGTTTAGAATGGTAAGTTGAAATGAGAAAGTGTTCTTAAATTGTTTTCTTTTGTAATTTTTTTCATTTCATTAATTAAATCATTAAGGGTAATTTAGTATTTTCAGATGGGGACACCATCTTCCTCCCCCCTTCCCTTATATAATAGAGATACTTTCGCATCTTAAAAGGCTAAAATATAGTTCCTCTTTCTTTTTACATGGTCTCAAACACATATTTTTGAGCACCAACATCTTTAGTTATGTATTTATAAAAATTATAAAAAATTAATATGATTAAATAACACATTGAAACGAATCTAATAAGATACCACATGAGTATTTTTCTATTCATATATCAATGTGAATATTTGGTCAAAAGTTTGACCATGAAAAATAAAACAAGAATTATATTTTGGGACGGTGGGAGTAATTAATATTAGATTGGACCATAATTTTTACAATTTTTATTATATATGGGTTTACAATGAGCATACATATGCACTCAAGGTTATTTTTTGCTTATTGATCATTTAAAATCCTCCAAATAAGCAAAATCCGCATAATAGGAAGAGCTCTAATTGAGCAAATGAATAAAGAATACCTTTGGTGTACCGCGATGAATGCTCTTAATAATTCTTGTATTATAATATTTAAAAATAAGCTATGTTTAGTATCAATTATACTGTGTATTTTCTTTGTGGTTTCATGATTGCAAATTTTTTAACTTTTACATTTTTTATGTATTAACTTTAACCATGTTCTTTTGCTACTTTCACACAGGTCAACACACAACTTTGACCATTAATATGCCTAAATATCTAATATTATATATTATGAAAAATTAATAGTATAAAAATTTATATCATAACAAACTCAAAAACATCTTATATACTTAAATTTCAATTTATTTATTAGTAGAAAAATATGGTCGATCAAAACTAGTTTATGTGAAAAGTGCACATGCATGGTCAAAGTTCAAGCTGGATCGATTAATATGAGACTAATAAAGTAATATATATAAATAAATAAATAAATAAATAAATAATATATATATATATATATATATATATATATATATATATATATATATATATATATATATATATATATATATATATATATATATATATATATATATATATATATATATATATATATATATATATATATATATATATATATATATATATATATATATTAACGTTTTCATGTAATATTCTTTTATGACCATTTAATTTTTTTTGGATTAGTGTTAATGTTCATTTCCATAAAATCAATAATAAAAGAACGGATGGAGTAATATATTAAGTTAAAAGAAAAGTGTTTCCTTGACATGATTTTTATTGTTGTTCTTCAAACTAATATATTTAGATTCAGTGTAATGGTTCTTTTTTTTTTTTTGAGAGGCAGTGTAATGGTTCTTTTGGTTGCTATCGGTGATGAAATCAGAAATTTATTATGCAACTAATACTCATTCTTTATTTTTATATTTTTTCATAACCAACTTTTATTTTTGGTGATTTATTTTTTACTCCCCTTTTTTTTAAGGATCTTCCTACTTTATTAATTTATATTTAGTGTACTTATTCCTTATTTGGTAAAGTTTTATTCCCTTTTTATAATACTTTCCACTAATTCAACCCACATAACTCTATATTATCTCAGAACCACATTCTATCTCCTGTTAAATTAAGGAAAAATGAAAAATAATAATCCCAACTTTGCCACTTCTGCCCAAAACAATCCCACCTTTTCAAAATCTGGAAATAATCCCACCTTTACCCCTCATCTTCTCAAAACAGGTCTTTAACCGGATGATTAAGTTGATAACCTATTTATGAAGGTTACTTTCCACATGTTAATTTTTAATTGCTTATTTTAAAAAAAAAAATTTAAAAAAATAACAACCCATTGAACCCACCCCCTTCCCCGGTCCCATATCAAACCAACAACACCCCCCTCCTTGCCGGAGCAACCCCCTCCCAGCCGGAGCAACCTCCACCCCTGCCGGAGCAACCCCCTCCCCTGTCGGAACAACGCTCCTTCCCGCCGAACAACCCACCTTCCCCGTTGTCCGCCAAACAACAGGCCCCTTCCTTTTTCTCGCAAATTCCCTGCACTATGGAGGTGGGTTTCGACCTTTCGCGGTGGGGTGGGGTTGAGGTTGAGAGTGATGAACTGCACGAGTGAGGTTCGGGGTGGAATTTTCGTTTAGAGTGGGTGTGGGTTTCCGATTTAAGGGTGGGATTAGGTGGGATTTCGGGTTTCGTTTAGGGGTGAGGTTGGGTTTTCGAATCAAGTGTTTGGGGTTTCGTTTAGGGATGGGGTTGGCCGGGGTTCCAGTTTAGTGTTGGTGGGGTGGGTTTCCTCTTCAGCGGTGGTCAGGTGAGAGGGGGTGGAGGTGGTCGGGTTTTCATTGGTTGGAGGTCGGTTTAAGGGTGGGGTGGTCAAGAGAGGGGGGGGGGGTGGTCGGATGAGGGGGTGGGGGTGGTGGTCGGTTTAGGGGTGGTGATGAGGTGGTGCCCATGGTGGTGATGGAGGGGTTGCCATGAAAGAAGGATGTAAGGTGGGAAGAGAGAGATTAAAGGACAAAAAATAAAAATATAACCTGTTAAACAGGTTGGAGGTAAAAAGGCTTGTTTTAAGAAGGTGGGGGTCAAAGGTGGGATTGTTTCCAGATTTTGAAAAGGTGGGATTGTTTTGAGTAGAAGTGACAAAGGTAGGATTATTAGTTTCCATTTTTCCTTTAATTAAAGAAAATGACCCACTTCCACACACACACTCTCTTCTTTAATTTATGTTTGTTTCTATTGCTAGTAAATAGGAAAATCCTTAAAAAATGGAGGGAAATTATCTAATTATACTTAATTCCTAACTAGGTTTAAACCTATGCTATGCACGAGGTGTATAACAAAAACTAGCCTTTTGACCCGTGCAAAATGCACGGGATTTTTGTTTGTTTTATAAATTAAAGATTATAGGATGGTTATCCTAAATTAGATATTAGCTCGACATTTAACGTTTTTACAATCATATCGTGTATTAATAATATTTTAAAATTAGTTTATTGTGACCCGTGCATTTAGTGACCGATGTAGTTAATATTATGATAGGGCACATGACCAACCATTTTTTGTAAAACAATATAATTGAAAAAGTCTTTTTTCTTCCCATTGATGCACTCAAAGGCTCAGATAAAATCACAATTCACACAATTACTGGCACTGAATCATGCAACCACTTACGCTCCCACTTTTCGCGGTCCTGCTCACCCCTTGTCTATTGTTATCTTGCGTCATAGTTGCATTGTACTGCACCAGGCCCTCATTGGCCACCACCTATTAACTACTTCCTATAACCTAAATACAACCCCACCCATTTGTCCTCAGTTGTGGTGACCACTATATACACGGTGTTATCATTGTTCTTGTGGGGTACATCTACTTTAAAAAAAAACCTATTACCTAGCAACACATTGAAGTCTTTAGAAAGTTACCACTTACACCATGAAGCTTTCAGACCCGTGCAAATTGCACGAAGAAATTTTTTGTTTTTGTAAATTTAAATTTTTAGAATGTTTCTCTTAAAATCATGGTTTGAATATCAGCTTATAATTTCAAGTTTCGTAATCTTATATCGGTAATATTTTCAAACTGGCTTGTCACCGGTATCTTTAGTGGCTGCTTTAGTTGATGTCACGATAGATTATACGCGTGTTTTTATTCGCCTACGCGGAATGAGCGCGTATTTGACTAACTCATTGTAAATGTTTTATTTGAAAATATTTTGAAGTCGCCAACAAATCTTTAGAGGAAGATTCATAAACCTAATTGGATATTGCGAAATCGTAGGGACAACTTTGGGACTTATCCAATGTAGATTTCCCCATCATGACTCCATGAATGGTCAATGAACCAAAAACTGAGTTCGGGGGTGAGGGTACGAACACGGTCAGGAACCACATTCGCCCATTACTGGTCTATACTAGATATTGATTCATAGCAAGTTTTATGCAAAAGAATAACCAAATAATTTTTTCAAACACCCTAAAAATATTAGTCTAGATTGGTTCATTAAACCCATAAAAGACTATTTTTTAGTGACGTTATTGAGCAATCAAAATCACGGGGTTCCTAATAGGTTGTCCAAATTATTTGATTAATGTTAGAACAATTTATTAGGTCTTGATTAGCAATAATAACATGAGAGGTGATGAAAGCATAAGCAGGACAATCGTAACAAATATATAAGAAAATAAGAAAGATGCAGAATGGAGGTTAGAATGTACAAAAGAACGGAATTTTTAATTAAAGATCTACATCATGAAAGAAATCATTAGTAACTTCAATAAAATAAATAAGAAAGATTTAAGGGCCCTCAGGAATATACCGGTGTGGCTTGGGTCTGATGGAATAACAACCTTCGAGATGAGCAATCGTGAAGCCTTTCAACGAAAACTTGTAAGATCGATTAAAGTAAAAGTATGTGTTTGTGTGTTTGAGTAGGAAAGTATGAGAATTTGAGAGTATTTTCGCTTTGAGAGATCGCAAATATTCGGATGTAAAGAGTGTGTCTAGATTCGGAAAGTCATTAGCATATTTATAGGAAATTATTAAAAAAAAAAGATTAAAAAAAAAACTGCGCGTCGTGCAAAGAGTGCGTTGGCACACGTCTCTGCGTGACGCAGAATGCCACGCGTCGGGCGCAGATTGTTGTGCCTGACGTGTTCCAGCCAATGCCCCAAGCGCACCGATTGTGCCAGCCGCGCTTTCAATCCGGACGACCTTTTTCACTTGATGCGTTTTTGTGCGATTTTTTTATCTCCTTTAAATCTGGAAACCAAGTTTTACAAGATAAAATCTGATTTCAATTTTAACATATCTTTGAAAATATTTATTTCTTTCTGAAAATATTTATTAAAATAATAAATAAATTCAATTAATTGTCATGAATAATTAATTAGGCTTTTTCAAAAGGATTGGGCTCAAAATATTTGTGTGGGCTCAAAATACAATTCATTATCAGGAATAATTAATTGGGCTTTAAAATTGGACTTTGGATCTTTAATGCAAATAAATAAGCATTATGCAACAATTTTGGGCTTAGCTCTTCGCGTTGCTCTCCCCCCTAGGGTCGGACCAATTAAGACCGCGGTATATTTCATCATTGGGTCCTTAAATGGGGAGACACGATTATCTGTCTACAGAATCCCCTACTTTGACAGAGGTTCAGGAAACCGATAGTCAAAGTATACGGTGTCGGGACGGAGAACTATTCTAAATGCTCCGCAGTTTAGAAGTGATCTATATATCGCCGGTTTCTGCAAAACAAAGTTAGTATGCAGGACGATAATTACAAGTAACCTGATTACCTGCAGGAGAAAATGTTAGCAGATAGGTGCAAACAACTCACATAATAATGCACATAATGATGCAAAAATGCAAACTTAGACTCTCTAAGGATACATGAGATGCTATGCAAATTAAAGATTAAGGTTATGCAAAGCTAAGGTGGATGAAACGTCATGCAAGGTCAGGGTTATGCAAGGCTTAGAAAGATGAAATGTAATGCAAGGCCAGGGTTTTGCAAGGTTGGGAAATCTGGATAGGCAGAGAGATATAATAATTTTCGAAAAACTATTTTGGCAAATAATCGGGGTCCGCAAGTAAGATCCGCAGATTATAACTCCACGGGAGTTTGATTTGGAGGAACCACCATGTATATAGGAAGCCCCACTTTTGGTAAGCTTGTCTTAAATTAGGCATTTTGAGCCTAGATTGGAATGTACTTGATCTGTATTGAGCATTCAGAGTTCTTCGCTGGGGATTCTTCTTTGGAGAGTTAATACAGGCAAAGTCAAATATCGCAAGACATCATGGAATTATCGGAGAGTCCTTCAAGGAAAAAGAGAGTTTGGATTAAAAAATAAAAAGTTTAAAGTTATGACTCACATATATGTAGGTGGGAAAAGGCTTTGACGTGGCTAGGTTCAGACTCGAGTCTATGTCGGGATCAAGAAAGCGTATGCTTCTGAATTCTAGAAAGTCAAATCATTAGACATTGATTAGTTTTATTTTATTGAAGCGGCCGGACCTCGAGATGAGGATTCCTACGTATCCTTGTGGAATCAGACCAGTCATAGTTCTTGATATGATGTTTTTTTTTTGTGCCCTAACTTTTGCCTAGGCCACGCTTTCGGGTTTTCAACCTAGCTAGCGGGCTTGGACATACCTTGAACAAGGAGTTAAGTTTGATGAAAGGTTGAAAGGTTGAGGTTTGAGGTTTTGATGAAGGTTTAATTTGTTGGGCTAAGGTAGGATCACAGATTTGGATTATATGGGTTAAGGTTTTGATGGATTGAAGGATTTAAAACAAGGGGTAGAACTTGTGTGCAAGCCCACTAACTTGACTTTTTCTTTGCCATTGGCTTTTTCTTTTTTTGCATTTTCTTCTTTTTGTCCTGTGCGTTTTTCTTTTGCTTTTCCCTTTTTTTGCGCACTTTGAATTTCTTTCACTTTCTTTGTTTTGCCTGTCATTGATCTTTTTTATTTACGAGGCTTGCACACAAGTTTTTTTTGTTGTTTAGGTTATTGTAAGGTTTGAAGGTTGTTTGTGGAGCTTCGATTTAAAAGGCTATTTGGGAGCATGGAGATGATGGTTTATGAGGATCATGGCTTTATGGAATGATGAAGAGGGATATAATTCTTAATCCAAAGTATGTCCACTTTTTTTATTTTTCTATTTTTTTTATTAATCAAGATCTTTTAGGTGATTTAAGTTTCATTATTGAATTGAAAGCATATACAAAATGATGGAAGGCTAATGAAATTGAAAAGAAAATGCAACTATTTTATTAATTAGAAATAAATAAGACATAAGGTTGATTAGAATTAAATTCCTAAATAACATAGACTCGACTGGAAAGGAAATAAAGAAGTTAGGGGAGGGACTCTCCGGCTCAACCTAGAAGACTAACGCTAAATGACTAATCCCCCTGCATTATTTAGGCATTGCCCAAGGGGTTGTTGTTGCTGCTGACTTTTGCTGCAAGCAGGAATGAAGTATACCATTATCAACCATATCCTGTAGAGCATCCTTTAAGGCCCAACACACAGATGTTAGATGCCCATTCCCTTGGTAATATTTGCAGTAAGCATTAGGATTCCACTTCTTGGACCTATTATCAGGTGCAGGGTCTAGAGTGGGACCAATAGGTTGGATTACTCCTCTTGCATGAAGCCTACTGAAAGGTTCTTCTAAAGTCATTCCCAGGGGAGTGAAGGTTCTTTGTGGCTTTTGATAACCCCCCTTTTCAGTAGTTAGGGCATTGACATCATTGCTTTTGGAGCTAGAAGGATTGTTGTTACTCTTCTTGAAAGAGTTGTTATTGGAACCCTTATTCTTTGATGCTTGTACATCTTCCTCAACCAGTAGGCCTACCTTGTAGAGTTTCGTGAAAGTTTATAGGTGGAAATTTGATGTGTTCTCCATATTTA
This sequence comes from Beta corolliflora, assembly GCA_947648045.1. Taxonomy (NCBI): domain Eukaryota; kingdom Viridiplantae; phylum Streptophyta; class Magnoliopsida; order Caryophyllales; family Amaranthaceae; genus Beta; species Beta corolliflora. The sequence continues at coordinate 661,232 of CANSZD010001765.1, forward strand.
GGCTACAAGTTACGGATCACCAGTCGGACTTGGTCCTCTTCAGTTGGTCTGTTTGTCATTTGTGCGACCTTTTCCCTCCATCTGTTAAGGAAGATGACGAAGTCTTCGTTGGAGTTTTATTTGGTTAAATCCAACTCACGGAGACCAATAGGAAGCTGAATGTTATATATGTACTGCTTGCGGAACTCTTCTTTGATGTAGTCCCAGTCGTTCAGCTTAGTTTTGTTCAGTAATCTGACCTACTTGGATGGATGTGTATCCAAGGTCAAGGGAAAGACATAAGCAAATAAGTCCAAGCTCATGCCTTTGAGAGCCATAGAAATGGAGAAAGCTCTAAATGATCATCTGGGTCTTTGACCCCCTTAAATTTTTGGAGGTCACCTAATGCTACCTTTTTAGGAAGCTTTTCCCTGAGTTCAGTATCAATGATGTCATGGCCATGAGCGTGACTCTCGAGTGCAGGAATTGACTAGATCAATTGCTCGAGCTTTTCGAACCTCAAATCAGACTTGGACTTCATAGGAGGTGGTAGTGGTGGAGTCTCATCCCGCTCTTATTCCTCAATTGTCAGTTTTTCTCTCAGCATCTTGATCTCTTTGTCTTGTTCCTCAAGATGAGAGTTCATCAGTTGGAGTTGGGCCATGATTGCATTGAGTTGTTCAGAAGTGTCTCCCATCTCGGATGATGACTCAGAAGTTTCGGAAGATTGAAAAAGTGAGAATTCGTTTGATGAGTCTGGGAGTAGGTTGACCTTGCTTCCTCTCTGTTGGACATTCCCAAGTTATAACCTCACGACCTATCGTGAACAAAAATAGAAGGGACCATACTTGTAAGTTTTAAGAAATGATTTCTGAAACAGGAAATGGAAGTGAGAAATGGAAATGGGAAATGTGAAATGAAAATGGAAAATAAAAATGGGAAATGGAAAATGGAAATGGAAAATGATTAGAAATGGAGGATATAAATGGGTATGGTTTTGGGCTAGTATGGGCTTGACCATGATGCTGACATGGGCCTAACTATATGCATATGCAGACATGGACTGGAGTGGACTATGCCAGCAGACTGGACTCAATGATTGGGTTTTGCTGAATACTTGACTTTGAACTTACAGGTAGAATAAGTAGACTAAACTCAAAGAAGCTAAGATTGCCTATGTGAACTTTAGGGAGTACTAGACTTTGAACTTACGGGAGATTAAACAAGCTAGGCTGTGGACTTTAGGGAATACTAGACTTTGAACTTTCAAGAGAGTAAGCAGGCTAGGTGATAGGAAAGGCTAGACTTTGAACTTACATTTAGAGTAAGTAGGCTAAACCTAAATGCGACTAGACTTTGAACTTACGGGTGAGTAAGGCCCTGTTCTTTTGAACTTATTTTCAGTTAATTTCAGTTCAGTTAATTTAATTTCAGTTCATTTCAGTTAATTTCAGTTCAGTTAATTTAATTTCAGTTCAGTTAATTTAATTTCAGTTAATTTAATTTAATTTCAGTTCAGTTAATTTAATTTCAGTTCAGATAATTTAATTTCAGTTTAGTTCAGTTAATTTCAGTTAATTTCAGTTTAGTTCAATCTTATCTAATGTTTTAATTATTATTTTTTATTTATTATGATTATGATTATGATTATGATTATGATTATGATTATGATTATTACTATTATTATTATTATTATTATTATTATTATTATTATTATTATTATTATTATTATTATTATTATTATTATTATTTATGATAATAATAATAATAATAATTATTTCATATTTATTATTATTATTATTAATATTAATATTTATGATAATAATAATAATAATAATAATTATTATTATTATTATTTATTATGACAATTTTTATTATTATTATTTATTATTTATTATTATTATTTTTATCATTATTGTTATTGTTTATTATTACTATTATTATTATTTATTATTATTATCATTATTATTATTATTATTATTTATTATTATTATTATTATTTATTATTATTATTATTATTATTATTATTTATTATGATTATTATGATTATTATTATTAATTATTATTATTTATTATTATTATTAAATATTATTATTTTTATTATTATTTATTATTAGTATTATTTATTATTATTATAATTAATTATTATTTATTATTATTCACTATTATATTATTATTATTATTTATTTATTTATTTATTATTATTATTTCTATATTTATTATTTATTATTATTATAATTATTATTTATTATTATTATCATTATTATTATTATTATTATTTATTATTATTATTATTATTATTATTATTTATTATTTATTATAATTATTATAATTATTATTTATTATTAATATTAATATTATTATTATTATTATTTATTATTATTTATTATTATTATTATTATTTATTATGATTATTATGATTATTATTATTATTAATTATTATTATTATTATTTATTATTATTATTATTATTATTATTATTATTATTATTTATTTTTATTATTATTATTATTATTTATTATTATTATTATTTAATATTATTTAATATTATTTACTATTATATTATTATTATTATTATAATTAATTAATTAATTTATTATTATTATTATTTATTTATTTATTATTATTATTATTATAATTTATTATTATTATTATCATTATTATTATTGTTATTTATTATTATTATTATTATTATTATTATTATTATTATTTATTATTATTTACTATTATATTATTATTATTATTATTATTTATTTATTTATTATTATTATTATTATTATTATTATATATATTATTTATTATTATTATTATTTTTATTATTTATTATTTGTTATTTATTATTTATTATTATTTATTATTTTTTATTATTATTATTATTATTATTATTATTATTTATGTATTATTATTATTATTTATTATTTATTATTGTTATTTTTTTTTTATTATTATTATTATTATTTATTATTATTATTATCATTATTATTTATTATTTATTATTTATTATTTATTATTTATTATTTATTATTTATTATTATTTATTTATTATTTATTATTATTTATTTATTATTTATTATTATTTATTATTTATTATTATTTATTTATTATTTATTATTTATTATTTATTATTTATTATTTATTATTATTTATTTATTATTTATTATTTATGATTTATTATTTATTATTTATTATTTAATATTTACTCCCTCTATTTTTTTTTATCTTTCTCACTTGGAATCTTGACACTATTCATACTTGGAGGGAATCTTCTCAATTTTTCTCAATTTATAAGAAAAAATATTGTCATGTGGGGTCTTGTTTGATTCGTCTCAATTAGTACTTTATTAATATTCAATCATTATAATTTTTACTAATATATATAATGAAAGATATTTGAGTTCAAAGAGGTGCGTTGAGAGACGCGCACAGGAAAAGTGAGAAGGATAAAAAAAAACAGAGGAAGTATTATTTATTATTTATTATTATTATTGTTTTTTATTTTTATTATTATTATTATTATTATTATTATTATTAAGTTGAACTTAACTGAACTTAAATTAAATAATAAATAATAATAATAATAAATAATACCAATAATAATAATAATAAATAATAACAATAATAATAATAATAATAAATAATAAAAATAATAATAATAATAATAATAATAATAAATAATAACAATAATAATAATAATAATAATAATAATAATAATAAATAATACCAATAATAATAATAATAAATAATAACAATAATAATAATAATAATAAATAATAAAAATAATAATAATAATAATAATAATAATAAATAACAATAATAATAATAATAATAATAATAATAATAATAATAATAATAATAATAATAATAATAATAATAAGTATTGGTAATATTATGTTAATACTTATTGATTATTATCGATAATTATTGTTTTAGAAAATTAAATATATACAATTCAGTTCAGTTTCTCTCATTTCAGTTAATTTCAGTTAATTTAATTTAATTTCAGTTCAGTTAATTTAATTTCGGTTCAGTTAATTTAATTTCAGTTCATTTCAGTTAATTTCAGTTCAGTTAATTTAATTTCAGTTCAGTTAATTTAATTTCAGTTCAGTTCAGTTAATTTCAGTTAATTTAATTTAATTTAATTTAATTTCAGTCAAAATAAGTTCAAAAGAACGGGGCCTAAGTAGGCTAGGCAATAAGTAAGGCTAGACTTTGAACTTATATTTAGAATAAGCAGACTATACCTAAGGGTTGCTAAACCTTGAACTAACATTTAGAGCAAGCAGGCTAGACTAAAAGATCAATAAGTTTAGAGTTTGGACTTCGTCCTATATGGGTTTGGAATTGGATTTAACTAGGGGTTACATAGAGATGCAAACTAGGCCTAGGATTGGGCTTTTATAGTCTGAAGACTTGACTAGGGCTTACGTAGAGATGCAAACTAGTCCTAGGGTATGAATTAGGCCTAAATGGATTATAATGCAAGTGGACATAATATGAATGCATGGACTCAAATGGGCTTAAGATGAATGCAGATGGATTGAGATTGGGTTGATTGGAGTAGATTAGAGGTATTTGGACTAGGCTTAGAATTTTCGAAATTTGTTTTTGAAAGGGACTCCTTGTTTTTATCTTTTATTGGGAAAAGATGATGGATTAATTTTGGAAAAGATTTTTTTTTCTAATAGGTGGTATGATGATGATTAGTAAATATTTTAGAAAAAGATAGAATAGAATAGGGCGTAGGATTGATTTTGAAAAATATATGTTTTTGAAAGAGATGAAATATGATAGGGTAGGATTGATAAGGAAGACTTGTTAGAGATGTGATGAGATGGAACGAGTTAGACATGCATGACGACTCTGACTCTACCACGATCACTCTTCTAGATGCATTTTTAGTAGGGTGTTCATAGTTATCCAATCCGGTCGATCCGATTTTCCGGATATCAGATCCAATTTTTTTAGTTTTCAAATATTTCGGATCGGATATCCGAAAATTTTCGGATCGGATACGGATCAGAAATTTTCATTTTCGGATATCCAAAAATATCCGAAACAAAGGAATTTTTCAGATTTTTTCGGATATCCGTTTCGAAATATCCGAAAATATTCGTTTTCAAGGCCGGATGTCCAAAATATCTGATGATCCGATCCGAAACTTATTTTATGAACTTTTTCTTTGAAAAATTCAATTTTTTTATTTTCGGATATCCTATTTTTTCGGATCAGATTCAGATCGCATTTTTCCCGATTCGAAAAAATCGGATATCCAAATTTCGCATCGGATCTGATCGGATATCCGAAATGAACACCCCTAATTTTTAGGATAGACTCGACCTTAGATGATATGTATGAAAAGATTAATCTTTTTTTGTTTGAATTAGGTGAGTTGTATTTTTGACAAAAGGACTCTAAGAGAGATCATGACTCTACATGAATGCAGATGGGAAAACGCAGAATCGACCACTACGACGACTAAATTGATAAAAACATGAGATGCACAGGATGCGCATCACGCAACACGTTGCGCGCGGCGCGAAGCTTGTGCGTCTGGCGCGACAACTGTGCGCCAGGCGCAACTCAATGCGTTTAGTGCACTGCTCCCGACATGCTTTTTGGCGATTTAGGTAAAGTTTTGGCTAATTCCCCATAATTTCGGGACGTGACAACAAACATGACATAATGTTAGCTTTACTGACAGAATTTTTAGGACTTTATAAGATAGCCGAATTGGCAATAGCATGAGACGTATAGGCTGCGTGCCACGCAACTGAATGCATGCGGTGCGAAGCCTATGCATAGGCACAAGAGACGTGCGCCGGGCGCACCTTGGTGCATTTGGCGCAATGCTCCGTGGCATGCAATTTGTCAATTCGGCGAAAGTTTGGACAATTTTGACGATCTTTTTTGACGCGATTTTAGGTGCAATACACATTAATGTTTTCACAAGTTAATAACATGCAAAAATCGCAATCACAAGCAAATGTCATATAACATGAATGCAAAAGTTTTGAACCTAAAGTCCAGTTCTACGTTTCAACTATGGTTAGGTTTAGGTTATGGCTGAAACGGGTCTATGACTAAGAGATTGATCCCCACGCTTTGTACCTTTGCTTAAAAAGGTGGCCACGTGTAAGACGCACTTCAGTTCTCAAGTAAGGTACAAGAGAACAATGCCATAATTGGGTAGGTTTGCTTATGACTAAGATCCAACACTATCGCTCAGGAAGCTTTTGGAAGGACAAAGCACAAATCCCCTTGGGGGACCTCACGCATAGAACATGCGCTAATGAGGCAGGAACAATTGTCCTTATAGTGGCTTGAACAGTAGCCATGCATATGCAAAACAATATGTTATTCAACAGCATAAAAATTGAATGATACGTATTTTTCAAGTTTCACCCTCTCATTTAATTTTTTTTTAAAATCTTGCCCAGTGAAGTCCACAAATTGTAGGCGTGTTTTTATTCGCCTACGCGGGATGAACACGTATTTGACTATCTCATTGTAAAGATTTTATTTGAAAACATTTTAAAGTCTCCAACAAGTCTTTAGAGGAAGACTCATAAACCTAATTGGATATTGGGAAATCATAGAGACAACTTTGAGACTTATCCATTGTAGATTTCCCCGTCATGACTCCATGAATGGTCAATGAACCAAAAATTGAGTTCGGGGGTGAGGGTACGAACACGGTCAGGAACCACATTCGCCCATTGCTGGCCTCTACTAGATATCAATTCATAGCAAGTTTTATGCAAAAGAACAACCAAATAAGTTTTTCAAACAACCCTAGAAATATTAGTGTAGATTGGTTTATTAAACACATAAAAAGACTATTTTATTAGTGACACGTTATTAAGCAATCAAAATTACGAGGTTCCTAATAGGTTGTCCAAGTTATATGATTAATGTTAGAACAATTTATTAGGTCTTGATTAGCAATAATAATATGTGAGGTGATTAAAGCATAAGCTGGACAATCATAAGAAATATATAAGAAAATAAGAAAGAAGGAGAATAGAGGTTAGAAAGTACAAAAGAACGGATTTTTTTTATCAAAGATCTACATCATGAAAGAAATCGCTAGTAACTGCAATAAAAAATGAGAAATATTTAAGGACCATCAGGAATATACCGGTGTGGCTTGGGTCTGAGGGAATAACAACCTTCGAGAGGAGCAATCGTAAAGCCTTTCAACGAAAACTTGTGAAGATTAATCAAAGTAAAAGTATGTGTTTGTGTGTTTGAATTAGAAAGTAAGAAAGTATGAGAATTTGAGAGTATTTTCGCTTTGAGAGATCGCAAATATTCGGGTGTCTAGATCCGGAAAATCATTACCATATTTATAGGAAAATATTAAAAAAATATAAAAAATAAAATTGTGCGTCGTGCAAAGAGTGCTTCGGGCGCACGTCATTGCGTGAAGCACAATGCCACGCGTCGGGCGCAGATCGGTGTGCTTTTTTTTTATCTCCTTTAAATCCGGAAACCAAGTTTTACGAGATAAAATATGATATTAATTCTAACATACTCCCTCTGTTTTTTTTATCATTCTCACTTTCCTGTGCGCGTCTCCCAATGCACCTTTTTGAACTTAAATATTTTTCATTATATATTAGTAAAAATTATAACGATTGAATATTAATAATGTACTAATTGAGACGAATCAAACAAGACCCCACATGACTATATTTTTTCTTATAAATTGAAAAAAATTGAGAAGATTCTCTCTAAGTATAAATAGTGCCAAGATTCCAAGTGAGAATTATAAAAAAACAGAGGGAGTATCTTTGAAAATATTTATTAAAATAATAAATAAATACAATTAATTATCATAATAATTAATTGGGTTTTTCAAAGGATTCAGCTAAATATATTTTTGTGGGCTGAAAATACAATTAATTATCAGGAATAATTAATTGGGATTTAAAATAGGACTTTGGATCTTTAATGCAAATTAATAAGCTTTATGCTTTTAAACAATTTTGGGTTTAGCTTTTCGGATTGCTCTCTGCTTGGGTCGGACCAATTAAGATCGTCGTATGTTTCATCATTGAGTCCTTAAATGGGGAGACACGATTATGTGTCTACATAGATAACGTGAATTATCATCTTTTAAAATAAAAATTGATTGAAAAGGTTTTTGTTCTACCTATTAGGGGTGTGCAAAAGGATCAGGATCGAACCGAAACCGGTTAGACCGGTCGACCGAAATCTGGAAATTATGTGGACCGGGATCGGACCGTAATTTTTCCGGTCAGTCCGATTTCGGACTGATTGTACCGGAATTTGTAGTTTTTTTGTTTAGATTTAAACATATTTATAAATTAGATACATAAATTTTAATAACAATAATATCAAAGGCGATAAAAAATAGGTTTTTAGCTTTATAATTTTCGAACTTTTAAAATTTTTTAATCCTTTGAACACTTTTTTAATAAAATAAAACAGAAGTTCTGTCCACCGGACTAGAATTTTCCGAGTTTGGACCATACCGGACCGGAAACCAGAATCATAGTTTGATTTTTTGTGGACTGAGGACTGGACCGGAATCTTCGGTCCGGTCCGGTCCGGCCAAAAGTTTGGTCCGGTACGGTCCCAATTCTAATCCGACCCTGGTCTTTGCACAACCCTACGACCTATTGCTTGCCACATAACTCGGATAAAATCTTAAATCACACCACCACTGGCACTCAGCCATGCAAGCCTACTCTCTCTTGTTGTGTTGCACTAGCGCTACCTTGAACCAGGACACCCATTAGCCACCACGTACCTACTAGGCCATCACTGCTTGTTTGCTTTACAACCGCTTGCAATCTAGAAATGCCTTTATTTCTTTCTTTTTGGATTATTTGTTTATGGGTTTTGATTAATTTGCAAAGAAATACGTTATACTACTGAATTTTAATCGATATAATTGGAAAATATTAGATGGGTATGATTGAATACTTAAAATTGTGGTACTAATATACCCATTAGCTTAAATTATCTAATATTTAGTTATTTTAAAAAATGCATGTTTCAAATATCTTGTAGTAGTTCATATAGCAATTTTTTTTTAAATGGATATGAAAATATTTGTTTTTTTTCTCTTTATTTTTTTGGAAAGGAAAAGAGAGTGCATTAATCAAGGGAGAAAGTATCCATGAGCACATAAGGAGCAACGTTCATCAGATTGTGGTTCTTCCAATATTGTCCCACCACCAAACAACACTACCCTATCAAGAGGATCGGCAACAACATTCCCATCTCTGTGAACATGAGAAAAAAATATCAGAATAAAAAATAGAACAAAAAGCAAGTATGCCTCCTAAAATAGCATCCATGTCAGAGAAGAGATGAGCAACTTTAGAGAGGTGAGAAGTCACCACTTGGGAGTCCGACTCCAGAATCACATTCTTGAGGCCATGGTTTCTTGCCAACCGGGCAGCCATGTGTATGGCCTTGCTTTCGGCCACCTCAGGAGGCCACCAAGCTCGGGTTCTCCGAATAGCCGAGAAATGAACCTTGTCATTGTGGTCACCAACTGAGTTCTCTCTTTTCCACACTAGTTTTGCTTTCTTTGCCTTCTTTCCTCTTCTACTTCAATCCACCTTCCTTCATGATTTATAATTCAAGATCAGAAATTAATGCTAGTAGTGAGTCTCAATAAAGAAACAAAAATCTAGATAGTTCAAGCAGACCAAATTTGTTTCTTTTTAAAAAGTATTTCATGTGTTATTTCGCTCGAGATTATTGGCCCATAAAATGGAACAACCCAATTTGTATACTTAAAGGCTAAAGCCAACCTACAACCTAACATACAACATACAACCTAACATACAACACAATCCATTTGTAGATAATGGAAACATCGTAAGTCATTGTTAACAACGATGTATGTCGTATTGTCATTATTCTTATGCGTATATCGACTTTAAAAAAGAAAATCTTGCCCAAGCGAACTTCAATATCCTCAGGATAACCACGACTCACACCATTCCAATTAGAAAAACAATGACAATAGTTTAGCTAATCGCAATCTAAAATTACTTCTTCCCTTAATTTGATTATAAAAAAAAACAATACATTCTCTTAATCCTGTATCTTAAATCTATGAGCAACCAGAAGCTTTTTTAAAATACCCCATACATATATGTAAACAAATTCCTAATAAGTTCAATTTTTTCACCTTGGTCGATAGTGTTACATCTTACAACATCATTTTCTCTCATGATCCTAGTAAGATATTTAATGCATTCGTTATAATAGCATTTGTAATTACATGTATATTTATCTATAGTTGCAAGACAGTACATACATATAATCTCAGCTGAAGTTATATACAATTATTAGTTTTGGACACCTTTAAAAAAAAAAAACTTGTATGATAACTAATTTTTTTTAGGGTAAATTGGCGCGAACAGCACCAACTATTAGTTTGGTGCACAAAACAGCACCAACTAAAGAAGGTGCGGTTGACAACACAAACTTCATAACCTGGGTGCACGCAACAACATAAATGAAGCTTTTGGCCTGAGATTCCTTTTACGCCGGCGAATCTTCGATATTTTTACTTTTTCAGGGAATCTCTCCCACTGAATCAATTTCCCTTTTATTTTCCCTCCCTTTTTCTTCCCAAATCACGTGACCCTCTCATTAAACACTTATAAACCCCCAAATTTTTTTTCCCTCAATTCAACTCCTGTCCAAGAAAACCCCCAAATTGATTTTCTCTTCAAAACCCTAGATGTTGAAGATGAGTGCCAAATCTTCAGCAAATTCAAGGAAGAAGGCAAAAAGCTATAGAGGATGCTCGATTCAAATACGGCTGCTGACCATGGATTGCCTCTTGTTCTCCAAACAACAAAGAAGTTAAATGAGAACCATGGAAAACGATTTTATGGCTGCCCTAAATGGAAGGAAGATGATTGCCATTTTTTTGAGTGGTATGACAGTGACAACTATGTACCTCGTGCTGTGGAAGTCATCTTAGAATATGCTGAGAAGACTAATGCATTAGAAGAAGAAGTCCAACAGTTGAAGAAGAGATTGATGGCATGTAAGGAAAGCAAAAGTGAAGACATAACAATGGAAGGAATTCAGAAGCAGTTGAAGGCATTGAAGATTGAGAATAAGAAATTAAAACAGCAAGTTAGGACATTATGGGGAGTAGTAAAAATGGTCATTGTAATTGTCCTTATTTCATGGATGTTTAGTGTATTGTGATTGGGGGTTTATAAGTGTTTAATGAGAGGGTCACGTGATTTGGGAAGAAAAAGGGAGGGAAAATAAAAGGAAAATTGATTCAGTGGGAGAGATTCCCTGAAAAAGTAAAAATATCGAAGATTCGCCGGCGTAAAAGGAATCTCAGGCCAAAAGCTTCATTTATGTTGTTGCATGCACCCAGCTTATGAAGTTTGTGTTGTCAACTGCACCTTCTTTAGTTGGTGCTGTTTTGTGCACCAAACTAATAGTTGGTGCTGTTCGCGCCAATTTACCCTTTTTTTTAATACATCGTACCTTTTCATATGTATGTACATCATAGATGTCCTTAACTACATCTGGCTTAAGAAAATTATTTGTTTCACTTGGAAGCTGGGGTTAACTGTTGAGAACACAATGATTCCCTTATAACAGACCTCCTGAATTTTTCAAAAAGAAAATAAAATCAATATATCAAAACATAAGAGATAGTAACATATAAATACTATTGTAATTATATAATTGAACATCTATCTATATACCTTATATATATAGATTCTTAACTGTGTGGTATTGTTTGATGATATAGGACAAACACTAACAATAATTATTAAAGTTGCTAGATATTCTGAATACTTCTATGTTTACTACTTGATGTACAAAAAAAAAATTATTTTATCTTAGCTGATATAGATATGGCATGCATAGCAGCAGAATATTCAAAATCAAATAATTATCTTAGCTTCTTAATGATAAAGATGTACCCATATTGCTTTCTAATATTAGCGATTAAAATATTGTAGATCGTGGGATTGTGACATACTACATTCGTTCCTTTTTAACAATTACAGTTTTCACGCATGCCGATGCACTACTTTGAGCCTTTATATCTCTAATTTTGTATTTGTAAAAATATAAAAAGTCGATATTCTAAAAGTACATATCGAGACGAATCAAACAAGACCCCACATGACTATATTTTTTCTTAACCATAAATCACAAATGATAGTCAAAAGAAATTTGTGAATAGTGTCAAAAGTGAAAGTGTAACTATTGAAAAGGAACGGAGGTAGTATACATTAGTATAGAATCTGAGTTTTTTTTAAGATCCTTAGTGAAAGAAAAATATACTTGTAATAAATTATGACTTGAGTATTATTACTATTCATTAAATACTATTTTTGTATTGTTGAAAAGCTACAACAAGAAGAATACATGCAATGTTATATAAAAAGGTCAACCTCAAAACATTACAATAATCATTATAAAAAACTTCTAGATATATATAGACAATTAATGTGACTACTAATTGTTGTAATCCAAAGATATGTGCCATTTTTTTCCTCAACTTGATACAAATAAGGTTTATCACAATCCAAAATCAAATTATAATCTTCCTAATTATAATAATTTAGGCATATTGCTTCATATTATTGGTTAAATTATCGTAGATCTTTGGATTGGATTAAAATATAAACATAAGTACGTAATATATGAGCTTTTTAATATTATTACTATCCACTAACCTTGATTTCTTTGTTGAAAAGTTACAACACTAAGAATATTTGTAATACTCTAAAATCTTTATAACACGCCTTTTTCTTATCTTTGCAAAAAAAAAAAATGAATCTAATTATAGTATACATAGTTGGCAAGACATGTAATTGACTGGGGCGGCTCTTAGCAGGCTCGTTCTTGGGGCTGGGCAGGAGGGGCCCCTGCCCAGAGCCGAAGAAAAACAAGCCCAAATTCATTAAAAGCTTATATTTTTCTAAAAAAAGAAAAAGATGGGAACTTCCATTTGAGAAAAGAAAAGACGCTCATGTGTGCACATTGCACTGAGACTCCATATCTTCTTCAACCTTCCTTTATTAATCATTCAATTCCCTACTCCTCAAATCTCTCAAAATCATTCCATATCCTCCAATTACCAAATTAAATTTTGGAAAATTTCCAAGATTAAATTAAATTCTTGAACTAAACTTTTCAGTTTTCCATATTTTGAAAATCTCAACATCTTTAATATTTTCCTTCCCAATTTCTATCCTCATTCAATCTCTCAATTCTCTAATTGATCTTCACAAATGAAGATGATTTCCCCCATAAACAGCTATTTTGTAATAAAATTTCTAACGGGCTTAATATTACATATAAATAATAAAGCTCCTTCTATGAACTCTATATCTCACCAATTTTCATTCTTTCTTCTTATATTTCTCACAATTATTGGGTTCGAAATTTTGATAATTTGCCAAAATTTGGGTATATATCTATTCGAATTTTACTCCCCTGTCCTCTAGCGAAGTTCTAATTTTTGGCAGACAAAGAATCGAAGGGGGAAAAGAAAAGAATAATATGAAATTCTAGGTGCTTAATCTTCAGCAAATTTGGGTAAGTTTTTTGTGTTCTTGCTAATGTTCCTATTTTTTAAATGAATTTGATCTAAAATAAATAAAACTTGTTTGTAATATTTTTTTTCTTCTGATTTTCATATCTACTGTTCTTGGTGATGTTGGAAACTAAATTCGAGCCTTTTTCATTGTTCGACGATCAACATCGCAAATTCACAATAAACAGGTGACATTGTTCTATATCCTCTACTCTTTATTCATACGATGTTACCGAAAAAACATCTATCTGGTTCTGAAAAAAGGATAAAAAGGAAAACAAACACAAGAGTTACTAGAATCACCAAAGGGAGCTATGTACAAAATTTTCTCTAAAATTATTAGAGGGTCTTCTAATGATTTAGGTGTGAATGAGGATGATTTTGAGCAACCTAATGAAAATCTAAATGAAAAAAATCTTGAGCAACCCAATGAATATCTGAATGACGATAATCTTGGGCAATCTAATGAACATTTGAATGGTGATAATCTTGAGCAACCTAATGAATGTCTGATTGGTGATAATCTTGAACAATCTAATGAGTACTTGAATGGCGACAATTTGAATGACCATGATAATGTTCCAAATGTGTTGACAGATAATGTGGGAATTGATGAAAACTTGGTCCCTCCTTTGATAGTGATGATCCTAGTAATTGGGGTATTCTCGATAATAAAATGAGTGATATTTTAATTGAAGAGGGACCTATAAGAGAAATGATACTTACATTTCCTCTTGATAATCTTTGTAGACATTTTTCATGAGTAATGGAGAGACTAGTGATAGAAAGTGGTTGGTTTACTCTAAACATGTGGATAAAGTTTATTGTTTTTGTTGTAAGTTATTCACATCACAAAACAACAAAAGCATTTGAGCAAATGATGGATTAAATGATTGGAAACACCTTAGTGAAAGATTCAAAACACATGAGAATAGCGTTGAGCATATGACCAACATGAATACTTGGACTGAAGTACGCACTAGATTAAGTAATAATCAAGGGATTGATAAAGACTTACAACAAGGAATTTCAAAAGAGAAGGAGCGTTGGAGACAAGTTTTATTGAGGATAGTTTCTGTTGTGAAATGTCTTGCAAAAACTAACTTAGCTTTTCGAGGATCTAATACAAAACTTTATGAGGATAGTAATGGAATTTTTTTTGAATTTGATTTAGTTATGCAAGATAATGTTCGACTTATTAAAAGTCAAGAAATTCACTATCATTATCTTAGTCCTAGAATACAAAATGAAATGTTTCTCTGTATATCTTGGCTGTACCCCAGATGTGAGTCATAAAGAACAAATGACTTTAATAATGCGATGTTTAAATATGTCTAGCGTTCTAATAAAAATAGAGGAGTTCTTTTTGGAGTTCTTAAAAGTGGATGATACATCTGGATTTGACATTTTGATGAATTGTTAAATGTATGGAAGTCTCTTAATCTAGATATTAATGATGTTAGGGGTCAAGCTTAATACAACGGTTCCAATATGAAAGGAAAGCACTAGGGGGTTGAAAAAAGATTGCTTGAAATAAATCCGAATGCTTTATACATGCCTTGTGCTTGTCATAGTCTTAATCTTTCACTTGGTGATATGACACTTTCTTGTGTTAAAGCTATTTCCTATTTTGGTGTTATTCAACGTTTATATTCATCGTTCTCGGGATCCACAAAAAATGATGGAAAATTTTGCTGGATAATGTTCCTGGTCTAACTATGATATATTTGTCTAATACTCGTTGGAAGAGTCGAATTAAGAGTGTCAAAGCTATTAGATTTCAATGTCCCCAAATAAGATTAGCTTTGTCTGAATTGTATGAATCTTGTGATGATGATGCAAAGACAAAGAGTGAAGTAGAGAGTTTGATTTATGCACTAGAAAGTTTTGAATTTTTACTTGGTATAGTTATTTGGTATGACATTTTGTTTGCTATTAATATGGTAAGCAAGAAGTTGCAGTCTAAGTCTATGTGCATTGACGCTACCATAAATCAATTGGAAGATGTGTTTTCATATTTTGAAAAGTATCGAGATGAAGGCTTTACAAAGAGCATAGATCTCGCAAAAAGTATTGCATTTGAAATGAATGTTGAACCTGTGTTTCCAACAAAGCGTCGTATCATTAGAAAAAAAACATTTTGGAGAGAACAATGAGGATCAAGAAAGTTAGTCACCGGAAGAATCAATTAGAGTCAACTATTTTCTTATTGTTGTTGATATGGCAATTACGTCTTTGAAAAACAGATTTGAGGAGTTGAAGACATTTGAAAGTATTATTGGATTTTTACATAATTCACAAAAGTTAAAATAGCTTGATGATAATGAGTTGAAAGAATGTTATCATATAAGTTATACTCTATCTTTTCTCATGGCAATTTATCAGATGTTGATCCAGATGGTTTATTCTCTGAATTAATAGTCTTACAATAATTCATGTTGCCGAATGAATCAATGTCTGCTATTGACATTCTTAAATATGTCAAATTAGCAGATTGTTATCAGAATGTAGCAATTGCTTACAAATTTTTATTAACAGTGCCTATGACTGTAGCATCGGCGGAAAGAAGCTTTATAAAACAGAAGTTAATAAAAACCTATTTGAGGTCATCAATGGCGCAAGAGAGGTTGAACGGTTTACCAACATTATCGATTGAGAAGGATATGTTGGAAAACATTAATCTTTATGTAATTATACAATGACTTTGCATCTCAAAATGTTGAAGAAGCCGCTTTGTACGATTTTCAGGAAGGAGATAACTTTTTTTTTTTACATTGTGTAAAAGTTTTTCGGTTTTTTCGCCATATACCCCTGACAAATTGGCTGAAACGCAGTATCATATCCTGTTTAAATGTCATTATAGTTACCAGATACTTACTCAGATTAAACACTGGATGGACTTTGTTTCTCCTGCTGATGATTTACCCAGGCTTGTAAGGAGAATTTGCAAACCGTGGGAAGTCAAAATTTCAACGCGCAGCTTATAATGCAGCAATTGCAGGTGTGGTATATGGGATTTGGCTTGCTAGGAATGGCAGCAAGTGGAATATGAAAGTGCCCACTGTCAAGTATATGGTGAATTGGATTAAGGATACTGTTAGAAGAAGATTTTTTCTTGTTTTACCTAAAAAGATGTCTAGGATTGATAGAAACTGGTTTTATACTCTGTAAAGAAATCGTATAGGTATGGTTTGGCTGCGGTTGTGTAGCTATTTTGCTTTCTTGTCTAGAGAGGAGGGGTCCAACCTAGTTGGTTTGTTCCTCGCTCCCTAGATAAGCGTAGGTTGTATCCGTTTCTGTTGGCAATATATCTCTTAATTACTTAGCAAAAAAAAAGGAAAATTTCCCATGTATACCCAATGTTTCGGATATTCACCAAATACCCCTGATTTTAAAAAATGTGCACCAACTACCCTGATACTCGAGAAGCCCATCAAAACGAGTACCAATACGATGATACTCTGGGCACACACGCTTCCCGAGGTGATCTTAAACGATCGAACTCACCGCCAAAATGACTTTTTTTTAAAGCGGATGCCACCGACAACCCTTGAAGGGCACGAATTTCGAGCATCAAAATGAGTACCAATACGACAATATTCTGGGCACGCTTCCCGAGGCGATCTTAAATGGCCAATCTCACCGCCAAAACGACTTTTTTTTTGAAAAAAACGACGCTACCGACGAGCCTTTTGGGACGCAAACTTCGAGAAGCCCATCAAAACGAGTACTAATACGACGATATTCTGGGCACGCATCTCGAGGCGATCTTAAACGACCGATCTCATCGCCAAAACGACTACTTTTAATAAACGGAGGCCACCGATGACCCTTTAGGGACACAAATTTTAGGAGGCCCATAAAAACGAGTACCAATACGATGGTATTCTGGGTACGCTTCCTGAGACGATCTTAAACGGCCGATCTCATCGCCAAAATGACTTTTTTTGAAAAAACGGACGCCACCAACGACCCTTAAAGGACTAGAATATCGAGCATCAAAACGAGTACCAATATGACGATATTATGGGCAAGATTCTCAAGGCGATCTTAAACGACCGATCTCACTGCCAAAACGACTTTTTTTTTGAAAAAACGGACGCCACCGACGAACCTTAAGGGGCACAAATTTCGAGAAGCACATCCAAAATGAGTACCAATACGACGGTAGTTAGTCAGCGTTGATAGTGGAGGAGAGAGACATGGATATTTTTTTTAAAAGATTAGGGGTAATTAGGTTAATACTGGCAAAGTCGTTAATAATGGCAAACGACATGTTAACGTCTGTTAGAAAAAGGGCATATGGTGAACATTTTCGGAAACTCAGGTATATGGTCAATATTTAAAACATTGAGGGTATATGGTGCATTTTTTAATTTGTCAGGGGCATACGGTGAATAATCTAGATTTTTTATATATGAAGACGTGTTATGTTGAATACATTTTTTTTTGGTCTTTTATTGAATTATATTCAAATCATACAAAAGGTAAGCGGGCTCATTTCTCACGCTTCGCCTACGGCCTAGAAAATGTTAGAAACGGTGCTGGCTCTTTGCATGTTCAACATGTTCTGCAGTACAAGGATTAAATTCTCGGTATGGTCCGACTGGGAGAAAAAGGAACTTGACAATTGTAGGCGTGTTTTTATTCGCATACGCGGTGTGAGCGCATATTTGACTAACCCATTGAAGGGTTTTAACTAAAAAAGTTTCGAAGTCTCCAACAACTCTTTAAAGGAAGACTCATAAATCTAATTGAATATTGGAAAATCTTAGGCACAACTTAGGGCTTATCCAATGTAGATTTCCCCGTCATTACTCCATAATTGGTCGTTGAACCAAAAAATTGAGTTCGGGGGTGAGGGTACAAACATTATCATCAATCACGCTAATCCATCGCTAAATAAAATTAAATAACCAAATAACATTTCCAAGCATCCTAAAAAAGATTAGTCTAGATTGGTTCATTAAACACACAAACAACTTCTTTTTTAGTGACAAGTTATTAGCAATCAAAATTACTAGAATCCTAAATAAATTGTCCAATTATCTCATTAGGCGTTAGAACATTTGTGTAGGTCTTGTAATAAACACTAATAACATGTGAGGTGATGAAAGCAATAAACACTGAAACAAACAAAATATGTACAGAAATAAGAAGAAAAAGTAGAGATTAAAAATATACAAAAGAACAAATTTTGCTTAAAGATCTACATCATGAATAAAAAGTTTGTAATTTCAAGCAAATAAATATGAAAAGAAAAGATTAAGGACCCTAAAAAATATATCGGTGTAGCTTGGGTATGAGAGAATGACGACCTTCGAGAGGAGCAATCATGGAGCCTTCAACGAAAATCAATGAAAGATCGAATGCGTATGAATGTGTTTGAATATGTTTTATGAGAGCATATGGGTGTATAATATTGATGTGAGAGAATAAATATGCGTCAGAAAGCGTACCCAAAACCAGGAAAACCGTGCCTATTTATAGGAAAAATTTAGGAAAATATAAAAATACTGCTGCACGACCTGTGTGTTTCTGAATTTTGTAAACTGCTTCATAGTTGCGGGTGCGCCACAACTTCCGCGTGATGCAACTTAGATCTGACCGGGTTTTTCAATTTCATTCAATATTTTAATGATTCTTTTGATCTGTATAAAATATTATCTTTTTAAATCCGAAGATCAGCTATCTAAAAGAGATAAAATCTTATTTTAATAAAATCCATTTTCATTGAAAATATTTATTAAATAAATAAATAAAATTCATTATCATGAATAATTAATTGAATTTTTCAAAGAAGTGAAATTTAATTAAATAGTGGGCTCAAAATACAATTAGTTATGAAGAATAATTAATTGAGCTTCAAAATTGGATTTTGAATCTTTTAAATAAATAAATAGGCTTTATCATATTAGAAATGATTTTACGCCTAACTCTTGGTATTGCTCTCGCTTCGATTGGATCAATTTAAATTAAGACCACATCATGTATCATTACTGGGTACTCAAATGGGGATTCATGATTATGTGTCTACAGAAGCCGCCACTTTGACTGAGGTTTGTAAAATCGAAAGTCAAAGTATACGGTATCGAAACGGAGAACACTTTTAGATGCTCTACAATATAAGACCGCTCTTTAATATCGTTACCTGCAAAATAAGCATAAATTTGAAGAAAGAGAAATATGTAAGATGAAAGGATATATAAATAGATATTATGATCATTGTCCGGCTCACGATGTTATTGAGCTCCATACCGCTCCAGGGCCAAGTTTGGCTTAAGACTAACGCTGGATTTTGACAGTCTTCGAGAAATAAGAACCATATCAACACTGGATTTTCCGTTGTCTTGATCCTCATAAATAACACTGGATGTGTAATTATCGCAGTCTTCAGAAATAACGAATCACATTAACGCCGGATGTGTCGTTGTCGTGGTCGTCATAAATAACGTTGGATTTGTCGTTGTCGATATCCTTGGAAATGGCGACGTTGTTGTCGTTTTCGATGTCCTTGGAACTAACGCTGGATTTGTCGTTGTTGATATCCTTGGAAATAACGTTGGATTTGTCGTTGTTGATGTCCTTAAAAATAACGCTGGATTTCACTAATGGAAAAAACCTCAGCAGATCCGGTCAACACAGGCCTTACAGATCCAGTTTTGGGCCACAAAGAATGAACGCGAAGTTGTTAGGGAAAGTCAACTGATCCGGTTCAAAACCGGATCAGTTAGGAATTAACAATCCGATCACGGCACAAAACCGGATCAATTGAGTAACTTAATTGATCCGATTTGTGCCATGAACTGATCAGTTGAGTAAATTATGGGGTTAAAAAGCAGTTTATATAAAGCATAATACTATTCTTTGTATAAAGTCCTTTTTTTTTGTTTTCGTTCAAAACTTATTTACAGTGTTTGAATGTAGACATGCACTGAATTGAATAACTGACAAAATAAAAACATAAAATAACTAAAAAATTAATTAATGAAATTATAAAAAGACATTACAATATAACAAAAATATATTACAACTACAATGATAACACAAGAAACAAAAATCAACCAAAAAAAATAAATGAAATTACAAAAAAAAGAAAATATATACGAAAATTAAAAAGATTACAAGAAACGGAAAATTTAGCGAATATATAAACGAAAATTAAAACCAAAATTACAAATAGATAAAGCAAACCCTAAATTCATAGAGATGAGCGAGAAGATTGCGTGGCTGAAGCGGCCACGTTCAGCCAGGAGGGAGACGAAGATTGATGGCGTGACTGAAGCAGCGGAGGCCAGGAGAGAGACGAATTTATCAGTAATTACGGCACCTTCTGATACACCAAATTATCTTCTTGTTGAAAAAAATTACAAAAAAACTACCACCAATTACTGGATAAATGAAGAAACCCTAGATTAAGAACGAAAAACTGAAACGAAAATTAATTATAAAAACCAGGAACGAAAAACAGAATGAACATCCCCAGATCCGCGTTGAGTGAGGAGCGACGACGTGAGTGTGGAGTGGTTTGTTGGTGGTGTTGACGGCGAAAATTAATTTCGCTCTCTCTCTTTTGTTCTCCTTCCTCCGTTCTGGTGGTGGTTACTCTGGGGTTGCGACGAGCCTTCGCTTTCTCTCTCCTTCGTGAAATTGATGGGAGATGATGAGATGGAAGACACTGGGGGGATCGTGAGAGGGGAGTGAGGGATGAGCGGCTAAGAGGGATGAGAGGGTTCGTGAGAGGAGAGTGAGAGGGGAGTGAGGGATGAGCGGCTGAGAGGGATGAGAGAGGTGAGAGTTGGGGTTTGTGAAAGGGAAGAGGGCTGAGAAGGAAGAGAGAGGTGAGAGATGTTAGGGTTTGTGAGCGAGAAATGAGAGGATAGGGCTTATAAGGTGCGAGAATGGCCCACGTGAGGAATTGGGCCATGGATCAATGAACTGATCCAGTCCATGGCTCTGACCGGATCAGTTACTTGATCGTAAAACCAGCCCACAAAATATTCAATTAACGGATCCGGTTCTCTCAAAATGGGATCAGCTAACTTGTGTCATTTAAGGTTTTTTGCACTAGTGTTTGTTGTTTTTGATGTCCTTGGAAATAATCCTGGATTTGTTGTTGATACCTGTAGAACTTAAAGAACACATATATGTAGATAAAGAATTATCACTAGTGGAAAAAAGTTCAACCGCTGCGGTCAAAACTGGGCTTACCGCTCCGGTTTTGGGCCGCATCAGTTGGACTCGCAGCAGTCCCCATATATTAACTGATCCGGTCCTAAACCGGATCAGTTAATCATTTATCACTGCGGTTTTGGGTCAAGACCGCAGCAGTTAATCATATTAACCGCTGCGATTTTGGGTCAAAACCGCAGCAGTTAATCATATTAACCGCAGCAGTTAATCATATTAACCGCAGCAGTTAATCATATTAACCGCTGCGATTTTTGGGTAAAAACCGCAGCGGTTGACCACCCCAAAAACCCAAAAAAACTATTTTTTTTTTTTTGCATTTTTTCATTATTAATCAATACAAAATCAATAATATATATCAATACTCATTTTATTACGCTTAATTGAGCATAAATAATTAGATACATAGAAAAATTAACTATAATTCCAACATCATAATCAACTGTGCAGGACTTCAAATTTGAAACTCAAGAATATTTTATACACAACTAGAATACGACAATTTATCATTACACTATACACAACCAGAATACTATATTGAGCAGCAATTCCATGCCTTGTTGTGCCATGTCGCCTGACCCATACTCTTCTTGCAGAGCCTGTAACAATTAATCAGAGGTTAATGGTTATCTGCCTGAGCAGTTGACTTAACGTGATAAAGTTCCCTCTCTCTATCTCAGGCGGGAGATAAAAAGGCAAATAGAAAAACATGAGGAAGATAAAAAGCCAATCATAATCATGAAATGTTGATATAGGTAATTAGGTAGACTGATTACTGCAATTATTCAAATTCTTATTAGGTCCAGATGCATATAAAGACCTTAAGACAAAAGCAAATCTCAAAATGAATAACACCGCATTTCAGATGAAAAGGGAGAAAGTAAAAGGAAATTTGAATAAAGAAAAAAAGTATCAGTAGGAGCTGAATCAATCACCTGGAAACTCCAGCAAAAGTAAATGGGATTGTAACATCACCATGCAATGCCATGATCCAACGGATTGGCCTACTAAACACCACCTATAAGTAAAGAAAGAAAAATCTGTTTACATAAGCCTTGGAAAGAAAAATCTGTTTACATAAGCCATGCTTTTTCCTCAATTCGTAAATATATAATGGTAACATGTTTAACTGTAGAGCAGAAAAGCCAGCATGAGATAATCAGAGCCAAAGAGATCTTAAATAAACAAAGGTCTGTTCACAGCATTAACAGTGTTGTATACAAAGTTATTAAAATCGCGATTCAAATCTTAAAATCTTACGATTTTACGATTCAAAATATGGTAGACGATTCGATTCACGATTCTAGACGATTCTACACATTTCTGTTGACTAGCGAAAACCTCGCAAATTTAAATCATGCTAACAAAGCAAATAATAGATATATATTGTTAGTTATTGCCAATATAGTGGGTAAACAACTATTTTCTCCAATTTATAGGTCTTTTAACTTATAATTTTAGCATATACAATGAAGATTGAGTGCAATATCTTGATTATACGTGTTTGTAGAATCTTACGATTCTACGATTCGATTTTACGATTCGATTCTAAAGGTAATTTCCGATTCAAACTAGAATCTCGATTTTAACAACTTTGGTTGTATATATAATCCATCATAACCATTAACAGGGAACCTGCATAACATGGAATGAACATAATGATGCCTAGCAAATGAAGACAAAAGGGAAAGAGCAGTCAAAGTCCACCGCCTTAGACTGACCAAAACTGGGAGGTGAAGGTGTTGGATGTGGATCTCTGATCTATGCTTCTATAAGCTTAATTACCACAACTTAAATTTTCAAAAAGCCAAGAGGAATCTGGAAGATAGCAATGGAATCTCACAGCTATTGAAGCAAAAAATCAATAACACTAACCTGACACAGCTCCTAAATCTTTATCTACTCCTTTGTATTGATAGGAGCATAGGACTATCCTAGTTGACGAACCAAGCACATTACGGAGAGATAAAATGAACAATAGGAGCATATTTTAGTGGAGTTGCAAAATCATGCCACAAAGTTAAAGAATCAATCTGATTATCTAAGACAATCAATTTAAAAGATTTCAAAATGAAAAGTAGGAATGTCCAAGTCAAACAGCAGAATATTAGATTTAAGATCATATTTATGTTTTTCTCCTGTAATGATTGCATTTTAAACCTGAGCCTATGAAGTTGTAATTGGAAATCTTAATTCCAAAATTCATAGAACATTACGAAATTCTCTCTAGAGGCAGTGTATTTGAGATGTATTAATTTCCTTTTGAATAAATTGATAGACCCTATCTCTATCTCAGTCTACCTAATTACCTATATCGACATTTCGTGATAAACTTCCCTTTTGCCTACAATGCAAGATTTTGAAATCTACAACACAAGCAAACAAAATTTTATAAAGAAGGGTTGGGGAGACTATATTTTCCCACCCATAGGGTAGAGTTCAAAAGAAAACTTTTAAAGTGCTTACCTTTTCCCACCCAAGTAGACGATTCATGCATGTCAATTCTTGAAGCCCTATTGTAGTACTGAGTTGCTAAAGCAAAATGATTATCCTTCTCCTTAAGACTTGTCTCAATTTTACTAATATAACTATAATATGCACCCAGCACATTTAAAATGGCAATCCTTTCATATCTCACATCCGCATAATATTAATTGATTTCTGAAATCACATACAACAATATAAGCCCCACACTCCACAAGCATGGAGAACCCAACTTAAAACAAGTACAAACCTTCTGGGCAAAGCTAAATACTGGTAGAAATTAGACTATTAGTAGTATTACCAGGGCTTGAACCTTCTTCCAAAATTTGGCGAAATTGTTCAACCTTCCCTTGCTTAAAATACTCCCTCTGCACAAAACCATCACAATTAGAAAAAAAATATATATATACCCAAAAGAAATTTCCAACACTCCAATCATAAAACAGAATTCACTCCCACATTTCAAGTAATAATTATCAATTGCCCCTATCTCAATTCGGACGAACTCCGATAACAAAAACAAGTGTGCAAAAGTAAAATTATACTACATTACTAGAAGACAACGGTAACAATTAGAAAGCAGAAAACGAGAAAAACTACTTTTACTTTGAAAAACTAATCTTTTACATCATTAACTAAAAAAAAATTCTCCACAACATTATTGAAGTTAATTGAAGCAAAATCAACAATTCGAAGTAATTGAAGATCAATTAACGTTCTAAATCCATAAAAATATGATAAGAGGAGAGAGAAAGTGAGCGAACCGCGATGACGAGCCAGAGGTCGAGAGGAGCTTGTTCAAAAGAAAAGAAGGAGGCCACGAGCAACTGAACAAAACCTGTGGCATCAATGCCACTGTCCAACATCACCAAAACAACGGCAAATGACAGCTACATTGAGAGAGGAGACGAAATCAGCGACGTAGATGGAGAGAACTTCAATAATAGATGGTGAGCGAAAGCGGCGCGTGACGAGTGAGAGATGACTGAGAGCGACGCTGATGGAGAGACGAGTGAGTGCGGAGAGCGGCGAGCGGCACATATGGAGTTGGGCGGATGAAGGAGGGAAGAGGAGTAGGAGAGAGAGAGTTAGGGTTTCATAGGAGAGGGCGTTTGAGAGGGAGTTCGAGTTTCAGAGTCGAGGGAGTTAGGCTGGAAAGGCGAAGAGAAAGAATGAAGGGAGTTAGGCTGGAGTTAGCGTTTTTGAGTGTCATGAGTTTGGGCCATTTTAAAGGACGTTGGGCTTAAATGAAATTGGGCAACATTAACCGCTGCGGTTAAGAGAACCGGAGCGGTTAACAGAAAACCGCAGCGATTTTCTATTAACCGATCTGGTTCTCTTCAGGACCGCAACGGTTGTGTTGTGACATATAGCGTTTTTTCCACTAGTGTATGGGACATGCAAATTTCCCATGAGTACTAGTGTATGGATAGGAAATCATTTGACCTTCAAGAGTGACCTCAAATACTCTAGACTTAAAGGTCCTTGTGCGTGCTCCTGAACGTGTGCAATGCTTGACATAATGTTTGTATGATGCAGATATGTAATGCAAATGCAGAGATATGATGTTAATGCAGAAAATAATTTTTTTTAAAAAAAAAAGTTTTTGAGAGAGGGGAAATGGAAATCCCCCAAAGATGATGCATGTAAGTTATGTCTGATTCGAGACGAATATTTGAGTTTCCTACGAGCCTCAGTGAGCCTATAAATAGTTATGATCTCGTATTATTTTCTCATATGGGTCTGGAGTCCATAATCTTCTGTACGGACTCATAATGAAGTTCCTTATCAAAATAGGGTTGGAGCCCATGACCTTCTGTGTGGACTTGCTATGCAGCCCCCAACAAAAATAGAGTTGTTAAAACATTTGACTTGATTGCTTGATTTTGAATACATCTTATCACACTAAGTGGAAGTTTCGACCAAAGATTCCATATAGGGTTGTTCCTAAGGTGAAAAGGAGAATCGAATGAGGCTAAAGTAAGGAATGCTCAAAGGGTGAGGCGCGGTTATGGCGCTGATCGTTGAAAGGTTATATTGTGGTTGGCTTAGAAGGCGATGATGTAGTGGAGAAAACGACAAGGAACAAGAGTAAGAAAAAGGCGGAGCGATAAGGAATTGGCTCACGCAATGAGACAAGCTAATAATGCAGGTTCAAACCTATTCTAATTCTAAGGTAGGGATAAGCATTGAAAATTGATGATTTTGGCGATCGTCTTTTCCTCATGGGCCTACGCGAGCCTAGAGGTGGGCATGGACCGGGTCGGGCCTGTTCACGGGCTCGGCCCGCGGGCTTGGGACAATGGCCGGCCGGGCCCAAACCCGTGAGTGGCAGGTCGTGCCGTGCCGGGCCTAAAATTTTCAAATTTTGTCCACGGCCCGACATCCAGCAGATCTGGTTACAAGTAATATTCAGAAAGATCACATTGGTGGAACTTCTGTGCCTACAATGAATTCTTATCCATTCTCGTGCCTCGAAATCACTTTCAAGCACTTGAGGATGCTGATTGGATCTTAGCAATGAAATATGAGCTCAACCAATTTGTGAGGAACAAGGTATGGCACCTTGAATCCAAGATGGAACACTAGAAGGTAATAAGATTGAAGTGGGTGTTCAAGAACAAGTTGGAAGAGCATGAAACTATTGTCAGGAACAAGGCCAGGTTAGTTGTTAAAGGTTATAATCAACAAGAAGGTATTGATTTCGAAGAAACTTTTTGCTCCGGTTGCTAGGTTACAAGCTATAAGAATTTTAATTGCTTTTGCTTCTTACATGGGCTTTAAATTATATCAAATGGATGTTAAATGCGCTCTTCTTAATGGTTATTTGAATGAAAATTTTTATGTGGAACAATCTCCTGGATTTGAAAACTCTAGATTTACCAATCATGTCTGAAGCAAGCTCCTAGAGCATGGTATAAAAGGTTGTCCAAGTTCCTTTTGGAAAACGATTTTAAAAGAGGAAAATTTGATAGAACTTTTTCTTTGAAATCAAAAGAATATAATCTTCTTCTTGTTCAAATTTATGTGGAAGATATAATATCTGGTGCTACTAATGAATCCTTGTGCGAAGAATTTGCAAATCTTATGAGCAGGGAATTCGAGATGAGTATGATAAGCGAACTCAACTTCTTCCTTGGTTTTCAAATCAAGCAAACTGAGAAATGAATCTCCCTTCATCAACAAAAAATATATCAACGAACTTCTCAAGAAATATGGAATGAAATCTTCAAAAATTAATCACACTCCTACGGGAACTAACACCAAATTAGATGAAGATTCTAATGGGAAAAGTGTGAATCAAACTCAATATACACTAGTGGAAAAAACCTTAAATGACACAGGTAAACTGATCCGGTTCTCCCAAAATCGAATTAGTTAATTCAAATATTGTTGGGTGCACATTATGGACCAATTAACTGATTCGCTCCATATTAAAACCAAATCAGTTAATTGGGCCCTTATATAAACACCCAGATCGGCCCAGCGACAACTCTCACCCTTACATCTCTCTCCTCACCCGTCTCTCCTCTCTCCCACGAAGTAACCCTAATCCCCCTTTTCTCTCTCACTCATCCTCTCCTCTCCTTTCCTTTATCCCCTCCCACCTTTCTTCGTTAATCTTCCGAAAAAAGTCCTAACCTCAGATTTTCCTATCTCACCGACAAATGATCCCTATCTCATCGATAAATCAACCACCATCTCCCAATTCCTCCACGGCGCTCGATAAAAGCTCAGCAAGCTCTGCATTCGTACTTGTTTTAGAAAAGGGAGCACAATTTTCGGCGCCACCACGCCGGTACCAACACTAGCGAGCACCTAAGAAAGAAAAGAAAATCAAATCCCTAAGATTTCCTTTTCTCGCTTCCATTACCAAATTCCCCCAATTCGATTTCTCGATTACGGTTTTCAATTAGGGAGGTTAGCTACTAGCGACGCACGCCACTAGGGCCGGTTGCGGGGAAGCACTACAGAGGTCGGTTTGTATGATTTTTTTTTTCAAATTATTTTATATATATTTGTTCTCATTTGCTTTAATCTCTATTATATATGTCAACAGGGGTAGGACACCAAAAATTAGAAAAAGAAAATATTTCAAAATAAAAAAACTTATAACTGCTTCAGGAGAAAAAAAAAAAAAAAAAAAGTTAACACACATAAAAGAAAACTAACTAATTTAATCAAAAGCCAAAGAAACTAACTATTTTAAAAAAAAAATTACAACAATTACTGTAACAGCCCGCACCTCCGAGCTGCTAGCTAATTACACTTAACATTCACAAATCTCAATTATCATTTAATAAAACTCAAATTACATTATTTTACAGCGGAAACATAACCTATAAAACTCCATACTGGACCTGTGGCTCCAGGCCCACGATATAACAATCCAAAGTATACATACAATGAATAGATCTAAACAAGTCTCCAATATGATATATTTATATATCATAAGAATTCCTTGAGCTACACTATATAATCTCCATCATTGCCCATTCAAAAAAAATCACTTGATTGCAACCCTTATTGTCTAATGCCCATTCCGAAACTTTTATAATTCCTGCAAAATTACTAACAATGAACACTGCCCCCACCGGACAGGTTCCAAGAACAAAATCAGCGAAACTGAGTACACACTGCCCAACCAGAAAATATTTTTGGTGGCTTAAAACATATTTACTTAGTTACACTTGCTCTACGAGACATTTGGAAATGAGATATAGAAAGGGCGTAATGAAATAATATGGCAAATACTTGCACCCAGTTTACAATATTACTTGTTTAAAATAATAATATAAATATTTCACGGAATAAATAGTATATACATCCAATGGGAGGAATCCTGGGGATTCTATAAATCTAATACGATCTTCCAAAATTAATTCTATCTCTAACATATTTTAAGCCATACTCTATGACATAACAATATTTCCCACTTCAGTGTTTCAAAAGAATAACATCTAATCCAAATATGTGGAACATAGCTAATTCCTTTCATAAATTCATAACGAGTTTCTTAGTAGTTCATTCCCATATTTCGCACATGAATTCCATAAAATTGGGAGAGTAAAACATTACTTCAGAAATACGGTTTGAAATAACTTCCCACGAAACCAGTTGCATATTTAAATACGTATTCTATTTTCTTTCAGAAATCATATTTTACTAGGGAAGAGAACACAAATAAAGTTGCCTTCCAGGCGAATTCTCTAAACTTTTCCAAGGGATGTCTCCCTCTTCCGTTATGTACTGCTTGCAAGACTTATCAGGACATGTCCCCAGAATACAGATATACAGAATACAGAATGTAGTTCATCACTGCTCTGGCAGCTTCTTTCCCTCAAAAGAACAAAATCAAAATACAAAATTTATAATTTCACATTTTCTGAAACTCAGTTTCATAATTCTCAAGTGCGATATACCCAAATCTCATAACGCTATTGCATTCTGGTACTCCATAACAAAACTTAGATTACTTGGTAAACATAACATACTAGAGTTTCCAACAACTTAGCGTAAATCAACTTTTGACAAAATCAATTTGACAAAAATTACTTAAATTCAGACTTTAAAAGAAATATAGTCCAATTCTATAAGCTTATTATAATTATAGTCCAAAAAAAATATAGCTTACTGATCAAAGTCTCAAATTAGAATGTAAGTCTTATACACTTTATACTTTTGTTACGAAGTTCTATGTTGTGAAACACCTTTCGCTTAAATCTTATCAAACAATCTACACAACTCATAACCTGAGCAAACCTCAATGTTCATACTTGCGTTGATCATACTAATTATAATATCCTTGTCATATCTCAGTAGAACATTATCCTTCTCGAATAATCGTCATGAAGTTAAAATGTAGTAATACCAAATTGTAATTCGCACATATCCATAGACTTCAAAGTTCATATCATATATATATACCCAAAGCTTACGATGTTCAACATCTTAGATACCATTTCTATAATTTAGATACACAAAAATATATAGTTTCTTGAGCTTTAACTTGTATTTATAATGATAGTTGATGCTTCCTCCAACACGACTTACTTGTTAATGCCACATCTTAATGATTGAACTCTTCATATTTGAACTTCCGGTCTTCTAGTAATTCAACTAGTATAAAATCTGGAAACAAACTTAATTACCTCAAGTTCAATGTCAAATAAATCTTTTTATATTCCCAACCCTGTTCCTTTTTTCCTGACTCAATTACTTGTTTGAACTTGATAATCCCAATTATATAAACTTATATCCAAATTAATCATAGATCCATATTTCTATCATTATTAAATCATATGCCTAGTTCCCAACACTTCATTGCACAAGGTCTATACGCCCTCGACCTTCCATGCTTTGTTCTTTACTCTTTCAATTAGATAATAAGACATCTCACCTTTTCGACTTAGCCTAGTATAATGTTCATGGCTTAAGATTCCCAACTCAAATATAGTTCCTCATTGCTTAAGTAATATGATTTTTATTTTATTATACTGCTTTACTACTCCGATCTTTTGATCCATTACTCATTTCCTGAGCTATTAGAAACTTCACCAGTTCACATTCCATCTAATATCCCAAATGATGTATTGCTAGCTTCGATTAGTTATCATAAAACTCCAACTATATATCTACATTTCCTTGAATCATAAATTGTAGTATACTTACCATCTCCATCTCCAAATAATACCTTCTTTTGAAATCCTCAACCTTAACCTTTTCATGACCCATAATATATCAAGCTTACAAACCCATAAAAAATATATTACAAAATCCTACTTCAAAGTTCTCACATAAATGAGAGAAGTGTTTCACTTATTTTGGAACGGAGGAAGTATATTATAATCAGCACTTTCAAACCCATAATTCCAAAAGTCAAATCTATATTCCTTGAGTTGATTGAAAAATATCTTTAAAATCTTGTATCTTATATTTCAGATTATATATACAAAACTTGAAACGGAAAACACTTGATTATCACAATACACTTAGATTCTTATTAACTTTGCATGAATCAACTCTTTTTACACTGCATACATTTACAACTACATAACCCTTTTCACACTTCATGTATTTACAATTACATATATACGAATATTAGTAAAAACATAGTTGAGTTTCATAAGTTCATCAATCCTATCGAATTACAGTCGATTACTTCTTGCAAAGCATACGAGATCGTGCAAAATATTTTATTTATAGATACATTGAGAAATCTATCGACAACTTTTATTTAAATACTTATAATCCAACGTCCATAATTTTCATCTCATGTCTTAAAACATGGGTCTCCGAACAACTTACACTACTAAGATTCAAAAACCAAAATATACTTTAGTCCGACAGTACGATTTGCGTAGTATAATATGAGCTGATATTATTGGATAACTTTTACTTACTTCAAAATATACAAATAAAATATACTTCATAGCAGAACTTATGATCATATCTCAAATCATAATTAGGAAATCAAGGCTAATCTTATATAGTCGAAACACTTGGCATCAAATTACATTCTCTTGAAGTCAAACAAGCATAGAACTCAAGAACCACCCTTTTAAACAAAAATTGAGCTTATAATCAAAATACCATAACAAGTCCAAATCAGAATTCTAATTTCTTCTTGGCAAATCATGAAACTCTATACAAACCATAATTTTACAGACGCAATTTAGTTTGTAAGGTGGAGGGAGAATGTGTACCTTTTTTTTTTTTTTTCAATAATACTGACTATTCACCATAACCTCGTTCGAACTCCGATAATGCTTGAATTCCATAATCTAATTTTCGAGATTCATCTCACAACAATAAAAACAAGGTATTAATACCCATTTCCACAAACACTCAAATGATGACCTTACATTGATAGGACTTCCTATATATAGATTCTTCCGTTAATCCAATTCAACCTTTTGAATCAAAACTAAACCTTTCCATAATTGATTTCTTTTCTACTCGTTACTTGCATCAAAACCTGACAAATGATTATAACCCACTAACAACACTAATAGATCACAATATTCCTCAACTAAGCCCATCAAAGGATCATTCCAACCAAATTTCTTTTGAATCAGACCATTCATTATAAGAATTCAGATTTCCAAATCAGACCATTCATTATAAGAATTCAGATTTCCAATAATCTGACATAATAATACGTATTATCAATTCCAAATTTAATTCTTTACAAAAAGTTCAGTGTATCCGAAGGAAAATACATAGTTTGGTCAAGCTCATAAACTACTCAATTCCTTAGAACAAGGTTCAAAAACTGATTTCGTACTTATGCCAAAATCAAAATTCACTTTGAGTAAATTCTCATAAACTCAAGCAAATTTAACAATGTCAAGCTAAGCTTACATGAATCTTATTTGAATTGGTAATTTCACAGAAAGAACATAAATTCCAACTTCATACCTTGATAGAAATTAGATGAAACTGATTTTGTAAAACTTTTCAATCTTAAATGTTACCACGCATTTAAGTAATACTAATTGGAATCCAAATCAGAAACTAATCAAACCCTCTATTAAGAAACAAATAATAAAGAAAACTAAATTTGATTACCTTTCCACATAAAACTTCTTTTGAACAGCATGCGATTGGAAGGATTGATAACAACCAAGGGGTTCTTTGCTTAGCTACCCACGAGAACACAAGAGGAGAAAAAGGAACAGAGCACCATTAGCTTCACACAACACGCAACAACACGGCAGCGATGGAACCGCCATCCCCGAGCAATGTCAGCACCGCGCGACCAAGAGCAGGGCAATGCCGAAAGACGGTGTAACGCGGCAGAATTATCGCCAACGAAAATCAACAAGAACAACCCGAGAAAGAGGATGGACTAAGAGGAAGAGGAGACTCGTGAAGGAAGAATTTTGGGTTTGGAGTTTCTTTTATTCTCCTAGAAGGAAGATGGAAATTGGACAACAAGGCAACAATGTGGCAATTCCACCTATTGCCACGGAAGAGATGAGGAAGTGAATGGCTTTCTCTTTTTTTTTTCATTTTAAAATGAAATCTATACTAAGAGCAAATAATAGCTTACAATAAGAATTTGGTTTAATAAGCCCAAACTTCATTTATCGTACAACTCATCGAACATTAATTATCACATAAGAAATACTCAAAATTTACTTTAACACAAGGTTTCTCAAAACGATTCCAGAAAAACTATTAATAGCTAAATTAAGCTAGTAAACATAATTAGCTTTTAATTAAAACGGCTTAAAATTTGAGCTGTTATACTCTACCACCCTTGAAATAAATTTCGTCCTCGAAATTTGAAAACACAAAAGCTTTAGAGTATGTCAAAACGAATAGCTCATAAAACGTTTTAAATAAAATCCACAAGCAAACAAACTCATATCTTACTCTATTATCTCAAAGATTGATGGCTTTCCAAACTAACAAGCCCTATACCTTAATTCAAATTCTCCATAACTCCTAGAACATAATTTCCTCAAATCATCACTTATACTATAAGCCAAAAACCTAATAGGACTTTTCACTTTTGAAACTTCGATTCTCGATACTCAACCTTTGATTACGATGGGGATACAAGTTATCCCATGACAGCTTTGATGTTCAACCTCACCATTACCAAGGAGCAGCACTAGATATTCTTATCAATCTATTCCTCAATTCTTGATTTCTAATAACCAAATACATTTCAGACTATCCGGCCAAGAATCTTTTACCCCCACTATATGGCTAACTCGGCACACAGTCGTAGGGTTGCCCTGATACCACCTGTAATAGCCCGCACCTCCGAGCTGCTAGCTAATTTCACTTAACATTCACAAATCTCAATTATCATTTAATAAAACTCAAATTACATTATTTTACAGCGGAAACATAACCTATAAAACTCTATACTGGACCTGTGGCTCTTGGCCCATGATATAACAATCCAAAGTATACATACAATGAATAGATCTAAACAAGTCTCCAATATGATACAATTATATATCATAAGAATTCCTTGAGCAACACTATATAATCTCCATCATTGCCCATTCAAAAAAATCACTTGATTGCAACCCTTATTGTCCAATGCCCATTCCGAAACTTTTATAATTCCTGCAAAATTACTAACAATGAACACTGCCCCCACCCGGACAGGTTCCAAGAACAAAATCAGAGAAGCTGAGTACACACTGTCCAACCAGAAAATATTTTTGGTGGCTTAAAACATATTTACATAGTTACACTTGCTCTACGAGACATTTGAAAATGAGATATAGAGAGGGCGTAATGAAATAATATGGCCAATACTTGCACCCAGTTTACAATATTATGATACGTCTAAGTTATCCGTTGTATTTACGTTATTTTGGGTGCACTTTGCTAAGGGTTTGATTGTAATTGTTAACATTCGTGTTTTATTTAGCCCTTAGCGGAAATTCGGAGCTTTGCGAGATAATTGTGTTAACGTCATGTATTCCGAGCTTTCAAGGTGAAATGCATTTAAATGATGTTGTGATTGAAGTTGTCTTTGGAGTGCTCGGGAAATGTAGCATCGTAGCATAATTGCAATCATCGCACGCCCAAGCCAAGCAAAGCATCAAACTCCACCGCAAGCCCAAGTCATGCATCGCCAAGCCAGCACACAAGCATTACCGCAAGCCTGCCCAGCAGCCTCGCCCATCCAGCAGCACACGCAAGCATCGCACAGCCAAGCCTAACCAGCGAAGCAGCGGCGCACGACGAGCTCGCGACTCGCGAGGGATGTCGCGACTCGCGACCCCTGCTTGTCGCACCTCGCGATGTTCTTCGCGACTCGCGACGCTTGCCCAGCCATGTTTTGTGCGCGGGAAGACAGAGTGCTCGTCGCGACTCACGATCAGTTGCGCGACTCGCGATGCTTAAGTCGGCTTGGGGCCACGTTTTGTGCGGGGTTTAAAAGCTTCCTAAAACCTAATATTTGGAGAGGAAGGAAAGAAGGAGCAGGGCTGAAAATAGAAGAGGGAGTCTCCAACACTCCTCTCTTAATTCTCCTTCCTCACTTTTGTTATTTTTCTTAGTTTTCTTAGTTTTCTTAGAGATTTCTATGTTGGGATTTGGTTTATGCTATCGGATTGTAGCTTGAACTGTTCTTGGAGAAATTAACATGAAGCTTCAACCGTTATTGTGAGATCTTTCCTCTCTTTCTATTTTCCTTGATTATGGTTCAATTTCTATGCTTGTGACTTATGATTATTGCATAATTATGCTAGGAACGTTACTAGTTTGATTGTGTAATTAATCTAATGCTAGATTTAAGAATAGAATCGGATTGTTTTATTCTTTTATCACTTTGTAGCAAACTAGGGAGTAACTTAGATGCAGATCATCTTGGTTATTTCTTAGGGAAATTGAATCAACTGTTGAATGTTTATCGCGTGTATGACATTAGTAGGTCTATTGGTTCTCTGTGTTTATTGCTGCTATTGGATTGAACTTAGACGCAGATCGGACTAGGTTATCCTTTAGTTAGGGTTTTATAGTCACGCTGATCGTGCTATTCAACTAAGAATAAGGAGAACGCGAGATTAATTCTCAACAATAGATAATTATGGAAATAATTAGAATGGAGGGTCAAGGATCGATAATGAATTGAAGTGGATGTTAATCGGATTCAAGATCTTCCTATATTGATTTCTCATTTTATTTAATTATGCTAGTTAATTATAGTTTGTTTATAATCTACTGGAAACCCCCCTTATTATTAGGTTTCTCGGCCCTTAGCTTAATCTAGGTATTGGATCCCGCTAAGTATTAAACTCGTCCCTGTTTCCCTGTGGATACGACCCCTACTTCCATTATACTAGCTTAGTGTAAAAGAGAGTAGGAGAAATTTATCTTTGGCCGGGTGCGGTGCACAACGACACATCCGCGCCCCGCCAAATTTTGGCGCCGTTGCCGGGGAAACGGTGTTACTGGTTTGTATTTAGTGTGATTTTTGGATGGTATTGCTTGTGCTCTTTGTATTTGGTTGGCCACTCATATAAAGAATTCCCTTTTTGGTTTTAGTTTCTAGTTTTCATCTTCCATTGAGCTCTATGTATTTCACTTTTGTATTTTGGACAAGAAGCATGGAACTTGTTGCTTAAACTCTCTTGGGAATGGTTGATTGAAGCTTTTGACGGTTTATTGTAAGATTTACTCTATATCTCGGTTATTGTCTAGCTTTAAATATTTATATTAATGGTCATGACTTGGATTAGCTAGGAGTACTACTAATTGATGTTTGTTGTTGACTTAATGCTAGGTTTTGGATATAATCTGATGTTATATGCTCAATCATGTTGTAGTAAGCTAGGTATTAACGATGCATTGCAAGAGTTCTTCTCAATCAATTTTGCAGGTACTTTAAGTGGAGATTGACATGGAACCACCATTGTCACACATGGAGCACAACCCAATGATTAAGCTTAAGGTATTAAGTCGAGCTAACGACTTTAAACAACAACGCTTCTCGGGAGGCAACCCGAGACCCCTTTTTATTTTCTTTCTTTTTCTTTATTTTCTCATCAAATTTCCACCACCACAACAAATTTTCTTTCACCCACCGTCCACCCACTAAAACGAACCACAACACATCTTAATCCGCTTGGAGCCAAATTCCACAAAAGAAAACCCGTTGGGAGGAGTTCAATAGCTAGGAGTTGGTAACACTAGAGGATTGAGATTGTTAATGTATCTTTTCGATCTCTTAAGCTAGGTGCAAATCTCAAAAATTTAAACAAAATTTGAATTTGTCATTTGTTTGAGTGATTCGAGGGAGAGGGTTGTGAGTTGAGTTATGAGATTTGAGTTGGTGTTGTTAAGAAATTTGAGTTTGACGGATTGCTTTTCATGAGTTTTGAGCATTCGATCTTCGATTTACCCGATTGTCGGTTTCCCCCCCATTTTCAGTTTACTTTTTCTTTTAATTGTCGACACATTGAGGACAATGTGTAGTTTAAGTAGGGGGGAGGGTATTCTCATTCTCATGTATCTATGTTGTATTTATTACTTTCAATTTGAAAAAAATGAAAATGAAAAAAAAAAAATGAAAAAAGAATATTAAAAAAAAAAAAAAAGTGATGAAAAGAATCCCGCTGAGTTGAAAACCCGCAAGGGCGGGCGACTCGGGCAAAATTGGGGGCTCGGATAGGTCGAAAACCCGAAAGGGCGGCCTATGCAAAAAAGAGCTAGTTGAGCGGGTGAGTTTTATGAGCCGGAAAAAGAAGAGAGATGAAAAAAATGTGAGAAGCTAGGTTGAAAACCCGAAAAGGTTCCTAGGCAAAATGAGAGATTAAGAGAGAATTATGTATTTTAAAAACTCATTTACCGGAGATTTGTTTTGGCTTTCACATTCTTTTGGTTGATTGTTTTTGGGAGTAAGCATGGAATTTATCCCTTTTTGTCTTTGTTCCATGGCTTGCTATTCTAGGTTGGTTGTAGTAGTAGTAGTAGTTTATCTTTTGAGGTTTTAGGAGAGTTGTCATTTTGATTGTGGCGTTGGAGTGAGTTCAAATCCTTTGAGATCCTTCAGGACTTGAGCTCACATTTTGGTTGTCGTTTGGTGATTATTGTTGTCGCGTCTGTATTTCTGATAGTAGCTTGAAGCTAAGTGTGGGGGAGTCATTATCCCTTACGTTTAGGTTTTGAGCGTATTTTGTTAAGATGTGATGATGATGATGTAGTTGGTGGAGAGAGAGGTTGGTGTTGATAATTTGGGTGAAGATTTAATGGGTGATCCTCATTTTGAGTTTACTCGAGGTCGAGTAAAGTTCAAGTGTGGGGGTATTTGATACGCCCAAGTTATCCGTTGTATTTACGTTATTTTGGGTGCACTTTGCTAAGGGTTTGATTGTAAATGTTAACATTCGTGTTTTATTTAGCCCTTAGCGGAAGTTCGGAGCTTTGCGAGATAATTGTGTTAACGTCATGTATTCCGAGCTTTCAAGGTGAAATGCATTTAAATGATGTTGTGATAGAAGTTGTCTTTGGAGTGCTCGGGAAATGTAGCATCGTAGCATAATTGCAATCATCGCACGCCCAAGCCAAGCAAAGCATCAAACTCCACCGCAAGCCCAAGTCATGCATCGCCAAGCCAGCACACAAGCATTACCGCAAGCCTGCCCAGCAGCCTCGCCCATCCAGCAGCACACGCAAGCATCGCACAGCCAAGCCTAACCAGCGAAGCAAGCAGCGCACAGCAGGCTCGCGACTCGCGAGGGATGTCGCGACTCGCGACCCCTGCTTGTCGCACCTCGCGATGTTCTTCGCGACTCGCGACGCTTGCCCAGTCATGTTTTGTGCACGGGAAGACAGAGTGCTCGTCGCGACTCGCGATCAGTTGCACGACTCGCGATGTTTAAGTCGGCTTGGGGCCACGTTTTGTGCAGGGTTTAAAAGCTTCCTAAAACCTAATATTTGGAGAGGAAGGAAAGAAGGAGCAGGGCTGAAAATAGAAGAGGGAGTCTCCAACACTCCTCTCTTAATTCTCCTTCCTCACTTTTGTTATTTTTCTTAGTTTTCTTAGTTTTCTTAGAGATTTCTATGTTGGGATTTGGTTTATGCTATCGGATTGTAGCTTGAACTGTTCTTGGAGAAATTAACATGAAGCTTCAACCGTTATTGTGAGATCTTTCCTCTCTTTCTATTTTCCTTGATTATGGTTCAATTTCTATGCTTGTGATTTATGATTATTGCATAATTATGCTAGGAACGTTACTAGTTTGATTGTGTAATTAATCTAATGCTAGATTTAAGAATAGAATCGGATTGTTTTATTCTTTTATCACTTTGTAGCAAACTAGGGAGTAACTTAGATGCAGATCATCTTGGTTATTTCTTAGGGAAATTGAATCAACTGTTGAATGTTTATCGCGTGTATGACATTAGCAGGTCTATTGGTTCTCTGTGTTTATTGCTGCTATTGGATTGAACTTAGACGCAGATCGGACTAGGTTATCCTTTAGTTAGGGTTTTATAGTCACGCTGATCGTGCTATTCAACTAAGAATAAGGAGAACGCGAGATTAATTCTCAACAATAGATAATTATGGAAATAATTAGAGTGGAGGGTCAAGGATCGATAATGAATTGAAGTGGATGTTAATCGGATTCAAGATCTTCCTATATTGATTTCTCATTTTATTTAATTATGCTAGTTAATTATAGTTTGTTTATAATCTACTTGAAACCCCCCTTATTATTAGGTTTCTCGGCCCTTAGCTTAATCTAGGTATTGGATCCCGCTAAGTATTAAACTCGTCCCTGTTTCCCTGTGGATACGACCCCTACTTCCATTATACTAGCTTAGTGTAAAAGAGAGTAGGAGAAATTTAATCTTTGGCCGGGTGCGATGCACAACGACACATCCGCGCCCCGCCATATTACTTGTTTAAAATAATAATATAAATATTTCACGGAATAAATAGTATATAAATCCAATGGGAGGAATCCTGGGGATTCTATATATCTAATACGATCTTCCAAAATCAATTCTATCTCTAACACATTTTAACCCATACTCTATGACATAACAATATTTCCCACTTCAGTGTTTCAAAAAGAATAACATCTAAACCAAATATGTGGAACATAGCTAATTCCTTTCATAAATTCCTAACGAGTTTCTTAGTAGTTCATTCCCATATTTCGCACATGAATTCCATAAAATTGGGAGAGTAAAACATTACTTCAGAAATACGGTTTGAAATAACTTCCCACGAAACCATTTGCATATTTAAATACATATTCTATTTTCTTTCAGAAATCATATTATACTGGGGAAGAGAACACAAATAGAGTTGCCTTCCAGGCGAATTCTCTAAACTTTTCCAAGGGACGTCTCCCTCTTCCGTTATGTACTGCTTGCAAGACTTATCAGGACATGTCCCCAGAATACAGATATACAGAATACAGAATGTTGTTCATCACTGCTCTGGCAGCTTCTTTCCCTCACAAGAACAGAATCAAAATACAAAATTTATAATTTCACATTTTCTGAAACTCAGTTTCATAATTCTCAAGTGCGATATACCCAAATCTCATAACGCTATTGCATTCTGGTACTCCATAACAAAACTTAGATTACTTGGTAAACATAACATACTAGAGTTTCCAACAACTTAACGTAAATCAACTTTTGACAAAATTTATTTGACAAAAATTACTTAAATTCAGACTTTAAAAGAAATATAGTCCAATTCTATAAGCTTATTATAATTATAGTCCAAAAAAAAATAGCTTACTGATCAAAGTCTCAAATTAGAATGTAAGTCTTATACACTTTATACTTTTGTTACGAAGTTCTATGTTGTGAAATACCTTTCGCTTAAATCTTATCAAACAATCTACACAGCTCATAACCTGAGCAAACCTTAATGTTCATACTTGCGTTGATCATACTAATTATAATATCCTTGTCATATCTCAGTAGAACATTATCCTTCTCGAATAATCGTCATGAAGTTATAATGTAGTAATACCAAATTGTAATTCGCACATATCCATAGACTTCAAAGTTCATATCATATATATATACCCAAAGCTTAAGATGTACAACATCTTAGATACCATTTCTGTAATTTAGATACACAAAAATATATAGCTTCTTGAGCTTTAACTTGTATTTATAATGATAGTTGATGCTTCCTCCAACACGACTTACTTGTAAATGCCACATCTTAATGATTGAACTCTTCATATTTGAACTTCCGGTCTTCTAGTAATTCAACTAGTATAAAATCTGGAAACAAACTTTATTACCTCAAGTTCAATGTCACATAAATCTTTTTATATTCCCAACCATGTTCCTATTTCCTGACTCAATTACTTGTTTGAACTTGGTAATCCCAATTATATAAACTTATATCCAAATTAATCTTAGATCCATATTTCTATCATTATTAAATCATATGCCTAGTTCCCAACACTTCATTGCACAAGGTCTATACCCCCTCGACCTTCCATGCTTTATTCTTTACTCTTTCAATTAGATAATAATACATCTCACCTTTTCGACTTAGCCTAGTATAATGTTCATGGCTTAAGATTCCCAACTTAAATATAGTTCCTCATTGCTTAAGTAATATGATTTTTATTTTATTATACTGCTTTGCTACTCCAATCTTTTGATCCATTACTCATTTCCTGAGCTATTAGAAACTTCACCAGTTCACATTCCATCTAATATCCCAAATGATGTATTGCTAGCTTCGATTAGTTATCATAAAACTCCAACTATATATCTACATTTCCTTGAATCATAAATTGTAGTATACTTACCATCTCCATCTCCAAATAATACCTTCTTTTGAAATCCTCAACCTTAACCTTTTCATGACCCATAATATATCAAGCTTACAAACCTATAAAAGATATATTCCGAAATCTTATATTATAATCAGCACTTTCAAACCCATAATTTCCTTAAGTCAAATCTATATTCCTTGAGTTGATAGAAAAATATCTTTAACATCTTGTATCTTATATTTCAGATTATATATACAAAACTTGAAACGGAAAACACTTGATTATCACAATACACTTAGATTCTTGGCAAATCGTGAAACTCTATACAAATTATAATTTTGCTGACACAATTTAGTTTGTAAGGTGGAGGGACAATGTGTACCTTTTCTTTTTTTTCCAATAATACTGACTATTCACCATAACCTCGTTCGAACTCCGATAATGCTTGAATTCCATAGTCTAATCCTCGAGATTCATCTCACAACAATAAAAACAAGATATTAATACCCATTTCCACAAACACTCAAATGATGACCTTACATTGATAGGACTTCCTTTATATAGATTCTTCCGTTAGTCCAATTCAACCTTTTGAATCAAAACTAAACCTTTGCATAATTGATTTCTTTTCTACTCGTTACTTGCATCAAAACCTGACAAATGATTATAACCCACTAACAACACTTATAGATCACAATATTCCTCAACTTAAGCCCATCAAAAGATCATTCCAACCAAATTTCTTTTGAATCAGACCATTCATTATAAGAATTCAGATTTCCAACAATCTGACATAATAATACGTATTATCAATTCCAAGTTTAATTCATTAGAAAAAGTTCAGTTTATCCGAAGGAAAATACATAGTTTGGTCAAGCTCATAAACTACTCAATTCCTTAGAACAAGGTTCAAAAATTGATTTCGTACTTTTGCCAAAATCAAAATTCACTTTGAGTAAATTCTCATAAACTCAAGCAAATTTAACAATGTCAAGCTAAGCTTACATGAATCTTATTTGAATTGGTAATTTTAGAGAAAGAACATAAATTCCAAGTTCATACCTTGATAGAAATTAGATGAAACTGATTTTGTAAAACTTTTCAATCTTAAATGTTACCACACATTTAAGTAATACTAATTGGAATCCAAATCAGAAACTAATCAAACCCTTTATTAAGAAACAAATAATAAAGAAAACTAAATTTGATTACCTTTCCTTATAAAACTTCCTTTGAACACCATGCAATTGGAAGGATTGATAACAACCAAGGGGTTCTTTGCTTAGCTACCCACGAGAACACAAGAGGAGAAAAAGGAACAAAGCACCATTAGCTTCACACAACACGCAGCATCACGGCAGCGGTGGAACCGCCATCCTCGAGCAATGTCAGTACCGCGCGACCAAGAGCAGGACAATGCCGGAAGACGGTGTAACGCAGCAGAATTATCGCCAACGAAAATCAACAAGAACAACCCGAGAAAGAGGATGGACTGAGAGGAAGAGGAGACTCGTGAAGGAAGAATTTTGGGTTTGGAGTTTCTTTTATTCTCCTACAAGGAAGATGGAAATTGGACAACAAGGCAACAATGTGGCAATTCCACCTATTGCCACGGAAGAGATGAGGAAGTGAATGGCTTTCTCTTTTTTTTTTCTTTTTTTTTCATTTTATAATGAAATCTAGACTAAGAGCAAATAATAGCTTACAATAAGAATTTGGGTTAATAAGCCCAAACTTTATTTATCGTACAACTCATCGAACATTAATTATCACATAAGAAATACTTAAAATTTACTTTAACACAAGGTTTCTAAAACCGATTCCAGAAAAACTATTCATAGCTAAATTAAGCTAGTAAACATAATTAGCTTTTAATTAAAGCGGCTTAAAATTTGAGCTGTTACACATTACACCCAAAGACAAAAATAGAAGATTTTTTTAAAAAATGTATACACTACAGCTACAATAATATAGTTTCTCCAGAAATCCCTGCAGTTTCTCAATCTTCACTTCAGAACTCAAACTGTCTTCTTATTTCCCCTCTTCTCCCTTCCTTTATCTTCCAAAATCTCGCTTCCATTACCTGCAAAGGAATAAAAGCACATATTTACAAAATAACACAAAAACAATTTGGGTGCGATTTTTATTTAAGAGGAAAAAAAAGAAATCTCAAATTCAACTAGCAAAACAGTGAAAAAGGTATGTTTTTTTTTACTTCGTAATTCATCCTCATTTTGTAATATTTGAGGAGACAACAACTTCATAATTGACTATTTTAATTGGATTGTGTTTATGAATAACCTATTCTGTTATAATCATAAAGTTTATTTTTAAGTTGCTCCTTAAGAAACCTTCACATTCATTAGAAAATCTAGGTTTCATTGACCCACAACTCTTTTCTCTTGCTCTTCTATCAGTTACACAAATTTGGGAGGTAAATTGACAATCCAAGACCAGAAACTTTGTGTCGATGAGACCCAACATTCATCCTACTAACACTG
Source organism: Beta corolliflora (assembly GCA_947648045.1). Lineage (NCBI taxonomy): Eukaryota > Viridiplantae > Streptophyta > Magnoliopsida > Caryophyllales > Amaranthaceae > Beta > Beta corolliflora. Next base: position 705,204 of record CANSZD010001765.1, read on the forward strand.
TGAGAAATTAGAAAAAAAACTACTGTTTGGGCTCAATTATCAGCAAGCCCAACAAAAGCACAAAGGTCTCCTGAAGCCTTGGACAGGTGGCAGCAGTGGGTCCCACTTGTGAGTTGACCTAATCCCAAGAGTGTGGTGAACAACTCAAAGGCTGAAATGATTGTTGCCTGAAAAGGTAACATAACCATTGATCCCAAAAAGGCCCATCCAATCAATGTTTCTTGTCTGGGAATCGCCAACACTATAAATACCAACAATCTCATCAATGAACAAGTATTCAATTCTCACCTAACAAACTAGAGCATCTCTCTCTAGATTCTCTCTCTACCTCAATCATGTACTGACTTGAGCGTCGGAGGGGCGATCCCGGAAATACCCCCGGGGTAGTCTGACCTTATTTTTCAGGATTCCGGCGTACGGATCACGGAACTCAGGCGAACGCTTTTGGGGCCCACACCAAATCTCACACGTTGTTACAATCCTTAATTTCATAGCAGAAACAGTTTGGCGCCGTCTGTGGGGAAGTTACAATCAAAGTTACTTCGCTTCCACTCAGCAAGATTCACCTCGTTGTTACTCAGCAATGGCCCCAGCCAAGAGCACTCGCACTAGAAAGCCTTCAGCACAGGCTCAGAGGTCCGAACGAGCACCCTCGCCTTCTCATCCCCGGAGGTCCGAACGGGCACAAACGCCTCCCGCTCGGTCCCCGACTGTTCAGACTATCAACCCCAATGAAGAACAATCCAATGGGGATCGGCCCACCCCTTCACAACAATTGCAACGGGCCGACCCTCAACCCTTGCTGGCAGCAGACATCGCCCTGATAGCTACTCAACTCCAGCAAACCCTGCAGCGCAGCATAATGGATATGCTGACCACCCTACAACAAGGACGTGCCATACCCAACCCTAGGGACAAAGCCTTGGTACTTTCCCAAAGGGAAGAGCACATCCCCGCTCTATTCACGATCGGCCCTAGCCGACAACGATCAGAGGCCAGGGAACCAAGTCAGCCCGACAAACAAAAGTCTAGGGAAGAAGAAGACGAGCGGCATCCACCTCAGGGAAGATCCGCTCGGCGGGGAGAAGAGACTTCCTGAGGACGCCCGACACTTCCTCAACCAGAAGCGCCTCAGCCAGGGGTATGATGCTAGGTACATCCTAAGCAAGAAGGCCGCTCAGCGAGAGGGTCATGGAGACTCGGCTCAATCTAGACCCCCTCGGATTAACAGTGGAGCACTAAAATTCATGGTGCCATTCAGCCGAGAGATCCTGGAGGCACTTAGTCCGGGTAAAATCAAAACGCCAACCATTGAACCATTTACGGGCCTAACCGACCCAGATGATCACATGGCTACTTACAAAGCTAAAATGAGCGTTCAAACCAAATGCGAAGCAACATGGTGCCGCTTCTTTCCCACAACATTAAAGAGCTTGGCTCAGGGCCCGGTTTCGGGAGCTCCTTCTTTGGGATCTTAACTGATTTCTCAGTACTAGAAGACTTATTTATCCACCAGTTTGTAGCTGGGAAAAGGCAGAAGAAAATAAGTCTTCATTTGATGACAGTCAGACGGGAGAAGAATGAGAGTCTAGCCGACTACATCATAAGATTCAATGAGGAATCTTTAAAAGTATCCAATCTGCAAGACGCAGTGGCATTTGCCGCCCTGATGTCCAGGCTGCAACATTGTCGACTGAGATGGTCCTTGGTAGAAAACGAAGTGAAAACCTTCTCCGAGGCAATGAGCAAGGCTCAAAGGTTCATCCAGGCGGCAGACATATGTCGCCACTCGGATGATGGAAACAAGAAGAGGAAGGAAGAAGGAAATCACAAGGACCAGCCAAAACAACAAAAGACAGGGGGTAGGTCAGACAGGTTCAGCGACCACGGCAACGACCCCCGATTAAGCAAGAATAGGAGAGAGATCTACTTGGACATCAAAGATAAGTCCATGCTTCCCCGCCCACCTTCCATCAGAACGTCCTCCACTCGGAGAGATAAAAGCCAGTGGTGTGAGTACCACAAAGAATGTGGGCACACCACCAAGGACTACAGAGAACTCAAGAAGTCCCTGGATAATCTGGCAGACCAAGGCAAGCTGAACCGCTACCTCAAACACACCAGCGAGGAGAAAGGCAAGCAAAAGGTTGGTCAGTCGAACAACGGGGACATCGAAGGATTTATTGGAGTCATTGCAGGTGGCTTTGCATCATGAGGCCTAACCGGCCGATCCCGCAAAGCCCACTTACAGAGTCTCAAGCACCAAGTGCTTGACGTCCACCATCCTCGACCAGATTGCCCCGTAATGACTTTCGGGGAATCTAGTCGGACCCTACACACGCCCCATGATGATCCCCTAGTCATCGAACTGAAAGTGGCTAACACTACAGTCAAGCGAGTGTTAGTAGATAGTGGTTCATCCACTGACATAATTACACTAGAGTGCCTCAATAAGTTGAAATACAGCGAAAGGGATGTCATTCCCCTCAATCAGCCACTCATAGGCTTCGGGGGAAACTCGGTACATCCAGTCGGATCAATAAAGTTACCCACTTGAATGGGAGATAAAGGCAAAGGAAGAAACCTACTGATTGACTTCCTAGTGGTGGACATCCCTCTACCATACAACATCATAATGGGAAGACCAACTCTGAACAAGGTCAAAGCTGCAATTTCCATCTACCAACTCCTTATCCAATTCGAGACCGACGAGGGTAAGGTTTGGAAGATCCAAGGGGATCAGCAAGCAGCTAGAGAGTGCTACGTTAACAGCTTGAAAAACAAGATCGACGTCCAAGAGGACTCGAAAAAGAGAAAGCGGGAAGAAGGTCAGCCCTCAAATGGCCTGGGAGTCTACATCACTGAAAATCCTAAGCAGTACGAGCGCCCTCAGCCAGCTGAGGAAGACGAGGAAGTAGTCATTGACAAGGTACTCGGTCGAACTTTGAGGGTAGGCAAAGCCATGGAGCCTCAAACAAGAGAGGAGATCATACAAGTGCTCACGGAGTACAAAGACGTTTTCGCCTACGAAGCCTCAGAAATGCCAGGGCTCGACCCCAATATCATGTGCCATGAGCTGAACATCAAAGAGGGTTCAAGCCGGTCAAGCAAAAGGCGAGACATCAAGGTCCCGAAAGGAATCTTTGCAGCGGCCGCGAAGTCAAAAAGTTGCTTAAACCAAGCTTCATAGAGGAATGCCAATACTCATAATGGTTGCCAATGTTGTCTTGGTCAAAAAGGCGGGGCATGGAGAATGTGTGTGGATTTCACAAACCTGAACAAGGTCTGTCCAAAAGATAACCACCCTCTGCCCAAGATCGACAGGCTAGTCGCTTCAACAGCGGGTCATGCTCTCTTCAGCTTCATGGACGCAAATGCGGGGTACCATCAGATCCCGATGGCTGAGTACGATCGAGTCCATACCGCCTTCGTCACAAATCAAGGGGTATATTGGTATAAAATAATACCATTCAGACTCAAGAATGCTGGGGCTACGTACCAACGAACAGTGAACAAAATCTTCAAAGACCAACTTGGTCGGAATATTGAAGTGTATGTTGACAACATGATCTTCAAAAGTAAAGCCCAGGGATATCACCCGTCAGATCTAAGAGAGACCCCTGAAACATTGATGCAGTTCCGTATGATGCTCAACCCGAAGAAGTACGTCTTCAGAGTTAAAGGGGGAATGTGCCTCGGATTCCTTGTGGACGAGAGAGGAATTGAGGCCAACCCCGACAAGATTAAAGCGGTAATGGAAATGAAATCCCCTCGGAACGTACGAGAGGTGCAACACCTAACCGGCTGTTTGGCGGCCCTCGAACGCTTCCTCTCCCGGTCGGCAGATAAAAGCTTGTATTTCTTCAAAGCTCTGAAGAGGAAGGAATTCACTTGGGACGACGAAGCCGAACAAGCCTTCGCTTCCCTCAAAACACATCTTTCAACCCTCCCCAAGTTGATATCCCCCCTGCCAGGGGAAATATTGTTCATTTACTTGGTTGTTTCAGAGTACGCGCTCAGCGCTGTTCTGATAGCTGAAAGAGAGGAAAAACAACACCCAATCTACTTCATCAGCCACGCTTTCCGAGGAGCAAAAGCCAAGTATACTGAGGTAGAAAAAATGGTCTTTGCCCTAGTGATGGCAAGTCGGAAGCTGAAATCCTACTTCCAGGCTCACCCCATCAAGGTCCTCACCGGACAGCCACTTAGAAAGCTGATCGAGAGCCGGAACCACTCCAGTCGGATGACTGATTGGGCAGATCAACTAGCAGACTTCGGATTGGAATACGAGCCAAGGAGGGCCATCAAAGCCCAGGCCTTGGCAGATTTCATAACTGAATGCACCACCAGGCCCCTAGTCGGCGAGCAAAATAGCTGGGAACTATAGGTGGACGGTTCCTCCACAAGAACAGGGTGTGGAGCCGGCCTGGTCATCAAACCCCGAGTCGGAGAAATGATGGAATATGCTATTAAGTTCGAGTTTTTGGGATCAAACAATGAAGCAGAATATGAGGCCCTGATACTCGGACTCCAAATATGCATTTTGGCCAGAGCCACGACAATCAAAGCCAAATCCGACTCACAGCTCATAGTGGGTCAGGTATCCGGAGAATATGAGCCCAAAGAGGACAATATGAGAATGTACTTGGCTAAAACCCAAGACTTCATCAAAAAGCTGGCCGAATTCAGCATCGCTCACATCCCACGGTCGGAAAATCAGCAAGCAGATGCTTTGGCTCGGATGACCAGTTCAGCAGAATGGTCGGCTCCTCGAACCATCATGTGGGAGGTGCTACGCCAACCGAGCATCGATACCAAGGAGTAACTAGTACCGAATCGGACATCCACTTGGATGGAAGAGGTGGTCGAATACTTGAAAGACGGAGTATACTCGAGGACCACAAGGATGCCGAGCGAATCAAGCATAAATCTGGATGGTTCATATGGCACGAGAACCAGCTCTATAAGAATTCCTTCACCCACCCTCTGTTCAAATGTGTTACCCTTGAAGAAGGGGATTACATCTTAAGGGAAATCCACCAAGGGGCCTGTGGAAGTCATCAAGGGGGAAGGGCCATAGCAGGAAAGGCTCTCAGAGCAGGTTACTACTGGCCCACCCTAAAGTCAGACGGTGAAGAGCTAGTCAAGAGGTGCCCATCGTGTCAGATCCACTCGGATATCCCCAGAGCACCAACCACTCCGCTGACAACGATCCTGGCAGTTTTGCCATTCGACAAGTGGGGCATGGACCTCCTCGGACCTTTCCCCCTAGCTTCTGGTCAGAGGAAGTTCTTAATAGTCGCCATCGACAATGTCATTAAGTGGACAGAAGCCGAGCCACTCTCCTCCATTTGGAAGTTCAGGCGTTCATTTGGAAGAATATCATAACCAGGTTCGGAGTACCAAGGGCATTGGTGTATGATAATGGGCGACAATTCAATAGTGGCCCCACTTAGGACTATTGTGCCCGGTTCGGAATACAGACCAAGTTCACGGCAGTATCAAGGCCGCAAATGAATGGGCAAGCCGAGTCAGCCAACAAAGTGATCCTCAAAGGAATCAAAAAATCCTTAGAGGATGCAAAAGGAGCGTGGGTGGACGACCTACCCGGGGTACTATGGTCGGCTCGGACTACTACCAAAGAAGCAACAGGGCACTCTCCATTCATCCTGGTCTACGGAAGTGAGACGGTTCTCCCAGTAGAGGTCGACATCCCCTCACCCCGAATGACTTTTTACGAGTTCGAGAAGAATGAAGAAGAAAAACCCATCAACTTGGATCTGTTGCCTGAAACAATGGGTAATGCCCTGTTGAAATCCATTCGGTACAAACAAAAAATTACTCGGCATTTCAACCGCCGAGTCAATGCCAGACCTATTCAACTCGGCGACTGGGTAGTCAGGAAGGTAGAGGCCACAGGATTGTCACATCTCAAAGGAAAGTAGGACCCAACTGGGACGATCCCTATAAGGTCACAGAGGTTGTCAAACCCGACACATTCCGATAGGGGCATATGTAATAGTTAAACAAGGATTGTAGCTAGTCGGCACATTTTGTAACAAGTCGGGCTATTAGACTTAACCAGTCGAAATAGTTGGACATTTCTTGATGACAATTAAAAGAACTTAACCAGTCAATTGAAACCTAACCAGTTAAAAGATTATCAATTCAGTAAAGACTTAACCAGTCGGACCAATTGTGACTCAGCCGGTAAAAAGAAACAAAAAGCTAGTCAACATTCGTGCAAAAGATTATATAACTTAACCAGTTAGTCAAACAAGGCAAGTTAAATCAGGCAGGGAAGTCAGTCGGATGTTCAAAACGAGAATATTGCAAATAACAAACAAGTTGCGAGAGGTTTCATTCCATGTCTGAAAACAAGAACTACAAGACAAGGCCTAGTACTACCAAGGGCCGAAAAAAGAAAAATACAAAAGCCTAAGAACTAGGAGGGAGATCAGATGCATCGTTGGTGCTGGCAACAACATTATCACCGACCAACTCGTCAGAACGACCAACTTTGGCCACCGCATCCCCCTGGTTGGCACCTTCCTCCTCTTCCTCGGAGTCCTCATCATTCTCCTCTTCTTCCTCGGCCAGGCCCATCTCCACCCGGATGGCAGCGTCCTCAGCCTCAACAGACGCCTGGTACCCAGACCAGACATCAGCCCAGGATAATTCAGGGTGAGACTCGGCCAATACCTTTTTCAAGCGGTCTAGCGCCTCGTCCTCACCCATCTTTTGGGCTTTGCTGCCAACGTCGTTCATGAAAACCTCGCAAGCTTTGGTCCGCTGCCAATCGCTGAACCATTGCTCCTCAGTCTTGGCAAGCTTCTCAGCCTCCGCCAACCGGCCCATCAGGGCAGTGTCCCTTTGCTCAGCCGCCTCAACTTTGGCCTCAGCATCGACCTTAGCGATGACAGCAGCGTCGCGGGCTGAGATGAGATCGGTCTTCTCCTTAGCCCAGCAATCCCGTTCATCCTGTAAGCTCAGCTGGTCGGCCTTTATAGCCCTTTCAGCATCAGCAAGCTTGGACTCAGCTATGCGCTGGCCCTATCGAGCTTGGTAGAGGTCATTAAAGTGGGTCTTCCCCTACTTCTTCAGGTCCGCTACCTCCTCGGCCAAGTGTACCCGGTTCTGAGCAACATTGGCCAGTCGAGCTGAGAACTGTCAAAGAAATAAAATCAAAGTTAAACAAATGAAAAGGAAGAAATCAGAAGCCAACCGGAATCTGAAAATGAGCTCACCTCGACCCACGAACGGAACAACTCGTTCGTTTCATTCTCCCCCGAGGTTTTGTTGATATATTCCTGGTCAGCGGGTGTGTAGATAAAGTCAATGGCATTGGTCTACCGTTTATCCTTCTCATGACGGTTCAATTCGGAGAAGGGCTTGCTCAGGACTACAACAACGTCGTCTGGAACCCCCCTCGGCTGTTCCTGCTGAGGAGAAAGGGGAGAGTATTGCGGACTCCCAATAGGACAAAAGTCCGAAGAGTGGAGGGAAGGAATGACATCCTCGGCCTGCTCCAGGGGCTCCCAGTCATGGATGGATGGGCTGTTCACCTCCACAGACTTGGCCCTTTTGGCCTTCTCCTGCTCCGCTTGGGCCTTAGCCACCGCCTTCTCCGTTTGGGCGACCTTGTCGGCCGCCCTCCCTTTCCTCGTTTTAGAAACCTTCGGCTTGGCCGGGTCCTAGGTCGGATGAAGAGTCAGGCAAAACTTCAAAAGATGAACCAAGGAAAAGCGTATCATACTAACCTTGGGAGGTGGAGACACCCCCATTGCTTTCTCTTTCAGTTCGGCCCTGATCCGAGCCGCTCTCATCACAGCGTTGCTCAGCTGGTCCGCCATGTATGGGTCGGATTCAATCAAGTATGCTCGAGCAGAAGCTGAAACAATGAAAAACAACGGTTAGTTACTAAAGCGGAATAAGACAGTCAAAACCGAAGCCCCTCTCGGACTATTACCCTTTGGAAAGGTCCGAGTCAGACCCATAGCAGAAAGCAGGTGCTCGTTTATAAACAAGCGGCAGCTGGGGAGCCAGTTACTAGGCACAAAGGTCTCACCCCCTCGAACTATCTTCGATTCTGTCTGCATGTAGCAAGTCGCTACCGCTTCCTCCTCAGATAGCTCAAGGACTCAGAAGTTGAGTCCGAAGTTAGGTTCGACATCCGGTCGTACCGTTAAAATCCCCCACTCTCCACCAAAATACACAAAGGCAAACTCCCTCCGAAAAACTTTCTGGGAAGAAGGAAGGTCGAGAACGGTCCGGTAACCCTGTCGGACTTGGAAACACCACCATCCAGGGCCATTCTCCCCTGCCATCATCTCTATCAGTTTGTACATGTGACGCCAAAGGGTGAGAGTCGGTCGGACACCAAGCATCTCACAAAGATTCTGAACTGCTATTATTCCCCCCCAAGAGTTGGGGCAAATTTGACTGAGTGTCAAATTATAAGCGTTTAAAAGCTCCTTGACGAAGGGAGTCAAAGGGAATCGGAGCCCCATGTCCATAGCCTTGTAATACACCGCGGTACACCCGGGTGGAGGAGACAAAACCGTATGAAAGGCCTCTGGTCGGACAACATGGTACGGGTCCCTTATCTGAAACCTAGCCGCTTAACCCCGAGGATCGTCCATCAACGCCTTAATCGAGGAAGGAAGAGGGAATTTTGAGCCCGGACCCCCTTTCGGATCTAAGTCATGATACTCCAGTCGGCCGGAGGTCGACGTCCCTTCTTCATCACTCGACATGGTCACCCTAACTACACCATCAGAAATATACTTGTCTAAGTAACTCCTCGAGGAGGGAAAGGCTAGGATCACCTCCCAAGGATAGGGAACGATGCCCTCGGCCTCCTCCTCCACTGACGACGAGGGACTCGGGAGAGAGACGACGAAGGGGACAACCGAGGGGTCGGAACAACTTATTACAGTCGACACCAATGTTATTCCCATCCCCCTCACCTCCTCGAATAACTTATAAGGAGGTGAGGTCGGGGGTGTCACTGACTCGGACGAATCTCCCATTATTTATGGACAAGGGAGTCGGCCGAGATTATTCGAAAGAAAAGCGAAAGAAACTTAAAAGGGAGTCAGGAGCGTACATGGTCGGACGGAAACAACTGGGAAACTTGACTTGGAAGTGAAGAAAATTCGAAGAAATTAGAGAGAGAAGTTTTGAGAAAATGAGCAAATGATCGAAGTTCCTTTCTCCTCCCCCATATTTATAGGCATGCCTCGGGGGAAGCGCAACGCAAACCCTCCCGTGTCGTTTTAATGGGCTTTTTAAGCAGCCCATGTGAACCACCTCAGCCCAAAAGTCATGGTCCAGGGGAGACGAATCGTCGGAATCAGCTCCATCTCTAAATCAGCTCCATCCCTAATCAACTTCCAACCAGCTCCACCTCTAAATCAGCTCCATTTCTAATCAGCTCGTTGGTCAGGATGGACCTTGAAATCCCAAGTTTCTAAGACCACCATATGGCATCCACGGTCGGACGCACCTACTCGGACAAAACAACTGCCCCGTTATCTGGTAAAATAGAGGTCCATCGGTACCCGCTCGGACGGCTTGGGGGCTCATTAGCCCCTCATCCGAGTGGCGTCCACCCTACTCGGCGCATAGGGGACCCTCTCCCTTTGCCCGAGTCGCTTCTCTACTTAGTAAAAAATGACTAAGTACCTAGTAGGCACCCACTCGGACAGCTTGGGGCTCATTAGCCCCTCATCCGAGTGGCGTCCACGCTACTCGGCACATAGGGGACCCTCTCCCTTTGGTCGAGTCGCTTCTCTACTTAGTAAAAAATGACTAAGTACCAAGGAGGCACCCACTTGGACAGCTTGGGGCTCATTAGCCCCTCTTCCGAGTGGCGTCCATCCCACTCGGCACATAGGGGACCCTCTCCCTTTGCCCGAGTCGCTTCTCTACTTAGTCAAAAATAACTAAGTACCAAGGAGGCACCCACTCGGACAGCTTGGGGATCATTAGCCCCTCATCCGAGTGTCGTCCACCCTACTCGGCATATAGGGGACCCTCTCCCTTTGCCCGAGTCGCTTCTCTACTTAGTCAAAAATGACTAAGTACCAAGTAGGCACCCACTCGGACAGCTTGGGGCTCATTAGCCCCTCATCCGAGTGGCGTCCACGCTACTCGGCACATAGGGGACCCTCTCCCTTTGGTCGAGTCGCTTCTCTACTTAGTAAAAAATGACTAAGTACCAAGGAGGCACCCACTTGGACAGCTTGGGGCTCATTAGCCCCTCTTCCGAGTGGCGTCCATCCCACTCGGCACATAGGGGACCCTCTCCCTTTGCCCGAGTCGCTTCTCTACTTAGTCAAAAATAACTAAGTACCAAGGAGGCACCCACTCGGACAGCTTGGGGATCATTAGCCCCTCATCCGAGTGTCGTCCACCCTACTCGGCATATAGGGGACCCTCTGCCTTTGCCCGAGTCGCTTCTCTACTTAGTCAAAAATGACTAAGTACCAAGTAGGCACCCACTCGGACAGCTTGGGGCTCATTAGCCCCTCATCCGAGTGGCGTCCACCCTACTCGGCACATAGGGAACCCTCTCCCTTTGCCCGAATCGCTTCTCTACTTAGTAAAAAATGACTAAGTACGAAGTAGGCACCCACTCGGACAGCTTGGGGCTCATTAGCCCCTCATCCGAGTGGCGTCCACCCTACTCGCCACATATGGGACCCTTTCCCTTTGCCCGAGTCGCTTCTCTACTTAGTCTAAAATGACTAAGTACCAAGTTGGCACCTACTCGGACAGCTTAGCACTCGTTAGCCCCTCATCCGAGTGGCGTCCACCCTACTCGGCACATAGGGGATCCTCTCCCTTTGCCCGAGTCGCTTCTCTACCTAGTAAAAAATGACTAAGTATCAAGTAGGCATCCACTCGGACAGCTTGGGGATCATTAGCCCCTCATCCGAGTGGCGTCCACCCTACTCGGCACATAGGGGACCCTCTCCCTTTGCCCGATTCGTTGTAGTGCCTGGCCAAAAATGGCTAAGTACCTAGTTGGTTCCCACTTAGATTGGTTGGTTCTCATTGGACCCACATCCGAGTGGCGTCCACCTTACTCGGCCCAGAGAGGACCCTCTCCCCTTTCCCGGCAATTCCCACGTCATTAAGTAGGCGAAACAAACACCGGTACCCACTCGGTCCATTATAGCAAGCCTATGGAAAAGTGACCCGGTCGGGTAAGCATTTTCTGCAAAGGATGAAGCGACTCGGTCGGCGCTGCGACCACCTATGAAAAGCGAGCCGGTCATCGATATGACTTATTCCACCCCTCTACCTTGGGCGGGTTAGCGAGTCGGTCGAAATTGAAACAATGACTATTCCACCACGGACGGGCTCCACTCGGTTGGACCTCCATAGACCCCCATCCCTGGCGTGGGGCTAATTGTTTGGGCTCAATTATCAGCAAGCCTAACAAAAGCACAAAGGTCTCCTGAAGCCTTGGATAGGTGGCACTAGTAATTCCTACTTGTGAGTTGACCTAATCCCAGGAGTGTGGTGAACTACTCAGAGGCTGAAATGATTGTTGCTTGAAAAGGTAACATGACATGTTGATCCAAAAGGCGGCCAATTAATGTTTCCACATAATCCCAATCACTATAAATACCAACGATGCCTCATCAATGAACATGTATTCAATTCTCACCTAACAAACTGGAAGATATCTCTCTGCAGATTATCTATCTACCTCAATCATTTTCGGCAGGCGTCGGAGGAGCGATCCCGAAAATACGCAGGGTATCTAACCTTCTTTTTCGGGATTTCGGCGTACGGATCACGGAAGCTGCCGAACGCTTTCTTGGGCCCACACCAAATCTTACACCTTGTTATAATCCTTAATTTCTTGCATAGAAACAATCTACGCAATAAAAAATACAAAAAAAGTTACCTTCCATTTTGCTAATCTGAAAGTAAGATATTTGACTATTGAATTATTATTGCCTTCAATTTCAAGATTTTTGAGTGTGAAAGTAAGATCTCAAATTTTCTCATAAATTTGTAAAAATAACTGATTCAGCCCCAACTAGAGATTTTCAAGACCTTTAAAATTCTTAAAAATCATTCCAAAACAAATATTCAATAAAAAAGAAGTTTGCGTCAAAAGTTCATAATTTTAAACCCAGTACATAGACGAGATTGAACTTCTCTGTTGTAACCGAGCATTAATTGGCTGCTTTCTATCTCAGTCCCGAAAATTGGAGTTTCAGTCGAAGGGAGGACAGAGAGGCGGAGGTGAAATGAATTTTTTTTTTAAGAGTTGCAGTAGTGGGACAATATTTTGGGCTCTAATTCGTGTAAGAAATAGATGATAATTGAACTCGAATTGTATGATTTTAAAACTGAGAAAACAAATTAAGGAGCGAGAAAATTCGGTAAAGATAAAATTCGGGCTGATTGAATTTTTAGGGGTTTTTTTTGGGGGAAACTGAGAGGTGGTTGGTTGTGGTGGTGGAAGAGGTTGGAGAGAGTAAGAGTGTGAAAATGGCCAAATGGGTAGGATAAAGAGAAAGATTCTAGAATTTGGCAATTTTCACAACATTAAAAGTTAGAAGACTGCATTGTCTATTCACGTACGCGCCACAACCAAGTCTCTAAGGGTCTGTTCTTTTCGGCATAAAACAACTTAATTGAGGCCCGAACCAACCGAACGGATCAACTGACGAATCAAGGCGAATCGAATTGAACCAACCGAACCGAAGCGAACCGAACTAATTGAAGCTGAACCAATTGAGCCGAAGCGAAGCGAAGCGGGCCGAATCGACCGAATCGAACCGAACCGAATCAATTAAATTATAACTAATAGTAATGATAATAATTAACCGAGCCCGGGCGATTAGGCCGAACGAACCGAAATGGGCTGAACCGAAGCGAACGGATTGCAACTCATCTTGAATCGAATCGAGCGAAATTAATTGGTGAACCCGAGCGGCCGAAAACACGCTGGGGTGAACACGCCTTAAGGCCATAGTCTTTCCAATTGAAATCCTATAGATTGGGCTGATTTTAATTTTGAAAAAAAATCAAAATAGAATAACTCTTTGTATCTTGGTAAGGCTAGTATTAGGGAGTAATGCGGTGACTATCATAAGCGCATATGCGCCGCAAGTAGGATTGGAAGCATTTATTAAACAACAATTTTGGGAGGATTTGGAGGAGGTTGTGCAACGAGTGCCTATTAATGAAAAATTGATCATTGGTGGGGATCTTAACGGACATGTGGGCACTAGTCGAGTTGGCTTTGAGAGCATTCATGGAGGTTTTGGGTATGGGGAGAGAAATGAAGCTGGAAGTGATATCTTGGATTTCGCATTAGCCTATGGTCTTAGTATTATGAACACTTGGTTTGAGAAAAGAGAATCTCACCTTGTGACGTATAGGAGTGGAAGTAACGCGAGTCGAATTGACCTCTTTTTAGTAAGGAATGGTTGGCGGAAGAGTTATACAAACCGCAAGGTGATACGGGTGAGCGCGACCACCCAACATAGACTAGTCGTGCTTGATTGCTTGGGGTAGGGAGTCTTTAAGAAAGCGAAAACCCAATGTGGAGCCGCGAATCAAGTGGTGGAAGCTCCAAGGGGAGCACAAAGAGAACTTCTTAGCTAAGATGGCTAATAAAGATATTTGGGCTTGTAACACGGAAATGGATGTAGATTCGATTTGGACAAAGATATAACTTGGTATAAAGGAAGTGGCGAAAGAGGCCCTTGGAGAATCTAAAGGAACCTGTACCATCAAGTAAGGACACATCTTGGTGGAACGAGGAGGTGAGACAAGCGATAAAAAACAAACGAGAAAGTTATAAACTTTTGGGAAAAGATAGCGACGATGTGAACTATGAGAAGTACAAAGAGGCGAGAAAAGAAGCAGAAGGCAAGACGGGAAGCTAAAGCACGGGTAAACAAAGAGCTTTATGCAAGATTGGATACTGACGAAGGTGAAAAAGACATTTATAGAATTGCGCGTATGAGGGACAAGAAGACAAGAGACATAAGAAAGGTAAAATGTGTCAAGGGTGTGGACCAAAGAGTGCTTGTGGAGGATGAAGAGATAAAGGATAGGTGGAGGTCGTACTTTGATACCTTGTTCAACGGTGATAAAGCACAAGACATCGGGGATGTACACATTCCGCCAAGTATGTTAAATCGAGAGTTTATGAGGAGGATTCAAAAGGGAGAAGTCGTTGCAAGCATTAAAAAAGATGGGATTGAAGAAAGCTACGGGGCCGGATGGCATACCTATCGAAGTTTGGAGGTGTTTAGGGGGAGAGGAATCGAATGGGCGACAACATTCTTCAACATGATTTGGAGACACAACAAAATGCCATTAGAATGGAGGAAGAGTACTTTGATTCCTTTGTATAAGAACAAAGGCGATGTACAAGATTGTACCAACTACCGAGGAATCAAACTAATGAGTCATACGATGAAACTCGGGAAAGGGTGATTGAGCAAAGACTTAGGAAACATGTGAAGATATCGGAGAACCAATTTGGATTTATGCCGGAAGATCGACTATGAGGCCATCCACCTCTTAAGACAAACAATGGAACATTACCGTGATAGGAAGAAGGATCTACATATGGTTTTCATTGATTTGGAGAAGGCATATGATAGAGTACCAAGAGAAATACTTTGGTGGGCGTTGGCAAGGAAAGGTGTTCCACAAAAATATATAGATATCATCAAGGATATGTATGAGGGGGCAACTACGAGTGTGCGGACTACGGTGGGGAGGACGAAGAGTTTCCTATTACGATCGGAGTGCATCAAGGTTACGCACTTAGTCCCTTTCTCTTTGCCCTAGTCATGGACGAACTAACGAGGTCAATTCAAGATGATATACCATGGTGTATGATGTTTGCGGATGATATTGTGTTGATTGATGAAACAAAGGAAGGTATTGAGAGAAAGTTGGAATTGTGGAGACATACATTAGAAGCCTGGGGTTTTAGATTGAGCGAAGTAAGACGGAGTATATGGAGTGCAAGTTCAGTGGGGTTACAAGCAGCGAGGCGAGGGCGGTCACTTTGGATAGCAAAGTGGTTCAAGGATCGAACGTCTTCCGTTACCTAGGATCCATTCTCCAAAAGGATGGAGAACTGGATGGAGACGTGGCTCATAGAATTAACGCGGGTTGGTTAAAGTGGAAAAGCGCCCTTTGGATTCCTTTGTGATTCCGGTATTCCCCAAAGCTTGAAGGGAAAGTTCTACCGTACGGCAATTAGGCCTGCTTTGTTATATGGCACCGAATGTTGGGCGGTGAAACAATGCCACGTCCATAAGATGAACGTGGCGGAGATGCGTATGTTGCGGTGGATGTGTGGCCACACAAGGAAAGACCGATTAAGAAATGAAGTGATCCGGGAAAAAGTTGGAGTTGCATCCATTGAAGAAAAGATGAGGGAGAATCGGTTAAGATGGTTTGGTCATGTGAAAAGGAGATCAGGTGATGCACCGGTGAGAAGAATTGAAGAGTGGAGGAGTAACCAAGTTGTAAGGGGTAGGGGAAGACCTAAGATGACTTGGATGAAGGTAATTGAAAGTGATATGAGGTTACTTGGGATTGAGGAGAGCATGACGTTGGATAGAAGTGAGTGGAGGGCGGTATCCATGTGGAGGAAGGGGTGTGATTTCGCATTTATTTGTTTTTCTCAATTGTGTTGGTATTAAAACCTTTTGTTGAAAACCTCTTTTAAAACTTGTTGGTGTAAACCTTGCTTTAAAAAAAAAAAAAAAAAAAAACCTTTTTATCACTCTTGGCGATGCCATCTCCTTTGGTGACGGTTTCAGTTGAAGATTCATGTTAGCCGACCCCAAATCACTTTGGGAATAAGGCTTAGTTGTTGTTGTTGTTGTTGTTGTATCTTGGTAAAACGTTCACTATATTAATTAGATTTTATAAATTGTACATGTTGGTGTATTTATATGAATATTAGAATAAAGATAGATTATAAGTTGCATTACATTATAGTGGCGTCATGTAATCTCCCATATTATTATGAATTTTTTGAAATATAATCTAATATAATTTAAAGTATATTTATAATAATTTAAAAGTTTTAATCTAAATAATTTATTTAAGTTGCCTAATTTAAAGTCAAAATAATTTAGAAATGTCAAGTATTGACTTTATTAATAATAAATGTTTAAAATAAATGCCTTTATCTCTTTAGGTTGGAATTGTGATTATCATTTGAGTCGTAATCGGAGCTGGCTACAGTTGAAATTAGGTCACTAAAAATATACTAAAAGCCTTATAAAGCCACAAAAAGTCTTATATAAACCTTAAATAATTATAATTACAAATAGGTAGGTACATACAAGTATTACTATTTTGAATAGTAGTAATATGAAAATTACGTATTAACCAACCTAGGTACGGGTTGTAACTCCTCTATGAAGTCAACTAATTTTCATTTGACGAAGTCAGCAGGGTAAGTGTAGAGATAATAACTAATAGCCAAAGTTTACTTTCAATTTTACTAGAACATATTATTACTAGATCTAATTAAGTAATTAATTTAAATTTTTATATGATTTCACACGCATAGCGTGTATATAAGGCTAGTTTTTCATATTAAAATAAAGGTGTGGTTTCTATTGCTGCTGCTATATTGGGTTTTAGTGTTTTGGCATTTGGGTCTGTTTTTGAGAATTTGCAGAGGATCTGTAATGTGATTCAAAGCGCTTTTCTCACTATCTCTCGTTCTCTCTCTATTTATTACAACAATAATAATTCATGAGACGAGGACACCCACTCAACATTTAGAGTTCATTACTTTGAATCTTAGAATAAATTTTTGGTAGCTTCAGTGGGTTGCAACTCCACTAAAAGTTGTAGGACAGGTCCCAATTACAAGGAATTCGTATTGTGTAAGTCTGTTGAATGAACATGTCCCTGTTGCTTGTTTTCAAATTAGCAGAATTTTCAAGTTCCCTGATGATCTTCGCTGACAAAATAAGTGTGTAGTCAACATTAAGATAATATAACCTGATGTGATCATTTTTTATGTGCAAGGCACCTGATTGCTAGATAGTATTTACCTGATCCACGGGCGGTTCTTGGCCCATGTAGTATAGGCGACGGAATAGGGCCCCCAAAATAGAGGGGCCCCGAAATATATTTATATCAAATGTTTGAAAGAAAGACAAAAGCAAAGCATTTGGATCAGTGGTAAAGTGGTAATGGATGGGAAATAAGGTCGTGGGTTCAATTCTGGGTAGGAGTAAAATTCATTTATTTTTTGTTGTTTCAACAACTTTGGGAAAGTCCCCATATGACTCATCAGATTAATTACCATCCACGCATAGGTTCTTTTTGCTGCTTCATATTCCCAATTTCCCCATTAATGGCTACTCTTTTTTCCAACTCCCTCTCATTAATTTCTACTCATCCTCCCATATAATTTTTTGCAATTTTCCAATAATATTTACTCTTTTTTCCAACTCTCTCTCCTCCCATATTGATGTACCATGTGTTGTTGGTGATTTTGCTTCTAAATGTGCAAAAAGAGCAACACGTTTTAACTAGATGTGTTTAGATTATTTTAATATGATGTAATTAGATATTATTTTCAATATTAAAGTAAATTTTTTTAATTGAGAATCTTATATCTTTTATGAACTACATATGAAGGGGCCCAATTTTAAGAGAGTGTATAGGGCCCCGTTATGTTTGCCCCGCCCCGACCTCGATCGCTCAACCACCGTCGCTCAACCACCCGGCCGGGGCGGGGCAAACATAACGGGGGCCCTATACACTCTCTTAAAATTGGGCCCTTCATATGTAGTTCATAAAAGATATAAGATTCTCAATTAAAAAAAATTACTTTAATATTGAAAATAATATCTAGTTACATCATATTAAAATAATCTAAACACATCTACTTAAAAAGTGTTGCTCTTTTTGCACATTTAGAAGCAAAATCACCAACAACACATTGTACATCAATATGGGAGGAGAGAGAGTTGGAAAAAAAAGTAAATATTATTGGGAAATTACAAAAAAAATAATATGGGAGGATGAGTAGAAATTAATGAGAGGAGTTGGAAAAAGAGTAGCCATTAATGGGGAAATTGGGAATATGAGCAAGAAAAGAACCTATGCATGGATGGTAATTAATGTGATGAGTCATATGGGACTTTCCCAAAGTTGTTGAAACAACAAAAATAAATGAATTTTACTCCTACCCGAGTGAACCCGACCTTGTTTCCCATCCTTTACCACTTTACCACTGATCCAAATGCTTTGCTTTTGTCTTTCTTTCAAACATTTGATATAAATATATTTTGGGGCCCCTCTATTTTGGGGGCCCTATTCCGTCGCCTATACTGCATGGGCCAAGAACCGCCCCTGCACCCAGCCAACAGCTGCAAAACCGACGTCGCTTAGCCGGTTCTCTCCTCAGCTGCTCCTTTGATGTTTGTCAAAAAATCACCCATCCACCAGCCTTCAATGGCGGACGACGATTGAATTCGCCTTTTGTTGGATTCAGCAAAAGGGGGGTACTCAGTAATTTAACTCCCCTCCGATTGGAAGAAAGGTGAACAACACTCAACTACTCAATAGGAATTTGACGTGGGTACTTAAGTAATCAAGAGCTGTGAAATGTATATGATGTTATGGATAGTTTTTGAATTGGATTTGATTGGAGGCTTAATTAAATTGATAACAGGTGAAGAATTGTGATTTGGTTGTGGATATACAGTTTATTCTTGTGATTTCTATTGTTGCATCATATTTTATCTTCGGATTAGCGGCATTGCAATTGTAAAGAAAGATGATTTCTTTATTCATTTCTAATGCATGAAACATGACTAATTCGAAGCTATATGTGCAATTTTGCTACTTCGAATTCTCATGATGATGAAACCATTTATGAATATTATTAGATGGCTATATTTTCATCCGATCTGGAACTATGGTTCTATGCTTTTAAACCATTGCGAATAGACTGCTATCTTGGTTTCCCAATCTAGTGCTTTTTGAGAACACTTTGTTTATAGTCTGAAAAGCAGACTGTAGCCTTCTTAAAGGGACTTTATATGCTGGAAACACAATGTTTAAGTGCATATGATGATTTTTTAACTCTCATGCTTGGTATCCTCAAGACAAGTTCCTTGGACTCTACTTTTTTGTGGAGTTTATAATTGTCTTCTGGTTTATTAAGTAGACTAACTAACAATCCCCCATAATAAAAAGAGTAGACCAACAAGTGTTGGAGTTCAAGGTGACACTAATCGATTTTCGCAAAAACACTCTTATGGCACAGTGTCGTGCACTGTGTTATTCACTCGTAAACTCTCCGATTGATGTTTTTGCTCGAACGAAATTGTATCAAATAAGAAAACAATGAAATCAAATAATAAGATATAGGAATTTAACGTGGTTCAATCTCACCTCTGAAATCTACGTCCGCACAAACTACTATTTTATTATTTGAATCGTAAAATACCAAACTCTTGATACAATTCGATTCCCCCCACTACTAACTCTAATAGTGCTCCCCAACACTTAACCCTAAGTGTTGCTACTCTCTATAATATGAAATTTACAGAAAGAATGATTCATCACAAGCGTGCTTCCTATTCAAGCAAATAGAGGATCGTTACAATCGTTGTTTAGAAACCTTAACTTACAAAAACTCTGTGCCGTACACTGTGCTCTAGGAGTTCGTTTTCAGCTCTCAAAATATTAATCTCGCCAAATATGAAAACGTGAGTTGTTATTATGATTTCTATTCCTTATATAATTTATCAGCTGAATAAGAATTGTTCTCAAAGATATAATTATCTTCTTGAATAGTTTTTATTCCTAAAATTAAGGGATAAAATCTTTTCTTTTCCAAAATTAAATTTTATCTTTTATAAAAACTGATTTTTTCTTTTCCTTATAAGATAAGGATTCCTCCATATCTTATGTCAACTATTAATCAGATTTTAAATCAATTTTTATCCAAAAATCTTTATGAAAATCGTTTTCTTTAAAAATCAGTTTTTCTTTTTTACAACAATTCTTTTTCGAAAATCTTTTAAAGAAACGTTTTCTTTAAAATCAGTTTTTTTATGAAACATTTTATCCGAAAATCTTTACAATAAATATTTTCCTTTCAAAACTAATTTTCGAAATTAAAAACTCCCCTTTTTATATTCTTTAAATATAGACACATGATTTTAATATAATTACCTATTTTCTTAACTCTAAGAAAATAGTTAACCATCCTAATTTCATATTTCTAATTTAGGACAAAGTTCCAATACGTTAATTACATTGCATAAACATGACTAAGAACATAACTAGACCTAAGCTTCCATATCTTCAAGTTCTCGATCTTTCATGAACATCCAATCTTGATAGGTTTCTTAGATCACTGTTACACATATACATGTTATAGCATAAAGTGTTTATCATCATCAAAATAACATAAACTTAGTCACAACAACAAGGAATGCCACCTACCAATATGGTTAGAACTTCTTTTTTTTTAAATCTATGATAAAAGATTCTTGAAAAATAATAGATGAAGGGAACTTATGTTCTTGCTTACGAGACACCAATAAATGATGACAAGGGTCTTATAGATAGTGGTGTCAGAAACAGATCTGACCGCTGGGTCAAATCTCGACATCGAGTTGAATCGGTTCGACCCGTGAGGTCGATCCCGCACTCCGACCGAAACCCGACCTGGGATTACCGGCACTCGATTGGCACCCGGCAAGATTATATTCGACTCGACCACACGTACACCGCATTCAAACTCGAACCCGACCGTATCTCAACCAGATATTAACCCAAAACTCAATTAGACCCAGTAAATACCCGGTTTAACTCGATTTGTTTTAATTGTTTATGACTGACCCAAATTCAACTATAATTCAGTTGAACCAGATAAAATATGATTTGCCTTATTTGATCCAATTTTAAATTTTTTAAACCAACTTATTTTGGACAACTAAACCCCACAAATTATATATTAGAAGTTAGTACCAACTCAGATTTTTTTTTTTGATAACATCTTTTATAATATTGCAATTGATACATATGAAAACCTACTCCATAATAATTGATATACTTCCTCCGTTCTGTTTTAAATGAAACATAACATTTGGAATTTAGAAACGTCCTTTTCATAGAATAAAAGTCATATTTGCCCTTTATATTCTACTTCATACAACAGCAAGGTCACCAACTGATATCTACACGCATCAAAAATTCTGCATTAAAGTACCATTGCTATCAAATTATTCTAGCAAGCACATAAAGTAAATGACAGAAGCTAATCTAACCGACAACATTAATTAACATCTCACAGGCTTCAAATTCAACAGCATACCATTAACAAAAACAATACTCACAACAAAAAAAAAATGATGTCTCTGTTATACCAAATTAATTCATCATAAAACTACAACAATCTGAATAAAGTGAATGAAGTTAAAGTAAGGATAAAAAAATGTTCAGAAATTGAAATAAATTAAGAATATATAAACTAACTTATCAAAGAGAAACAAGATTGAAATGAGTAATTACAAAAATAATTCAAGGGAAAAATCACAACATTATACATTTGACAGATCTAACAAAAACTACAAAAATAAAAATCGAAAATTACTCAAGAATTAAAATGAAATTAGCGGCTTTAGGTTGAGACGAACATCGTGTCTGAGTCTTCGACGAAGATGGTAGTTGAATCTTCGACGAGCGAGGATGAGAGATTGTGGAGGATGATGAACCAGGTAGAATTTTGGTTGATAATTTGGTTGAGAGTAATGTGTTGGAATTGTTAGTGCAAAATTTGTTGAGGTTGATTGAAAGTGCTCCTGATGATACAACTGCTGCTCAAACTATGCTAGCTATGCTCGAGAATATGGTCGAGGTTAAGCCGGCAGTGGCGGAGATTGTGTTTGAGAAGACTAAGTTGTTGAGGTGGTTGTTGGGGGAACATTAAGGTGAAGGAATTTGATGAGATTAAGGCGATTTTGCTTCGGAATAGCACTGTAAATCAGAAGAGGTTGGGGCAGCTGAATGGGGTGGTTAAGAGTGTGGCGGGAGAGGAGTGGGTGGTTGAGGGGATGGTAGGCTGAGGAGAAGGAATGGGGATTAGGGTTTTAGAGAGGAGTGATGGAGAGAGACGATGGAAGGGGGAGAGATGGGTTTGAGAGATTGATGGTTAGATTTTAATCCTTCTCAAATCAAGGGTTCTAATTCATGATCCATAATATTATTCTTTGGTCAATAGGAAAAGAGAATGACCTAGTACATAGATTGATGACCTAGCACATAATTGGTAATCTTATATTCCTACAATCTTACTAATTTTTGTCTTGGTTTAGTAACTTTTAGTAACTAAAATTATTAGTTAATTATTTTATTATAATTTGAAATTTTGGTTATTTTTATTGAAATTATTATTATTAGTATTTAAGTATAACTATAATTTATTAATTAGCATAATATAACCATCATTATTTTATTATTATTATTATTATTATTATTATTATTATTATTATTATTATTATTTAATTAGAGTTATGAATTGAGTTTCTAATTTTTAATGAGATCTTATAGCGTTACTTATACAACTATCAGTCTATAACTTAATTAAGTAATAGTATGATTATATTTATTTAAGTGAACTTATATGTAGTGTTACATAATTACATTGACTTAGATTATCGACTTACAAAGTTACAATGATACATTCATTGATCTCGTCAGATAACAACTTGTTTCAATTCAAATACATGTTAATAGTTTCGAAATGCATTTCACATGAAGACTATTGGCTAAAATAGTGTATTATTATCTTGAATTAGCTTATAATCTATATTGATACATTCATTAATCTTATCTAGTAACAATTTTTTTTATGAAGTAAGTACTTATTAACTTATTGGCTTATGATAGATTAACCTTATTAACCAATAACTTCTTGATTTTGATTTTTAACAAGTTAGAATTTTAGAAAGAATCGAAGAAGTTGAGATTTTAGTAAGATAAACTTGTAACCGAATATTCACACAAGTTGATTTGACTTAATCGTTTGATGATTGATCACTAGTGACTTTAATGTATATTGTTTAATTATATACTCCGTTGGAGTAACAACACATAAATGCAATAAGCCCTTAGCCAATAATTTAAGTCTTAGTTTAGTAACTTTACTCAATTATATAAACTGGTGTTATGTTTATTATTATTTTACAACATATAAACCCTCGTTATAATCAATTATGCCTCATAGGAACCATTGTTATAAACATTTGATTGTCATTTGTTATAATATTATAACATATCAAGAGTCATTATACTAATTTATAATCAATAGAGTATTAGATTGGTTTTACGATTATTTTGATACCAATTTTATACTAAAATGTTTAAACATATTGATAAAATAGTTTGTTTATACTTTATCATATATAATCACAACATAATATATATATATCACGTTATGTTTGTTATTGTTATTGTTATTATTAGCATTGTTGCTACTATTACTATTAGTATTTATATTGTTATTGTTATTGTTAGTAATCCTGTTCTTATTTGTATTACTATTGCTATTGTTAGCATTGTTACTATTATTGTTATTATTTGTATTATTATTATTGTCATCATCACTTTATGTTTATTATTATTATTATTATTATTATTATTATTATTATTATTATTATTATTATTATTATTATTATTATTATTATTATTATTATTATTATTATTATTATTCTCATTATCATCATAGCTATTTACAAACTTATATATCAATCATAATACTTATAATAATAAATCATTTATATAAACATTGGAATTGATCGTCTACTCGTTATTATTGTCGTTGGTTATAATATATAATATTGGAACATATGAAGAGTCCATAACAATATGAAGAGTCCATAACAATATATAATATTGGAACATATCAATCATAATACTCCTTTTCTCATTAGAATAGTTTTACGCAGTTGATTAGTCGAAATAAGAGTTGACTAATAGAATATACTAAACATCACAGTAAACAATATAGTGTTTTTATTAGTTTTTCGTTTTCATCCTAATATTTATCGCGCACACACATATGTATACATATGTCGATCTTAATACTTTTAATAATATGATTCGTTTACAAAATCCATAACAAAATCAAAATGACACGACCTGGAGTTAACCGAAGTTGAATTGACGTTCAATAGCGAATGGACCCGATGCTTCACAATGATCGAACTAAGGTCATTAGTGATTCAACCCGAGTACACTTGACTCTACCCAAGCGTACATGAAATCCAAATACGACTTGCGAACCCGGTTAAAAATGTCCACGAATAATCATATTCGGGAATGGAATGACTTGTAAATGGAACGTTCAGACCTGTCCGGCACACGGCAATCCCATGATTCAAATGCGATCGACCCAGTTGAACAAAACCTGACCAATCACAACCTGGGGCACTAACTGTCAGAATCCTGACCTGTCCGGGTCTGACCTGGTTCGCCGTGGCTATACCCAGAACCTGTTTGAGAACCTGTTTTGACACCACTACTTATAGATCACATTATGACTTGTGCACTTCTTCAGTTCTACCTCACTAACGCTTAACGCACCCACTAAAGGCAACAATACCATTTGCCTATGAGAGGCGTTACGAGAAGGGTAATTTGGACCATGGAGCTTGATATGGTTAGCCAAGATTTGTGACGTGGGATGAGTTCGTTAGGAATTAGGAGTGAGCAACAATCATCTAGTGACACTATAAATAACGGAGATGAAGGAAGAGATGGTCATTCGGAAAATGATAATCTCTTCTGTTTTGGGTGGGATCCAGGTACTCAAAAGTTGTAGATGTTACAAATTCTTGATCACCATCATCAATATAATCAAATTACTTTTTATTTTCCATCATCATCTTTTTTTCTTCTGTGATTAATCTCTATTTATGGACTTGATGACAATTTATTGCATAAGACTAATGGTGTTGCCTATGCATGAAAAAATTTGCAGTTTACGGTTTGCATAAGACTAATGGTGGATGGAAAGCTACTGCTATAGGAGCTAACAATCAAGCTGCACAGTCGATGTTTGAGCAGGACTACAAGTTGTTGGCTAAATCTGGACTCACTAAAGCTGCTGCTGAAGCCTCTTGAGTCAATGGACCTCAGCTATCATCTGTGTCATTCAGATTAATTGCTTACTCTGTATACTATATCTAGCGAACTTTTATATATTATATATGCTTTTGTTTTGCTTAATTCTGTTATGTTGAACTTTGAGTATGAAAAAGACACACTTTCAATCTTTAGGTATATGTAATTATTTATGCCTCAATAAAATGAGTACTAATACTTTTTTCCCATCACAATTGTTTTGTATCAATTAAGAACAAAGAAATGCAATTTTTTGTGTGTGCTTAACTAATCCGATTTTCTTGCAAAATCCGATCAGTTAGCGATCAATTGATCCGGTTCTAGATCGGATCAGTTGATCACTAAGAACCGCTCCGTGTCCACTGGATCCAGACCAAAACCGGATTTGTTAGCCCGATTTTGACCGAATTCGATGGGCTTTTGTCCACTAGTGATAATGTTGAGAAAGGCTTGATTAAGTCAGACTTTTGTCCAACTGAAAACCAAATTGTTGACATTTTAACTAAGCCTTTAAACAGGGATAAACATGAAAGGATGCGGATGGAACTTGGAATGGTCAAGATGAGATGATTGCAAAAGGAATCCTTGTTCGGTCCCCTAGGTTTTGAATGATGATAAACAGCTGCAGGGAACAGTTGATATTACATGTGGTTCTAAGCTGTTAGGAAACAATTGAGAAACTAATTGTTCTTGACTGTATACTGAAACAGTCAAAAAATATTTTTTGGTATGCCACGATATGTTCTTGTGTAGCAAACAGGTTTATTCCGAGACTTGAAGCTAGGAGGCCCTCTCGAAGATGTTCGAGGAAAAATACAAAGTATTGCATTGTCGATTCAAGGGAAGTTTCAAGGATTGAAGTGCATGAAGATAGTACGTGATCTTTCATTTTTGGTCTTCATGTAATATTTGCTTATGATATTCTTAGTGGACTTATTTGTGTTGTTTTTAATGTGAAACATTAGGGTTTTGAATATGGGAACCAGTTGCTTACATATTCAAAACACTACTAAGCAGGGTAACAGGTTTGAGTACCAGTTACCTTGCTTGGTGATTGAGCTTGCTGTTTAAAAATGATTTTTGGAAAAATATTTTTACAAAAAGTTTCCAATAAAAGGTTGCAAGCCTTTATAATCATAATTCAGTATTTACTTGCCTTAAAGCGTATATCTTGGATAATATATTTCTTGCAAGAAAGATATTGTTCAAGATATACTTTCCTAACTTAAGAAAATCATATCTTTAATATCTTAAGCTAGGGCACGCTAAAGGTTAAGCCTTGGTCTATAAATACTGAATAATGATTCTACATCACCCTTGATGCTCTCCCGGATTTTATTGAGAAATATTTAGATCTTTCGCAAAGAGAACAGCTGAACAGTTTCCTAAAATAGAGTACGCATTTCATAGAGCTTTACATTATTCTTTGTTTGCCTTGTAAGAAAGCGTGTTTTAAGAGAAACTGATTATATTGAATCTCTAACAGAGGGGTTAGAGATTGAGTAGCGTTTGTGAGTTCGTTCGCAAGTGCTTGTGAGTTCAAGTGTGAAGTAGCACAGTAGGAGTTAGTGTAGGGTGTGATGTTTCCCTGGAGTAAGGGAAACAGGAGAGTGGGAAAATATTCTTGTTTTTCTGAGTTGATTAATAAGAAAACTAGCATAGGAGGACGTAGGCCTTTCTTTGGCTGAACCTCGTTAAATTTGGTGTGTTCTTTACTGCTTTCAAGTTTATTGTTTCCGCTGTCAGGAACCAGTTCGTCTAAGTACTCAAATCACCCCCTTCTTGAGTATATTGCAAACCTTCAATTGGTATCAAAGCAGGTTCTTCTGAATTGGGTAACACCTAGAGATGTTGATCATGAGTACTCAAAAAATGAATACTATGGGATACGACAACAAGACTCCAAAATTCAATTGGAAAAACTATGCATGGTGGAAAAACAGATTGAGGAATATCATCATTGGTATTAACTACGAGTGTTGCTTAGTTATAAAAAATGGACCAATAACAATTATCAAGGAGGTTGAGGGTTCCTCAGTTGCGAAGAAAGAGAGTGAGTATACTTCTGTTGATTATAAGATGCTGGAGAAGAATGCCAAAGCCATGTCCATATTGCAACAGGTTATTGGAGAGAATGAGATAAACATAATCTCTGATTGTGTCTCCGCCAAAGAGATTTGGGATACCCTCGAACTTGCTTATAAGGGAACCAGTGAGGTAAAGAGCTCTAAAATTGATATCTAAATATGAAGCTTTTAACATAAATAAAGATGAAAAAACAAATGATTGCTTTGGTAGATTTATGACTATAGTAGATGATTTAAAATCTCTTGACAAAAGTTTTTATGACAAGGACTTAGTTAGAAAAATGTTAAGAAATTTAACATATGTATGGACGACTAAGGTAACACCTATCTATGAAGCAAAATATCTCACATCACTGAGTCTGGAACAACTGATTGGTTCCCTTATGACTCATAAAATAATGTTGGTTGAGTCTAAGAGTTACAAGGGACCAGTCATAGGTGTTACCTTGAAGGGAACAATTGAAGAAGAAGAGGATGACATAGCTAACTGTAGACACATAATCGTGTCTCCCCATTTAGTACCCTATGATGACTAATACCCCGCTCTAATTGGTCCAGATCGAGGAAAGAATAAAGAACGAGTTTAAAATAAAATGTGTTAAGCCCAAAACCATTTTATACCTTTTTTTTATTAACCCATTTCCGAAAACCTTTTTTATAAATTGTTTTACTAAATCCACTTTCTAAAACGTTTTAAAATAACTTTTTAAATAGCCCATATTCGAAAACCTTTTAAAAAAATAGTTTTGTGAAAGCCCAATTTTATAAAACCCTTTTTCTAAGCCCAATTTAATTAATAGAATTAATTAATTTTATTAATTAGTTTTATTAATAAAAATATCTTTTATAAAAAATAATCTTTCTCCAAATTGTTTTCAAATATCTTTAACTAACTATTTTCTAAAATCTTTTAAAATAAAAATCTTTTAGAGACCTACTAGTTTTCGAAAACCTATTGCAACTCAATTACCTTTTCCTATATATTACACTCATCTCACTAATCTCGGAACCTCACAATCTCCACGGCTCAACTAAATTCCCTCACTATCTAATACTCATCCTTCACGCTACATAATCACCAGGCCCTATAATTCTCCCTCACTAATTCCTCCTCACTTTTTCCTTTGACTCCACTGATCACAACCATACCAAATCACACGACCAATTCATGATCATTCATCAATCACCATAATCTAATACACCTGATGCTCCACTCCTAATTTTAATCACCTGACACACCTTATAACAAACATTTTCCACACCTATATTCATCTACTCGCTACATCTCCATAATCCCCTGATCGCCAATCATCATCCTTCAATCATCATCACTTTGCGCCTAATACTAATACTCCTCACAACAAGAAAATCAAACAGCAGCAACATATAAACTTTAAAACCCAATTCAACCTCTCATATTATTTCTCAAACTAAACAATTGTGTTTGATATTGTTGTCACGCAAAACTCAACGCAAGATACTATTTTTCTAAGACTCATGCAACTTTCGATCCAAGATCCGTACAAATCAACGACCCCGGACGGTGGTATAATTTCTGAGGGTCAACTAAATTAACTAACTTTATTTATTTCTTTATCTATTTTTATTATTTTCTTGAAGTTACTAACCTTCAATTCATGATGTAGGTTATTAATATATTCCTGCGACTGTAAGTATTGTACATATTATACTAACTCCCTGCAATATTTTGTTTTCTTATTTTTTATTCCTATTCATGAACATATAATTTTTTGTGCCTGATTGCAATATTTATCACCTTGTATTTATTGCTAAACAAGACCTAAAGAATTGTTCTAATTAATTCAGATAATATGGACAACCTGCTAGGAACCTTGTAATATGCTTGCAGAATAACTTGTCACTAAAATATAGTCTTTTTATGTGTTTCCTGAACCAACCTAGACTAAATATTTTTAGGGTGTTTTAAAACGTTATATGATTATTCTTTTGCATAAAATCTGTTATGAATCGATATTTAGTAGACGGCGGCAATGGGCAAACGTGGTTCATTGTGACCATATTTGTACCCTCACCCCCGAACTCAATCTTTGATTCATTTTGACCATCTATGGAGTCTAGATGGGGAAATCTACATTGTATAAGTCCCTAAGATATCCCTTCCGTTTCAATATCCAATTAGGTTTATGATTCTTCCTTTAAAGAATTGTTGGCGACTTCAAAACACTGATCAGGTAGTGAAATAAACGCGCTCACACCACGTGTAGGCATAAAGGAATAAAAATCCACGCCTACAATTTGGCGACTCCACTGGGTTGGATTTTAAAAAAATTAAATTTTTTTGAAATGAGTGGGTGAAACTTGAAAAATACGATTCATTCTCTTTTTATGCCTTAGAATAATATACTGTTTAGCATCTGCATGGCTATTGTTCAGCCACCATAAGGACAATCTACCTTACCTCATTAGCACATGTTCTATGTGTGAGGTCACCCCGGGGGGTTTGCGCTTTGTCCTTCCAAAAAGCTTCCTGAGCGATAGTGTTGGATCTTAGTCATAAGCAAACCTACCAAACCATGGCATTGTTCTCTTGTTCCTGACTTGAGAACTGGAGTGCGTCTTACACGTGGCCACCTCTTTAAACTAGGGTACGAAGCGTAGGATCAATCTCTTAGTCATGGACCCTTTCAGCCTTAACCTAAACCTAACCAATAGTTGAACATAGAACTGGACTTTAGGGTGACAACTTTGCATATTGTTATCTTAATTGTGCATATTTGTGTGTTGCATGCCTTTAACTGCTATGTGTTGCGTAATTTTCAAAATA
This sequence comes from Beta corolliflora, assembly GCA_947648045.1. Classification (NCBI taxonomy): domain Eukaryota; kingdom Viridiplantae; phylum Streptophyta; class Magnoliopsida; order Caryophyllales; family Amaranthaceae; genus Beta; species Beta corolliflora. The sequence continues at coordinate 735,273 of CANSZD010001765.1, forward strand.
AATCGTCAATCGAAGTTACGTGATCGAAACAGCAAAAGATGAGATGTCGGGCTTCTTAAGCGCCACACTTATAAGATGCGCTTAGCGCAGTTAACCGCGTCTGGTGCAACCTATCCGCGTTCAGCACTCCTACTTCTTCGTGCGTCCAGCGCTTACTTCCCGCGTCCATCGCTGTTGTTTGCGTCTGATGCTTTCTCTTCCTTGCGTTCATCGCAGATTTTCTTTTTCATTTCCTGCGTGCTATATCTAAGTCTGCTGGTCGCCCTTAGCTTCGCGTGGCAGCTATTGTCTTACGTGGGATGTACATGGCCTAACGCATGTCTTGCCCTTTTTCTTACCAATATCTAGGTCCTAGGATGATTAAAATTCTTTTGTGATTCCTTTTCTTCTCCTACAATCTTTCTTCATCATCAATAAATATTAAAAAAAAATCTCTCCGCCTTTCTCCTATATATTTCCAAATTTCTATCATCTTTTTCCAAAAACTATATCTCCCATCCTTTTTGAAATTTCATCCCATCTGCTTCAAAATGCTATCTCCACCTTTTTTTTTAAAAAAAAAATCTCCATCCTTTTTCCTATCACATATCTTTTTTTAATAAAATTCATCTTTTTTCCCTATCCTATCTTTTCATGTATATTATCCATCAATTATGTACATCATTAGGATTTTTTTTATTGCCCATCTTGTTGTAAAAGTCTCATCCGCTTAGGAATTCTAACTCCACTAAAAGTCCGTCTGACCCAAATGTCTAGGTTCACCCAGTTGCACTCCATTTAGAGTCTTTAACCTCATCTAACTCTATCCACGTTAGGAATCTTAACCCTGTCTAAGTTCACCCATCTACAAACTCTATGGTCGTGAGAATTCTTTCCATCTTAGAAGTCTATAATCCATATAAGTACATGCATAATAGGAGTCTAAATCCATTAGAATTCGCTCGTCTTAGGAGTTTCGAATCCCTTAGAGTTCCGCCCATATTAGGATTCTAAAACCATTTGAATTCCATTCATTTTAGGAGTCTAGGTCCACTAGAGTTTCATGCATGTTAGAAGTCTAACCTCCTTGAAAGTTCATCAAGTCTAGAATTCTAAAGTCAATTAGAAGTCTGTCAAGTCTACAATTTCATATCTGTTAGGACTACATTCATACTAGAATACTTTTTGCATTGCATAGTCCATTATTCATACACTTCATGCATAACAAGAGTTTATAGGCATATAGGAGTCTCATTGCATCCATACTCTCCATTGCATTGCATGCATTCCACATTTAGTAGCCCCGAACTACAAGCGATCTGATTCCCTCTTTTGGATATGTAGGCAGCCTTTACAGGTTCGAACGCATAGATTGAGTCATGCATACATGCATTAGGTCTAGGCGCATCCAAAAAAAAATCATCATTCATTTAGGATATTCAGATTTGTTCCTAGAAGCTCAACTTTTAAAAAAACATACATTCTTTCATCCATTTCTCTCTCTCCATCATCATTCTATCTCTAAATCTCCTTTGATGATCTATGTAGAAATCAAGCGACATTGAAATGGGCAGTCCATCGAATAACGAGCAACAACTTGCTGAAATGGCAAGAGCTTTAGCCAAGCTGTCTAGCATGATGGAAGAAATAGCTATAAGGCTTGAGAAGATCGAGTCTGGTGAATCTCCTGGATTCAACAAGACAATGGAGAGTGTTGTTCATAGGGTAACCAATGCAAATTCCTATTTTAAGCCCATTGATAACACCAAACTGAAAGGGAAACTTCCTGAAGAGTTCTCTACAACTGACATCCCTAAATTTAAACCAACTTATAATCCAAAGTATCATTTAAGGAATTTCCGTGCAACCATGATCTTCAAATCGGTAGACCCTGAACTCTACCCAATGGTATTCCCGATGTCGTTGGACCCAATATGTCAGAATTGGTTCTATTCCCTAGACCCCAAGCATACTGAAACTTGGGAAGGCATCACTATTGCTTTCATTAAACAATATGAGTCGAACGCACAACTGACAACCTCCCTTAGAGAGCTCGAGGTTCTTAAACAAGGTGAAAACGAAGGCTTTTACCACCTACCTGAACAGATGGAGGGAGAAATCAACCCATATGATATCAAGGCCTACAGAAAAAGACTTGGTACGAATATTCGTTTCTAACCTCCTCCCTAAATACAAAAACCACCTCAAATAGCTTCGCAAGAGTATATGATGTGGGTATCCTGATTGAGAATGATTTGCTGAAAAATGCCGAAGACAATGACCTCAATGTCATAGAAATAGACATATAAGCCCAATCGCTCATTAAAGCGTTTGGAGTCGCTTAGATCCAATCAACGCGAAAAAAGATACACTTCTTTCTTTTCGTTTAGAAAAAGAACTCATGAAGATCGAAGCAACGAAGCTGCCTCGTCACGTGACGTAGGAGTCTAGACTTAGGATTTCATTTCCTGTTTCATCTCTCTTGTTTTTCCCAGTCTAATATAGGATTTTCCCTCTTATTGCATGTTCTCATAATTTTCAATTAATAAATGAGTATTTCTTTTCTATCCTTGCACTAATGAGCATCAATGGAAATCACGATTGTCGCCTTAAAAGAAATGAATTTCTAACTCTCATGACTATTCTATTAAAGGCAATGAACAACTGGCATATATAAAAGAGGCATTCCTCCCCTTTCCCGCAACGATTTCTCCAATCCTTATCATGCATAACACCCCTCTCCCTTTAACCTACCTCATAGGAAGTACACTTGACAACAATTCAATGTAAAGGGCAAGTAAAAAAGAGCACCAAAACAAAAATATAAAAAGAAGAAGCAAAAGCGAAATATGACAAAAAAAAAAAAAATGAAGAGCAAAAATATCGAATAAAAAAAAAGACAAGATAAGCCCATCAATAGCTTTGTCAACCTTACTTTCTTTTACCTTCAACCTTCAATTCTAGACCTCGAACTTCATCAAAAACCTTGACCTCCATAACCAAAAACCATTACAAGTCAAATCATACCTCTATATAAACCTTCGTTCAAGCAACCATGAAAATTGCACTCCCATAAGCCATAAAAGACAAACCCAAGTCCGCTAGGTCGAAAACCCATAAGGGCGACTTAGGTAAAAGTCAGGGCATCTTCTTATTCACTAGCTCGAACTACGAATGGTCTGATTCTGCTAAAGATACGTAGGAAACCTCACCTTGAGGTCCGACCGCTTTAAACCAAACCAAACCTACATCATTATCTACCATTGCCAAAGACCTCTTCTAAATCAATGCCAAATTCATCGCAAATGGCTCCAAAGCAAAATGCTCGGCCACCAATTAAAATACTAAGAGCTACGACTGGCTTGATTCCGTCATGGATACGTAGGCAACCACTTTTGAGGCCCGACCATTTTAATTGAAAACACATTTTTAAGGCTCGCCTAGGCCCATGAGAAAAGCGCGATCACCCAAAAATCATGAATTTTCAATGCTCATCCCTACCCTTAGAGCTAGACTGGGATTTGAACATGCATCACTAGCCTACCTTATTTCGTGAGTCAATTCATTACGACTCTGCCCTTTTCTTATTCTTATTCCCTTCCATTTTCTCAACTACATTATCGCTTCTAGGCTAGCCTCAGCATAACCTTTCAACACTCATCGCTATGACCGCACCTCATCTTTCGAGTGTTTCTTTCTTTGGCCTTTCTTGTCTCTTTCACCTTAGGAACCCTATATGGAATCTTTGGTCAAAACTTCCACTGAGTGTGACGAGATATCTTCAAAATCAAGCAATGAAGGTGGATACTTCATCAACTCCATCTTGTTGGGGGCTTCATCACTGGTCCACACAGAAAATCATAGGCTCCAAGTCTAGGCCTGTTGTACTAAGGACTTAATTACGAGTCCATACATGAAATCTTGGGTTTTAAAACCCACACTGATGCAAGATTGAACCGATTTTATAGGCTCACTTAGGCCTTGACATACAAACCTCAAAGCACATACAATTCAAGCGCTACAAAAGCTCGTTCTATAACGTATTTCAAATCCAACATAGTCTATTAACTGAATAGATCATCCTTGGGCTCCATGTGTACCTTGATAAGGACTTCATTACGAGTCAATACAAAAGATTGTGGGCTCCAGACCCATACGAGATCCTGACTGTTTTATGGGCTCACTTAGGCCCGTAACAACTACAACGCATTTCGAATAAAACATAACCTACATGGATCATCCTTGGGGGCTTCTTATTTCTCCTCTTTCAAAAAAACAGTGTTCTAAACGAAAAAATTGAGCTTAGAGGAATAACAAAGCATCATACCATCTGCATTAACATCATATCTCTGCATTAGTGTCATATCTCTACATTTGCATTACATATCTGCATCGTCCAAACAATGTGTCAAGCATTATTGCATCCTTCGTCCTTAGCCATAGGATCCTAACATCAATCATCGAGTCAGACACACACACGTATGCACACACGATCGCACCTTTAAGTCTAGAGAATTAGAGGTCATTCGTTATAGGTAAAGTATTTTCCTATTCATACACTAGCACCCACATCACGGGACACATGCATGTCCCCTAATTGTTTGTCGTATATCTGTGTATTCTTTGTATTTACAGGTACTCAACATTGAACAAATATATACGTGTTACATTCCACCAAGGTATGCGGACCATTACAATTTAACAGCGGAAGACAAGCGCTATATACATAATGCATCCAGCGCACCGACAACACTGTACCACACGCGGCAAACGGCGTCCAGCGCAATATGCTACGCCAAGCTCATGCTTCTGCGTCCTGCGCACAAGCCTCTATAATGTGCATGGGGGCTTCATAGCCAAGAGATAACCATTAGGTCTGCGGACCATTACAAATCAAGACAGCGGACAAATCCAGTGCTGGGTCTGCGGACCCGTACAAATCAAGAGAGCGGGCAAATCCAGCGTTGGGTCTGCGGACCATCATCTATGCCCTGGAGTGGGACTATAGTAACTCTATGCCTTGGAGCGGGACTAAAGTAGCTCTATGCCCTGGAGTGGGACTAAAGTAACTCTATGCCCTGGAGCGGGACTAAAGTAGCTCTATTCCCTAGAATGGGACTAAAGTAACTCTATGCCCTGGAGTGGGACTAAAGTAGCTCTATGCCCTGGAGTGGGACTAAAATAACTCTATGCCTTGGAGCGGGACTAAAGTAGCTATATGCCCTGGAGTGGGACTAAAATAACTCTACGCCCTGTAGCGGGACTAAAGTAGCTCTACACATCATAACACAGCTCTGGAGCGGGACTAAAGTAGCTCTACGCCGACATGAGCCAGACTAAAATAGCTCATTATTCCTTTTCACCTATTCATTTTATTTTTGCAAGAATCCTGATTATTTTGCAAATTTGTTTCACACATGCCTGTTCCTGAAACTTTTACTTGTTTTGCAGGTACTGGCGTAAAAGAGTGATTTTGGATTGCAGAGCATCTAGAATCATTCTCCGTCCCGATAGGCATACTTTGACTTTCGGTTTTGCAAACCTCAGTCAAAGTGGGGGCTTCTGTAGACACATAATTGTGTCTCCCCACTTAGTACCCTATGATGACTAATACCCCGCTCTAATTGGTCCGGATCGAGGAAAGAATAAAGAACGAGTCTAAAATAAAATATGTTAAGCCCAAAACCATTTCATACCATTTTTTTATTAACCCATTTCCGAAAACCTTTTTTATAAATAGTTTTACTTAATCCACTTTCTTAAACGTTTTAAAATAACTTTTTAAGTTGCCCATATTCGAAAACCTTTTAAAAAAATAGTTTTGTGAAAGCCCAATTTTATAAAACCCATTTCTAAGCCCAATTTAATTAATAGAATTAATTAATTTTATTAATGAGTTTTATTAATAAAAATATCTTTTATAAAAAATAATCTTTCTCCAAATTGTTTTCAAATATCTTTTACTAACTATTTTCTAAAATCTTTTAAAATAAAAATCTTTTAAAATAAAAATCTTTTAGAGACCTACTAGTTTTCGAAAACCCATTGCAACTCAATTACCTTTTCCTATATATTACACTCATCTCACTATATAATCTCGGAACCTCACAATCTCCACGGCTCAACTAAATTCCCTCGCTATCTAATACTTATCCTTCACGCTACATAATCACCAGGTCGGCAGGCCCTCTAATTCTCCCTCACTAATTCCTCCTCACTTTTTCCTTTGACTCCACTGATCACAACCATACCAAATCACACGGCCAATTCATGATCATTCATCAATCACCATAATCTAATACACCTGATGCTCCACTCCTAATTCTAATCACCTGACACACCTTATAACAATTATTTTCCACACCTATATTCATCTACTCGCTACATCTCCATAATCCCCTGATCGCCAATCATCATCCTTCAATGATCATCACTTTGCGCCTAATACTAATACTCCTCACAACAAAAAAATAAAACAGCAGCAACATATAAACTTTAAAACCCAAGTCAACGTCTCATATTATTTCTCAAACTAAACAATTGTGTTTGATATTGTTGTTGTCACGCAAAACTCAATGCAAGATACTATTTTTCTAAGACTCGTGCAACTTTCGATCTAAGATCCGTACAAATCAACGACCCCGGAAGGTGTATCTATTTTTATTATTTTCTTGAAGTTACTAACCTTCAATTCATGATGTAGGTTATTAATATATTCCTGCGACTGTTAGTATTGTACATATTATACTAACTCCCTGCAGTATTGGCTTTTATTATTTTTTATTCCTATTCATGAACATATTTTTTTTTGTGGCTGATTGCAATATTTATCACCTTGTATTTATTGCTAAACAAGACCTAATAAATTTTTGTAATTAATTCAGATAATATGGACAACCTGCTAGGAACCTTGTAATATGTTTGCATAATAACTTGTCACTAAAAATATAGTCTTTTTATGTGTTTCCTAAACCAACCTAGACTAAATATTTTTAGGGTGCTTTAAAACGTTATATGATTATTCTTTTGCATAAAATCTGTAATGAATCGATATTTAGTAGAGGCCAGCAATGGGCAAACGTGGTTCATTATGACCATATTTGTACCCTCACCCCCGAACTCAATCTTTGGTTCATTTTGACCATCTATGGAGTCTAGACGGGGAAATCTACATTGGATAAGTCCCTAAGATGTCCCTTCCGTTTCAATATCCAATTAGGTTTATGGTTCTTCCTTTAAAGAATTATTGGCGACTTCAAAACATATTTTTAATAGAACCTTAACACTGGGGTAGTCAAATAAATGCGCTCACATGTGTGTAGGCATAAAGGAATAAAAATCCACACCTACACTAACTGTTTCCCCCGCAGGTCCTTGTGCTAAAGTTAGTAAGATAATTGATGAGTATGAAGGAAAAAATTGTGATTTGTATGCTGAAATCAATGAATTGAATAAGGAAAAGCAGAAAGTGGTTGTCGACGTGTCAAATGACTCCATGATTTCAAAACATGAGTTTGATCTTGAGAAAATCAAAAGGATTTTAAAGCTATGAATGAGAAAAATGCTTTCCTAATAAAAGTTCGTGAAACTAAGGACAAAGATCTCCAAATTAGTCAAAGGCATGTTGACAAACTCTTATTTGCAAGGAATACCCTGAACCATCTTTCATCTATGGAAGGTAACAATAATACAATTGGTCTTGGTTATTCCAAAACAAGAATGAGGACTAACTAGCACCCCAATGGAACCACTTGGATTGAGGAATTCAAAAGAGGTAAGTATGTTCTTGTGATGGTCATGCATGTATGTTATCATTGTGGTATAAATGGACATAAGATCTTTAATTGTCCAGCTCGGAAGAAGAGTGTGGAAAGAAACATCAAACATGTTACACAAGTACATAATCATTGATTTACGTCGGACCTGGGACCACCATTTGCGTCGGACATCGGTCTGACGCCACAGGTCTCGACGCAAATTAAGGAGACATGATCTGTGTCGGATTAGGACACGACGCAGTTGAGGAGCTATTTGCGTCGGACAAGGCTCAACGTGCAACGCACATGACGCCTCGTCCCAGCATACAATAGGCATTTGCGTCTCCCATCTGCGTCGAATGCTAAGCCATGTGCGGCGCAAATGATATGCCATTTGCATCGCACATGGCTCAGCATGCGACGCAGATGGGAGACGCCAAGCCAAAGCCCCCAGCAGCCTAGCAAGCTCATGCACCAGTCATTTGCGTCGCACGTTTTGCAACATGCGACACAAATGCTTGTCATTTGCGTCGCATGTTGCACTATGTGCGACGCAAATGTTGAGCTTTTTGTTTTTTTCCAGCTTTTTTCTTTATATACTAAACGTCAAACTTCAAAACTAAACGAACATATATTAATAGTTATGAGCAGAAAATTCGGCAGAGTCTCCTTTGTAATTTGGACAACCTAAGAAATCGTTGGTAAAATTTTACATATATAACTAAAATCTGTTCCAGTACATCTCAATCAAGCAACCAATATTGCAATCAAGCTGATATGTCTATTTTATATAGAGTTTTTACCCCCGTCCCTCATTGATTATTGGTCTTAATTGTGCTCTTCGGAGTCATTTTTTGTACTAATGTGCTCCTTGTAGTGTGTTTGTAGTTCAGGATGATTATTGTAGGAATTAGCATGTTTTGATGCATTTCCTACTCATTTATACCACTACAAGAGATGCTATACTTTTGGGAGCACGATCATTTTACTTGAGTTGGATTCTACAATTCAAGAGCTTTCCAACGAGTGGTCACTTGCTTAATTCCGACAAATAACGCAAATGTTATGACACTTTGAAGATTGGAATTTGGGCGTCAAAGACCTGAAGACCGCCCGGTCGGGCGATATCCTCCCCAGCCGCTCGGGCGACTTGACTTAGCAACATTTTGGAGCTCGAAAAGAGTGGAAGCAAAGTTGCCTTGCGGGCCCGGTCGGGCGACTACCGCCCGGGTTGGTCGGGCGAGGCGAACTCACTTGGAAAGGAGTAGCTGAAGAACGGTCGGTCGGGCGTGACGAGTGATTTAGGCCACCTGGCAACCGCCCGGTCGCACGGATTCCGCCCAGGTTGGTCAGGCGGGGCTGATTTTAATTATAGCGAAGCGCGTGTTGCGCTGGCTTTTAATTTCATATATATACTTATCCTTTTAGGGTTGAAAAAACTACGTTTTGTGAGGATAATTTCAGTCTTTAGTTTTCTAAGCACATTTTAATTACTCAAGAATCCTAATATTACTTTTTCCCAATTTACATTGAATTTTCAATAGAAGCTTTGATTGTGCAAGATTGGTTCTACAATTGGTATTTCTTCTCTTATCTTATTATTCTTATTCAATCCTTGATTATTAATTCACCATGTTTATTTATTTCATCATGAGTATGTTTTCTCCAATTATGATTGAGTAGTTTATTTCTAGGGTTAAGGGGATCCATGATCATTTATGAAGGGATGTCTATAAAGTATTGATTTTTGATGATGTATGTTGATTCCTATTGAATGTATTATCTCTATTCAATCTGATTTGGCCAGATTTGATTGTTATAGTATTGCAATATTAGGTTATGCGCCGAGAGGTATAAGCTTAATATTAAGGCTAGTTTCAATAGGTAGAGTTGGTATTAATAAATTGCGAGAGCATGTAATATCATTCTATGGTTAATTTTGACTCGAGATAGCAAATCAACTTGTCTGACTGCGTTATTCATTCTTAATTGTTGAATTTCATCCTGGAATATTGTTCATTGGTGAACCTACGCCCTAGACTCTTTATTATTGATATTCTTGATATAGTTATTGTCTAGTTTAGCATAATTACCAACAAACACTCAATCCCAATAATCTTGATTTGATCGACAATTAGGAAAAGAACACGGTTTCCCTGTGGATTCGACCCTACTTCCATGACTACTTGTTAGAGGACTTTACGATTACTTTTGATCAGGTGATACGACTTTAGCCTGTCAAAATTTTCTTTAATTGTTTTAGAGTCTAGTTTATTCATTCTCGTCTCATAGAACACTTGTTCTTTGGGATAAAATCTCTTAATTGTTTGTTCTTTAGTTCGTCTATGCGCAGGAGTTTGAATTCAGGTGCCTTCCCATTTGATCCAGAAATTGAAAGATCCTTTCATAGACAGAAGAACTTCTTCAGATAGTTGCGAGATAAATCAGGGGGAGATAAACCCTTGGATTCTGACTCTGATTCTAGAAGTATTGTTTAAACTACTCCAACAGAATCAGAGATGGCTCGGAAACTTACTGACTTTTCCCAGCCCTCATTGGCTGAACTTCCCAAGAGTAATCAAATGCCCAAAATCGAAGCTGTCAATTTTGAGATCAAACCTGCACTGCTGAACATGATCGAAAGGAAACAATTTGGTGGTGGACCTAATGAAGACCCTAATCTACATTATCAAGACTTCTGCCAATATTGTTCTACTATTAAGCAGCAGGGCGTAGCACAAGATCAAATTCGGGAGATTCTTTTCCCATTTTCACTTCGAGACAAGGCAAAGATGTGGTACAATGGGATTAATCGCACCACTCTTGGGATCACAGACTGGAATACCTTGGCCTTAGCTTTCTACAGGAAGTACTACCCTCCAGAGAAGACTGCTAGGTTGCGTAGTCAGATCACAAATTTCACCCAAGGTAACGACGAATCTTTATATGAGGCTTGGGAAAGATTCAAGGACCTCCAGAGAGAATGTCCCCATCATGGTCTACAAAAATGGTTCCTAGTTCAGGGATTTTACAATGGTTTGGGGAACAACTCAAGACTTATTCTTGACTTTGCGGCTAACGGGAGATTCATGAAACTAGAAATTGATGTCGCACATGACTTAGCTTAATCGAGGAGATGGCTATCCACAACTCTCAATAAGGCAACCCTCGAGGACTAGCTAACAAGGGAGGCAAGCATGAGATTGATTCTATATCCCTATTGGCTGCACAGATGAATGTCATCAATTATAAGCTTGATAATATGCAACTCTCCTCTCCCGCGAGTGTTGCTGCTTTAGGTACTACATCTGAGATCTTGTGTGACAATTGTGGTATAGTTGGACATTGGTCACAGGAGTGTCGGAGTTCGCTTGAACAAGTTAATGCCTTCCAGTCATATCAACAGAATAACCCATATTCCAACACATATAATCCAGGATTGAGAAATCATCCGAATCTATCATACAAGAGCACTAATGTCCTAAATTGACCTGCACCACAACCACAGGCACAACAATTGAACTAGAGGTAGTACCAACAACCTTCTCAACATCCTCCTGGTTTCTCTAGACCACCTTTCAATCCATCTCAACAAGCACCTCCTGCCGATCCCATGATAGTTAAGATGAGAAATATGATGCTGCAGATGCAAAAAGACAGACAAACTGACAAGGCACAAATTGAGTCCATTCTAGCTCACAACAAGATGTTGGAGAACCAGTTGGCACAGTTGGCTACTTCGAACTCTACTCGGCAACAAGGTGCTCTTCCAGCGCAATCTGTTCAGCCAATAGACTCGACAAACGCCATCACTCTCCGCAGTGGTTCTCATTATACTGGACCAACCATGCCTTCTGATGATACTGTGAGTGTGAGAAACAATGGGGAACGGGTCCAAGATGAATCTGAAACTGACAAGGATAAATCTAAGCAAGCAACTGAACATGGAGAGACAAACGAAGCCAAAAAGCCTGCTATTGAGGTTCCTCCTATCAAACTTCCTTTTCCAAATCGTCAACTCAAGAGTAAGATGGACCAACAATTTGGTAAGTTTTTGGAAGTCGTCAAGAATCTTCAGGTAATTGTCCCTTTCACAGAATTAATTACTTAAGTGCCTGCTTATGCAAAATTCATGAAAGATATCTTGACTAGAAAAAGGGCTTTTAATGAGGTGGAGACAATTGCATTTACTGAGGAATGTAGTGCCTTTTTACAAAATAAATCTCCATCAAAATTAGAAGATTCTGGTAGTTTCTCTATTCCGTGTCACATTGGTAGACTATTCATTAATAAAGCATTGTGTGATTTGGGTGCTAGTGTGAGTGTTATGCCATAATCTGTTTCCTCAAAATTAAATATGGGAAGTCTGAAAGTTACCAATATTACTCGCAAATGGCCGACTGTTTCGTTAAATACCCTCCAGGTATTCTAGAGGATATGCCTCGTTAGAGTAGGTAAATTTTTTATTCTCGTTGATTTTGTTGTGCTTGACATGGAGGAAGATACGCAAATTCCAATTATTTTGGTTAAGCCATTCCTTCATACTGCAGGTGCAGTAATTGATGTGAAAAATGGTAAGCTTACACTATCTGTAGGAGATGACGAGGTCACTTTTAATCTGAGCACCGCTTTGAAAAGTCCTATGCTAGAGGGAAAATGCTATAGTATTGAAGTGGTTGATGTGATTTGCCATGATAACATGCCCCAAGCTCTCTATGAAGATCCCTTGGAGGCGGTACTTTGTCTTGATTCTTCCACAGGTGATGGCAGTATTTGGAGTAATGAGGTAGATGATATTGAGAAGGCTCAAGCAAGTGAAGAGTTTGACCTTGGTGAATGCTAAAAGGTAAAGAGGTTAGTTCAATCTGCGCACTATTGAGGTAAAGAAACCCGAACTTAAACCTTTCCTCTCTCACTTGAAGTATATGTTTTTAGATGAGCATGAGTTAAATCCTGTAATTATCACTGCTGCACTCGATGACAGCCAACTCTCCCAATTCTGACTGTTTTGAAAAATCATAAGAAGGCTATCGGGTACAGTTTTGATGATCTGAAGGGTATAAGCCTCGATTTTTGTATGCACAGGATACACCTTGAGGATGATCATAAGCCGTGCATTCAACCACAAAGGAGACTGAATCCACACATGCAGGAAGTGGTTAAGAAAGAAGTGATGAAACTACTTGATGCAGGTATTATCTACCCTATTGCTGATTCTAAGTGGGTAAGTCATGTACAAGTAGTACTAAAAAAGGTGGTATGACTGTTGTGAAAAATGAAAAGAATGAGTTAATTCCTACTAGAACTGTGACTGGATGGCGTATGTGTATAGACTATAGGAGACTCAATATGGCCACTAAAAAGGACCACTTTCCTCTACCTTTTATTGACCAAATGCTTGAAAGGTTGGCTTGTCATAAATATTTCTGTTATTTGGATGGGTATTCAGGATTCTTCCAAATTCACATTCATCCTGATGATCAAGAAACGACAACATTTACCTGCCCTTATGGCACTTTTGCATATCGTAGAATGCCCTTTGGTTTGTGTAATGCCCCTGCCACCTTTCAACGATGCATGATGAGTATCTTTTCTGAGTTCATAGAGTCTATCATAGAAGTCTTTATGGATGATTTTAGTGTGTATGGTTCTTCTTTTGATACATGCTTAGTTAATCTCACTAAAGTCATGAAAAGATGTGAAGAATGTAATTTGGTATTAAACTGGGAAAAGTGTCATTTTATGGTGAATGAAGGAGTTGTTTTAGGCCATATTGTTTCTGATAGGGGCATCCAAGTGGATCGAGCTATGGTCCAAGTGATTGAGCAATTACCCCGACCCACTATATTAAAGGGGTACGGAGTTTCCTTGGTCATGCGGGGTTTTATCACCGCTTCATAAAGGATTTTTCAAAAATTGCTAAACCACTGACCCAACTCCTTCTTAAGGATGCTCCATTTGATTTTACTGATGAATGTCTTGAGCTTTTGACAGGATCAAGCAAGCTTTGATAAGTGCACCTATTATCCGAGCTCCCGATTGGGAACTCCCTTTCGAGATAATGTGCGATGCAAGTGATTATGCAGTTGGAGCCGTGCTCTCGGCCAATGCAAGGATAAGGTCTTGCATGCTATCTATTATGCTAGCAAGACATTGGATGAGCACTAGAGGAAAAAAGCCCAAGGGTTGCGGTCAAAAGGGGCCCAAGGGCTGCGTATTTTGACCGCAACCATTAGACTAGCAGCCCTTGGTATTTAGGAAGGGTTGCGGTTGTTAACCGCAACCCTTAGCGCGTTAAGGGCTGCGGTCAAGGCAAAAACCGCAGCCCTTGTTGGGTTAAGGGCTGCGGTTAAGGGCAAAAACCGCAGCCCTTGGTGGGTTAAGGGTTGCGGTTTTGGCCCTTAACCGCAGCCCTTAACCCAACAAGGGCTGCGGTTTTTGCCTTGACCGCACCCTTGTGACCCAAAAAAAACAAAAAAAAATTATTTTTTTTTGCTTTTTTTTGTTCTAAAATGTTCCCAAACAGTTATATATATATAAAAGTATCATTTTTCATTGCAAATTATGTTTTTTACACAAATATACAATACATTACATGTGTAGAGAATATACTCCAAAAATAGATTACCCCTCTTTTCATCCTCACTCCCTTCTTCAACATACTCTAATTTTATAGGCCTGAAATTGTGGTTGTCTATCAAACCCGATATGCGAGAGTTAGCAGCACGTTAAAGTTCGGACCCCTTGAGTTTGGTGACCCATGGTGGAGTGTAGTTCAGGTGCTCCCCGAAGAGGTTGTTGCTTCTTGTAGTACTCTGGTATGCTCTAACAAATTTCAGCATCTGATGAACTTCTCCATTTTCCATCTCTCTTTCTTCCATTACAGAATGGATGGTGCAATCACTCATGTTCAAGCATTCAATAAACTGCAGATTTGGTAAACTTTGTGATGCTGGTCCAAGCTGAGTTCAAGAAATTCAACTTAAGGAAGTTCTTAAAAGATGCAATATGTGCACCTGATAACTGTTTTGTTATTACAACTAAATTTCAAATTTTCTATAATGCTAGATAGAAGAAATGCCATAATATATAAAACTTTAACATCATAATGTGTGGAAGTTTTCACTTGAAATGCAATTTTGAAATGCAAAGAGGAGAGACAGCAGAAAAAGAACATTTAGATCATAACCTAGATATGATGAGGGCATAAGGTAGCGACAGCTCTCAATCAGCTCTTAATCCCGCAGCCCGTATCATAATCGCCTACTGTTAAGCGCGAGGGAAGAGCGTGAAAATATAAAAATGGTATTTCAAAAAAATAACATTAGAACATCACCTAACAATAAGAAAGCTAACGATACATACTGTAATAATTGCTGACCACTTTAGTGAATACAAAAACTATGACAGGAAAGCCATTTTTCAGAATTTTGACAGTCATCAAGATGAACCAAGTATAGACAGGACTTTGTGGTATTCATTCAAAAACAAATCCAATAACAGCATCTTTTAAATCGAAGTACTATAAATATAATTGCCACTCTAAAAACAAGACAGAAATGTAAGCCCTCACAAACGTAATACTTCTAAAACAGGATGCACACAAGGACATAAAAGTAAAGCAACCATCCAACTCCAAAAGTATAAAACCAAACGATTTTGATTCATATAACTCAAACAGGATTCCGATTCTTAAAACGCATACATGATTCCAATTCATACTACACAGATGGGATCCCAATTCATACAACATATGTTAGTATTCGGATTCATATAAATTAACCTAGATTCTCGATCCATTCAACTCAAAATGTAATTCTCATAAACCCATCTAGATGCTTTCTGAGTAAAAACAGGGGGGCTTCAGATTAAAGATACAACAATTACGAGTTAAAAGGTTTGACACTTTTCACTTGAGAAACCACATAACACTCCATGCCAAAGCAACAACTAACCATTCCTTAATTTATTTGCACAACTATTCACTAGTTTTAGAATGAATTGGGTCCATTTAAAGAATGGTGATACCATAAATTTGTAAGATTTCACAATTTTTATGAACAATAGTTTCTCTAAAGTAATTTTAATAGCAAAGTTGAGACACATGTTTTTGCATGAATTAAGCGATAAAAGTCATGAAAACAACCACTCATATGCACATTAGGGTAGCAAATCCCACAAAAATCCATCAAGGCAAAAAAACAACCACTTAAGTACATATTAGGCTAAGCGATCCCACAAAATCAATAACTAACTAAATTCACCAACTTAAAAATGAAACAAGCAATAAAGGCAAAAAACAGTTCAACAGAGCCAACACCATAATCCCAAAGGGGGCTACAAGGCCCATATTAATTCCTCGAACAATCATCTTCAACTAAGGGGGAAGGGGGATAAATAAGGTTCATCCTCGAACAATCAACTTCGGATAAAAGGGTTCTAATTTCTAAAACATAACTGAAAAATAAGCAACATAAATTTCTTGTACTTACTTGCATAGTACTTTCGTTTCACCGAGCATCAATCTTAACATGTCCAATCACTTGAGCATAGATCTACACAAAGGAGTAATCTTCTGTAAATGTCAACAAAAGAAAATGAAATTTAAGGAGACAGTGGATTGCAAGAAAGGAGGGCAAAAGAGCTTCGGTACCATTTTGAAGATGTTGGTTAAAAAAATATAATAAAACCAAATCAATTTGCATCCATAACTTATTTCATAAATAGACTATATCAAGAAAGAAAGACCATTACCCTTCATTGACCAAATCTTAATAGTGTTCTCCATCCCACAACTTACAATGTGATATATATCAGAAGGACGAAAACCCTGATCAAAGAACGAAAGAGAAAAAGAGGATCGCCAAATCAACAACTACTGGGTACGGATTAGCATAAAAAGGCTTTCAATGAGGCATCACCGAATCAAAAACTCCTTAGCTATTCTAAAAAAAATTAGCATGGTCCAATTTAAAGTTTGCACTCATCATTTTATATACAAAATTTAGGATTTCTGGTGTTTAATCATTGCACCAAATATTTCTCAGTCTGACATATAATCTTAGTAGAACATGCAAGAGAACAAAGCATTGTAATGAACACTAGCTACTGCTAACTATCCCCATTCTCCATGTCTACCAGAAACTGAATATTGTTGCATGCTTAACAACCTTGATTAAAGCAAAGATTACTTATCCCATTCAAACAGATTCATAAAGAATATGATTGAGCCTTGAAGACTCAGTGATTCTTTTGTGACTACACATCCTACCATACTCCTAATAGAGTTACACTTTATCTATCCAGCAGAGATACATGTCCAAGCATCAAACTCGGTCGTCATCCACACGTCTCGAGCATTGCTCAAAACATAAGCATCTAATTAAATGCAAACTAAAGTCAGCATAGATAGTACCAGAACACAAACCAACAGATTAAAAACAAACAAGACATCAAAAATCATATGCATTGAAGTTAGAGTAAACTAAGACTGTCATTAAAAGCTTGCCATTTCACTACCTTAAAACCCCCAAATTTCTGCACCCCACCCACCATTTTCATCGAATTTCAACAATTTAACACACAAATTGGGTAAATTGACAAGAAATTTCTCAACAATCAGTCGCTCCAGCAGCTCTATGGGTCTAAAAATTCAGATCTTGGTACTTAACAAGATTAGTATCACAACCTAATTCTTTTCGCAAAAAAATTCAGTGAAAATATATAATCTATAAAAAAAAAGTGTTGTAAAAAGAGTAAATTGATGAAGCTTCGTCGATAAGTCAAACAACAAAACAACATGATCCAACCACGCAACAGCAGCAAAAAGGACGAGAATTGGAAACAAACCTGCTGACGACATCCGACAAGGGAGGAAAGCTCCGGCAAGGCTGCGCGGCTCCGATGTAGGTGCGGTGACGCTGCTCGAGTGTAGCAGCAGAACGAATCAGAGGAGAGAGCGAAAGAGGCAGGGGCAGCGATTCGACATTTGGGAAAGCAGAGCTCCGACGAGGGAGACGCGATTCGACAGTGCTGCAGGAGGACCGGTGGTGGCAGCAGCGAAACCCAGTGTGGATTCACCGGCGGAAGGAAGAGAGGTGCGAGAGAGACAGCTCTTGCAAACCCTAAACCCTTGCGAGCCCTCGTCGGCGAACCCTAAACCCTTACGAACCCTCGCCGGCGAACCCTAAACCTTTGCGAGCCCTTGCCGATGAGCTCTAAACCCTTGCGAACCCTCGCCAGAGAACCCTAAACCGCCTGCGAAGAAGGATGAGAGGGGAGAGATTATGCGGTGAGAGGGGAGAGAATATGCGGTGAGAGGAGGAGAGATGGGTTAATGGGAATTAGGAGAGAGAGAAATGGGTTCAGTGAAGGGAGTAACTCGATTTAGCGGGTTATTTCATTTTTGGGTTGTTTAAGGGCTGTGGTTAGCCCAAAAACCGCAGCCCTTAATTTAAGTGCTGTGGTTTTTGAATTAACCGCAACCCTTTTATCACTAAAGGGCTGCGGTTTTGGGATAACCGCAGCCCTTCACTATTAAGGGCTGCATTTTATAATAAACCGCGGCCGTTGCACCGCAGCCCTTGCGTTTTTTTTCCACTAGTGGAGGCTCAAGTCAACTATGCTACTACATAAAAGGAACTTTTGCCTATTGTCTATGCTTTAGAGAAGTTCAGATCTTATCTGATTGGCTCTAAAGTTATTATCTACACTGATCACGCAGCCCTGAAGTACCTTCTCTCTAAGAAGGAAGCTAAGCCTAGGCTCATTCGATGGATTCTCTTGCTCTAAGAGTTCGACATAGAAATTCGTGATAAGAAAGGAGCAGAGAACGTAGTTGCAGACCACATTTGTCCAAGATCAGGCATGAAGATGGTATAAACTCAACTCCTATAGATGATTCTTTTCCTGACGATCATCTATATGCAGTCACCTCACAGATTCCTTGGTTTGCCGACTATGCCAATTACTTGGTCGGCGGTATACTACCTCCTGATTTATCCTACCAACAGAAGAAAAGGATCCTCCATGATGTTAAATTCTACTTTTGGGATGATCATTTCTTGTTTCATGAATGCTCAGATGGTCTTTTTCGCAAATGTGTCCCTGAGTGGGAGTTCAATGGAATTCTCAATCGCTGTCATAACTCACCTTATGGAGGGCATCATGGCCCTTCGAGAACTGTTGCAAAGCTCCATGAGTCGGGTTTCTTTTGGCCCACAATGTTTAAGGACGCACAATCTTTCATCATGTCATGTGACGCTTGCCAGAGGATCGGCAACATTTCGAAACGGCATGAGATGCCCCAAACAGGTATTCTAGAAGTTGAAATCTTTGATGTTTGGGGTATTGACTATATGGGACCGTTCCCATCTTCCAATGGGAATTGTTACATCTTGGTTGCGGTCAATTATGTCTCTAAGTGGGTTGAAGTCGTGGCATCTCCTACTAATGACTCTAAGGTAGTCATGGCTTTGTTCAAGAAAATCATATTCCCAAGGCTTGGGGTCCCACGAGCCGTGATCAGTGATGGAGGCTCCCATTTTCATGAACGACATTTGGATACCCTTTTGAAGAAATATGGAGTTTACCACCGTACTAGATTAGCGTACCACCCTCAAATGAGTGAGCAAGTAGAGGTTTCAAATCGCGAAGTTAAGTCCATTCTTGAGAAGGTAGTTGCAAGGTCTAGGAAGGATTGAAGTACGAAGTTGGATGACACACTTTGGGCCTACATAACCGCATTCATGACACCAATTGGTACTTCACTGTATAGGCTCGTGTATGGGAAAGCATGCCACCTCCCCGTCGAATTAGAATATAAGGCTTTTTGGGCGATCAAAGAGCTTAATATGGATCAAAAGCTTGCAGGGGAGAAACGACTTCTACAACTCAATGAACTTGATGAGTTTCGATTGTTGGCTTATGATAGTGCACGAGTATATAAGGAGAAAACGAAGAAGTGGCATGACAAAAACATCCTACCAAGGGAGTTCGTCGTGGGAGACAAAGTTTTATTGTACAATTCTAGGCTCAAACTCTTCCATGGAAAGTTGAAATATAGATGGTCAGGCCCTTTCACGGTTACTACTTACTAGAGTGAACAAGTGTGGTTCTGTAGAGGTTATGAACGAAAAAGGTGAAGTGTTCAAAGTTAATGGGCAGCGTTTGAAGTTATATCACACAGGTGCTACTGTGGGTCTGTTTGAGGAACTCTGCCTCCAAGGACCATCACCACTTCACCAATGAGGGAGGTAAACGGTCGTGCGGGACCTTGATAAACCAGCACTGTTCGGGAGGCAACCCGATTTTTCATTATTTTTCTTCCATTTTCTTGTTTTTTTTCTTTTTTTTTTGAGTAGTGAGAGAAATTTTTTCATATGTTGGAACTTTATAGTGCAGGCATGTGTGTCAAGGGTGACCATTCGAAGCTTCACAATGAAAAATAAGAGAAAAAAGGGGGCGCAAACTGAAGAATCGAGCTCACTCGGCACCATTTCCTTGGCAAAAATCGCAAAAACGAAAAAATTCTAAGGAAAAGTATCACTGGGCACCGCCCGGGTGGGTCGGGCGCATCTCGCCCCGCCGGGCCCGCAAGTATCAGATCCTTGGCACAAAAACGCAAAACACGAAAAAATACTAGGCAAAAGTTTCGTCCCGGCGGGTCGGGCGGTTCCGTCGGGCGTCGATCACGGGCACGCGATTTCCTCATTAAACCCACGATTTTCCTTTCCTCCCTCACACCTCATTCATCTCCTTCCTCTCACTCTCTCTCTTTCCTCAAAACAAAACCCCAAACCCTAACACCATCTCTTCTCTAAACTACATCCTCCCAACCCAAACTCTCAATTTTTTTCACAATTCTTCATCTCCCATTCATCCTATTTCACAATTGTTGTTTCTTCAAGGTTTCTCATCTTCTCCAATGGCGGCTCGTCGTGGTGCACGTGGAAACGACACTCCCGCAATTGAGGCAGACACTGCATACCCCCATATCATCTTTAAAGACGAAGAATAAAGGGTACGTTTTCAAAAACTTAAACATTGCATGATTTCTCCTACTAGATTTGTTAGTCGAGATCTCTTGTATGCCTTTGATATCACTGAAATCACACAGACCTTGTTTGCGGGAGTTGGTATTGGGGCATTTTTTACACTGTATCATGGATCCTACGTCGATATAACACTTGAATTTTTAAGCTCCCTTGAAATCCGTAAGCATTCATCGCATGATCATGTCTTGTCTTTTAGGATTGCCAATGCGGACCGTTAATTGACTCTTAGGCAATTTGCCCAACTGTTTGGAATGACATGTTAATCGAAATGAGAAAACTATCTCAAACTAAAAAGAAAAAGAAAAAGAATTAATATATATTATAGGACGATGGCGGAAACATCGTCTTCTGGGAATGTCACTACTACAAGAATAGTGTTTAAATAAACTATCTCAAACTAAGTGATAAAAACAAACTTAAATAAATACTATAAATAAATTAATTACTTAGATTAAAATCGAAATGAGAAAACTATCTCAAACTAAAAAGAAGTCTAGAACTAAAACACCTAATTGATTATTTCTTGTCTCAACCCGAGCCCAAATCAACGAAAATCTCCATCAACAAAACCTGCCAACTATACAACAAATATCCACAATCAGTAGGGAGTAACTAACAGCTCTCCCAGCCTAATATAGGATCCAAATAGCAATTTTAAGTAAAATTAAAATAAATGTTACTACACAACAACATGCTTCTAATAACAATAAGTAAATCAACAATAATGAACTTAAGATAGTCATACAAGATCCATAGCATAAGCCTCTAAAATAATTAAACAAAATAATATAATAGGTTTTGAGAAAGAGCAGAACGCTAGTGGATCGCAACCCACTTCATAAGGTTTGTCAGATCGAAATCTCCAGACAGCCTATGGGCTTACGTTCCATACTACTTGTGTCTAAGAATGGCCAAACTCCCGATGCAGGATAGTACCCAGCTCAGTACTTCCCAACCTCTCGGACGACAACAGTTAACCCAGGTAATACCCCTAAATCGCAACCTAGGTGGTTGGCATGTTCTTCACCGGGGACTACATCTATCCCACTGGATATCTTAATCTCAATAAAATAGTTCTACAAATAAATACTATAATTTATTCATCAATTAACCCTCAAATAAAATTAATAAGGTTGCCCTTAAGGTCTTACACCTAAAATCAGCAGAGACTAGGATCGCAATCCAAGAGTCTCAATTCAACAATATTTATTCTTCCCAAAGTAATAATAATTATAAATAAATAAAACATGCAACAATTCTTCAAAAAAACTCCATATCAAGATTTCACCTCAAAACAAGTCTTAACATGCTTCAACACAACAAATTACGCCTTTTGAAATGATTTTAAACATAACCAGAAACTTTAAATAGACATAACCTTTAGCATACACAATATTTTAATGAGATTCCAATTGCATGTTAAATATTATCTGAATAGCTTTCCAACGAATGGTCATAAGCTCAATTCCGATTTTAAACGAGTGAGATATGACACTTTGAACATACACTGTTCAAACTAGTCGCGGGTCGTGAAATAGATCGTGGGCGGCGAAAGGCCTTCTGTTTCTTTTCTCATGCACTGCAGTAGGTATGCTATTTCACCCAAATTTTCACCACATATACTCATACATCAAAACGAAATATACCCAAGCTAATATATCATTATACCATAGAAATTAACTAGTTTAACATGAGGATTCACATAAAACATAAATTACGTAGCCCTCAAACATGATAATTTAACATAAAATAACTATTCTAACATGATTAATCACAAATACATGAATCATAGCCCAATATAAATAAATTTCCAGATTACTAAAACCACAAGAATTCATCAAAAACCACACCCAACCTTAAACAACATTCAACAAACATGCTTAAACATAACCCTAACATCATGCTACTAATTTTTCACAAATTCCTAATACTTCCACGATAACAATACATAAAACATCACAAGCGTATCATTAGGTATGAAGAATAACATTTATACAATCCTAACATGATACTAACATAAATAAAAAAAATAACAAGAAATAGCACCCTAACATATTCCTAAGCCAAATAACATGATTTCTAGTCTACTAACATAAATCCTAACAATACCAAAATCACTACTCTAATCCTAACGTGCTAGAAGAGATACTAGTTACCTTGATTTTAGGTGGAAAATAATACTAGAATGGCAAAGAAAGAAGAGAATAACATTGCTCCCGAAAACTCCAAGAAAGCCGGATGAGTCGTCTGTTTGAAATGGAAACTGCAAATGCGTCTTTCACTTTCTTCAAAAACAAATTATACCACGAGCAAGATCTTTATGAGTAGATGAATTTTGACTACTCACACGTCTAATTTCGATAATAGACGAAGGGGATATTTGCAAACAAGTTAGGTGTGCAAAAATGGACGAAAATCCGAGAAGAGAGAAGGAACTCTTTCTCCTCCTCTCTAGGGTTGGGCGAAAATGGGGGTTAGAATGCAGCAAAAACCTGATTAATAACCTCATTAAGCAATGGTTTAAAGGGTGATTATGAAGGGGGTTAATGTTGGCAATTGATGGGTGATGAATGGGGAGGAGGGGTTGGTTCTTCATATTTTGGTGGTTACAAAGGTGAATGGAAGATGCTCATCCAAGCCAACACCCTCCTAATTTTCGTACATCATGATAGAACAAATGGGCTTGCGAATTTGTTACATTGGTCGGTCCATAAAATATATTTAACGCTTAAGATAAAATCACACGCTACTTAAATTTTTAAAATAAAAATTACTAACTATATTATAAAACAAATACGCACATTAATAATAATAACAAATAAAATTCCTAAATAAATATATACACTTTAAATTAGTAAACACAACCACATAATGCAAAAACTAAATCATTATACATGTTAAAAATTGTTTTAATAATAAATTATTTTATTTTAACGGAAAATATCATTTTCATGTAAACAACGCCAAAAATAAAGGGTGAAAATTACGGGGTGTTACAATCACTCCCCTTAAAAGAGTTTCGTCCTCGAAACTTAGAAAGAAATAGGAGACCAAAAGAAAATACTCTTTATAAAGAACATTAAGAAAACATAAATGGATGGATCTTAGTTTAAGAACTAAACAACCATGCGCGCATAAAATTTTGTTAACTCAAACATACATTTTATTTTGGAAATCCGAAAAAAACTGTGTAGTTTAGTAGCATGGTAACAACCAACATTTATAAATGTGGAAGAACCAAAGACAAGAAGAGAGTTTAAGGTAAATACGTTTGCAAGATCAACTATGGGAAGTTTTGCAAATGAATTAGGAATAAATCATTACGTAAAATTGTAAACGTATAAATTCGATCATACATAAATATTTTTTGAAAAAGAAATGAAGAAGTTAAAGTTGGTAAATTGATAGCCAAACCAATTTAAATAGAGATAACCACACAGGCTTATACTCCACTTAAAGAGATATGAACACTTTAATAAAGAGTAGCTAACTTCTTTATCAAAATAGCACTTACGAACTCAAGTCATGACATATGTTATAAGAGCGTACGTCCTCCTAAATATATATATGAAATTTAAAGTTCACAAAAGAAATTGATAACTTTAAAATAAAATTCACAACGACGAAACACTAATAATAAATAGTAATAAATTATAAACAACAATTATAAAATTTGCCAAGTCGATAAAAATGTGGATGGAACCACGCATTGCAACCTAGTATCAACAAAAACAATATTTGAAAGCCTCCTTATCAAATCGACATTAAAGTTTACCGGAATCACCCAATATAAACTTAATATCAACTCAACAAGGAAATTAAATCAAAATAGATAAAATGTGTCAACTTATCAAATTGACATACAAGTCAAGGGAATCACCCATTATGACTTAATGTCAACCTAAATAAGTTTTAGATTTCGGCTAAACACAATTTTCTTTTCAAAGAGAATAGCAAAATATGAACAATAACAAAACTTGAATATCAAAATATAATTCAAATATAAGTATGAAATTTATTAAAAGCAAAGATATAAAATATTATTTGAAATATGAACTCAAGTTCGAAAGTTTTGTAAATGACAAAAAAACAAATAAGAAGTACTCACATAAAACCAGCACTTAATTGAAAGAAATAGATGATATATATCGTCTCACATAATAAAACACATTATTAAGCAACCATAAAAAATAGAATAACATCAATGCACTATACATGACTATGTTAAAAATAAAAGTTTATTTTTAAAATGCACAGCACAAAACAATTTAAATGCGCAACTCAACCCCGAACTAGAGGGCTATAAATCACTTCGCTTTCGCTGCGCACTCTAATAACAAGAAAGGATACACGTAGGAGCCCCTGCAAATAAGATTAGCAAACTTGGTAGACTAATTTCACCAATAAACAAGTAACTATACATATTATATATGCTCCACAAGTATAAGAGCCCACCACATTCCATAAGGCTTCTTCTTACTTACTCTACCCATCTTTCTCTCATTATAGTGAAACTACAAAACTTAATTCTAAACAGATTTTATCTCCTAAGGCTAACTAATAATTCTAAAGAATCATTAGCATCTCTTTTTCAGAGTTTAGGAGCGTTTTGCTCTGATACCAACTGTAACACCCCATAAATTCAAACGCGGAAAAAGAAAAAGAATTAATATATTTAATAGGACGATGGCGGAAACATCGTCTTCTGGGAATGTCACTACTACAAGAATAGTGTTTAAATAACTAAGAGATAAAAACAAACTTAAATAAATACTATAAATAAATTAATTACTTAGATTAAAATCGAAATGAGAAGACTATCTCAAACTAAAAAGAAGTCTAGAATTAAAACACCTTATTGATTATTTCTCGCATCTCAACCCGAGCCCAAAATCAACGAAAATCTCCATCAACAAAACCTGCAACATATACAACAAATATCCACAATCAGTGGGGAATAACTAACAGCTCTCCCAGCCCAATATAGGATCCAAATAGCAATTTTAAGTAAAGTTAAAATAAATGTTACTATACAACAACATGCTTCTAATAACAATAAGTAAATCAACAATAATGAACTTAAGATAGTCATACAAGATCCATAGCATAAGCCTCCAAAATAATTAAACAAAATAATATAATAGGTTTTGAGAAAGAGCAGAACGCCAGTGGATCACAACCCACTTCCTTAGGTTTGTCAGATCGAAATCTCCAGACAGCCTATGGGCTTACGTTCCCTACTGCCTGTGTCTAAGAATGGCCAAACCGCCAAACTCCCGATGCAGGATAGTACCCAACTCAGTATGTCCCAACCTCTCGGACGACAACAATTAACCCATGTAATACCCCTAAATCGCAACCTAGGTGGTTGGCATGTTCTTCACCGGGGACTACATCTATCCCACCGGATATCTTAATCTCAATAAAATAGTTCCACAAATAAATACTATAATGTATTCATCAATTAACTCTCAAATAAAATTAACAAGGCTGCCCTTAAGGCCTTACACCTAAAATCAGCAGAGACTAGGATCGCAATCCAAGAGTCTTAATTCAACAAAATTTATTCTTCCTAAATTAATAATAATTATAAATAAAAAAATATTCATAATAACATAAATAAATAAAACATGCAACAATTCTTCAAAAAAACTCCATATCAAGATTTCACCTCAAAACAAGTCTTAACATACTTCAACACAACAAATTACGCCTTTTGAAATGATTTTAAACATAACCAGCAGCTTTAAATAGACATAACTTTTAGCATACACAATATTTTTATGAGATTCCAATTGCATGTTAAAGATTATCTCAATAGATTTCCAACAAATGGTCATAAGCACAATTACGATGTAAAACGAGTGAGATATGACACTTTGAACATACATTGTCCAAACGGGTCGCGGGTCATGAAATAGATAGCGGGCCGCGGAAGGCCTCTCGTTTCTTTTCTCATGCACAACAAGTAGGTATGCTATTTCACCCAAATTTTCACCACATATACTCATACATCAAAACAAAACATACCCAAGGCAATATATCAGTATACCATAGAAATTAACTAGTTTAACATGAGGATTCACATAAAACATAAATTACATAGCCCCCAAACATGATAATTCAACATAAAATAACTATTCTAACATGATTAATCACAAATACATGAATCATAACCCAAAATAAATAAATTTCTCGATTACTAAAACCACAAGAATTCATCGAAAACCACACCCAACCTTAAACAACATTCAACAAACATGCTTAAATATAACCCTAACATCATGCTACTAATTTTTCACAAATTCCTAATACTTCCACGATAACAATACATAAAACATCACAAGCGTATCATTAGGCATGAAAAATAACATTTATACAATCCTGACATGATACGAACATGAATACAAAAAATAACAAGAACAATTCTAATAACACCCAAACATATTCCTAAGCCTAATAACATGATTTCTAGTCTACTATCATAAATCCTAACAATACCAAAATCACAACTCTAATCCTAACGTGCTAGAAGAGATGCTAGTTACCTTGATTTTAGGTGGAAAATAATACTATAATGGCAAAGAAAGAAGAGAATAACATTGCTCCCGAAAACTCCAAGAAAACCGGATGAGTCGTCTGTTTGAAATGGAAACTGCAAATGTGTCTTCACTTTCATCAAAAACAAATTATACCACGAGCAAGATCTTTCTGAGTAGATGAATTTTGACTTCTCACACGTCTAATTTCGATAAGAGACGAAGGGGATATTTTGCAAACAAGTTAGGTGTGCAGAAATGGACGAAAATCCGAGAAGAGAGAAGGAACTCTTTCTCCTCCTCTCTAGGGGTTGGGCGAAAATGGGGGTTAGAATGCAGCAAAAACCTGATTAATAACCTCATTAAGCAATGGTTTAAAGGGTGATTATGAAGGGGGTTAATGTTGGCAATTGATGGGTGATGAATGGGGAGGGGGGGTTGGTTCTTCATATTTTAGTGGTTACAAAGGTGAATGGAATATGCTCATCCAAGCCAACACCCTCCTAATTTTCGTACATCATGATAGAACAAATGGGCTTGAGAATTTGATACATTGGTCGGTGCATAAAATATATTTAACGCTTAAGATAAAATCACACGCTACTTAAATTTATAAAATAAAAATTACTAACTATATTATAAAACAAATACGCACATTAATAATAATAACAAATAAAATTCCTAAATAAATATATACACTTTAAATTAGTAAACACAACCACATAATGCAACAACTAAATAATTATACATGTTAAAAATAATTTTAATGATAAATTATTTTATTTTAACGGAAAATATCATTTTAATGTAAACAACGCCAAAAATAAAGGGTGAAAATTACGGGGTGTTACAACTACTCTGAGAACGTTGTACCACCCACCTACCTTCTCCATGTAGATGATGAGACAAACCCCCCTCGGATCGCTCCAAGATTCGAGCCTCCTCGGACCTACCGTCGGCCCGAGCCTCGCTCCCCTCCATCCCTTCCTCTTCTTCACACCCCCCTCCCCCTACTGCTGATTTTGAGGGTATCATGAGTGTTCTGCAGCGTATGGAACTGAATATGACTGCTAACACTCAGGCTATTGAGCGCCTCGAGCGTTGTATGAATACTATCTACACTGACCAACATCTAGCTATGTTTCCTATATATGATGAGTATTACTGGATAGGAACGATAGCTCAGGCTGGTCCACACCCCAGTTGGTACACTTGGAACCCCACCTATGGTGGTGGTGCTGGGGGAGTGGCGCCGGTACTGGTACTCATGCTGGTGATGAGGATGATGATGGTGATGACGACACTATGGACGACTGAGGTACATGTTCCTTTCCTTCCCCTTGTTGCAATGAGGACATTGCCACGTTCAGCTTGGGGGAGGATGTCTCTTGTGTATATGGTATTTTTCTCTCACTCTTTAGGTAGTTTAATGCTTTCATAGTTTAGTTCAGTATAGCTAGTTAGTTTTCCCTTTTTAGTTATCTAGAAAAAGAAAAAAAAAAGCAAACAACAAAAATACGAGTTTACTAGAAAATCAGAGTCAAGTTGAATAGTTGTTTCCCTGTGCCCCGTATCATCATATTTGTGTTTTGACTTTGGATTGTTAATGGGCATGAAACAATGATTGATCACCAGAGCATGACATTTTTTGTACTTTGATCTATGATAAGAATCATAATTATGGCACTCCATATGTCCTACAAGCATGTTTGGGTGTAACTGTGAGCTTCTGTGCCTTAAAATTGCATATATTCCAGTTTTTTCTTTTCATGTGTGTATGCCCACTTCTCTGAGGGATGCTAGAACTTGTGCATTCTCTCCATTGATGGATTGACTATATGATGGCTAAACAAAAATGATTATGACTCTCGTAGGAAATTGCACCATAAGACCAAATAGCCTTCCCTGCATTTATTTCCCCTAGTTAACCACTCTGAGCTGAGCCTATTTCTTTTGATAACCACGCTATGAGCTCCTCATTTTCCAAAAATGCATCTCTTTACCTTTGGTTGTGAAGTATTTAGGAAATGTATGTTGGTTGACAATTGATGGATGAATTTGGTTACTGGTGTGAATGATAAAAAAAGAGGAAAAATTTGTGTACATGAAAAAAGGAACTCCGCATTACTGTTTTCGAGTCCTAATTGTTGATTCTCCTCTATCCTCATTAACTAGTAGCTTAAGTATAAAACTTTTGAAAATGAGACAAGCAAGGCTTTTCAAGAAAAGTAAGAAGAAAGTGCAAAATTTGTGTACATGAAAAAGGAACTCTGCATTACTGTTTTCGAGTCCTAATTGTTGATTCTCCTCTATCCTCATTAACTAGTAGCTAAAGTATAAAACTTTTGAAAATGAGACAAGCATGTCTAGTGGCCTCTTTTGATTCTTTTACCTGATTAGTGCTTATCTGTTGGACTTTACAGATTGTGATTTGTGGTATGCATGGATTCGATCAAGAGTCACCTAAATGTTTTTACAACGATTTTATGTTGGGGTGAAACGACTATAGTTTCCTTGAACTCTTGATTTTCAGAAAGGTTTTGTTTAGGGATAAGCAAAAGTCTAGTTTGGGGGAGTTTGATATGTCTATTTTATATAGAATTATTACCCCCGTCCCTCATTGATTATTGGTCTTAATTGTGCTCTTCAGAGCCATTTTTTGTACTAATGCGCTCCTTGTAGTGTGTTTGTAGTTCAGGATGATTATTGTAGGAATTATCAT
Source organism: Beta corolliflora (assembly GCA_947648045.1). NCBI lineage: Eukaryota > Viridiplantae > Streptophyta > Magnoliopsida > Caryophyllales > Amaranthaceae > Beta > Beta corolliflora. The sequence continues at coordinate 765,325 of CANSZD010001765.1, forward strand.
GTTTTCATGCATTTCCTACTCATTTATACCACTGCAAGAGATGATATACTTTTAGGAGCACGATCATTTTACTTGAGTTGGATGCTACAATTCAAGAGCTTTCCAACGAGTGGTCACTTGCTTTATTCCGACAAATAACGCAAAAGTTATGACACTTTGAAGATTGGAATTTGGGCGTCAAAGACCTGAAGACCGCCCGGTCAGGCGATATCCGCCCCAGCCGGTCGGGCGACTTGACTTAGCCACATTTTGGAGCTGAAAAAGAATGGAAGCAAAGTTGCCTTGCGGGCCCGGTCGGGCGACTACCGACCGGGTTGGTCGGGCGAGGTGAACTCACTTGGAAAGGAGCAGCTGAAGAACGACCGGTCGGGCATGACGTGTGATTTAGGCCACCTGGCAACCGCCCGGTCGGGCGGATTCCGTCCGGGTTGGTCGGGCGGGGCTGATTTTAAGTATAGCGAAGCGCGTGTTGCGGTGGCTTTTAATTTCATATATATACTTATCCTTTTAGGGTTGAAAAACTACGTTTTCTGAGGATAATTTCAGTCTTTAGTTTTCTAAGCATATTGAATTACTCAAGAACCCTAATATTACTTTTCCAAATTTACATTGAATTTTTAATAGAAGCTTTGATTTTGCAAGATTGGTTCTACAATTGGTATTTCTTCTCTTCTCTTATTATTCTTATTCAATCCTTGATTATTAATTCACCATGTTTTTTATTTCATCATGAGTATGTTTTCTCCAATTATGATTGAGTAGTTTATTTCTAGGGTTCAGGGGATCCATGATCATTTATGAAGGGATGTCTATAAATTATTGATTTTTGAATATGTATGTTGATTCCTATTGAATGTATTATCTCTATTCAATCCGATTTGGCCAGATTTGATTGTTATAGTATTGCAATATTAGGTTATGCGCTGAGAGGTATAAACTTGATATTAAGGCTAGTTTCAATAGGTAGAGTTGGTATTAATAAATTGTGAGAGCCTGTTAATATTATTCTATGGTTAATTTCGACTCGAGAGAGCAAATCAACCTGTCTGCCAGCGTTATTCATTATTGATTGTTGTGTTTCATCCTGGAATATTGTTCATTGGTGAACCTACGCCCTAGGCTCTTTATTATTGATATTCTTGATATAGTTATTGTCTAGTTTAGCATAATTACCAACAAACACTCGTTCCCTATAATCTAGATTTGATCGACAATTTGGAAAAGAACACGGTTTCCCTGTGGATTCGACCCTACTTCCTTAACTACTATTTGTTAGAGGACTTTAGGATTACTTTTGATCAGGTGATACGATTTTAGCCTGTCGCAAGCAACCAACAATGTTCAATCAACAAAATATTGTTCAACCTACAAATACATATATTAACTAGTTAGTTTTCTTCGACGACCCATACAAAGTATTGCGCAAAAAGTACTTTGAGTTCATTGATCTTAGTTATGGAGTATGCCACGGTACTTGGTGGAAAATTCTTGGAATATATTAAATTAGTTAATATACTTGAAAATTCTATCAGTATAATAAGGAATTTACAACATACATATACCTCCTGCAAACTATTTGAATCATAGTAGAAGCGGATGATTTCAAGCATGTATCTCATCACGAAATAGCCACATTCATTTCCTCCCGATTGTTGAGCACACTACACCAAATTTAAGATATATATTAGAATCGGAAATAAAAGCCTAAATAGAATTATAAAATGTGTATCAAATACAAAACCATAAGAGTTTTACCTGCATAGTTATCTATGACAATTTACTTCCTTTATTGGATCCTTGAAGGCGCGTGAAACTTGTATATGCACTAAGTGTACCAACATAGGATGTAACGCATATATTGATTCGCTTTCATTGAACTTGCCATTTAGTTGATCACGACATCTGGTTGATTGCGTATCATGGTCGCCGAAATCATACTTGGACACATGAAACCAATATTACCATCTATATGCTCCTCAAACTCCTATTGCAAGTGCCTACACTCCAAATACTTATAGTTAGGAGAAACAATAAAAATAAATATCAATGTTAATTAGTTTAGAGTTTGAGAATCTTACACCATAAATAATTGCAAAATGGATACATTAAGCCATGCTCCCGTGAGAAGCTAAAAAACATATTGTCGCGAGATAATGGTCATCTCGATCACTATCATAGTCGATGACAATACCCTTCATAACTTGCATACTAAAAGGCCGATCTCGAGGGTCGGTTGCAAAATAATTGGTGCATATCCTTGCAAATATCATCCAAATCCTCCAAAGTGACAAGTCAATAAAAGGATTTACGTGCCTATGTGCAGACTCATCGGTGCAAGGATCACTACCAACTAATTTTTTTTCTTCTTCTTCATTGCACCTTCCTTAGGCATATGTTCCTAATTCAATTCGACTTCTTTTTAATTCATACTATATATGTATATAGATTATTTCATATATAAATCAAGCTTCCTTAGTATATAAATCAAGGTTACTTAGTATATATAAATCATGATTTCTTAGTATATACATCTAGATTTCTTAGTATATAAATCAAAATATTAAACATAAGTTACCCGATTATCTCGAGACTAAAAATACCAACTCTTTCGACCATTGTATGAATAAACCCTCGCCTTGACCGAGTTTCGTGATGAATGGAGTAGGTAGTGGAACTGGAGCATCTCGCGTGATCCGGAAATTAAAATAATCATCAACACTCACTTTCACGACCGTAGGATGTGGTGATGACTCCATTTGTGGATGAACGGTACCCTCAGCTACAATGATCGGCCCTGAGCCATCCGCTAATGTCAAACGACATGAAACTGGACTCTTAACATCCAACACAATGTCATTAATTAAGTGTTTTAGAAGCATAATATCATAATCTTAGAAGATATACAATAAATATATACATGCAAGTGCACAAATGGATCATTGCCCCCGAGTGACAGATACTAGGATCAACTGGAGTGTGAGGACTTCGAACCAGTGCATCTTCCCTTGTTTGATTTGGTACTTGAAGACCTAATTGCGCCGCAAAAGCCATGAACTTTTCTTGAACTAGTGCATCTATCTTCGAGTTCATATCTTCCATCGTCTGTTCTCTAACTCTTTGGCTCACTCTATCCTCGAACTCCTGCATCTCCTGATCTTCGAGCAATACTACTCCGATCAGGATCTCCCAAAACAGATGTAATCCCAATGCTACGCCCAGCTATTAACGTTCAGGACGGTCTTTTCTCTGTAGAGCACGTGATAGAGCATCATCCATCCGACATGGAACAAACTCTCCTTCCTTTTCTTTCCTTTTCCAATCATCATGTGTCCAATTAAAAAAATTCATATGATTAGTAGAATACGAGTAATCAGACAAGGAAATATCATAAAATTTGAAGAATGCTTACAATGGATTCTTTTCTCTTTTGTGTTTCTTCATTAGCCAAGAAAAGATTTCCTTGCTTATCTTTTTTCGATCTCGCGAGAAGCCATGTCAAAGTTCGATCTGGCAAGGAGGAAATTACTAATGATGTAGAGGAGTCAACAGATGATGCTGTAGAGGATGAAGGGATATACCCTTTGTGTTTCCAAACGGGAATCATCTCCGCATATGACTTTTGACCCAAAAAATGAGGATGCTTGTTGGCAGCCTGAGACTTTCTTCCTCTTTCACTTTTAGCCTAATATGAAAACAAGTAACTAGTCAATATTCACAAAAAAAATCATTATATAATTTCATATGATTGTAACGTACATATTATATACCTTAAATTTCTTAGAGCTACACTTTGTCACAAATTGGTCCAATATCTCTTGCGTGATGAAAGGATAGAGCACGTACGGTTGCGTATCATTGTTAGGCCCCTTCCTCATTTTTGTGATCCATCGACTCACCAATTTTGACTTGAAATCTCTCCATCACTTATCACAAGTAGTCAAGACATCTCGTTTCTTCCTCGCATCCTCTTGTATTCCAAACTCTCTCTTCAATATACAAAATGTACCAATAATACACGATTAGTATAATAAACATGATCCCAATTATATTAAAAGAATAGCTTTTAAAATACATAGGTAACTTACTTTAACATCTTCCCATAAAGTCTTTTTTATGCCTTATGGAACATCATCCCAACTCTCATACAAGATAGACACTTTGCTTCTACTGATTTCGCCGCAATGTGTCTTATACGCACCAGCATGCTCCCCAATCGGACAAATCAAATCATCCCACTGAAGTACTCTTTGAACCCCGGGTTTGGAACGTATCCCTTTTGTAGGTCCTCTTGGCTTGCTCACTTTTTTCTTCCTAGTAGCTCCATCAGTAATCTCGGGCTCAGAACGTGGCTGCTGATCATCATCGGATGCATCATGCATTATCTCATCTTCCATCACTACACCTGAAACCAAATACAAATGCCGACCAAAGACATGTTAGATTCATAAATGAAATACTATAAAATTATTTTAACAAAGCACACTAGTGGAAAAAACATCAAGTGCTCCGGTTAAAAACCGTACAATTGCTCCGTATTTGACCCGTAGCAGACGCTCTACGAGCACTTGAGTATTTGAACCATAGAACAAGTCCATCTGCTTGAGTCACTAGTAGAAAAATAATAATTTGCGTCAGTCTATGTGCGTCGTACGCTAGAAGCACTGACGCAAATAGCCTATTTGCGTCGCACATTAGAGAACGTGCGACGCACAAAATGACAGTAGATGGGTGGTTTGGTCATTTGCGTCGAACGAGGTTGAGAACGCGACGCAGATGACGAAGATGATTTGCGTCGGACGCAACTACAGTGCGACGCACATAGATGGATCCCATGATTTGCGTCGTATGATAAGGTGAGGCGACGCACAAATCGTTTTCGTCTAATGATGCCCATTAAGTCATCTGCGTCGCACATAGAGGCCCATCCGACGCAGATGAGTTGGGCGTATATGAATTAGATAACAAAAAAAACTGTAAAGTACGTCGGATGGGCCTCAATATCCGACGCAGATAACTTTATAAATTTAAAGGCCATTTTCTCCTATTTCTCTCCAGTCGTTTTTCTCTAACCTAGATCTCTGATTCTCTCTCACCGGTTCATTCCCACCTCTTTCTCATCTCTCATCTTCATCTTTTTCTCTCATGCATCTTCATCTCTTTCTATCACCTGTGAAATCTTCATCTCAAACAACAAACTTTGTAAATCTCCTTCATCATCTCTCCGTCGGGCTTTGGTGAAGTTTTCAAAAAGCACAGAACGATGTGGATTTGAATCAAGTCGGGTTATGGGTCGACCACAATCATTGTATCAGACTGTGTGTACGGTGCTCAACATTAACACAAATGGTTGTGTGTACGGTGCTCCGCCGCTAGCGCTTCCCTCAATGCTGTGTGTATCAGACTAAAAATTGTCGTCAATTGAAGTTCCTTTTTCTCTCTCCTAGGTTTTTTTTTATTCTTCTCTCGTCAAACTCCCATTTTCGGATGCACACCAACAGTTAGATCTCGCAAAGATCTCTAACAAAGGCGAAGGATTCTTCTCTCGTCAAACTCCCATTTCCGATCTCCTTGATTAATTTCGGTAACATCTTCGACTTTAATTCTATTTCTCTTCCCTCTTTTTGTTAATTTTGATTTTGGTAGAATTTTCAGCATCGTTTGGAAACCCTAATTCGTCAATTTTTTGTCTTTGATTTTTTGACAGAAATTGTAGTTGGTTAATTTTTTTGAATTTGGTCATCATGTTAAAGAGTTCTTTCAAGCTCCAACATCCTCTCGGTGACATTCGGATTTAGTATCAGATTTTCAAGAAGTCTACAGCAGTGCAAAGTTGAAGAATGAGATTTTCAAGCAAGGTTCTAGTATTTAGGTTTAGTTTTCATTTTTTAGGAAGTTACTTTCATTTTTTTTAGATCTGGTAAAATTGTAAGTTTCTAGTGTTGTAAGCCATATGTGTAAATTACATTTTTTTTAATGAAATTAAGTTCCTTTTTTATGTTTTCTTTCTCGATTCTCCTGGTGTTGATTGTGGTTATTGGATTTTTTTTTTCTTTTTGAGATTTGATAAAACAAAAGAGTGCAAATCATGGGTTGATAAGCAAGCTTCGGCAGTACAAAAATACCTCATGAGCGTCGCACATAGCACTACATGCAACGCAAATGAAGTTCATTTGCGTCGCATGTAATGCTATGTGCGACGCACATGAGTGAGGCTAGGCTGCTGGCTTGGCCATCTGCGTCGCACTTTGCTCTTCATGCGACGCATATGAGTCTTTTGCTGCTGTGACAGGGGCAAGGAGTCATATGCGTCGCATGGTAGGTAGGGTCCGACGCAGATAGCTAATCGACTGCGTCGCGTCGTTGTCCGACGCAGATCCTGTATCCTAATCTGCGTCGAGGCCTGTGCCGTCGGACCCATGTCCGACGCAAATGGGCGCCTCGCATCCGACGCAAATCGTCTATTCTGTACTAGTGAGTGTTGTTTCCGAGTCAATCAATGGATTTAGCATAAGTGGATTGGACATGCTAGCGAGGTGAGCTTGGAGCACCGGCAAGTCGACAAGTAGAGTACGGAATGTGACAACTGCAGTTAGGCATTAACCAACCCAAACATCAAATAGTGATCAAAAGTCATAACTCATAAACATCAATTATCTAATATTAAGACGTTAATAAATTAGAGATTAAGAAACAACATTAAGATTAAAGTAGATTTGTTAAGATCAATGGTAAACAACAAGATTGACTTGTGAATATAATTATATAGTAGCAAGGAAGTATTTTAGAGCACTACAAACTATACAAATTCATGAGCACTACAAACTACAGACATCCTAAATTCAATCTCAAAATTCATTTCACCCATGTTTATCATGAGTTGAATTCTAATTTTAACCCCTTAACAAAAATCGAAAAAAATCAATTAAAGCTGGCAACCCCTAAACAAAATTAAGGGAACTTGAAAATACAAGATTACTGTAAATTCATACAAATTTTTTTAAAAAAACAAGAATAACTTACATTGCCGGCAGCAGCGGCGGCGAGACGGACAGCAGAGGTGGCGCGACGGACAGCAGCGGCGGCGAGTGAGAGAAAAAAGAGTGAGCGACATCAACATTGCGCGCGCACAATACGTTGCGTCAGACACAACTTACATCTAGCCGGTTTTTTATCGTTTCAAGATTCTTTTTGATATTTGATGAAATCTATCTTTTGAAATCTAAAATCAGCTATCTTTTGGAATAAGAATATGATTTTTGAAATATCCTTTGAAATTTAATTAGCAAGAATAATTAATATTAAAATATTAAAAATATAATTAATATCAAAATATTAAAAATGCAATTAATTATCAGGAATAATTAATTGGGCCTTAAAATTGGCTCACATACCCTTTTAAGCCATTACCAGAGCCTGACCATAGTATCAATAAAAAGATCTTTAATTTAGGTTCACTACTACATTAAAAGGCAAAGGCAACACACCAAAATCGTTGCAATAGGGCTAAAAGTCGTTGCAATAAACCTACTGCAACGGATTTGTACCGTCGCATTTGTTGGCGTTGCAATAGGCCTAATGCAACGACTATTAGGGCTATTGCAACTGCTAAACGTGTCGTTGCCTTAGATCAGCTATCTGTTGCAACGACTTTGTTAGTGGTTGGTTATGCAACATTCTTGGCTAGTGCAACGCCTACCATTTAACCTAGTGCAACGGATTATTTTTTTTTTCTTTTTTGTGGGGATATTGCACGGTTATTACTTTAACCTGCTGAAAACCTATAATATTACAGCCCTGTATATATATTAGTAACGATGCAACAAATGCCAAAATACTCTTGAAATGCCAAAAATAATTGTCATATCTATATTATAATTTCCAAAACTAATTAAATTAAGAGTATACATGACAAATCCTAATTAACAAAAACAAAAATGTACTTAATCAAACCCAACTAATGTCTAATAATAAATATTTGTTTTAGTACCACAAATACTTCTAAGTACATATAGATCACTTTCCTTCTAACCACCAAGTACCACATCACTATAATATAGCTAGCTAAATTTGGCCAATAGTGTGTCTAGTGAGACGTCTACGTTTGATCTCCTCCAGTTGGTTCATTATTCACCTAAAAATTCAAACATTGTAATAGTTAGTAAACGTACACCATCAACAAAGTCCAACTGTCACAATTCATACCCATATTAGATTTTATCCAAAAACTGACTGCACAATGAATCAATTATGATATTCATATGAACTTTGCGTAAGAAAAATAAGTACAAACGACAAAATAAATCCAAGCCAAAGGATTGTTAGCAATAATAAAATATCTGGTGCCACATTAAAAACCTGCAATCCCTTGTCTTTGTTTACAGGTTTTGTGAGTCTTAGCAATAATAAAATAATAAATGGACAGAGCATTTACAGGTTGTGCATGGTTCAAAATGTTGATGCATCTGCTGGAAATACTGGTATTAGTCCGTTTCGTAGATATTCTCTCTAGAAAATTGGTTAGCAAAGCAAACTAACCAAACAGGTCGGAGCTGCCATTCTTATATGCTAACTAATATTGTTAAAGCATGAAGGCAGTAGGTGCATGTTTGAATATAAGCATTATTTCGGCTATTTCCCCAAACCCATATCTTAAATAGAAAAAAAAATACAAGGAAAAATAAAAAATATTACCTGAAGATTAGCAAGAACAACTTCAGATTCTGTGAGCTCAACCCCAGAAATTCCAATTTCTCCCACTATCTTATTCAAAACAAATTCAAAGAATAAACATTAAAGATTCAAAATTTCCAAAAAAAAAAATCATAGGTTTAGTTCATAAATATGTTCATGGATAAATAAGACATAAGTCTGAAATTACGAATTAAAGACAAAAATTAATCACAAGGGGCTAAATCAAACCATATGCATACACCAAAAGATGTCGTAGAAGAGATAAAATAGATAATATTTGCTGAAGAGATCAAATTTCCACAATAGTAAAAAAATTTGTACCTGACCTTAACTTTGCCATACAAAAGAAAACAATGCAGTATTACTCTACAATTTGACAAGTTAATACACCATTTCTGAAGTCATTACTTGAAGCAGTGATCATATTACCAAAGAACTTAATCTCACAGCTTGATATACTCCTTGAAAGCAAGAAAAGTTCCTTACAGAATTTGTATTCATTCCACAGTTGATGTTCTCATTCTCCATCTCCATCATGCTCATAAAAAGTAACACGAAGCTGCTCTAAAAATTATAATAGACGGCCTTGCTAAGACACTAAAGGAGTTGCACCTATATGCAAAGAGAGTTGGTGAATATTCATTTTCTAACTAAAAAGTCAATAGTTTTTACTGTAGCTTTCTCATATTTGTCCTGATTGATTGTACAATTTTGATACTGCTATGGATTATTTCTAACTAACAATCAATGCTTATTCACTGTAGATTTCTCATACTTGTCCTGACTGATTGTATAATTTTGATGCTGCTATGGATTATTTCAGCTAAGCCACATGAAAACAGTGCTAGCAGGACAGGTCTTGGAGGGCCAAAGATGAATCACTTAAATTCTAGGAGGGATTATGCAGAATCTGAAAACATACATCAATCATCATGGATGAATTATAGTTATGTGGATGGTTCAATGTGATGTGAGCACCACAATTCACCTAGAAAAAAGCCTGTAAAAGATTATGGCAAATCTTTGGAGGGTTCTGGTGGAGATTCAGACAATTAGATGCAAAATAAAGACCCTACTACACAACATTTTGGAAGAAAATGAAATGAAATAGTAGGTGATATGCAGCAGAAATCTCAAATACTCTAATTATTTGGGCTACTCTCTTTTCATAATCTGATTATATGAAGTGAAGAATCATGAACGGATGAGCTATTACATTATTGAAACACACATTTGCACCTCATTTGCAAGAAACAATTGTTGATGCTCTTGCTTAAAGAGGAAAACAAACAAGCCATCTAACTTGTATATGAGTTAAAAAAGAATACAACTCATTAACCATTATCTTCCTTCCATGTGATAAAAAACAGAAACTTTCTACATTAGTGTGTATAATTTTGCCAATATAAGTCATTTAGTCTGCATATGCTATTGCAGATGCCCAAGAGGATTGCAAAATCAATTCCTGTAATCGAAATAAGAAACAACAGGAGCCTATAAAGATAGAAAAGCAAAAGCCATCAACAGAAGATGAGCTGTTATAGAAGCAGAAACTCATAATAAGTCACCTTTTCCTGAATACAACATAGGCCCTGTTCAAGCTTAACATTCCTATCAACATTTTTAACTATGGTAGCGATCAGATATGTGAAGAGATAGATAGCACGATCATATTGGACAGTGGCTAATTGGCTATGAACTGCTGAAAATAAAAGGAACACGAGAATTATTCTATTATCCTAACATCAATATATTTAGGATTGCGCAATGATACATTCATGTTCTGATTATGGTGAGAAACTCTTCTGGGGAAGTACAAATTAAAAGCATAACTTGAAGTGAAAGTGATATGATACAAACAAAAGTAATCCAAATTTTGCCTCTGCTATGCATAAACCCCAAGACTATAAAATTGAAGAAGTCACCGGCACTAAAACTCCCATAACAATTGAAATTGAAGAACATACCTTTTGAAGCTCAACTGATAATCCGAATTTCACCTCTTTGCTGGGTTTTCTTGAATTTCGCCTCTTTGCTTGGGTTTTCATGATTAATTTCGCCTCCTTAGCTTGCTGCATTGAAGACTTGAATTTTGCAGATATACATGAATTCGGGAAGAAATTTGGAATAATATTGAAGGAAATCTCGTGTATTCTCCCTCTTCCTCTTAGTATATAATCACATTTCGTGAATTCTTCATGTTTGTATATAGTATATAATTCGATCAGTTACCTTAAGCAGTTGAAAGATTTGGGAGATTGAAATTTTTTGGCAGATATTCATAGGGTTTTTCAATCGTGCTTTCGATCATTTACCTGAGAGAATGGGCCTTTGTTTTTCGTATTTTTACGAAAATAAGGGTATTGAAAATACAAGTCTTTCTTGTAAAAGGTTTTAAAATTTCGTGAAAAAATAGAGGGAAGTGAAATATAATTGCGCAAACAATCACGTTGTCACATATAATGTCTAACGCAACGACCTTATCTTATAACATTGTTATTATTTCATCAAATGCAACGACCATCACCAAGTCGTTGCTATAGATATACCTAATGCAACGGTCACTATAAAGTCGTGGCAATAGCTTAATCCATTAACCTAAACTGAAATGGGTCATTACAATAGATTCTCCTACTACAACGATATAAAAAACAAATGTTGCATTAGCTGATTTTAACCATTGCCTTTGATTAAAAATGCAGTAGTGGTTGGAACTACAAACTATTCTTGCCTATATGATATTATTGATATCTTGTTTTCTATGTTCAACAAGCTTTCCCCTCGTATTTCCCCTCGAAGTAGGCTAGAAATCATCGAAAAACGACCAATACATCTTCGAAACAAAAAACTGCATCGTCAGACCAGTAGACCAAGCGCAAGCATCTTGTGTCTCACGCAAGTAGCTTGCGCCTGACCCAACTGCTTGCTTGGCACGCAAGTAACTTGCGTGTGACGCAATAACTTACGCGGCACGCAATCTTCTTGCGTATTGCGCAATAGCTTGCATGGCAGGCCAGGTTCTTGCGTGTGGCGCAAGATGCTTGTGTGTTGCGCAAGCTGTCCAGCTTCGTCGGGGTTCAGTTTCGTCGGTTTATTTGCCGGTTTTTTATCTATCTTTGCATTATCTTTCATGATTACTTTTAGGTCATCTTTTTGAAATAAAACTCACCTAATCCAAAGATAAGAATCGATCTTTTTATACATATCATCTAAGGATGAGTCAATCCTAAAAATTACATCTAGATAAGTGATCAGGATAGAGTTAGAGTCGTTATGCATGTCTACCTCATCCCATCTTATTCCTTCTTTCCAACCAATCTTCCATATCATAACTATCCTATCACATTCCATCCCTTTCAAAAATCATATCTTTTTCAAAATCTATCACACCCTCCTCTATTCTATTTTTTTTAAAATATTTACTTGTCATCATCCTACCACTTGTTCAAAAAAAAATATTTTTCAAAATTAATCTACCTCTAATC